>CAMZMU010000061.1:5309911-5951999 GCA_947311845.1 Poa pratensis | reverse complement strand
GCCCAGTGAAATCCAGGGTGTGCTGGGCCTGTCCTATACGGCCCTCGACACTTGATGGCGAATTTTGCTAAGGACCAAGCCTACGGCTTGGAGAGCCTCGTGAGGCGAATTGCCTCGCGAGGGGATTTGAGGCAGCAGAGGCCTGCGGAGGCCATATCCACTGCTGCCCCCTCTTTAAGGAAATCTCCCCTGGGAGAGGTCAACGCCGAATTCTCTACAGGGCATCCAAGCCCTCGTGGAGATCGCTTCGCTGCAAAGCAACCTCTGCAGAGCGCACATGGGCTCTGCAGCGGCCGCAGAGTGACGCGCGCCCCTGCGCGCGGTGACGACGACGCGCAGTTGCCATTTTGGTGATTAAAGGGGTCAAAAAGCTGTGCCACCCGCTCCGGACTACAAGGATTTCCTCTTTGGTGATAAGGGGACCGGCCGGCGCTACGCTCCAAGGCCAACGTCACCGTGGGCACCCCCACGTTCCTCTGCGGCCCCAGCTGGCCGTCCTGCATGGACGGTGGTACTCTGCTACAGGAGTCAGCTTTACGCTCATGGACCGCGTCCATGGACAACCGGGCTGCGATGCACCGCGCTCCACCTTCTGCGCCACGTGACAGCCCTACCACAGTGCGAGTGCAAGGAGGGAGCACGGGGCGCCTATAAAAGGAGGCAAGGTGCACCGTAGCAAGGGATCGCATTCTCATTCCAGCATCGCCACTTACGCGCAAGGAAGAAGAAGACCCTTGCTTCCCTTCCTTGTATACACCATTGCCAAAAGAGAGCCTCGGCAAGCTCATTGTACTGTAACCTCTACAAGCAGTGCAATACAGACAAGCAGGAGTAGCGGTATTACCTCCACACGAGGGCCGTGAACCTGGGTACGGGCTGGTGTTCATCTCTGTCGTGATGTCCCTCCGCTTGCTCGACGAGCACCGTCGCCGTGCAGGTTGAGGGTTGTTTGACCAACGTGTTCAGCCCCTTACACGAACTCTCTTCGTGAGCTTGACTATCCCTGTTTCGTGGGAGTCATTCTCCGACAATTGGCGCGCCAGGTAGGGGGCTGAGGCGCGTCTTCAACCTTCATCGACCTCTGCACCATGGCGGACACTCGCGCAGCTCGCGCCACCCGGCGGGCGTCAGGCAGGGCAACCACCGAGCCCGCTGCCAACACCACCAACCCTCGCGGCCGTCCCCGCGCCAGCCGTGCCACGGGGCGCAACACCGCTGAACCGCGGGTGGAGCACCCCGAGGACGACGACGGCAACCACGACGACCGCTTCGACGACGACGTCGACCACGGGCACGGCGAGGACGCAGAGTCCTCGCACCCGTCCCAGCGCCACAGCGCCTCCACTCTTGGGCGTCCAGCGCCCAGCCCAAACACCGCGCTGCTCATGGCCGCGGAACTCTTCCGCTACCGCCCCACAGCTGAGGCGCACGACAACTGGCTCGGCCGCCTTCAGCACCTCGTCGACATTGCGGCGGCACCGCGCGCTGCTCCTGCGGCGTCGCGCTCTCTGGTGCACCACAACTCCGGACGCGCTGGAACCACCGCGCATGGCGCACCTCCGCCGCCGCCTCCGCCAGGTCCGCCTCCAGCCGCGGCGCACAAGGCCGCATCCCACGCGTCTCGCCGCGCGATTGTCAAATCGTGCAGCGGACACCCCCAGACGCGCGGGTGGAAATGGAGCGCCAGAAGGACCTCCAGAAGCGCATCGTGGAGGAGAATCGGCCAGGCAGGGCGACAGAACCGCCGTGCTCTTCAGGGGGCATCGCCTCGTACGCCACAGGTTGCGCGGCCTTCACCCGCAACCTGCGGCGCGTCGTCTGGCCACAGAAGTTCAGGCCTGACCTACCCAAGGGCTACGACGGCACGAACAACCCCATCGAGTTCTTGCAGCTCTACACCACCTCCATCCAAGCTGCGGGGGGAGACGACAAGGTCATGGCCAACTGGTTCTCCCACGCTCTCAAGGATTCCGCCTTGTCGTGGCTCCTGAACCTTCCCGAGGACTCCATTGACTCGTGGGAGGAGCTCTGCCAGCAGTTCGTTGCGAACTTCAAGGGCACGTACGAGCGCGCCCTCACCTACAACGACCTGCGAGCTGTGCGCCAGAAGCCTGGCGAGACCCTCCGCAGGTACATCCAGCGCTTCAGCCAAGTCCGCAACAAGATCCCGAACATCCCGGACTCGCACGTCATTGCGGCCTTCAGAGAGGGCGTCACCAACCACAGGATGCTCGAGAAGCTCGGCATCCATGATACCCTCTCCTCCGTGGTGAAGCTCTTCGACATCGCAGACAAATGCGCCAAGGCAGAGAAGGGCTCCTCTTCGTCAAGGTGGGCTCGACAGACGACCCTGTCGAGGGATCCAAGACCCAGAAGAGGCGCGACGAGATCAAACGCAAGCCTACCGCAGTCCTGGCAGCTGAACCCGACGCCAAGCATGTTCGCGAGGACTCTCCAGAGGCTGGCAAGAAAGAGGTGGACAACCGCCCGTTCTGCATCTACCACAACAGGCGCGGCCATGCGACAGAGAACTGCTATGACCTCAAGCAACTGAGCAAGAAGCGTGAGCAAGAAGAGGCAGCGGTGGCCGCGGCAGAGGCCGTGGTTACCGCAAAGGTGGACGCAAGGGCAACTTCCAGAGGCCTCAGGGAACTCAGGCGAATGCCGCCGAGAAAAACAACAATCTGCCCGACGAAGAGCCTGGAGGCTACCAGGCCCCCAAGGGTGCCATGGCATGCATCCTCGGCGGATCCCAGGCGCCCAAGTCGAACAACCAGTTCAAGCAGTTCGCTCGCGAGCTCAACGCAGCGCTTCCCGGGGTCGAGACGTCCCGCCCCCTCAAGTGGTCCCAGTACACCATCGCCTTCGACGCCAAAGACACCCCAAGTCTACAAAGACTGTGGGCACCCTCCCGTTGGTGTGCACCCCCACCATCAACAACATCGCCGTCGGCAAGACGCTCATTGATGGGGGTGCAGGCCTAAACGTCATCTCTGTCGAGACCTTCGAGACGCTTCAAGTGCCCTACGAGTGGCTCATGCCCTCCAGGCCCTTCACCGGGGTCACCAGCGGCTCAATCTCGCCTCTGGGGCAAGTGAGGCTCGCGGTCACTTTGGCACGCAGGAGAACTACCGCACCGAGCTAATTGACTTCGACGTCGCGCACATTGGCCTGCCCTACAACGCCATCCTCGGCTACCCCGCCCTCGCGAAGTTCATGGCCGTCACGCACCACCTACAACATGGTCAAGATCCCTGGCAGCGGTGGCACCATCACCATACGCGGTCACGTACAGGACGCCACGCGCGCCGTCGAGATCGCCTACAAGGCCGCTGCCATGGCATTCCCCGCTGACGAGGACATGGAGCCTCTCGAGAGGCCCAAGAAGAAGAAACAACTGTTCACTCAAGAGCAAGCATCTACAAAGAAGGTGTCGCTGAGCACCAGCGGCTCGGGGGCTGAGGCTCGGGGGCTAGCGTCACCATAGGCGCTGGCTTGCCTCCCAAATAGGAAAGCGCGCTCGTCGCCTTCCTTCGGGCAAATTCTGACATGTTCGCATGGACTCCGTCAGAAATGTCCGGTGTACCAAGGGAGGTGATCGAGCACCACTTAGCCGTGTGTCCAGACGCACGCCCTGTAAAGCAAAAAGCGCGGAAACAAGCCCCCGAGAAGCAAGCGTTCATCATCAAAGAAGTAGAGAAGCTGAAAGCAGCAGACATCATTCGAGAAGTTGCCCACCCCACTTGGCTCTCCAACGGTGTGGTTGTCCCAAAACCCAATGGAGGAGGCCGGCTCTGCATCGACTACACAGACGTGAACAAGGCTGCCCCAAGGATCCATACCCCATGCCAAGGATAGACCAGATTGTGGACTCCACCGCCGGCTGTGATCTCCTCTGTTTCCTGGATGCCTTCTCAGGCTACCACCAGATCAAAATGGCCAAGGAAGACGAGGAGAAAACAGCATTTCTCACCCCTTGTGGTGTGTATTGCTACACTTGCATGCCCTTTGGCCTAAAAAACGCCGGCGCCACCTTCCAGAGGCTCATGAGGATCGCCTTGGGGGCTCAGATGGGAAGAAATGCAGAAGCTTATGTCGACGACATCGTGGTCAAGTCTCGCGAGGGAGACACTCTCTTGAAGGATCTCGAGGAAACCTTCGCCAGCCTGCGCAAGGTGAACATCAAGTTAAACCCCGCCAAGTGCGTCTTCGGGGTGCCTTCAGGCAAGCTCCTCGGGTTCCTCGTGTCCCACCGCGGCATAGAAGCCAACCCTGACAAGATCAAGGCTATAGAAGACATGCAGCCACCTCGCCGCCTCAAGGACATGCAGCGCCTAGCAGGATGCATGGCCAGCTTAGGCCGCTTCATCTCCAAGTTCGGCGAGAGAGCCTTGCCATTTTTCAAGATCATGAAGAAATCCGGCACCTTCAAGTGGACTCCAGAGGCTGACGAAGCATTTAAGGACTTGAAGAAATACTTGGCTAGCTCACCAGTCATGGTAGCCCCCAGGGCAGGCGAGCATCTGAAGCTGTACCTAGCAGCCACTCCACAAACTGCTAGCGCCGTCCTGGTGGTGGAAAGAGAAGAGCCAGTTCTCCCCAAGAAAAGCACTGCCACACCAAGTCCAGAACCTCCCGACGAGGAACAGTCTCTCCAGACCCAGCCAGGCCCACAGCCTCAAGTCGAGCCCTCCACGAGCACCCTGCCGAGGCTCCTCCACAGGCAAACCTCGCCAAAACTCCTGAGGAGCCTCTCGAGGGAGCCGACGCTGCTGCACCATCAACGACCCTCGTCGAGCATCCAGTCTACTTCGTCAGTACTGTACTGCGAGATGCTCGCGAGCGGTACCCAGTGCAGCAGAAGCTCCTCCTCGCGCTACTCATCGCCTCCAGGAAGCTGCGCCACTACTTCCAGGGTCACCCCATCACGGTGGTCACGTCCTTCCCCCTGGAGCAGATCCTGCGCAACCCCAACGCTACTGACCGCGTCGCAGGGTGGAACATTGAGCTGCAGCCATTCAACTTGCGCTTCGACACCACAAGAGTCATAAAAGGGAGAGCGCTGGCGGATTTCGTCGCCGAGTGGACAGACCCAACTCCTGAAGAGCCTCGCGAAGAAGAAACCGCGTCATCGGGAGATACAATGCCAAGCACTGGACCATGCACTTCGATGGAGCTTTCGCCTGCCGCAATGGTGGGGCTGGCGTTGTCTTAACCTCACCAAAAGGTGACAAGCTCTACTACGCCATCCAGCTGTGCTTCACAATAGACAAGATCTCCAACAACATCGCCGAGTACGAGGGCCTCCTCGCCGGGCTCAGAGCCGCAATCGCCCTTGGCGTCAAGCACTTACTCATAAAGGGTGATTCCCAGCTCCTGGTTAACTTCTCCAACAAGAGCTACACGCCTAAGACGACCACATGGCCGCCTACCTTGAAGAGGTCCGCAAGCTCGAGAAGCACTTCAGGGGCATGGAGCTCATGCACATCCCGCGAAAGGAGAACCAAGAGGCAGATGACATCGCCAAGCGAGCATCACGAAGGCAGGCCCAGTCGGCCGGCGTGTTTGAAGAGAGACTCTCCAAGGCGTCCATAAAGCAGCCACAAGAAGCAGCAGCCGCAAGCACAGACGAAGTACTCCCACCACCTCCTATAGGTGGGGCACCCAACTGCGGTCCATCCTCAGGGGAGCGTCTGCTGCTGGCTATGGTGCACCAAGAGACAGGCTGGGTTGACGAACTCAAAGACTACCTGCTGAAGGGAGTCCTTCCTGAAGAAGACGCGGAGGCAGAACGAGTGGCTCGACAAGCCAAGTCATACTACATCCTCGAGGGAGACCTGTACCGCAAGCGCCCAAATGGAATTGCACTCAAGTGCGTCCCCCCCGAGGAAGGCCGCATGCTGATCAGAGACATTCACAGTGGAGAGTGTGGCCACCATTCCTCTGCACGCACCCTGGCAGGCAAGGTCTTCAGGAGCGGTTTCTACTGGCCCCAAGTGCTTCAAGATGCCACCACCATCGTCCAGTCTTGCGATGCGTGCCAGTTCCACGCCAAGCAAGTTCATCAGCCTGCACTGGGACTCCAAACCATCCCGCTCTCGTGGCCTTTCGCGGTCTGGGGCCTTGACATTCTGGGACCCTTCCCGAGATCACAAGGGGGCTACCGTTCCTCTTCGTGGCAGTCGACAAGTTCACCAAGTGGGCAGAGGTTGAAGCAGTGCGCAGCATACCGGCCAGGGCGGCAGTAAAATTCATCAGAGGCCTGGTCTGCCGCTTTGGTGTGCCTAATCGCATCATCACCGACAATGGCTCACAATTCACCAGCGGCATCTTCAGGGCCTACTGCGAGAGCCTCGGCACCAAGCTCTGCTTCGCCTCGGTGGCTCACCCACAGAGCAACGGCCAAGCCGAGCGAGCAAATGCTGAGGTCCTCAAGGGCCTCAAGACAAGAGCTTCAATCGCCTGAAGGGCTACGGCAAGGGCTGGATAGACGAACTCCCGTCCGTGCTCTGGTCCATCCGCACGAACCCCACGAAGCCCACTGGTGAGACGCCATTTGCTCTCGTGTATGGAGCTGAAGCAGTCCTCCCCACAGAGATCAAGCATGGATCCGCACGGGTCCTTGCCTTCAACGAGGACGATCAAGCAGACCTCCACAGCGACGACCTGCTACTCCTTGACGGGTTGCGCCGCCGTGCCGCCCTCAGGGCAGCCAAGTACCAGCAAGACCTGCGACGCTACCACAGCCGCCACATACGTCCGCGCACTCTCGAGACAGGCGACCTCGTCCTCAGGAGAATCCTCTCCAGGGAAGGTCTCCACAAGCTCTCGCCAATGTGGGAAGGCCCCTACAGGGTCTCCACATCGCCAGGCCTGGCGCGGTACGCCTCGAAACGGAGGACGGCATTCCGGTCAAGAATCCATGGAACATCGCGCATCTACGCAAGTTCTACCCGTGATCATAGTCACGCCAGACATTTTTTGTCTCTAGAGGGAAGCACACAACTTCACCTCCAAGCTTCACAAAAGCTTCTCCTCCCGAGGGCCAGCCCCTCTGAGCTCTCCTGATTACGTGCCGCCGCAGGCCGTGAAGAGTCTCAGCCACTGAATGTGGTCCCCATGCCTCGACATGGAAAACTTTATCTTGGTCACACCAAGTGTAATGAACCAATTCGTTTCTCGATGAAACATTGCGCTGAGGCGCCGCTATGTAATATTTTGGTGGTGAGTTTTACTTTTCATCATCTTAGTTCATTTCGCGCTCATATTCTTCCCCATGCGCACCTCGCGAGCGGGGGCTGAGTACGGTGACTGTGCCTCAAGAGCACCCCAACAGCACCGCAAAATCCAAAGGATCCGAGCTCTAGCACGTGAGCACGCTCTCACGCCTGTTACCTCCCCAAAGAGCTCTGGCCCATGGGCTTGCTCCCAAAACACGCCACCTCACCAAAGGACCTTGGTACTTACTCTCCTCGCGAGATACCCATGAGGAAGCCTATAAGCGCGCATGGGTGTTTACTACCATGTGCCGCTTTGGGTCTGCCTCTCTAACCAATACAGGGAACAAGAAGTCCTCCCCAAGGTCGAGAAGTCACGCTCCGACCCCTAGAAGGGAGCGCACCATCAGGGAAGCCAACGCCCTCTACGAGGCCAAAGTCTCACCAAGCTAAGTCTAGCGCTTGCGCTCCTCAGAAGTGTTTTCTCCCTCTCACGGGCACCTGTCGCCCCTCGAGCGGTTTTTTCTCTCTCACACTCCATGGACTGCTTGTGCGTCAAAGGGGAGCCCTCGAGCACCGCGACTCGAGAGCCCTTACCTCTCCAAGCCTTAAACACCCCCCGGCCTTGCCGAGTCACGCTCCGGCATACCGTAGCGGCGGTGTCATAGCGCAAAGAGATGGGTCCTGACGACGTAGAGCGAAGAAAGACATGGAACAGGGACAAAGGACCCTTCGAGGGGCACACACACATGTTTGCATACGATAAAGTATCTTACAAGCCAGCGTGAATTAAAACAAGTCTTAAAACAAAGATAATTGCGCCAAGCGCATCTTGTTGCAGGAGTGGCCTAGGCAGAGGGTTCACCATCGCCGTCCTCTTCAGCCTTCTCTTCTTCGGCGCCTTCATCCTCCTCAGCGGCCTGCTCCGCCTCAACCCTCTTGAAGCGGTCGACGTAATCGTTGACTTCTTCTCGAACCAAGTTGGAGAGCTCCCAGGCCGATCTCCCTCGATGGGCTCGGTCACTGACTCGAAGTCGAAGCCGGGGTGAAGGCGCTGGAGGTTGGCGAAGACGCGATCGATCGCCACGGTCAAGAGCTTGCGACACTCCTCATCACCAACCTCGCCAAGTTCCGCCACAGGGCCCTCGAGCACAGAGAAGAGCTGATCGAAGTAGGCGAGGTATGTGGCGGCGTCAGCGTTCCCATTGACGGGAACAACAGGAGCATCCACTCCTAGCTGCCCCGCGAGAGTGTTCCCCCGGGTCACCAAGGACTTGAACACGCGCTCCCGCTGCTGCGTCAGGACCTGCGCCGCCTGCACGCTGTGCTCATCCTCTGCAGCACGCTCCACAGCAGGGCCGCCTGCGCAGCCAGCTCCCTCATATCAGCCATCAGGGAGGCGAGGTCTTGATCAGCACGTTCACGAGCCTCTTCCGCGCGGCGACGACCGTCCCTGGCGCGCCTCACCCGGGAGTTCAGGTTGGCGTTCTGGTGCTCCAGTTGAACAATGCGGGCATTGTCGTCCGCGCGTTTCTTCTTGAAGCGGTCCTTCTGCTTCCTGAGCTTCCCGGTATTCTTCGGCGACGGCGGAGCGATATTCTTCTTGCTTGGCGGCGGCATCCTTCTCAGCCTCTTCCTTCCTCGCGGCAAGCTTTCGTTTGGACTTCTCTACAAGCTTTTTGTGCTGGCCACCTCCTCGTCATGCTTGCCTATGGCCTCGGCCAGTTTGCCCTCCCGCGCCTCCAGATCCGCGCTGCGTGGACAGCTCCTTGTCAGCCTGCAGTTGCCGCTCTCGCGTTTGAGCACCTCCGCTTCACGCGCCGCCAGTACTTGCTCACGGGCATCCAAGGACACGCGGTGTTGGTCCAAAGACTTCCGCGTAGCCTCCGACTCCGCGGCGAATTTCCCCTCGCGGTCGGCAAGCTCTTGGCGCTGAGCGGCTAGCGTGGTCTCGAGGGTCGCCCGCTCTGAGGCAGCGGTTGGCGCTCCACCGCGGCCGCCTCGCGATCTTCTGCAGCGGCCTGGCGCTCTGCCTGGAGTGGCTCCAGGGTCTCTTGAGCCTCGCGAACCGCGCTCTCGCGGACCTCCTTGGCGAAGCGCAGCGCCTCCTCTCGCTGCGCCTGCATGGCCTCGTTGTCATGGCGGCGTTGCTCCACGACCTCGAAGAAGCGGGTCCACGCCCTCTCAAGTTCGTCGTACTCTCTGGCGAGCTCGGCCTCCTCGAGGCGAGTTGGGCCTCCAGCCCATCCAGGCACCCCGCGCCAGGCGGAAGGTAGAGCTGCGGCGAGCGCCGCTCCAGCTCGTGCCACCCAGGACCAGAGCCCGGGAACTCCCACGAGACATGGAGGCTCCCTCGTGCGCACTAGTTTCGAGGGTGGGAACCTCCAAACTTGGGCCCGCGTCAACCTCGGCCTGGGGGCTGTGCGAGCCCTCTCCGCCATTGGGGCCATGGGCTCCAGCACCGTCGTTTTCAACCGGCGCCTCCTCTCGAGCTTCAGGGGCAGGGGAAGATTGCCCAGCCACCGTGGGGTCCGCCGCCGCCGAGCCCGCTGCGACCCAGAAGAAGCCGCCGCCCCCTCAGCATCTGCGTTAGGCGGGGGCGGCGGAGGGACATTTTCCTCCATCGCGGCGTCGGTGCCTTGGGGCGGCGGAGTAATCCTCTCCCCCATCTCAACGTCAGCGCCTCCTTCGCCGGCGAGCCACTCCCCGTTTCCTCCGCGGCGACCTCCTCTTGCCGCTCTGGTGGAGTGACGGGACGTGGTGGTGTCGGTGTGCGCACCACCGCCTCCTCCTCGGGGCGCGCCTCCGCGGTAGAAGACGAAGTAGCTGCTCCGGCCAGAGGCGTAACCACCACATGCCCTACGTCTTCCTCCGCCACAGGCTTCGTGGCCTCCTCCGCCACCGGCTCCGAGGCCTCGGTCACTACGGGATTAGCAACCTCTTCAGCTGAGGGCTCCACAGGCTCCTCGACGGTTGCCGAGGCCAGGCCCCGGACCTCCGCAGCCTTGCGGAGCCTCCGGCGTTTTGCCGTCACAAGATCCCTAACAAACAAACAGGAAGGCCATCAATAGGAGGCAAGAAAACTCTCGAAAGATGCAAAGACAGGGGCCAACGCTTACCCAGATGACTTGGCGCGTGAGTCGACCCACATCGTAGTGGATGACCGCCACGACCTCGACGAAGCAGCTCCAGAGCCGGGCCCCTCAGGAGCAGCCTCAGCTTTCCTCTTGAGAGGGGTGCCCACTGGGCTCTTGGCGGCCCTGTCGTGAAAAGCCTTGGAGCGGGGTCGCAGCGTCCCGCTACGGCCTCCTCATCACTGTCTTCCTCCCCCTCCGCGACCTGGCGCGAAGGGGCCACAAGGAAATCCTCGTCCCCGCTGGACGAAATTTCCAGAACATCTCCCTCTGGAGGAGCAGGTTTCGAAGAGCTCGCCTCCCCTGCCGAGGGATTCGCCCCTCCACAGGTGGCGCCCAGATCCTCGTCAGATGCGGCGGGTGACTCCGAGGCCCAGTCCTCTTCCACCACGGGCGCCGCGTCCTCCTTCTTCTCCTCCCCAGCCAGGCCCTGAGGGGTGAACTCCGGCATCAGCTCCAGGATCGCGAGGCGCTTCTTCGGGGTAATCTGATGGAGTGGCTTCGCGAGCTCACTGCGCGGCACAGGAACCTCCGGGGCGGTGAAGAGGATGCCCATTATGGAAGCTACGACTTCAGGAAGGTGGGAGCTGCAGTGCAGCCGCATTGCGTCCGCCGGGCCTGAATACATCCACATCGGCTTTGTGTGCTTCTGGAGAGGGGCGATACGGCGCCTCACGAAGTCTTCAGCAACCATCTGCCCCGTGAGGCCAGCGTCGCGGACGAGCTTCATGCGTGCGACCAAGTCCGCAATCTTCGGGCTCTGAAGGGTCGCACTCGACCAATTCGAGTTCTTCAGGGCGGCGCCTCAGGGACGTCGAAGAAGGAATTCTGCGTCTTGGCGTCCACGAGGAACCACCGCTGGCGGAAATCGTCCACCTTCTTCGTCACCCGTGTGACGGGTTTGTCGCCGTCCCAGGACATGGGGATGTAGATACCTCCCATCCCATCCGCGATGCGGAAGGACACACAACCAGACCGCTCGCCAGGCGCCGTGGAGCGGAGCGCATAGAAGCTCCGGAAGAAGGCCACGGAAGGCATCACCCCCAAATACGCCTCGCAAAGATATGCGAAGATGGCGAGGATCAAGATGGAGTTGGGGTGCAGATGCAGGAGTTGGATCTGATAGAAGGCCAGAACCTCCTCCAGGAAAGGAGAAAATGGCGGCACCAAACCAGCGAAAATGGTCGGGAAGAAGATGGGATACAGCCCCGCCGCGAGCTTGCCGAATCGCGCCGCCTTGAGAACGGTGGCGCCGTGCTCGTTGTTCTTGCCTGCGGCCATCAGCCGGATCTTGTCCAGCGCCTCGCAGTGTGGATGCGAGTCCCCACCAGCGCCGGCGCGAGCTCGTCCTCCTGCTGCGCCTCGGCCGGTACATTCGCCATTGCCGCCTTGCCCTTCTTGGGACCCATGGTCGAAGAGAGAAGGGCGGCGGAGCTCGGTGAAGGAGGAGGAGCGCGGAGACACAGGAGCGCAGGCGTCAAGAGCAAGGAGACGGGGCGCAAATGATGCAGTAACTGCTGCCTGAACCGGCGCTGCAGGCTTTATTCCCCTCAGAGCAGTTACCGAGACGTGGTGGGACCCCCCACTACGCCATCATCTCCGAGGAGAACGTGTCGTCGCGGCGTAACTGCCCTGCACGTGTCTCAGGCCGGCCGGACACTTTGGGCCCATGACGATTCGCCTGCGTCCATTGGACTACATCGTGCCCATCATGGGCCCGGGGGCTACTGTCGGCCCAGTGAAATCCAGGGTGTGCTGGGCCTGTCCTATACGGCCCTCGACACTTGATGGCGATTTTGCTAAGGACCAAGCCTACGGCTTGGAGAGCCTCGTGAGGCGAATTGCCTCGCGAGGGCATTTGAGGCAGCAGAGGCCTGCGGAGGCCATATCCACTGCTGCCCCCTCTTCAAGGAAATCTCCCCTGGGGAGAGGTCAACGCCGAATTCTCTACAGGGCATCCAAGCCCTCGTGGAGATCGCTTCGCTGCAAAGCAACCTCTGCAGAGCGCACATGGGCTCTGCAGCGGCCGCAGAGTGACGCGCGCCCCTGCGCGCGGTGACGACGACGCCGCAGTTGCCATTTTGGTGATTAAAGGGGTCAATAAAGCTGTGCCACCCGCTCCGGACTACAAGGATTTCCTCTTTGGTGATAAGGGGACCGGCCGGCGCTACGCTCCAAGGCCAACGTCACCGTGGGCACCCCCACGTTCCTCTGCGGCCCCAGCTGGCCGTCCTGCATGGACGGTGGGTACTCTGCTACAGGAGTCAGCTTTACGCTCATGGACCGCGTCCATGGACATCCGGGCTGCGATGCACCGCGCTCCACCTTCTGCGCCACGTGACAGCCCTACCAGTGCGAGTGCAAGGAGGGAGCACGGGGCGCCTATAAAAGGAGGGCAAGGTGCACCGTAGCAAGGATCGCATTCTCATTCCAGCATCGCCACTTACGCGCAAGGAAGAAGAAGACCCTTGCTTCCCTTCCTTGTATACACCATTGCCAAAAGAGAGCCTCGGCAAGCTCATTGTACTGTAACCTCTACAAGCAGTGCAATACAGACAAGCAGGAGTAGCGGTATTACCTCCACACGAGGGCCGTGAACCTGGGTACGGGCTGGTGTTCATCTCTGTCGTGATGTCCCTCCGCTTGCTCGACGAGCACCGTCGCCGTGCAGGTTGAGGGTTGTTTGACCAACGTGTTCAGCCCCTTACACGAACTCTCTTCGTGAGCTTGACTATCCTGTTTCGTGGGAGTCATTTTCCGACATAGACAAGTTCTATATACTAGACAAGTTCTATATAAAACCAATTGATGAACTAGTTCATGAGCTGAGCGATTTAGACCTCACATTTTTCTCCATGGACGGCACCTCGAGATCGGCCACCTCCTCCTCCGTGGACGGCGCCTCCAGATCGGCCACCTCCTCCACCGTGGACGGCGCCTCCAGATCGGCCACCTCCTCCACCGTGGACGCCACATCCTCCACCGGGGACGTCGCCTCCAGATCGGCCACCTCCTCCTTCGTCGACGACAACCTCCAGATCGCCACCTCCTCCTCCGTGGACGGCGCCTCCACATCGGCCACCTCCTCCACCGTGGACGCCACCTCCAGATCGGCCACCTCCTCCTCCTCCTGGACGGCGCCTCCACATCGGCCACCTCCTCCACCGTGGACGCCACCTCCTCCTCCGTCACGGCGGCCTCCAGATCAGCCTCCGTTGATGGCGGATCCGCCACAACTGCTGCATCACCACCCGATGAATGATCTGATCCAGCTCCGCGTGGCCTAGAGGACGCGGCATCACCGGAGGTGATGAGCCTGACGCGCTCCCACACCTGCCGCATCACAGCCGCCTCCAGATCTGCCCTATCACGAACAGATGCAGCTAGATCGGTGCGGCCGCTAGAGCCGCGGCTGCGATGGCGAGATCTAGAAGCGTCGGCAGAGGAAGCCATGAGAGAGTGAGGAGAGTAAAAAGCTACAATGTGCGGCGGCTAGGGTTGAAAGATGGACAGTGAGGGATTGCGAATGAGACTGATGGGGCTTGCTTCGCCAGGACATTTTATATAACCGTTTCCATTGGATACAAGTTCACAACTACTATGTGCTACTGATTTCCGTAGCTGCATACGAACATAATACATTCTAGTGATTTTCAAAGTGCATACGAACCTAATACATTGTACTGATTTGCATAGCTGCATACGAACCTAATACATTCTACTGATTTTCATTGCTGCATACAAGTTCACACCTAACAGCAGCACACAAACACACAAAATCATTCTAGCAATGCTCACAAGAGCATTTAACTGAGCTATTTTTGTTCCTTTATGCCGCTCCTTACGCACAGCAACAACATGGTCATATTTAGTCGAAGTGTTTGTTGGGCTCCATGCCAAACCAGCTAGAGCTACTGCAGTGTGCGGCTTTCATCTCCATGTTCGCCTTCTTGACTATCAAGGCTACATTTTCCAGCTCTGCAGCTTCCACTTCGACGCCATTAGCAAGCAGCATCTCAGCATAATCTTCAATCCAAAAAAAATAATCACAACTCTCAGATACTCTTCGCCCCTCCCCTGCCAAATGGTAAATCGAATCCAGAGGCAAATCAGCATCACACATAGAATAGAATCAATCAAAACTGGTCCAAGCGTCGGACTAACCCTGTGATTTGGACACTTGAAGTAGATCCGGCCTGGGTTCAGATCCGAACGCGGCACTCGACGAATCGCGTTCCGACAGCGGCAGCAAACGCACTTCACAAGCGGCAGATCTGACCTGGCCCCGCGGCGCAGGAGGAGGACGCATTCGATCTCCCCGACGAGCTCATGCTCTTGGCCATGGAGGACACGAGTGCGGAGTAAAAACAAGCTGGAGCGGAGGAACAAGGGCGAATCGACAGTCTTTTATAATATCCAAGATAGTGCTAAAAAGGAATTTTATATAAGCAACCTCGCCAACGGTTGTATACAAATGTCCGATGCCATTGAAGAACATATCGCAAACGGAGTCGAAAGAAACTTCGTTACCAACATATCGGCAACGGTTAATAATTCGTGACCGTTGCCTATGAAGGCGGGACGCGGGCCAGCTTGCCTGGCGGGGTGGTTTTCTCACGCGGAAAGCGCGATTCTCCGTCGCCTAATTCGTGCCGTTTCCATAGAGGGGTATCGATGTGTCGTTCTGTACTAGTGGTGATCCTTTTGAGGAGGTGTACTCTAACCTCCCAGACAACAGACATTCTGAAGCATGTTGTGGACTATGAAATTTGCAAGGCCAAGAGATTCGAGTACGAGACCGACGGTTTCTGCTGTCGGAATGGGCAAACCGAGTTGCTTGAACTGGATCCTATACCAGAAGTGATGAGGCTCTGGTCTACATCAGATGCAGACTCCCGGCATTTCCGAGAGAGCATCCGGTTCTTCAACGACCACTTCTCCTTCACAACCCTTGGTGTCACCCTCGACGAAAAGTACACAAACATGAGGTCAGGGACGTACACGTTCCGGCCACAGGGCAACATGTACCACAACGTGCACTCCTTTGGGCCAGGCTCGCGGCCGGAACATCTACAGCTATACTTCTACGATGATGACCCAATCCTAAACCATCGTGCCAAATTCACCGAGAATTTAGATCAGTCTGTCGTCAGTATGTTAGTGGAAATCCAATAAAAAAAACCTTACTCCGAACAGTTTAGGAGTCTAGGAGCCCATAGGGAAAGCCTAGATGAGTACCGGATAGAACTGAACACTGACCAAAAGCTAGATGAGAGGAGATATAACAAACCTGTCTCGTCCGAGGTGGCTGCTATTTGGGTAGAGGGCAGCAACCTAGCATGGAGGTTCGACCGCAACATTACCCTTCATGTAACGACAACAAACGATACGGTATTCAGTCCATACAGGGATACTATGACCCGCTATCGTACCCCCCTCTTTTTCCCAAATGGGGAGCTCGGTTAGCATCCGAATATCCCTAAACAAAATATACCTTGGGCTACTGCGCAACAGTCAAGAGCTAACCGTACCGATGCAGGTTTGTCTCTTGCATATGCTTTTACCTGTTTTTCCTATCATTCCCAAATGTTGCCTTATTTTTTGCTTTCTTGCCTTTCCACAGAGGGAAATAGCCGGTTATGCGTCTTTGTCGGGGACTACTACTGCTACAGGCTACAGACGTGCCCTGCGATATTTAACCCCATACTGCATGGAGCATGATTGTTCCAACAGTTCGCGGTCGACATGTACATCAAGATTGAGGGATGTAGGTTGAACTGGGTAAGGGAGCACCAGCCGGAGATACGTGCTTATCTATATAAAGGAATTGTTGATAGCATAATTGCAGGAGAATTTCGAGGGAACAAAGTTGGCATAAGGACGGTGCTCCCTTGGTCATTCCAGGGGGGATATCGAGACATGAAACGGAGACATATGGACGCCATGGCATTGGTTCAAACATACGGCAAGCCAGACATCTTCCCGACAATGACTTGCAACCCGAACTGGCAGGAGATACTTGACGAATTGTATACTGGTCAGACCCCGCAAGACCGACCAGATCTTGTTGCTCGTGTGTTTAGGGCCAAGCTGGAGGCAATGAAAGAGATGGTCCTCAGGAAATACATCCTTGGTGTTGTGACAACGCATGTATATGTCATCGAATTTCAGAAGAGAGGGCTCCCCCATGCTGACTTTCTTTTGATCATGGATTCAACACATAAGCTTCTTGTGCCAGAGCAATACGACCGGCTCATCTCTGCTGAGCTCCCTGACAAACATGTCGGAGAATGACTCCCACGAAACAGGGATAGTCAAGCTCACGAAGAGAGTTCGTGTAAGGGGCTGAACACGTTGGACAAACAACCCTCAACCTGCACGGCGACGGTGCTCGTCGAGCATGAGGAGGGACATCACGACAGAGATGAACACCAGCCCGTACCCAGGTTCACGGCCCTCGTGTGGAGGTAACACCGCTACTCCTGCTTGTCTGTATTGCACTGCTTATGGAGGTTACAGTACAATGAGCTTGCCGAGGGCTCTCTTTTGGCAATGGTGTGTACAAGGAAGGGGAACTGTGGTCTTCTTCTTCCTTGCGCGTAGTGGCTAAGCTAGAATGAGAATGCGATCCTTTGCTACGGTGGTGCACCTCCTCCTTTTATAGGCGCCCCGGGCCTCTTCCCTGCGCTTGCGCCGCGGAAGGGCTACCACATGGCGACAGAAGGGGGAGCACGGTGCACCGCAGCCCAGCTGTCCATGGACGCGGTCCATGGGCGTAAAGCTGATGCCTGTGGCAGAGAAACCACCGTCCATGCAGGACGGCCAGCTGGGGCTGCAGAGGAACGTGGGGGTGCCCACGGTGACGTTGGCCGTGGAGCGTAGCGCCGGCCGGTCCCCTTATCACCAAAGAGGAAATCCTTGTAGTCCGGTGCGGATGGCGCAGCTTTGTTGACTCCTTTAATCACCAAAATGGCAACTGCGGCGTCGTCGTCACCGCGCGCAGAGGCGCGCGTCACTCTGCGGCCGCTGCAGAGCCCATGTGCGCTCTGCAGAGGTTGCTTTGCAGCGAAGCAATCCCCACGAGGGCTGGGGTGCCCTGTGGAGGATTTGGCGTTGACCTCTCTCCAGGGGAGATCACCTTGAAGAGGGGGCAGCAGTGAGAGGGCCTCCGTAGGCCTCTGCTGCCTCCAAAGCCCTCGCGAGGCGATTTGCCTCGCGAGTCTCTCCAAGCCGTAGGCTTGGTCCTTAGCGAAATTTGGCCATCGAGTGTCGAGGGCCGTGGAGGACAGGCCCAGCACACCCTGGTTCTCACTGGGCCGACAGTAGCCCCCGGGCCCATGATGGGCACGATGTAGTCCAGTGGACGCAGGCGAATCGTCATGGGCCCAAAGTGTCCGGCCGGCCCGAGACACGTGTAGGGCAGTTACGCCGCGACGACACGTTCTCTTCGGAGATGATGGGCGTAGTGGGGGGACCCACCATGTCTTGGTAACTGCCCTGAGGTGATATAAAGCCTGCAGCGCCGGTTCAGGCAGCAGTTACTGCATCATTTGCGCCCGTCTCCTTGCTCTTGACTTCTGCGCTTCCGTGTTCCCGGCGCTCTTCCTCCTTCACCGAGCTTCTCCGCCGCCCTTCCTTCATCGACCATGGGTCCTAAGAAGGACAAAGCGGCGATGGTGAACGAGCCTGCTGAGGCGCAGCAGGAGGACGAGTTCGCGCCGGCGCTGGTGGGGACCCGCATCCACACGGCGGAGGCGCTGGACAAGATCAGGCTGATGGCCGCGGGCAAGAACAACGAGCACGGCGCCAGCGTTCTCAAGGCGGCGCGCTTTGGCAAGCTCGCGGCGGGGCTGTACCCCATTTTCTTCCAGACCATATTTGCTGGTCTGGTGCCGCCATTTTCCCCTTTCCTGGAGGAGGTTCTGGCCTTCTACCAGATCCAGCTTCTGCATCTGCACCCCAACTCCATCTTGATCCTCGCCATTTTCGCATATCTTTGCGAGGCGTATTTGGGGGTGATGCCTTCCGTGGCCTTCTTCCGGAGCTTCTACGCGCTCCGCTCCACGGCGCCCGGCGAGCGGTCTGGTTGCGTGTCCTTCCGCATTGCGGATGGGATGGGAGGCATCTACATCCCCATGTCCTGGGACGGCGACAAGCCCGTCACGCGGGTGACGAAGAAGGTGGACGATTTCCGCCAGCGGTGGTTCATCGTGGACGCCAAGACGCAGAACTCCTTCTTCGACGTCCCTGAGGCGCCGCCGCTGAAGAACTCGAACTGGTCAAGCGCGGCCTTCCAAAGCCCGAAGATTGCTGACTTGGTCGCGCGCATGAGCTCGTCCGCGAAGCTGGCCTCACGGGGCAGATGGTTGCTGAAGACTTCGTGAGGCGCCGTATCGCTCCTCTCCAGAAGCACACGAAGCCGGCGTGGATGTACTCTGGCCCGGCGGACCCGATGCGGCTGCACTGCAGCTCCCACACCCCCGACGTCATTGCCTCCATCATGGGCATCCTCTTCACCGCCCCGGAGGTTCCTGTGCCGCGCAGTGAGCTCGCGAGGCCCCTCCATCAGCTTACTCCGAAGAAGCGCCTCGCGATCCTGGAGCTGATGCCGGAGTTCACCCCTCAAGGTTGGCGGGGGAGGAGAAGAAGGAGGCTGCGGCGCCCGTGGTGGAAGAGGACTGGGCCACGGAGTCACCCGCCGCATCTGACGCCGATCTGGGCGTCACCTCTGGAGGGGCGAATCCCTCGGCAGGGGAGGCGAGCTCTTCGAAGCCTGCGCCTCCCGAGGAAGAAGTTCTGGAGATCTCGTCCAGCGGGGACGAGGATTTCCTTGTGGTCCCTTCGCGCCAGGCCGCGGAGGGGGAGGAAGACAGCGACAGGGAGGCCGCAGCGGACGCTGCGAGCCCCGCTCCAAGGCTATTCATGACAGGACCGCCAGGTCCAGCGGGCACTCCTCTCAAGAGGAAAGCCGAGACTGCTCCTGAGGGGTCCGGTGCCGGTGCCGCGTCGTCGAGGCCGTGGCGGTCGTCAAACACGGTGTGGGTTGACTCCCGCGCCAAGACATCTGGGTAAGGATTGGCTCCCTTGTCTGTTTTCACTTCTTATGAAAATACCCTTGTTCCCCTCTTGAAGACCTTTCTTGCTTGCTTGTCAGGGATTTGGTGACGGCGAAGCGCCGTAGGCTCCGCAAGGCTGCGGAGGTGCGGGCGCCGCCACGACAACCGCTGAGGGGCCTGTGGAGCCCTCAGCTGAAGAGGTTGCCAGGCCCGTGGTGACAGAGGCCACGGAGCCGGCTGTGGAGGAGGCCACGAGGCCTGTGGCAGAGGAGGCCACAGGGCCTGTGGTGGTTGTGCCTCTGTCGAGGCAGCTGCTTCGTCTCCTACCGCGGAGGAGCGCCTCGAGGAGGAGACGGTGGGAGGACGCCAACACCGCCACGCCCTGTCACTCCACCGGAGCGGCAGAGGAGATCGCCGCGGAGACGGCGGAGCGGCACGCCGGCGAGGGAAGGCGCCGACGTCGAGATGGAGGAGAACGTTCCTCCGCCGCCCCCGCCAAGTGCAGAAACTGAGGGGGCGGCAGCTTCTTCTGAGGCCGCAGCGGGCGGCTGCGGCGACTTGACGATGGCTGGGCAATCTTCCCCAGCCCCTGAAACCCGAGAGGAGGCGCCGCTGGAAGGCGAAGGCGCTGGTGCCCATGGCGCAAGTGGTGGAGAGGGCTCGCTCCAGAGCCCCCAGGCCAGAGTTGACCCTGGCCCAAGCACGGAGTTCCCCGTCCTTGGTCTAGTGCAGATGTGGGAGCCTCCATGCCTCGTGGGAGCTCATGGGCTCTGGTCCTGGGCGGCAGGAACTGGAGCGGCGCTCGCCGCAGCTCCGCTTTCCGCCTGGCGAGGGATGCGCTGGACGGGCTGGAGGCCCAACTCGCTCTCGAGGAGGCCGAGCTCGCCAGAGAGTATGATGAACTCGAGAAGGCCTGGACCCGCTTCTTTGAGACCGTGGAGCGCTGTCGCCACGGCGACGAGGCCATGCAGGCGCAGCGAGGAGGCGCTGCGCTTCGCCAAGGAAGTCCGCGAGAGCGCGGTGCGCGAGGCTCAAGAGACCCTGGAGCCACTCCAGGCAGAGCGCCAGGCCGCGGCCGAAGATCGCGAGGCGGCCATGGCGGAACGCCAAGCTGCAGCCTCGGAGCGCGCGGCCTCGAGACCACGCTGGCCGCTCAGCGCCAAGAGCTTGCTGACCGCGAGGAGAAGTTCGCCGCGGAGTCGGAGGCCACGCGAAAATCCTTGGACCAACACCGCGTCCTTGGACGCCCGTGAGCAAGCACTGGCGGCGCGCGAGGCGGAGGCGCTCAAGCGCGAGGAACAGCAGCTGCAGGCGACAGGGAGCTGTCCACGCAGCGCGCGATCTCGAGGCGGGAGGGCAATCTGGCCGAGGCCATAGGCAAGCACGGTGAGGAGGTGGCCAGGCACAAAAAGCTTGTAGAGAAGTCCAACCAAAAGCTCGCCGAGAGGAAGGAAGAGGCTGAGAAGGAGGCCGTCGCCAAGCAGAAGAGTATCGCGCTGCCGTCGCCGAAGATTATGCCGGGAAATTTAAGAAGCAGGAGGACCGCTTCAAGAAGAAAGCGCGGAGGACAACGCCCGCATCCTTCAGCTGGAGCGACTGAACGCCAGCCTGAACTCCCAGTTGAGGCGCGCCAGGGATGGTCGTCGCCGCGCGGAAGAGGCTCAAGAGCGTGCAGAGCAAGATCTTGCCTCCCTGATGGCTGATATGAAGGAGTTGAACGCGCAGGTGGGCCCTGCCGTGGAGCGTGCTGAGGAGGCTGAGCACCACGTGCAGGCGGCACGGGTCTTGACGCAGCAGCGGGAGCGCATGTTCAAGTCCTTGGTGCTCGGGGGAACACTCTTGCGGCGAACCTGGGAGTGGATGCCCCTGCGGTTCCCGTCCATGGGAATGCCGATGCTGCCGCGTATCTCGCCTACTTCGACCAGCTCTTCACCACGCTCGAGGGCCCTGTGGCGGAGATGGGCGACGTTGTCGATGAAGAGTGCCGCAAGCTCTTGACGGTGGCGATCGATCGCGTCTTCGCCAACCTCCAGCGTCTTCATCCCGCTTCGACTTCGAGTCCGTGACCGAGCCTGTCGAGGCGGACCAAGCCCAGGACCTCTCCAACTTGGTTCGGGAGGAGGTCAACGATTACGTCGACCGCTTCAAGAGGGTCGAGGCGGAGCAGGCCGCTGAGGAGGAGGAAGGCGCCGAAGAAGAAGCTGAAGAGGAGGCTGAGGAGGATGGTGACGGCGATGCCCCTGCCTAGGCCGCTCCTGCAACAAGACGCGCTTGAGGCGCAGCTATCTTTGTTTTAAGACTTGTTTTATTTCATTCTGGTTTGTAAGACACTTTAACGTGTGCTACTATGTGTGTGTCCCTCGATGGGCCTTTTATCCCTGTTCCATGTCTTTTTTCGCTCTACGTCGTCAGGACCCATCTCTTTGCGCTATGACTCCGCCGCTGCGGTATGCCGGAGCTTGACTCGGCAAGGCCGGGGGGTGTTTAAGGCTTGAGAGGTAAGGGCTCTCGAGTCGCGGTGCTCGAGGGCCCCCCTTTGACGCACAAGCAGTCCATGGAGTGTGAGGGAGAAAAAACCCGCTCGAGGGACGACAGATACTCGTGAGAGGAGGAAAAACTCCTGAGGCGCGAGCGCTGGACTTAGCTTTGCGAGACTTTGGCCTCGTAGAGGGCGTTGGTTTCCCTGATGGTGCGCTTCCCTCTTGAGGCCGGAGCGTGGCTTCACGAGCTTGGGGGGACTCTTGTTCCCTGTATTGGTTAGAGAGGCAAACCCAAAGCAAGTACATGGTAGTAAAACTCATGCGCGCTTATAGGTTTCCTCATGAGTATCTCGCGAGGAGAGTAAGCACCAAGGTCCTTTGGTGAGGTGGCGTGTTTGGGAGCAAGCCCTTGGGCCAGAGCTCTTTGGTGAGGTAACAGGCGTGAGAGCGTGCTCACGTGTTAGAGCTCGGATCCTTTGGATTTTGCGGTGCTGCTGGGGTGCTCTCGAGGCACAGTCACCGTACTCAGCCCCCGCTCGCGAGGTGCGCATGGGGAAAAATATGAGCGCGAAATGAACTAAGATGATGAAAAGTAAAACTCACCACCAAAATATTACACAGCGGCGCCTCAGCGCAATGTTTCATTGAGAAACGAATTGGTTCATTACACTTGGTATACCAAGATAAAGTTTTCCATGTCGAGGCATGGGGACCACATTCAGTGGCTGAGACTCTTCACGGCCTGCGGCGGCACGTTATCAGGAGAGCTCAGAGGGGCTGGCCCTCGGGAGGAGAAGCTTTTGTGAAGCTTGGAGGTGAAGTTGTGTGCTTCCCTCTAGAGACAAAAAATGTCTGGCGTGACTATGATCACGGGTAGAACTTGCGTAGATGCGCGATGTTCCATGGATTCTTGACCGGGATGCCGTCCTCCGTTTCGAGGCGTACCGCGCCGGGCCTGGCGATGTGTGCGACCCTGTAGGGGCCTTCCCACATGGGCGAGAGCTTGTGGAGACCTTCCCTGGAGAGGATTCTCCTGAGGACGAGGTCGCCTGTCTCGAGAGTGCGTGGACGTATGTGGCGGCTGTGGTAGCGTCGCAGGTCTTGCTGGTACTTTGCTGCCCTGAGGGCGGCACGGCGGCGCCCGTCAAGGAGCAGCAGGTCGTCGTTGTGGAGGTCTTCTGATCGTCCTCGTTGAAGGCAAGGACCCGTGCGGATCCATGCTTGATCTCTGTGGGGAGGACTGCTTCAGCTCCATACACGAGGGCAAATGGCGTCTCACCAGTGGGCTTCGTGGGGTTCGTGCGGATGGACCAGAGCACGGACGGGAGTTCGTCTATCCAGCCCTTGCCGTAGCCCTTGAGGCGATTGAAGCTTCTTGTCTTGAGGCCCTTGAGGACCTCAGCATTTGCTCGCTCGGCTTGGCCGTTGCTCTGTGGGTGAGCCACCGAGGCGAAGCAGAGCTTGGTGCCGAGGCTCTCGCAGTAGGCCCTGAAGATGCCGCTGGTGAACTGTGAGCCATTGTCGGTGATGATGCGATTTGGCACACCAAAACGGCAGACCAGGCCTCTGATGAATTTTACTGCTGCTCTGGCCGGTATGCTGCGCACTGCTTCAACCTCTGCCCACTTGGTGAACTTGTCGACGCCACGAAGAGGAAACGGTAGCCCCCTTGCGATCTCGGGAAGGGTCCCAAGATGTCTAGCCCCCAGACCGCGAAAGGCCACGAGAGCGGGATGGTTTGGAGTCCCAGTGCAGGCTGATGGACTTGCTTGGCGTGGAACTGGCACGCATCGCAAGACTGGACGATGGTGGTAGCATCTTGAAGCACTTGGGGCCAGTAGAATCCGCTCCTGAAGACCTTGCCTGCCAGGGTGCGTGCAGAGGAATGGTGGCCACACTCTCCACTGTGAATGTCTCTGATCAGCATGCGGCCTTCCTCGGGGGGGACGCACTTGAGTGCAATTCCATTTGGGCGCTTGCGGTACAGGTCTCCCTCGAGGATGTAGTATGACTTGGCTTGTCGAGCACTCGTTCCGCCTCCGCGTCTTCTTCGGGAGGACTCCCTTCAGCAAGTAGTCCTTGAGTTCGTCGACCCAGCCTGTCTCTTGATGCACCATAGCCAGCAGCAGACGCTCCCCTGAGGATGGACCGCAGTTGGGTGCCCACCTACAGGAGGTGGTGGGAGTACTTCGTCTGTGCTTGTGGCTGCTGCTTCTTGTGGCTGCTTTATGGACGCCTTGGAGAGTCTCTCTTCAAAGACGCCGGCCGGCTGGGCCTGCCTTCGTGATGCTCGCTTGGCGATGTCATCTGCCTCCTGGTTCTCCTTCGCGGGATGTGCATGAGCTCCATGCCCTGAAGTGCTTCTCGAGCTTGCGGACCTCTTCAAGGTAGGCGGCCATGTGGTCGTCTTTAGGCGTGTAGCTCTTGTTGGAGAAGTTAACCAGGAGCTGGGAATCACCCTTTATGAGTAAGTGCTTGACGCCAAGGGCGATTGCGGCTCTGAGCCCGGCGAGGAGGCCTTCATACTCGGCGATGTTGTTGGAGATCTTGTCTATTGTGAAGCACAACTGGATGGCGTAGTAGAGCTTGTCACCTTTTGGTGAGGTCAGGACAACGCCAGCCCCACCATTGCGGCAGGCGAAAGCTCCGTCGAAGTGCATGGTCCAGTGGCTTGGCATTGTATCTCCAGATGACGCGGTTTCTTCTTCACGAGGCTCTTCAGGAGTTGGGTCTGTCCACTCGGCGACGAAATCCGCCAGCGCTCTCCCTTTTATGACTCTTGTGGTGTCGAAGCGCAAGTTGAATGGTTGCAGCTCGATGTTCCATCCTGCGACGCGATCAGTGGCGTTGGGGTTGCGCAGGATTTGCTCCAGGGGGAACGACGTGACCACCGTGATGGGGTGGCCCTGGAAGTAGTGGCGTAGCTTCCTGGAGGCGATGAGGAGCGCGAGGAGGAGCTTCTGCTGCACTGGGTAACGCTCGCGAGCATCTCGCAGTACAGTACTGACGAAGTAGACAGGATGCTCGACGAGGGTCGTCGATGGTGCTGCAGCGTCGGCTCCCTCGAGAGGCTCCTCAGGACCTTTGGCGAGGTTTTCCTGTGGAGGAGCCTCGGCAGGGGTGCTTGTAGGACTCGACTTGAGGCTGTGGGTCTGGCACTGGGTCTGGAGAGACTTTCCTTGTCGGGAGGTTCTGGACTTGGTGTGGCAGTGCTTTTCTTGGGGAGAACTGGCTCTTCTCTTTCCACCACCAGGACGGCGCTTGCAGTTTGTGGAGTGGCTGCTAGGTACAGCTTCAGATGCTCGCCTGCCCTGGGGGCTACCATGACTGGTGAGCTAGCCAAGTATTTCTTCAAGTCCTCAAATGCTTTGTCTGCCTCTGGAGTCCACTTGAAGGTGCCGGATTTCTTCATGATCTTGAAAAATGGCAGGCTCTCTCGCCGAACTTGGAGATGAAGCGGCCTAAGCTGGCCATGCATCCTGCTAGGCGCTGCATGTCCTTGAGGCGGCGAGGTGGCTGCATGTCTTCTATGCCTTGATCTTGTCAGGGTTTGCTTCTATGCCACGGTGGGACACGAGGAACCCGAGGAGCTTGCCTGAAGGCACCCCGAAGACGCACTTGGCGGGGTTTAACTTGATGTTCACCTTGCGCAGGCTGGCAAAGGTTTCCTCGAGATCCTTCAAGAGAGTGTCTCCCTCGCGAGACTTGACCACGATGTCGTCGACATAAGCTTCTGCATTTCTTCCCATCTGAGCCCCCAAGGCGATCCTCATGAGCCTCTGGAAGGTGGCGCCGGCATTCTTCAGGCCAAAGGGCATGCAAGTGTAGCAATACACACCACAAGGGGTGAGAAATGCTGTTTTCTCCTCGTCTTCCTTGGCCATTTGATCTGGTGGTAGCCTGAGAAGGCATCCAGGAAACAGAGGAGATCACAGCCGGCGGTGGAGTCCACAATCTGGTCTATCCTTGGCATGGGGTATGGATCCTTGGGGCAGGCCTTGTTTACGTCTGTGTAGTCGATGCAGAGCCGGCCTCCTCCATTGGGTTTTGGGACAACCACACCGTTGGAGAGCCAAGTGGGGTGGGCAACTTCTCGAATGATGTCTGCTGCTTTCAGCTTCTCTACTTCTTTGATGATGAACGCTTGCTTCTCGGGGGCTTGTTTCCGCGCTTTCTGCTTTACAGGGCGTGCGTTGGACACACGGCTAAGTGGTGCTCGATCACCTCCCTTGGTACACCGGACATTTCTGACGGAGTCCATGCGAACATGTCAGAATTTGCCCGAAGGAAGGCGACGAGCGCGCTTTCCTATTTGGGAGGCAAGCCAGCGCCTATGGTGACGCTAGCCCCCGAGCCCTCAGCCCCCGAGCCACTGGTGCTCAGCGACACCTTCTTTGTAGATGCTTGCTCTTGAGTGAACAGCTGCTTCTTCTTCTTGGGCCTCTCGAGAGGCTCCATGTCCTCGTCAGCGGGGAATGCCATGGCAGCGGCCTTGTAGGCGATCTCGACAGCGCGCGTGGCGTCCTGTACGTGACCACGGATGGTGATGGTGCCACCGCTGCCAGGGATCTTGACCATGTTGTAGGCGTGGTGCGTGACGGCCATGAACTTCGCGAGGGCGGGGTAGCCGAGGATGGCGTTGTAGGGCAGGCCAATGTGCGCGACGTCGAAGTCAATTAGCTCGGTGCGGTAGTTCTCCTGCGTGCCAAAGGTGACCGCGAGCCTCACTTGCCCCAGAGGCGAGATTGAGCCGCTGGTGACCCCGGTGAAGGGCCTGGAGGGCATAAGCCACTCGTAGGGCACTTGAAGCGTCTCGAAGGTCTCGACAGAGATGACGTTCAGGCCTGCACCCCCATCAATGAGCGTCTTGCCGACGGCGATGTTGTTGATGGTGGGGGTGCACACCAACGGGAGGGTGCCCACAGTCTTGGTCGACTTGGGGTGATCTTTGGCGTCGAAGGCGATGGTGTACTGGGACCACTTGAGGGGGCGGGACGTCTCGACCCCGGGAAGCGCTGCATTGAGCTCGCGAGCGAACTGCTTGAACTGTTGTTGACTTGGGCGCTTGGGATCCGCCGAGGATGCATGCCATGGCACCCTTAGGGGCCTGGTAACCTCCAGGCTCTTCGTCGGGAGATTGTTGTTTTTCTCGGCGGCATTCGCCTGAGTCCCCTGCGGCCTCTGGAAGTTGCCTTTACGTCCGCCCTTGCGGTAACCACGGCCTCTGCCGCGGCTACCGCTGCCTTCTTCTTGCTCGCGCTTCTTGCTCAGCTGCTTGAGGTCATAGCAGTTCTCCGTCGCATGGCCGCGCCTGTTGTGGTAGATGCAGAACGGGCGGTTGTCCACCTTTTTCTCGCCAGCCTCGGAGAGTCCTCGCGAACATGCTTGGCGTCGGGTTCAGCAGAACAGCGGTAGGCTTGCGCTTTGTCTCGTCACGCCTCTTCTGGGTCTTGGATCCCTCGACAGGGTCGTCTGTGAGCCCACCTTGACGAAGAGGAGCCTTCTTCTGCCTTGGCGCACTTGTCTGCGATGTCGAAGAGCTTCACCACGGAGGAGAGGGTATCGTGGATGCCGAGCTTCTCGAGCATCCTGTGGTTGGTGACGCCCTCTCTGAAGGCCGCAATGACGTGCGAGTCCGGGATGTTCGGGATCTTGTTGCGGACTTGGCTGAAGCGCTGGATGTACCTGCGGAGGGTCTCGCCAGGCTTCTGGCGCACAGCTCGCAGGTCGTTGTAGGTGAGGGCGCGCTCGTACGTGCCCTTGAAGTTTGCAACGAACTGCTGGCAGAGCTCCTCCCACGAGTCAATGGAGTCCTCGGGAAGGTTCAGGAGCCACGACAAGGCAGAATCCTTGAGAGCGTGGGAGAACCAGTTGGCCATGACCTTGTCGTCTCCCCCCGCAGCTTGGATGGAGGTGGTGTAGAGCTGCAGGAACTCGATGGGGTTGTTCGTGCCGTCGTAGCCCTTGGGTAGGTCAGGCCTGAACTTCTGTGGCCAGACGACGCGACGCAGGCTGCGGGTGAAGGCCGCGCATCCTGTGGCGTACGAGGCGATGCCACCCTGAAGAGCTCGGCGGTTCTGTCGCCCCGCTGGCCGATTTCCTCGACGATGCGCTTCTGGAGGTCCTTCTGGCGCTCCATTTCCACCCGCGCGTCTGGGGGTCCGCTGCACGATTTGGCAATCGCGCGGCGAAGACGCGTGGGGGCGGCCTTGTGGGCCGCAGCGGAGGCGGACCTGGCGGAGGCGGCGGCGGAGGCGGCGGCGGAGGTGCGCCATGCGCGGCAGTCCCTGCGCGTCCGGAGTTGTGGTGCACCAGAGAGCGCGACCGCCGGAGCTGCGCGCGGCGCCGCCGCGATGTCGACGAGGTGCTGGAGGCGGCCGAGCCAGTTGTCGTGCGCCTCGGCGGTGGGGCGGTAGCGGAAGAGCTCCGCGGCCATGAGCAGCGCGGTGTTCGGACTGGGTGCTGGACGCCCAAGAGTGGAGGCGCTGTGGCGCTGGGACGGATGCGAGGACTCAGCGTCCTCGCCGTGCCCGTGGTCGACGTCTTCGTCGAAGCGGTCGTCGTGGTGGCCGTCATCGTCCTCGGGGTGCTCCACACGCGGTTCAGCGGTGTTGCGCCCCGAGGCGCGGCTGGCACGGGGACGGCCGCGGGGTTGGTGGTGTTGGCAGCGGGCTCGGTGGTGCCCTGCCTGACGCCCGCCGGGTGGCGCGAGCTGCGCGAGTGTCCGCCATGGTGCAGAGGTCGTGAAGGTTGAAGACGCGCCTCAGCCCCCTACCTGGCGCGCCAATTGTCGGAGAATGACTCCCACGAAACAGGGATAGTCAAGCTCACGAAGAGAGTTCGTGTAAGGGGCTGAACACGTTGGTCAAACAACCCTCAACCTGCACGGCGACGGTGCTCGTCGAGCATGAGGAGGGACATCACGACAGAGATGAACACCAGCCCGTACCCAGGTTCACGGCCCTCGTGTGGAGGTAACACCGCTACTCCTGCTTGTCTGTATTGCACTGCTTATGGAGGTTACAGTACAATGAGCTTGCCGAGGGCTCTCTTTTGGCAATGGTGTGTACAAGGAAGGGGAACTGTGGTCTTCTTCTTCCTTGCGCGTAAGTGGCTAAGCTAGAATGAGAATGCGATCCTTTACGGTGGTGCACCTCCTCCTTTTATAGGCGCCCCGGGCCTCTTCCCTGCGCTTGCGCGCGGAAGGGCTACCACATGGCGACAGAAGGGGAGCACGGTGCACCGCAGCCCAGCTGTCCATGGACGCGGTCCATGGGCGTAAAGCTGATGCCTGTGGCAGAGAAACCACCGTCCATGCAGGACGGCCAGCTGGGGCTGCAGAGGAACGTGGGGGTGCCCACGGTGACGTTGGCCGTGGAGCGTAGCGCCGGCCGGTCCCCTTATCACCAAAGAGGAAATCCTTGTAGTCCGGTGCGGATGGCGCAGCTTTGTTGACTCCCACCAAATGGCAACTGCGGCGTCGTCGTCACCGCGCGCAGAGGCGCGCGTCACTCTGCGGCCGCTGCAGAGCCCATGTGCGCTCTGCAGAGGTTGCTTTGCAGCGAAGCAATCCCCACGAGGGCTGGGTGCCCTGTGGAGGATTTGGCGTTGACCTCTCTCCAGGGGAGATCACCTTGAAGAGGGGGCAGCAGTGAAGAGGGCCTCCGCAGGCCTCTGCTGCCTCCAAAGCCCTCGCGAGGCGATTTGCCTCGCGAGTCTCTCCAAGCCGTAGGCTTGGTCCTTAGCGAAATTTGGCCATCGAGTGTCGAGGGCCGTGGAGGACAGGCCCAGCACACCCTGGTTCTCACTGGGCCGACAAAACATAAGTACCCGGAGCTCTATGCCATGGTTGTAAAGCATATGATGCATGGCCCGTGCGGTGTTCTCAAGCCCAACAATGTGTACATGCAAGATGGGGTGTGCAAGTGCAGATACCCCCGAATGTTCAACGATAACACCGTGCAAGGCAAGGACTCCTATCCCGTTTACCGTAGACGGAAGAACGGCCATCAAGTGCAGGTATGTGGTCAGACTTTGGACAATAGATGGGTTGTGCCTTACAATCCTCACCTTTTGCGAATGTTTAACTGCCACATCAATGTTGAAGTGTGCTCCAGCATCAAGGCCGTCAAGTACCTTTATAAGTACATATACAAGGGTCACGATCGGGCTTCGTTCAACATTGATCAGCCAGACAACAACGGTAACATAGACGAGATCAAGAGATACACTGACGCGAGGTGGGTTACTCCACCAGAGGCGATGTGGAGGATATTCGGCTTCAAACTCTATGAGAACTCTCCGTCGGTCCTACAGCTGCCACTTCATCTCCCAAATATGCACAGTGTCACGTTCAAAGCAGGAGAGGACCTCGACGTTGTCACCCGAGATAATGTGTCGAGTTCCATGCTGACGGAGTATTTTGTGGCCAACCAGAAATATGAGTGGGCTCGAGATATATTGTACATAAATTTTCCAGGGAGCTTCACACGGCAACCAACAAAGTATTGGAAACCAAGGACACAACGTCATCAAGTAGGTCGAATCGTGTCAGCCCATCCAGCTGAGGGGGAGCGATATTTCTTGAGGGTGCTGCTAAACCATGTGTCAGGATCGACGTCCTTTGAAGATCTAAAAACCATAGATGGTGTCTTGTGTGGTAACTTTCGCGAGGCTACTGAGAGGAGAGGTCTCATCGAGGCTGACAACACGCTCGACCAGTGTCTTACCGAGTCTGAGCAGTTCGCGATGCTAGCTTCTCTCAGGAGGCTCTTCGCAACAATCCTGGTATTCTGCGAGCCTGGCGACATGCGAGGTTTGTGGGATAGGCACCTAGAGGCAATGTCTAATGACTACCGGCGACAACACACATGTCCTAACGCAGTTGAGCAGATGGTGTTGCTTGATATCAGTGCCATTTTGCAATCCATGGGAGAAGACATACAAACTTTCCCTCTACCCGACATGGACGAGACATATGATAACACTGGAGGCGAGTCTAGGGAGATCATCGAAGAGACTAACATCGAGATTGACCCCAATGATGCTAATCTAGCGTCTTCATTAAATGAAGAGCAGAGACGTGCCTATGATGAAATATTGTTGGCGGTTGACAGTGCTGACGGAGGTGTCTTCTTTGTCGATGGCCCTGGAGGCACGCGGAAGACCTTTTTGTACAGGGCGCTCCTTGCTAAGGTTCGAGGCGATGGCAAGATCGCTGTGGCAACGACGACGTCGGGCGTCGCCGCTTCCATCATGCCTGGAGGTCGGACCGCCCACTCAAGGTTTAAGATCCCACTGAATAGTGAAGATGGAACGTCATGTAACTTCACGAAGCAGAGTGGGACAGCCAAGCTCCTGAGGAGAGCTTCTCTCATCCTATGGGACGAGGCCACAATGACGAAGCGCCAGGCAGTTGAGGCGCTGGACAACAACATGCGTGACATCATGGGTCGACGGGACAGACCGTTCGGCGGAAAGACTATCGTTTTCGGTGGTGATTTTAGGCAAGTGCTTCCTGTCGTCAGAAAGGGGTCACGGGGCAGATAATCGACGCTTCCCTACGGAGTTCATACCTCTGGATGGGCATGCGCCAACTAAGGCTTGTCTCCAACATGAGGGCACAAAGCGACCCATGGTTCGCGGATTACTTGCTGATGGTAGGGAATGGCACAGAGGAAGCTGACGAGGAAGGGAACATACGTCTCCTAGAAGATATATGTGTACCGTCCACGGGGGGAGGAGGATCTAGAGAAGCTGATCGAGCATGTATTTCCTGCTCTGGGAGACAACATGTCTGATCCCAATTACATGACTTCTCGAGCGATCCTCGCAACCAAAAATGACAATGTCGATAAGATAAACAAACACATGATAGAGCGGTTTACTGGTGATGAGAAGATCTACCACGGCTTCGACAGTGCAGAAGATGATCCGCATGGATACTACGGTCCGAGTTCTTAAACTCGCTAGCTCCTAATGGGCTGCCCCCACACGGAGCTTAAATTGAAGATAAATTGTCTGGTTATACTTCTCAGAAACATTGATCCGGTAACGGCCTATGTAACGGGACGAGGCTTGTTGTAAGGGGATTCCAGATGAACGCTATCGACGCGGAGATCGTGGTAGGACAACATGCTGGTGACTTCCTCTCCACATTCACATCTGCATGCAGCCAAGTGGCCCTGCCTCGCAAGCTTCCGGGCAGCGACGAGGAGAAGTTAGCTTGGGAATCCCTCCGGCTCGGCCTGGGCAGGGATTGGACGCCATCGTTTATCTTCAGGACTCTTAGTCCAATTTGTATCTTGTCCGTAGACGGACACTAGTTTACTTCCGTTGTGATTTGTATCTTTGTAATGTATTAGTTGTTTTCTTGACTCGTTTGAGTCGATCTTGTATATATATTCTCTTTCTGCTGTTGTTGCGGATTCTTTCGTGAATTGTTGTAATGTTATCACAATTCCACCCACATAACGTGTATGTTTCGGCGTGCACGTTATGATAGGTGGGCGTCCTAAGATCGTTATTATGCGACTTTTGGCGGGTTCGCTAAAATTCGCATGGTACCGATTTTGGGACGTCACAAAGTGGTATCAGAGCTCTGGTTTCCGAAACCCTAGGTTGTTTCGATACAAATGGTTATCGAAGCAGCGGGTCCGCAAAGCCTGTAGGATAACCTCGCTAACGGTCGTTGTTTGTAGAGTGTCAAAACTATTTTGGCTAAAACTATTTTTTGGAAATATCTCAATAGGATTCTTGTTTACTCCTTACCTCAAATCTATTTCTTCTCTTATCTTACTTGTTTTGGAGTCTCCTCTCTTGCCCATCTTTCAAAGTTATAAGATCCAACGTGGGTGGACGATCTCTTGCCCTTTTAACCGTTTAGGTTCGATCTTTGAAGTCGCCTTCGAGATGAGCAACAATCCCTTGTTAGTGGTGTCGAGAAGATCAGTGGAGAGCACGAAGACTCGATAGTTTATCCCTCTCTTCCTGTTGTCTTGGGGTGGATCGCGGGGGCGCGATCCCTTGTTAGTGGTGTCGTCTGTAACGTCCCGGGATTTTTTCCCCAATTAGATTTGTTTGTTTTTCTTTTTCGCATCGTCATATCATCATGCATCTTGTTATCACCTTGCATGTTTTGCTAAAGAACTAAAAATATTATTTTTGCAAGCCCTATTTTGTTTTGCAAATAATAAATCTTTCTCTCTCTCTTTCTATTTTAATTAACCCAAAATAATATATTGGGAATAATTGCAAAACTATTTCAAATCAAAACTAAAGTTTTGTAAATTATTTTATAAAAGTCTTGCCTCTCTTTTTCCTCTCTTCCCTAATTTCTATTCCCTCTTTTCTATATCCTTTTATCTCTCCTTTCTTCCTCTCTTTTTCTTTTCCTGGAAATTGAGAAATTTCTGAAATTCTAAAGTGGGCCAAGGATCAGCAATCTGGTCCATCTCCTTTTTCCAGCCCAAGCCCATCTCCTCTTCCTGTCGCTTTCTTCCTTTTACAGAGGAGAGCACGCACATGGCGTGTGCGCCGGCACCACCACCTGCTCCCTCCCCCTCCTTTTTAAAGCCGCCCCTCTCCCCTCCTGGGAACCCTAACCCTAACCCTAGCCTCCTTATCTCCCTCCTGGCCGCCGCCACTCTTCTCTTCCCTCCCACCTTTTTCCTCTTCCCGAGCACCTCCATGGCCGGGTCATGGCGCCACCGCCTTGAACCACCTAAATCCCAGCCGCCTTGTCATGGAGATCCCTTGAGGCGTCCTCTTCCTGATCATCACCTCGAATCCACCTCTCCCCTCCTCTATTTCCCGGGTACGAGCTCGTCCAGATCCTGCGCCGGAGCACCGTGGCCGTTCACCGTCATGATCACCGTCCGTACACGTCGAACCGAGCCTCGCCAAGATGTCCAAGAGGTGCGCCGTCGTCGACTACTTGCGGATCAGGAAGGAGTGGAGCTGGAACGCGAAGGATCGTCGCCAACAAGGTCTTCTTCCACGACGTCGTCCGTCCGCGGGAACTCCAAGTCCGCCGTCCGTCTACGTCGTCTTCGTCGCCGGCCGACGTCTTCGAGCTTGAACGCCTACACCAAGAACCCCAGGGTGAGCTTCTGGTTCTGTCCCTGCATCCCTTCTTCCAATCCGTCTCTGTGGCCATCGTTCCGCTCGAATCCGAGCTTGTTCGCCATGACCGTGCGGTGCAAAGCTGGGAGCTTGCACGTCGTGCCTTTTTCCTGCTCCTCCTGCTTCGCTTCTCCCTGCACACACCAGCACCAAGACGCACTCTCCTGCAACCTCGGGCTCGCGCATTCGCGCGTGAGCACTAGCAGCAGCCGCTGCCGATCTCGTCCTGGTCGCACGTCTCGCAACTGAAGGCTGCAACTTTCCTGTCAAAATTCAGTTAAACGCCCCGTCGCTGCATCTACAGCCACGTCCAATTTCATTCAGAAACATCAGCCCAGCCCAGTGGCTAGCTCCTCTGTGCTGTACGCAGCAGATCCGTGGTTCGATCCCTACCGGAGGCAACTTTTCCTCTCTGTCTATTTTCTTTTCATTTTTATCTTTTGCAGAAAATGTCTATTTTGTAAATGCTATAACTTGGTCATCTTAACTCTAAATAATACAAGTTAAATGTCTATTTTTATCAGAAAAATGCAATGAATATTAATATGTCATCCATGATAATGTTTGCATCATCTAGCTTGTTTATTAGTGGTCTTTTGCATAAACATCTAAATAATTAAATAGGGAATGTGTGGGATAATAATATAAAGATTGTCCCAATTCCTTTTAATTTTGTGTAGCTCACCCATGCCTTGTCTCACATGCTAATCAACATTTAATTTGATGGTTAGATAAATAACTTGAACTTAATATTAATTGTCGGAATCTCGGTTCCGCTTAATTTTGCTTAAGTTGCATCTGTCTCACATCTTGCTATGTCATGCATCATCTCATCACATGCTGGATCTTTTGTCGTAGTTGTAAGATGCATCTTTTGCGCTTTCCAGTGTTTGTTGCTTCTTCGCGGATAAGACGTTGAGATGATGTGAGCAACGACAGGTTCTTCCTCCGTGCTGGATAACAGGCAAGCAATGTTCTCTTGGTCCCAATGCATTGTCTTTCATCCTTGCCCGTTGATCTCTGCTATCCTTATGTTACGATGCTTATGCGATCCTATCCATGTTTACTGCTGCCATGATATAGCCCCACCTCCACATCCTATCACCTTGTTGTTTGTTTACCTTGTTAGCCTTGCGAGTCGTAGTTGCATGCTTAGGTCTGTTGTTGCAAGTTTGTCCTTTCTTTTGTATCACCTGCTTAGTATGATAGGTGGGCTCAACTTTAATTAATATGATGATAATGTTTGTGGGTTGTAACTAAATGATAAGGCACCCGGTGGAAGGCCAATTCGTTGGTGCTTTGTTCTGCTAAGTGTCGCCCTAGGACCTCAGTTCTTGTCCTCTAATCCAAGTACGAGCGCGCTATCCACGTGTGGGGCCCTATGGGAACCCCCTCGACTTAGTACCGGATCTACCGACTTGTCCAGGAGCTGCAAGTAGTTCGAGTTTTCCATTTGCTCATACGCATGATGATGGAGGTTCTTTGAAGATGGGTGGATGCCGGCTGCACTTGCATATAGATGTGGACGTGGTCTGACCGGGTAGCTACCGATAGAGGAGCCTGGGAGGGTTATGTCGCACAACAGATGGGTCCACAACGGAGCTTCGGCCGGACTCTCGCGTGGGAAAGACTCAGATGGGTGGCTCCTTGGACTTGTTGGTAGTGAAGGGAAAACGTCTTGTCGCGACGCCCTGCCGACACACCGACGGAAGTGTGTTACTCATGGGCACTAAGGGTTGAACGTGCGTGTGGCTTAACAGTAGTGCACCCCTGCAGGGTTAAATCTTTTCGAAAAGCCGTGTCCACGGTTATGGACGACTTGGTGCGGATGCTGGCTAACAAGATCATAGACAACTTACACCTAATGATGCTAATTTAACTCGACTAGTAAGTTAGACTCACTTTCATAATAAGATGTAACTAAAATTGCCAACTGTGTGAGTTTCCCTCGATTGCTTCCTCATACTGGGTTGAGGGGGTGAATCTGGGATGTGTTATGTTTGGTGTTAGAAGCTAGTTGGTTCCTTGCTCGCTCTCTTATCCCTATCTTATAGACGAAAGTTGTAGCGTGTCTTCTGTAGATGGCTTAGTGCTGCTGCCGCTTCAGTCCACCAATCCTTTATATTTTGGGAGCCTTTGTATTGGTTCCAAGTGTTCTTTGCTTGCCAGGTAAATTCCATTACCTGACCCATTCTTTTGGGCTGTTTTTGTCTAAGCAGTCAACAGGTTTGAAGTCTGACGACGTTAGCTTGGGAATCCCTCCGGCTCGGCCTGGGCAGGGATTGGACGCCATCGTTTATCTTCAGGACTCTTAGTCCAATTTGTATCTTGTCCGTAGACGGACACTAGTTTACTTCCGTTGTGATTTGTATCTTTGTAATGTATTAGTTGTTTTCTTGACTCGTTTGAGTCGATCTTGTATATATATTCTCTTTCTGCTGTTGTTGCGGATTCTTTCGTGAATTGTTGTAATGTTATCACAATTCCACCCACATAACGTGTATGTTTCGGCGTGCACGTTATGATAGGTGGGCGTCCTAAGATCGTTATTATGCGACTTTTGGCGGGTTCGCTAAAATTCGCATGGTACCGATTTTGGGACGTCACAAAGTGGTATCAGAGCTCTGGTTTCCGAAACCCTAGGTTGTTTCGATACAAATGGTTATCGAAGCAGCGGGTCCGCAAAGCCTGTAGGATAACCTCGCTAACGGTCGTTGTTTGTAGAGTGTCAAAACTATTTTGGCTAAAACTATTTTTTGGAAATATCTCAATAGGATTCTTGTTTACTCCTTACCTCAAATCTATTTCTTCTCTTATCTTACTTGTTTTGGAGTCTCCTCTCTTGCCCATCTTTCAAAGTTATAAGATCCAACGTGGGTGGACGATCTCTTGCCCTTTTAACCGTTTAGGTTCGATCTTTGAAGTCGCCTTCGAGATGAGCAACAATCCCTTGTTAGTGGTGTCGAGAAGATCAGTGGAGAGCACGAAGACTCGATAGTTTATCCCTCTCTTCCTGTTGTCTTGGGGTGGATCGCGGGGGCGCGATCCCTTGTTAGTGGTGTCGTCTGTAACGTCCCGGGATTTTTTCCCCAATTAGATTTGTTTGTTTTTCTTTTTCGCATCGTCATATCATCATGCATCTTGTTATCACCTTGCATGTTTTGCTAAAGAACTAAAAATATTATTTTTGCAAGCCCTATTTTGTTTTGCAAATAATAAATCTTTCTCTCTCTCTTTCTATTTTAATTAACCCAAAATAATATATTGGGAATAATTGCAAAACTATTTCAAATCAAAACTAAAGTTTTGTAAATTATTTTATAAAAGTCTTGCCTCTCTTTTTCCTCTCTTCCCTAATTTCTATTCCCTCTTTTCTATATCCTTTTATCTCTCCTTTCTTCCTCTCTTTTTCTTTTCCTGGAAATTGAGAAATTTCTGAAATTCTAAAGTGGGCCAAGGATCAGCAATCTGGTCCATCTCCTTTTTCCAGCCCAAGCCCATCTCCTCTTCCTGTCGCTTTCTTCCTTTTACAGAGGAGAGCACGCACATGGCGTGTGCGCCGGCACCACCACCTGCTCCCTCCCCCTCCTTTTTAAAGCCGCCCCTCTCCCCTCCTGGGAACCCTAACCCTAACCCTAGCCTCCTTATCTCCCTCCTGGCCGCCGCCACTCTTCTCTTCCCTCCCACCTTTTTCCTCTTCCCGAGCACCTCCATGGCCGGGTCATGGCGCCACCGCCTTGAACCACCTAAATCCCAGCCGCCTTGTCATGGAGATCCCTTGAGGCGTCCTCTTCCTGATCATCACCTCGAATCCACCTCTCCCCTCCTCTATTTCCCGGGTACGAGCTCGTCCAGATCCTGCGCCGGAGCACCGTGGCGTTCACCGTCATGATCACCGTCCGTACACGTCGAACCGAGCCTCGCCAAGATGTCCAAGAGGTGCGCCGTCGTCGACTACTTGCGGATCAGGAAGGAGTGGAGCTGGAACGCGAAGGATCGTCGCCAACAAGGTCTTCTTCCACGACGTCGTCCGTCCGCGGGAACTCCAAGTCCGCCGTCCGTCTACGTCGTCTTCGTCGCCGGCCGACGTCTTCGAGCTTGAACGCCTACACCAAGAACCCCAGGGTGAGCTTCTGGTTCTGTCCCTGCATCCCTTCTTCCAATCCGTCTCTGTGGCCATCGTTCCGCTCGAATCCGAGCTTGTTCGCCATGACCGTGCGGTGCAAAGCTGGGAGCTTGCACGTCGTGCCTTTTTCCTGCTCCTCCTGCTTCGCTTCTCCCTGCACACACCAGCACCAAGACGCACTCTCCTGCAACCTCGGGCTCGCGCATTCGCGCGTGAGCACTAGCAGCAGCCGCTGCCGATCTCGTCCTGGTCGCACGTCTCGCAACTGAAGGCTGCAACTTTCCTGTCAAAATTCAGTTAAACGCCCCGTCGCTGCATCTACAGCCACGTCCAATTTCATTCAGAAACATCAGCCCAGCCCAGTGGCTAGCTCCTCTGTGCTGTACGCAGCAGATCCGTGGTTCGATCCCTACCGGAGGCAACTTTTCCTCTCTGTCTATTTTCTTTTCATTTTTATCTTTTGCAGAAAATGTCTATTTTGTAAATGCTATAACTTGGTCATCTTAACTCTAAATAATACAAGTTAAATGTCTATTTTTATCAGAAAAATGCAATGAATATTAATATGTCATCCATGATAATGTTTGCATCATCTAGCTTGTTTATTAGTGGTCTTTTGCATAAACATCTAAATAATTAAATAGGGAATGTGTGGGATAATAATATAAAGATTGTCCCAATTCCTTTTAATTTTGTGTAGCTCACCCATGCCTTGTCTCACATGCTAATCAACATTTAATTTGATGGTTAGATAAATAACTTGAACTTAATATTAATTGTCGGAATCTCGGTTCCGCTTAATTTTGCTTAAGTTGCATCTGTCTCACATCTTGCTATGTCATGCATCATCTCATCACATGCTGGATCTTTTGTCGTAGTTGTAAGATGCATCTTTTGCGCTTTCCAGTGTTTGTTGCTTCTTCGCGGATAAGACGTTGAGATGATGTGAGCAACGACAGGTTCTTCCTCCGTGCTGGATAACAGGCAAGCAATGTTCTCTTGGTCCCAATGCATTGTCTTTCATCCTTGCCCGTTGATCTCTGCTATCCTTATGTTACGATGCTTATGCGATCCTATCCATGTTTACCTGCTGCCATGATATAGCCCCACCTCCACATCCTATCACCTTGTTGTTTGTTTACCTTGTTAGCCTTGCGAGTCGTAGTTGCATGCTTAGGTCTGTTGTTGCAAGTTTGTCCTTTCTTTTGTATCACCTGCTTAGTATGATAGGTGGGCTCAACTTTAATTAATATGATGATAATGTTTGTGGGTTGTAACTAAATGATAAGGCACCCGGTGGAAGGCCAATTCGTTGGTGCTTTGTTCTGCTAAGTGTCGCCCTAGGACCTCAGTTCTTGTCCTCTAATCCAAGTACGAGCGCGCTATCCACGTGTGGGGCCCTATGGGAACCCCCTCGACTTAGTACCGGATCTACCGACTTGTCCAGGAGCTGCAAGTAGTTCGAGTTTTCCATTTGCTCATACGCATGATGATGGAGGTTCTTTGAAGATGGGTGGATGCCGGCTGCACTTGCATATAGATGTGGACGTGGTCTGACCGGGTAGCTACCGATAGAGGAGGCCTGGGAGGGTTATGTCGCACAACAGATGGGTCCACAACGGAGCTTCGGCCGGACTCTCGCGTGGGAAAGACTCAGATGGGTGGCTCCTTGGACTTGTTGGTAGTGAAGGGAAAACGTCTTGTCGCGACGCCCTGCCGACACACCGACGGAAGTGTGTTACTCATGGGCACTAAGGGTTGAACGTGCGTGTGGCTTAACAGTAGTGCACCCCTGCAGGGTTAAATCTTTTCGAAAAGCCGTGTCCACGGTTATGGACGACTTGGTGCGGATGCTGGCTAACAAGATCATAGACAACTTACACCTAATGATGCTAATTTAACTCGACTAGTAAGTTAGACTCACTTTCATAATAAGATGTAACTAAAATTGCCAACTGTGTGAGTTTCCCTCGATTGCTTCCTCATACTGGGTTGAGGGGGTGAATCTGGGATGTGTTATGTTTGGTGTTAGAAGCTAGTTGGTTCCTTGCTCGCTCTCTTATCCCTATCTTATAGACGAAAGTTGTAGCGTGTCTTCTGTAGATGGCTTAGTGCTGCTGCCGCTTCAGTCCACCAATCCTTTATATTTTGGGAGCCTTTGTATTGGTTCCAAGTGTTCTTTGCTTGCCAGGTAAATTCCATTACCTGACCCATTCTTTTGGGCTGTTTTTGTCTAAGCAGTCAACAGGTTTGAAGTCTGACGACGTTAGCTTGGGAATCCCTCCGGCTCGGCCTGGGCAGGGATTGGACGCCATCGTTTATCTTCAGGACTCTTAGTCCAATTTGTATCTTGTCCGTAGACGGACACTAGTTTACTTCCGTTGTGATTTGTATCTTTGTAATGTATTAGTTGTTTTCTTGACTCGTTTGAGTCGATCTTGTATATATATTCTCTTTCTGCTGTTGTTGCGGATTCTTTCGTGAATTGTTGTAATGTTATCACAATTCCACCCACATAACGTGTATGTTTCGGCGTGCACGTTATGATAGGTGGGCGTCCTAAGATCGTTATTATGCGACTTTTGGCGGGTTCGCTAAAATTCGCATGGTACCGATTTTGGGACGTCACAAAGTGGTATCAGAGCTCTGGTTTCCGAAACCCTAGGTTGTTTCGATACAAATGGTTATCGAAGCAGCGGGTCCGCAAAGCCTGTAGGATAACCTCGCTAACGGTCGTTGTTTGTAGAGTGTCAAAACTATTTTGGCTAAAACTATTTTTTGGAAATATCTCAATAGGATTCTTGTTTACTCCTTACCTCAAATCTATTTCTTCTCTTATCTTACTTGTTTTGGAGTCTCCTCTCTTGCCCATCTTTCAAAGTTATAAGATCCAACGTGGGTGGACGATCTCTTGCCCTTTTAACCGTTTAGGTTCGATCTTTGAAGTCGCCTTCGAGATGAGCAACAATCCCTTGTTAGTGGTGTCGAGAAGATCAGTGGAGAGCACGAAGACTCGATAGTTTATCCCTCTCTTCCTGTTGTCTTGGGGTGGATCGCGGGGGCGCGATCCCTTGTTAGTGGTGTCGTCTGTAACGTCCCGGGATTTTTTCCCCAATTAGATTTGTTTGTTTTTCTTTTTCGCATCGTCATATCATCATGCATCTTGTTATCACCTTGCATGTTTTGCTAAAGAACTAAAAATATTATTTTTGCAAGCCCTATTTTGTTTTGCAAATAATAAATCTTTCTCTCTCTCTTTCTATTTTAATTAACCCAAAATAATATATTGGGAATAATTGCAAAACTATTTCAAATCAAAACTAAAGTTTTGTAAATTATTTTATAAAAGTCTTGCCTCTCTTTTTCCTCTCTTCCCTAATTTCTATTCCCTCTTTTCTATATCCTTTTATCTCTCCTTTCTTCCTCTCTTTTTCTTTTCCTGGAAATTGAGAAATTTCTGAAATTCTAAAGTGGGCCAAGGATCAGCAATCTGGTCCATCTCCTTTTTCCAGCCCAAGCCCATCTCCTCTTCCTGTCGCTTTCTTCCTTTTACAGAGGAGAGCACGCACATGGCGTGTGCGCCGGCACCACCACCTGCTCCCTCCCCCTCCTTTTTAAAGCCGCCCCTCTCCCCTCCTGGGAACCCTAACCCTAACCCTAGCCTCCTTATCTCCCTCCTGGCCGCCGCCACTCTTCTCTTCCCTCCCACCTTTTTCCTCTTCCCGAGCACCTCCATGGCCGGGTCATGGCGCCACCGCCTTGAACCACCTAAATCCCAGCCGCCTTGTCATGGAGATCCCTTGAGGCGTCCTCTTCCTGATCATCACCTCGAATCCACCTCTCCCCTCCTCTATTTCCCGGGTACGAGCTCGTCCAGATCCTGCGCCGGAGCACCGTGGCCGTTCACCGTCATGATCACCGTCCGTACACGTCGAACCGAGCCTCGCCAAGATGTCCAAGAGGTGCGCCGTCGTCGACTACTTGCGGATCAGGAAGGAGTGGAGCTGGAACGCGAAGGATCGTCGCCAACAAGGTCTTCTTCCACGACGTCGTCCGTCCGCGGGAACTCCAAGTCCGCCGTCCGTCTACGTCGTCTTCGTCGCCGGCCGACGTCTTCGAGCTTGAACGCCTACACCAAGAACCCCAGGGTGAGCTTCTGGTTCTGTCCCTGCATCCCTTCTTCCAATCCGTCTCTGTGGCCATCGTTCCGCTCGAATCCGAGCTTGTTCGCCATGACCGTGCGGTGCAAAGCTGGGAGCTTGCACGTCGTGCCTTTTTCCTGCTCCTCCTGCTTCGCTTCTCCCTGCACACACCAGCACCAAGACGCACTCTCCTGCAACCTCGGGCTCGCGCATTCGCGCGTGAGCACTAGCAGCAGCCGCTGCCGATCTCGTCCTGGTCGCACGTCTCGCAACTGAAGGCTGCAACTTTCCTGTCAAAATTCAGTTAAACGCCCCGTCGCTGCATCTACAGCCACGTCCAATTTCATTCAGAAACATCAGCCCAGCCCAGTGGCTAGCTCCTCTGTGCTGTACGCAGCAGATCCGTGGTTCGATCCCTACCGGAGGCAACTTTTCCTCTCTGTCTATTTTCTTTTCATTTTTATCTTTTGCAGAAAATGTCTATTTTGTAAATGCTATAACTTGGTCATCTTAACTCTAAATAATACAAGTTAAATGTCTATTTTTATCAGAAAAATGCAATGAATATTAATATGTCATCCATGATAATGTTTGCATCATCTAGCTTGTTTATTAGTGGTCTTTTGCATAAACATCTAAATAATTAAATAGGGAATGTGTGGGATAATAATATAAAGATTGTCCCAATTCCTTTTAATTTTGTGTAGCTCACCCATGCCTTGTCTCACATGCTAATCAACATTTAATTTGATGGTTAGATAAATAACTTGAACTTAATATTAATTGTCGGAATCTCGGTTCCGCTTAATTTTGCTTAAGTTGCATCTGTCTCACATCTTGCTATGTCATGCATCATCTCATCACATGCTGGATCTTTTGTCGTAGTTGTAAGATGCATCTTTTGCGCTTTCCAGTGTTTGTTGCTTCTTCGCGGATAAGACGTTGAGATGATGTGAGCAACGACAGGTTCTTCCTCCGTGCTGGATAACAGGCAAGCAATGTTCTCTTGGTCCCAATGCATTGTCTTTCATCCTTGCCCGTTGATCTCTGCTATCCTTATGTTACGATGCTTATGCGATCCTATCCATGTTTACCTGCTGCCATGATATAGCCCCACCTCCACATCCTATCACCTTGTTGTTTGTTTACCTTGTTAGCCTTGCGAGTCGTAGTTGCATGCTTAGGTCTGTTGTTGCAAGTTTGTCCTTTCTTTTGTATCACCTGCTTAGTATGATAGGTGGGCTCAACTTTAATTAATATGATGATAATGTTTGTGGGTTGTAACTAAATGATAAGGCACCCGGTGGAAGGCCAATTCGTTGGTGCTTTGTTCTGCTAAGTGTCGCCCTAGGACCTCAGTTCTTGTCCTCTAATCCAAGTACGAGCGCGCTATCCACGTGTGGGGCCCTATGGGAACCCCCTCGACTTAGTACCGGATCTACCGACTTGTCCAGGAGCTGCAAGTAGTTCGAGTTTTCCATTTGCTCATACGCATGATGATGGAGGTTCTTTGAAGATGGGTGGATGCCGGCTGCACTTGCATATAGATGTGGACGTGGTCTGACCGGGTAGCTACCGATAGAGGAGGCCTGGGAGGGTTATGTCGCACAACAGATGGGTCCACAACGGAGCTTCGGCCGGACTCTCGCGTGGGAAAGACTCAGATGGGTGGCTCCTTGGACTTGTTGGTAGTGAAGGGAAAACGTCTTGTCGCGACGCCCTGCCGACACACCGACGGAAGTGTGTTACTCATGGGCACTAAGGGTTGAACGTGCGTGTGGCTTAACAGTAGTGCACCCCTGCAGGGTTAAATCTTTTCGAAAAGCCGTGTCCACGGTTATGGACGACTTGGTGCGGATGCTGGCTAACAAGATCATAGACAACTTACACCTAATGATGCTAATTTAACTCGACTAGTAAGTTAGACTCACTTTCATAATAAGATGTAACTAAAATTGCCAACTGTGTGAGTTTCCCTCGATTGCTTCCTCATACTGGGTTGAGGGGGTGAATCTGGGATGTGTTATGTTTGGTGTTAGAAGCTAGTTGGTTCCTTGCTCGCTCTCTTATCCCTATCTTATAGACGAAAGTTGTAGCGTGTCTTCTGTAGATGGCTTAGTGCTGCTGCCGCTTCAGTCCACCAATCCTTTATATTTTGGGAGCCTTTGTATTGGTTCCAAGTGTTCTTTGCTTGCCAGGTAAATTCCATTACCTGACCCATTCTTTTTGGGCTGTTTTTGTCTAAGCAGTCAACAGGTTTGAAGTCTGACGACGTTAGCTTGGGAATCCCTCCGGCTCGGCCTGGGCAGGGATTGGACGCCATCGTTTATCTTCAGGACTCTTAGTCCAATTTGTATCTTGTCCGTAGACGGACACTAGTTTACTTCCGTTGTGATTTGTATCTTTGTAATGTATTAGTTGTTTTCTTGACTCGTTTGAGTCGATCTTGTATATATATTCTCTTTCTGCTGTTGTTGCGGATTCTTTCGTGAATTGTTGTAATGTTATCACAATTCCACCCACATAACGTGTATGTTTCGGCGTGCACGTTATGATAGGTGGGCGTCCTAAGATCGTTATTATGCGACTTTTGGCGGGTTCGCTAAAATTCGCATGGTACCGATTTTGGGACGTCACAAAGTGGTATCAGAGCTCTGGTTTCCGAAACCCTAGGTTGTTTCGATACAAATGGTTATCGAAGCAGCGGGTCCGCAAAGCCTGTAGGATAACCTCGCTAACGGTCGTTGTTTGTAGAGTGTCAAAACTATTTTGGCTAAAACTATTTTTTGGAAATATCTCAATAGGATTCTTGTTTACTCCTTACCTCAAATCTATTTCTTCTCTTATCTTACTTGTTTTGGAGTCTCCTCTCTTGCCCATCTTTCAAAGTTATAAGATCCAACGTGGGTGGACGATCTCTTGCCCTTTTAACCGTTTAGGTTCGATCTTTGAAGTCGCCTTCGAGATGAGCAACAATCCCTTGTTAGTGGTGTCGAGAAGATCAGTGGAGAGCACGAAGACTCGATAGTTTATCCCTCTCTTCCTGTTGTCTTGGGGTGGATCGCGGGGGCGCGATCCCTTGTTAGTGGTGTCGTCTGTAACGTCCCGGGATTTTTTCCCCAATTAGATTTGTTTGTTTTTCTTTTTCGCATCGTCATATCATCATGCATCTTGTTATCACCTTGCATGTTTTGCTAAAGAACTAAAAATATTATTTTTGCAAGCCCTATTTTGTTTTGCAAATAATAAATCTTTCTCTCTCTCTTTCTATTTTAATTAACCCAAAATAATATATTGGGAATAATTGCAAAACTATTTCAAATCAAAACTAAAGTTTTGTAAATTATTTTATAAAAGTCTTGCCTCTCTTTTTCCTCTCTTCCCTAATTTCTATTCCCTCTTTTCTATATCCTTTTATCTCTCCTTTCTTCCTCTCTTTTTCTTTTCCTGGAAATTGAGAAATTTCTGAAATTCTAAAGTGGGCCAAGGATCAGCAATCTGGTCCATCTCCTTTTTCCAGCCCAAGCCCATCTCCTCTTCCTGTCGCTTTCTTCCTTTTACAGAGGAGAGCACGCACATGGCGTGTGCGCCGGCACCACCACCTGCTCCCTCCCCCTCCTTTTTAAAGCCGCCCCTCTCCCCTCCTGGGAACCCTAACCCTAACCCTAGCCTCCTTATCTCCCTCCTGGCCGCCGCCACTCTTCTCTTCCCTCCCACCTTTTTCCTCTTCCCGAGCACCTCCATGGCCGGGTCATGGCGCCACCGCCTTGAACCACCTAAATCCCAGCCGCCTTGTCATGGAGATCCCTTGAGGCGTCCTCTTCCTGATCATCACCTCGAATCCACCTCTCCCCTCCTCTATTTCCCGGGTACGAGCTCGTCCAGATCCTGCGCCGGAGCACCGTGGCCGTTCACCGTCATGATCACCGTCCGTACACGTCGAACCGAGCCTCGCCAAGATGTCCAAGAGGTGCGCCGTCGTCGACTACTTGCGGATCAGGAAGGAGTGGAGCTGGAACGCGAAGGATCGTCGCCAACAAGGTCTTCTTCCACGACGTCGTCCGTCCGCGGGAACTCCAAGTCCGCCGTCCGTCTACGTCGTCTTCGTCGCCGGCCGACGTCTTCGAGCTTGAACGCCTACACCAAGAACCCCAGGGTGAGCTTCTGGTTCTGTCCCTGCATCCCTTCTTCCAATCCGTCTCTGTGGCCATCGTTCCGCTCGAATCCGAGCTTGTTCGCCATGACCGTGCGGTGCAAAGCTGGGAGCTTGCACGTCGTGCCTTTTTCCTGCTCCTCCTGCTTCGCTTCTCCCTGCACACACCAGCACCAAGACGCACTCTCCTGCAACCTCGGGCTCGCGCATTCGCGCGTGAGCACTAGCAGCAGCCGCTGCCGATCTCGTCCTGGTCGCACGTCTCGCAACTGAAGGCTGCAACTTTCCTGTCAAAATTCAGTTAAACGCCCCGTCGCTGCATCTACAGCCACGTCCAATTTCATTCAGAAACATCAGCCCAGCCCAGTGGCTAGCTCCTCTGTGCTGTACGCAGCAGATCCGTGGTTCGATCCCTACCGGAGGCAACTTTTCCTCTCTGTCTATTTTCTTTTCATTTTTATCTTTTGCAGAAAATGTCTATTTTGTAAATGCTATAACTTGGTCATCTTAACTCTAAATAATACAAGTTAAATGTCTATTTTTATCAGAAAAATGCAATGAATATTAATATGTCATCCATGATAATGTTTGCATCATCTAGCTTGTTTATTAGTGGTCTTTTGCATAAACATCTAAATAATTAAATAGGGAATGTGTGGGATAATAATATAAAGATTGTCCCAATTCCTTTTAATTTTGTGTAGCTCACCCATGCCTTGTCTCACATGCTAATCAACATTTAATTTGATGGTTAGATAAATAACTTGAACTTAATATTAATTGTCGGAATCTCGGTTCCGCTTAATTTTGCTTAAGTTGCATCTGTCTCACATCTTGCTATGTCATGCATCATCTCATCACATGCTGGATCTTTTGTCGTAGTTGTAAGATGCATCTTTTGCGCTTTCCAGTGTTTGTTGCTTCTTCGCGGATAAGACGTTGAGATGATGTGAGCAACGACAGGTTCTTCCTCCGTGCTGGATAACAGGCAAGCAATGTTCTCTTGGTCCCAATGCATTGTCTTTCATCCTTGCCCGTTGATCTCTGCTATCCTTATGTTACGATGCTTATGCGATCCTATCCATGTTTACCTGCTGCCATGATATAGCCCCACCTCCACATCCTATCACCTTGTTGTTTGTTTACCTTGTTAGCCTTGCGAGTCGTAGTTGCATGCTTAGGTCTGTTGTTGCAAGTTTGTCCTTTCTTTTGTATCACCTGCTTAGTATGATAGGTGGGCTCAACTTTACTTAATATGATGATAATGTTTGTGGGTTGTAACTAAATGATAAGGCACCCGGTGGAAGGCCAATTCGTTGGTGCTTTGTTCTGCTAAGTGTCGCCCTAGGACCTCAGTTCTTGTCCTCTAATCCAAGTACGAGCGCGCTATCCACGTGTGGGGCCCTATGGGAACCCCCTCGACTTAGTACCGGATCTACCGACTTGTCCAGGAGCTGCAAGTAGTTCGAGTTTTCCATTTGCTCATACGCATGATGATGGAGGTTCTTTGAAGATGGGTGGATGCCGGCTGCACTTGCATATAGATGTGGACGTGGTCTGACCGGGTAGCTACCGATAGAGGAGGCCTGGGAGGGTTATGTCGCACAACAGATGGGTCCACAACGGAGCTTCGGCCGGACTCTCGCGTGGGAAAGACTCAGATGGGTGGCTCCTTGGACTTGTTGGTAGTGAAGGGAAAACGTCTTGTCGCGACGCCCTGCCGACACACCGACGGAAGTGTGTTACTCATGGGCACTAAGGGTTGAACGTGCGTGTGGCTTAACAGTAGTGCACCCCTGCAGGGTTAAATCTTTTCGAAAAGCCGTGTCCACGGTTATGGACGACTTGGTGCGGATGCTGGCTAACAAGATCATAGACAACTTACACCTAATGATGCTAATTTAACTCGACTAGTAAGTTAGACTCACTTTCATAATAAGATGTAACTAAAATTGCCAACTGTGTGAGTTTCCCTCGATTGCTTCCTCATACTGGGTTGAGGGGGTGAATCTGGGATGTGTTATGTTTGGTGTTAGAAGCTAGTTGGTTCCTTGCTCGCTCTCTTATCCTTATCTTATAGACGAAAGTTGTAGCGTGTCTTCTGTAGATGGCTTAGTGCTGCTGCCGCTTCAGTCCACCAATCCTTTATATTTTGGGAGCCTTTGTATTGGTTCCAAGTGTTCTTTGCTTGCCAGGTAAATTCCATTACCTGACCCATTCTTTTTGGGCTGTTTTTGTCTAAGCAGTCAACAGGTTTGAAGTCTGACGACGTTAGCTTGGGAATCCCTCCGGCTCGGCCTGGGCAGGGATTGGACGCCATCGTTTATCTTCAGGACTCTTAGTCCAATTTGTATCTTGTCCGTAGACGGACACTAGTTTGCTTCCGTTGTGATTTGTATCTTTGTAATGTATTAGTTGTTTTCTTGACTCGTTTGAGTCGATCTTGTATATATATTCTCTTTCTGCTGTTGTTGCGGATTCTTTCGTGAATTGTTGTAATGTTATCACAATTCCACCCACATAACGTGTATGTTTCGGCGTGCACGTTATGATAGGTGGGCGTCCTAAGATCGTTATTATGCGACTTTTGGCGGGTTCGCTAAAATTCGCATGGTACCGATTTTGGGACGTCACACGAGACTATGGAGGAGCGGGGGCGTGGAAGAGCAGCTCGCCGAGCCTGAGCTGCGAGCACCGGAGCGGGGGCGGACGCCGCGGGCGACCGCAGTGGTGGGTGTCTTCGGGCTCCGCCAGTGGGGATCTTTGGAGAGTGGGTAGCTTCCTCGTGCCCTGGTCACCGGCTGCCGCCGCCGTGGAATCCCGAACGCCAGCAACGCCGCCTCGACGGGCGAGGCTATGCAGCGGGGGCGTGGAAGAGCAGCTTGCCGAGACTGAGCAGCGAGAACCGGAGCGGGGCACTAAGCGTAGCGGTGGGGATCTCCGAGCTCCGCCACTGAGGATCTTGGGAGACTGGGAGAGTGAGTGACGGGAAGACCAGAAGAAAGAGTCACTCCATTTTTTTTCTTTACGTCTTTTGTCCCTTCGCCTTTTTGTTTTTCCTGTTAACTGTGAAAATTGTGTAAGATCTTATCTAGAAAGAACGTCTAGGATAATTTTGTTGCGGACTTGTTTGTACGATAAATTTGCACCTCGTGGATTACTTGTGTATAGATATACATTTCTACAATATTTGCATCAATCAATTACTTTTAGAATACAATTTATTATTATTTTGGAATAGAGGTAGTAGTTAATAAGGGATAGTTTGATCATTGCTTTCTGTACAAGTGACATTGCATTATGCGAAGTACAATTTTAATATCTTTACTAATATGCGGGTATCTTTTTTTAGAAATTTATGTATTTTATAATTACATGCGCGACATAAGTGACGATAGAAAATGGTCTGTAGCAACACACGGGCATTCAACTAGTACAGATCAACATATCAGTTTCAATAAAATCCAACAGATTTCACCAGAAAGCTGTTTGGTCTTAGAAGTTTAGAGGCCGTCATAAATGTGAGAAAACAATTGTATCTAGTATTATTTATTTTTTGGACTGGTATACAGACAAATCATATTACCAATCCAGCAACTGAGCATGTCTTTTTTGAAATTTGTGTTTGCAGATATTGTACTGTAAGAGAAAATTTTCATATATGATCCCTTTGTTACCCTCCATAAAAAATTATAACCCGGCGTATTCTGGGATACTTGTCATTTATTCATGAAGTCGCTGTTACATTACCAACATAATTAAGCACAGGCAACCACTGCTGTTTGCCTGTCTCAGATTTTGACACAAACTATTTCACTATAGATTTATAGGAAAACTATTTCAAGAATTATGTGTAAGAACGTGTGTTCTGATAAAATGTACAAGAAAAAAGTCAACCTACTAAACTCTAAAATAAGCTAGCCAACCTATTAATGCAGTACAAGTAAATACTGCAATTACATAAGAAGTCACTTGCTTAAATGGTTCCAAAAGGCACACCACTGTTGCAAAAAGATCATACAGAATACAGCACCATTCTGAGGACAACATATCAAAGAGATGGTAAGTATTGCTAGTTAATGTGCCAAAAATAAACATATTGTTTTTGGCAAAAGGGTAAACAGGATTGCAACCGGTTGGGAACACTGATCTTCCAGACAGAACACAAAAGAGGCTCCAAGGTCCTGACGCTTTGCCCAAACACCTAAAAGAGACTGTAGCGAACCTAAGGAAAAGATGAATTTAGAAATTTTCCACTCACAGTGTAAATGGCAAGATTGGTAACAGAAGACGAGAATACAGGACTGGCTGGTCCTTGAATCCTGAATATCAACGAACTTCGTCAGGCTCTTCGTCATTCTTTGGAAAACTTGTCCAGGACAAATGGTGGTATGGTTGGAAGAAAGCATCATACGTCCTCGCAAACAACCACTGCCTTTCCCCTGTTTCCAAGCACAGGGACCCGAACCAACAAGGGTTCTGAGACGGATGGTACATCTGTGATGCTGCGAAGTAGACGATGCTACCCCTCATTGCCACAAGTTCCAGCCCATTCGGATACTGCCCCAGCTTCTGAAAAAGCTCAGCAGTCAGGTCGAATTGGTTGACGGTAGCCCATGTCCCAGCTGCGCTGCCATCTTTTCCACGCACCGTGAGAACGATGCTGAATCCATTTGTATAAGCAAGGCACATCGTACCGCCATGAGTTTCACCAATGATATATCTTCCAAAACCACCGAGATCCAGGCCAGGTGGAAAAGCGAGCATCTCAACGGACAATCGTGGAGCGTTCGGGTCGGTGGCATCCAAGATAACCACGTGCTGACGATTGCTGCAAGGCCAGTAGATGAAATTACCCGCTCGCATGCCCCTCTCAAGCCAGAGCCAACGACCGCCATGGATTTCCGGGTCCGGTGTGGGGTGTGTGGCGGGACCTGCAACCATGCGGAGAAGACCCAAACCGCCATCGATTTCCGCGGGTGAGACGGCAGCTCGCAACCTGAACTCTCCTTGGGCTGCAAGACAGAAGATGCTAACCCTCTCGGGGTCCTCGTCATCGTCATGGGAGATGATGACGCCGGCGTGAAGGATTCGACGATACCCGATGTGGTTGTCGTCGAAGACGCGGATATCATCCACATCAAAGAAGCGCTCGCGCGGCCGCGCCATCGGGTTTAGCAGCGCGAGCAATCCGTTGTATCCCTCGAACCAATTCATGAGGAGAAGGTAGCCGCCGCGGGCGTCGAGGACGAACCAGCTAGGTTCCGGCGCGCGGACGTCCTTCTGGAGGTTGGCGAGGACGAAGTCACCGCGCAAGAGGGCGGCGACGAGCACCGGGTCTTTCCCGCGGGCGGGGTGAAGGAGGGGATGGCAGGGACTACTGGGCTCGGTGGGTCGAAGAAGAGGCCGAGGAGGGGCGCCGGGTGTCGATTGATGAACTGACGGCGGAAGGGAGGAGAGTGTTGAGTATTTAAGCAATTGTTCGATTAAATTAATCCAAGAATAAATCATAAACAAGATGTGGGCAGTGCTAATGACATACTGAAACTTGATGATAAAACCATGTACTAGACAAATTGTAGAAATATCTACGCAAATCGCTAGTACCAGGTTATCAGGATAGGGAGAAACGTGTACCCTTCAATAGGCCAGTTGGCTGTAGCAGCAGCAGCAGCAGAGGCAGCGGCAGCAGCGACGGCTGCGGAGGCAGCAGCAGCGGTACCGGTCTCCTCGGCAATCTTGTCGGCGTCGGTGATCATGTTGATGACGAAGGCGGCGCAGACGTAGTTGATGCAAATGTAGTTGAATCAGACGAACGGAGGCGAGCAGTCGCGTGGAAGACGCTCCCCAAAAATCTAATCGCCCCTCTCCCGTACAGGATGTTGAGAGGCGGGGTTTCGGAGGCCTGCTCTCCCGGCAACCGTGTACGCGGTGGATGGGATTTGATCACCGGTGGTAGCAACAGAGAAAGGAACGATGGTGGCGGCGCGAGCAGATTTGATCGGTTGTCTGTCTATTCCGGAGAGGAGCGACCTCTCTGATATAGGCACCGAGGCAGGCGAGAGGTCCAACGGAAACGCACGTAATGAATCACAATGAATTCTGGTAACGTCCGTAATTAAGACGAAACGTTTCAGCTCGTATTCATTTCCATTAATGCAGAAACGTTCCAGTTGACCGTTCATATTTTTCCTGCGTGACAAAAAGATAACATCGGCTCGGCGAGATTCCCGCAACCCGCGTCGTGTCGTGACGTGACGAGGCGGGCGGCGGAGGAGGAGCGCGCGTGTGGAACGCCTCCCTTCAGTTCACAGCCAACACCTCATACATGTGGGAGAAGAGCTCACCTTATAAACTCGTGTAAATCTCTCCCAACTAGCCATGTGGGACTAAACTCCCAGCATTTGCCACAGCATGGGCCTTTAGCGATTTTCTGGAAATTGTTAGATGGGTCAAAAGTCCACCCTAGGAATTTAACAATATTTCAACAGAGAGGAGACCATCGCGTCGCGCCACTCTCGGCAGGTGCAGGCGGCGCGGACGAGGTCCGAGAGGCGGAGGAAGATCTCGCGCAGCGGGTCCGGGGAGGTAGGGGGTGGAGCTGCTGCCCGTGCAGGTTATGCGGGGACGTTTCGCGGGCGGCGGGTCACCGGCGCTGGAGCTGGTACCCGTGCAGTCTGGGTGGGGACGTTTCGCCGGCGGCGGGCCATCGTCACGGGCCATAGCGGCGGTGGTTGGATTGGATGGATGGTTTCACTCGCTGCCCAATCGTCCAATCGACCGACGCGGCGAGTTAAATGGGCTCACTCTTGTCTCTCGATGCCGAACCGAAACAACCTCTCATCTGGTCTACAAGGAAATGGGCCGCGTTGTAACGCTGTGTACACTGAAAGCCGAACCACGATGCTGTAAAAAAACCACATGTGATGGAATTTCCCCTTCCGAAATGTTTCTCCTATAGAAAAGGAAGAAAAGAAAGAACCAGACGAAAAACTCCTTTGAGACGTCAAAGAAAAAAAGACTTATTTGAGCTTTTTTGCGTAGTGACTAAGGATTTTCACACTTGTTGGAACTGGGCCATTCTTCAGCTCAAGATATCTTTTTCTTTCGGTCAGTGTGAGAATGTTCGCGATGGGCTAGTTCTTAAACCTTCACCCAAGGAAAAATGGTGAACAACCTTTTTTTTAGATAAAGGGATATTATTACTTAAGAGTTTTAAGCATTACACCCGGCCTCTGCATCGCTAGGATGCACACAGCCACAAGAACACGAGTTCAGGAGTACCCAAAACTGAAATAAAAAAGGCGAATTACATATCATAATGAGAAATTGTAAAGCCGCCTAAGATGAAGGTAGATCGATCCGGAGACTATGTTGCCATCCATGCCGGAGAATAACTCCCTGGCCGCCGCCTCCAATCATGAAGCCACCTCCAAAAACAAGTCTCGGTGCTCCACACGCTGCAGGGCCGACCATGCTCGTAGCGTTGTTGTACACCGATATATAACCTGCATCAGAGAAGCATTTTTATCGTTAAAAAGCTTGTCATTTCTACATAGCCAGAGCGACCAAATAACGGCAATCGCTCCCACCCTACTGAATAGTTTAAACCTAGGATCTACCCCGTTTAACCAGTTGCCAAAAATGTTTGCAACCGTACGCGGGGATGTAAGGTAGAACCTATCTGGATGGCTGACCATATAGACCTGGCTAACTCGCACTGAAAGAATAAGTGTGTAATGGTCTCATCGTGATGACAGAAGACGCACTTTTTACTTCCGTGCCAATTGCGTTTGGCAAGGTTATCTTTTGTAAGAATAACACATCGACGTAGATACCACGCAAACACCTTAGTTTTTAGTGGTATCTTCACCTTCCAAATTTTGTTATTATCCTTAGTATCGACTGAAACATCGGGTAAGATTAATGCTCTGTACATAGAATCAACCTATAATTATCATGTTTGCAAATACTAAATAGTGGATACACACGGTGGTAGCTACGCACCCCAAATCAACCCTTGGATCACCTATAGAGTAGTTTCGACCGCTGATTGAGTTAACGCCGTTCCGTCCACTTGTCTTACCCGATTCCGGAAAAGCACCCCCCGTCCCCGCACAGTCGTACCTCTTCTCCCCAAACCTGTCTCTCAGTTCCTTCCAAACCGACCAGATCTCCCACGGCGGAACCACCACCGATCCCCCGCCGCCGGCAGACCGACACCGTGACGGACTCCGTCTACTTGTTCTCCCACAGGTCGAGGTGAAGCTCGGTGCGAAAAACCATGGCCACGGGAGCTCTTCGCGCCACACCGGCTCGATGCGGTGCAGAGCATCCGGATCGACGGACGATGGGGCGGTCCAGCGCGGGGGGAAATAGGACGCGGCCCACCTCTCTCTCTTTGGTGCCCGGTCCCCGCCAGCAGACCCGCACCACCGAGCCGCGTGCGAGAAGAGGACGTGGCCGTCCAGGAGGCGGCAGCGAAGAGGACGGAGACGTCCACGTTTTCTTCCGATCAGGATTTGCTTTTTTTTCATCTAGTTTTTGCTTCACCGTTGAAGAAATCAGGTTGCTACATCTAGATCCCATGAGCAGTGAAACATTATGTGCTCCCGATCGCTCCGATCCAGATCCCTGGTTTTTGCTTCACCGTTTGAGTGAAAAGTTCCTCTTGCTTTCTCTTCCGCTAGCTGACAGACAAAGAAAATGTCTTTTTTCCTGATCTGGTTTTTTGCTTCACCGTTTGTGGAATCAGGTTGATGTTGATTTTTTTTACATTACATGGTGTGTTCACGATCCAGATACCATATGCATTCAAATGTTAAAATTTATGAGTGAAACGATCTGTTAATTATCTCGTAATATTTTGTACAATCCAAATCCCACAAGAACATGGAAAGTTGTTTCATGATTGGTTCTGATTTTCTGGGTTCCCGGTAAACCCCAAAGTTACAAGCGTAAGCGTGGGTATTTACGAGATAATTAAAACAACGTTTTCCTGTCCCATCCTAGTGTGAACTCTGTCCATGCCTCCGTCTCCGTGGGAGAGAATATGATCAAGCAAGATTCAAAATTCATGGGCATCCGCGTGAAAAAAAAAAGATTACATGGGCATTGGACAGAAAAATACTGAATATCAAAACATCAAAATTAGAGAAACTTTCTAACCACTAGTAGAAAAGGAGGCTTTGGTGCGCCACCTTTAGTACCGGTTGAACAAAAACCGGTACTAAAGGGGGGCATTAGCACCGGTTGCGTTCGTGTCACCGCGGCGAGGACCTTTAGTACCGGTTGCTATTAACAACCGGTACTAAAGGCTACCCTTTAGTACCGGTTGTTAATAGCAACCGGTACTAAAGAGTTGGAGGCCACGGGCCACATGCGGCCGCGGTTGTGGCCCCACGGCGAGACCTTTAGTACCGGTTCATATAAAAACCGGTACTAAAGGTTTCGGGCACTATAAACCTTCTTCCACCCCGAGCCAGAAGCAACTCGACCCAACTCCATTTTTCCTCTCTCCCAAGCTCTAGTTCACCGCTTTTTTCTCCAACATTTGTCAAGATTGGTGGCACCCTATACAAGGGTTAGCAACTTCTTCATCTTCTCTTCCGGCATTTCAAGTTTAGCTCATTTTCGTGCAAGTTTAGCAAGTTTGATTTTGGTGGTGCTTGCAAGGTGTTTGATGAAATGCCTAAGTTAGGGATTTCATTTGTTTTATATGCATTTTGAGCTCAAATTAAAGTATAATTTGTGGTTTTATATAGTGTCCCCTTCCTCACCGCCGTCGATCGCCCGCGCCGCTCCGTCACCGACACCACCTCGGTGAGCCTCTTTTTTATCTTTTATTTTAAAAATTGTTAGTTATATGATTTAAATGCATAATTATTTCTTGTATAATTTTCTTATGTTTTTTTATATATGTATAGTGTCATGGTTTTGATATCCGTCCCCTTCGGCCCTCGTCCGGTCTATGATTCGGATGTGGTATATCTTTTTAACTATTTATTTTGTTTCGTGTTTATAACAATCATGCCGACCAACTTGACGTAGATATATTTTTATTTAGGAGGTAGTTGAACCGGAAATTCCGGCCGACCCTATTGTCGAGTATTTTAAAAAAGAAAACGACGATTTGAGAGCAAAATTGAAGATAAGTGAAGATCTTCGTCTCCAATGCCTAGAAGAGAAGATGGAATTGGACTTGAAGATTGCCGACATCGTTGATGCTCACGGGGTCGAGCTTGCCGACGTCGTCACTGCTCACGAGAGGAAGATGGATGCAATGCGCGCCAAGCTTAAAAAGATTAGAAAATATGCCATTAGTCAAGAGGCTTGGTATCATTATGCTGTTGGTTCAATAGTTACCTTGGTTGCGATTCTGATCGCATTTGTTGTTGGATTTAAATTCTTTAGATAGTTGTATGTTAGTTTCGATTGATGTATGTTTCGTGAGAACTATGTATTACATTTGGGCACTACTCTACTTTGATTTTAATGTGATGAACTTGTATAAATTAATTTGGTCACGTATCTCTATTCATTATTTAGCTGGTGTAATGGTTTTTGATATATTTATGTAATGCAGATGAGCCGAGAATGGATGTACGGTGATCGACGCTGTCCCGAGTTCATTGATGGCATGCATCGTTTTCTCGATGTGGTTAAGTTAAACAAGCTGAAGAATGGTTTTATGATTTGTCCATGTGATGAATGTCGGAATAACAGGAATTACCCGAGCGTAAGAACCATACACTCCCACTTGTTGCGACAAGGCTTCATGCCCAATTATTTTTGTTGGACCAAGCATGGAGAAAGAGGGGTTATAATGGAAAACCCTGAAGAAGAGGATGATGACAACTATCCTGTTCTCTGAACACGGTGATACTACAATGGGGGAAGACGAAGTTGAGCTCGAGGTCATTGTTGATCAGTCCGATGATGATGATCTTCGTCGGTCATTCTGATGAACAGATGAAGTGCGTAAGTGAAAACGAGTGGTCGAAGTTGGAGCGCATGTTAGAGGATCACAAAAAATTGTTGTACCCAAATTGTGAAGATGGCCAGAAAAAGCTGGGTACCACCCTGGAATTGCTGCAGTGGAAGGCAAAGAATGGAATATCTGACAAGGCATTTCAGGAGTTGCTACAAATATTTAAGAAGAGTCTTCCAAGGAATAATGAATTGCCGCACAATACATACGAAGCAAAGAAGATTGTCTGCCCTCTAGGATTAGAGGTGGAGAAGATACATGCATGCATCAATGACTGCATCCTCTACCGCGGTGAGAAGTACGAGAATTTGAATGCATGCCCGATATGCGGTGCATTGCGGTATAAGATCGGGCGAGATGACCCAGGTGATGTTGAGGGCGAGCCGAGCCCCAGGAAGAGGGTTCCCGCGAAGGTGATGTGGTATGCTCCTATAATACCACGGTTGAAACGTTTGTTCCGAAACAAAGAGCATGCCAAGTTGTTGCGATGGCACAAAGAAGACCGTAAGGAAGACGAGATGATGAGACACCCCGCTGATGGGTCTCAGTGGAGAAACATCGACAGTGCGTTTGGGGAATTTGCAGCTGACGCAAGGAACTTAAGGTTTGGTCTAAGTACAGATGGCTTGAATCCGTTTGGGGAGCAGAGCAGCAGTCATAGCACCTGGCCCGTGACTCTATGTATCTATAACCTTCCCCTTGGTTGTGCATGAAGCAAAAGTATATTATGATGCCAGTGCTTATCCAAGGCCCGAAGCAACCCGGCAACGACATTGATGTGTATCTGAGGCCATTAGTTGACGAACTTTTACAGTTGTGGTCTGACGAAGGCGTACGTGTGTGGGATGAGTACAAACAGGAGGAATTTGGCCTACGAGCGTTGCTGTTTGTAACCATCAATGATTGGCCTGCTCTTAGTAACATTTCAGGACAGTCAAACAAGGGATACAATGCATGCACGCACTGTTTAGATAAGACTGACAGTATATATTTAGGTAACAAGAATGTGTACCTTGGTCATCGTCGATTTCTTCCAAACAGGCATCCCGTAAAAAAGCCAGGCAAGCATTTCAAAGGTGAGGCAGATAACCGAACGAAGCCTACACGCCCTGATGGTGATGTTATATATGGCATGGTCAAGGATTTGGAAGTAATATTTGGAAAGGGTCCTGGCAGTCTAAATGTTCCAAAAGACGCTAACAAGCGCGTACCCTTGTGGAAAAAGAAATCTATATTTTGGGATTTACCCTATTGGAAAATCCTAGAGGTTCGCTCTGCAATCGACGTGATGCACGTGACGAAAAATCTTTGCGTGAACCTGCTAAACTTCTTAGGCGTGTATGGGAAGACGAAAGATACATCGGATGCACGGCAGGACCAGCAAAGTACGCACGAACGAGACAACCTGAATCCAGAGAAGTACCAAGGTACTGCCAGCTACGCTCTTACCAAAGAAGAGAAGGAGATCTTTTTTCAAGTCCTGAGCAGTATCAAGGTCCCGTCTGGCTACTCGTCGAATATAAAGGGAATAATAAACATGGCAGAGAAAAAGTTCCAAAACCTGAAGTCTCATGACTGCCACGTGATTATGACACAATTACTTCCGGTTGCATTGAGGGGGCTTCTACCGGAAAACGTTCGAGTACCCATTGTGAAGCTATGTGCATTCCTGAATGCAATTTCTCAGAAGGTAATCGATCCAGCAACTCTACCAAGTTTACAGACGGGTGTGGTCCAATGTCTTGTCAGTTTCGAGTTGGTGTTTCCACCGTCCTTCTTCAATATTATGACGCACCTCATAGTTCACCTCGTCGAAGAGATTTCCATTCTCGGTCCTGTATTTCTACACAACATGTTCCCCTTTGAGAGGTTCATGGGAGTCTTAAAGAAATACGTTCATAACCGTGCTAGGCCAGAAGGAAGCATGTCCAAGGGCTATGGAACAGAGGAGGTCATTGAGTTTTGTGTTGACTTTATTCCTGATCTTAAGCCGATCGGTGTTCCTCAATCGCGCCATGAGGGGAGACTGCGTGGAAAAGGCACGCTAGGAAAGAAAGCAACAACATGTATGGACGGGCATTCTTTCACTCAAGCACACTACACAGTTCTACAAAATTCCAGATTGGTGGCTCCGTATATCGTGAAACACATGGATATTTTACGCTCCCAATACCCGGAGGAGACTAACTTCTGGATTAAAGGGAAACACGTGGATACTTTCGGCAGTTGGTTGCGTACACATCTCATTAATAACACACTGTTGGACAAGAGCTATACTTGTTGGCCAAGTCACCATCTTCGACTATATTGACTTTCCAAGGGTACGAGATAAATGGGAATACATTTTACACGGAAACCCAAGACAAAAAGAGCACTAACCAAAACAGTGGTGTCCGCTTTGATGCAACAAACGACGATGGGACAAAGGACACATATTATGGTTGCATACAGCAGATATGGGAACTTGACTATGGACCTTCTTTTAAGATCCCTTTGTTTCAGTGCAAATGGGTCAACCTGTCAAGCGGGGTAGAGATAGACCGGCGGTACGGAATGACTACAGTGGATCTCAAGAATCTTGCGTACCGCACCGAGCCATTCGTCCTAGCCAATGATGTGGCTCAGGTTTTCTATGTGAAGGACATGTCTTCCAGACCGAAAAAAAGAAAAGATAAGCAAGCCGGTACATCATACGATGAGCCAAAGCGCCACATAGTTCTTTCAGGAAAAAGAAACATCGTGGGAGTGGAGGACAAGACAGACATGTCAGAAGATTACAATAAGTTTGATGAAATTCCGCCCTTCAAAGTGAAAACTGACCCAAGCATCGTGTTAAATGATGAAGAATGTCCATGGCTACGGCGCAATCAGAAAAAGGGACACACAAGAAGAAAAAGTGAACACTAGATAGGGATGTTGTTACTGATGTGTAATAATGTATTAAACCTTTTATGTAACTATGTCCTGAAAACTCAAAGAGAGATCTAAACACTATGTCAATCAGCTGCAGTTTTACCAACACAATGTTTTGTGTTTGAGCACAAGGTAGAATATATGAGTGAGTAACCTAGGAAACAAAACACACGGTTTCTCCTAGCTACAGCCCGACACTGATTCACGGTCGAATGTCGTTGCATTCAGTGTCGGGCATAGCTAGGAAACCCGAATGTTTTGTGTTTGAGCGCCACTTCGATCCAAGCAGCGGTAAGACGTCTCTGATGATCTACAACCGTCCGGCAAGACATCTCTGATGATCTGCAACCGTTTGGAACGGTCGCAGGTCATCAGAGACGTCTTGCCGCTGGTTGCCCAAAGATGCCTCTCCGAGTGACGCTGGAATGTTTTGTGTGAGTGAGTGAGTGACGCTGGAATTCCGGGAGGGGGGCTATATATAGGGTACGTGTGCTCACGAATTGGTCGTGATACTGCTGATCCAACAGCTTACAATCCCTCAAAAGAAACACACCCCTGATCCAACGTCTCACAAGCGCTTGAAAGAAACACACGATCCGTGTGCTTCTTTAGTCCCGGTTGGTAACACCAACCGGGACTAAAGTCGGGCTCACCCCTGATCCAACGTCTCACAAGCGCTTGAAAGAAACACACGATCCGTGTGCTTCTTTAGTCCCGGTTGGTAACACCAACCGGGACTAAAGTCGGGCTTTGCGGAGCCACGTGTCCTCCCCCAGCGCTGCCCTAGCCACGTGTCTTCCCCTAGCGCTGCCCTGGAGGTCTTTATATATTGTCGCCGACGGGGTAAACCCTAATCCACCATTCCTAGCCACGAACGCATCGTCTCCACGAGATGGATCCGCCACGCCCGCCGCAGCGCCTTCTGGACGAGGTCGAGCGTGCTCGGCAGAGCGCGCTTGGGCGCTACCGCGGGAGCCTATCCTGCCGTATGCCCACGAGCCCGGCGTGGAGAGGAATGCCCTCCTACCGGCCTCCTGCTCCACCAGGTGCCGCCGCACCTCCACCTGGCGCCGCTGCACCTCCACCAGGCGCCGCCGCTCCTCCCGAGGAGGAGGAGGAGGAGGACGACTTCGACTGGAGCGACGACGGGGAAGAGGGTTGTGGGTTGCAGATACAGGAGGCCATGGAAGACTCCTTCCAGTCTGTCCGCGACTACCCTGTCCAGCGAGCCAAGACTGTCTACCAGCTCAAAGCGAAGGAGGCTTCCGAGCTGGATTGGGCGCTGAAAGACTCATCCTCCATGGATCTTGCCCTCCGCCGCAAACGTGCGCGCGAGAACCGGGCGGCCGCCCACGGGGCTGGCTCCTCCCGCCGTTCCTCCTAATCCTTTTATGTAACTGTGTGGTCCGTTTATGTAGTAATGTAACTGTTAGTGATGTGTAATAATGTATCCTTTTATGTAACTGTTAGTGATGTGTAATAATGTATCCTTTTATGTACTGTGTGGTCCGTTTTTGTCAGATTCAAAAGTAAGCACAAGTTATTCAAATTCATATTCAAACATCTTTATTTAATCCAGTTACATAGCTCGGGTCCATTTTTATAGAAAACAAATAGATAGATAATTATTACAATTGTGTAGACAATTAAATTAAATATACATTAAAGAAAAAGAAACTAGAGAAAAAAACAAAATAGAAACCAAATAGTTATAAAAAACAGGAAACATAAGAAAGAAAAAAGAGACTAGAGAATTGACGTCGTTGGTGTTAACGATGTTTCTAAAATAAATAGATAATTATTATAAATTTTAAGACAATTAAATTACATAGATATAAAATAAAAAGAAACTAGAGAAAAAAAAAACAGAAACCAAATAGAAAAAACAAAACAGATACGAAATAGAAAAAACAAAACAGAAACCAAATAGAAAAAACAGAAAATAAAAAACAAAAAAAAGGCCCTTTAGTACCGGTTGTAGAGAACAACCGGTACTAAAGGTGTTTTGAATGCGTTTAAGTGCAGGGGGATCGACAAGTCACTCCAAAATTCCCCAAATTCGCTCCCCGCCGACGCCTCGCTCCTCGACGAACTCCTCCGGCGAAGGCCTCCGCTGCGCCCCCCGCCATCGCGTGCCCCTGCTACGGTGGCGTGCCCCTGCTCCGGCGGCCCGTTGCGTGCACGTGCCCCTGCTAGCTCCGCCCTCCGCGTGCCCCTGTGCTCCACCCTCCGCCGCCCCTGCTCCGGCGGCCATCGCGTGCCTCTGCGCCGGCCTCCACAGCACGCCCCTGCTCCGGCGGTGCCCTCCACCACCTCCGCGCGCCACCACCGCAGCATCGCGCCGAGCCACCGCATCTCCGGCCGCCGCGCCACCGCACCACCTCCGGTAAGTTTTTTTTTTCATTTTGTTATTACTGTTTTTTCATTACTGTTTTTTCATTTTGTTAGTCATAGCAATTTTTGTTATTAGAAAATGTAGCAATTTTTGTTAGTCATAGCAATTCTTTGTTAGTCATAGCAATTTTTGTTATTAGAAAATGTTTCATTTTGTTATTAGAAAATGTAGCAAATATTTTAAGTTAGCAAATATTTTAAGTTAGAAAAGTTAGCAAATATTTTAAGTTAGAAATATTGGTAGCAATTTTTAGATTTAGCAATTTTGTAAACTTAGCAATTTTAGCAAATTTTGTAAACTTAGCAAAAAAAATTGTAAACTTAGCAAATTTAGTAAACTTAGCAAGTTTTAAATTTTGTTTAGCTTATTATTGTTTAGGTTAATTTTGCTAAGTTAGAAATATTGCTTAGTGTAGCAAAATATTGCTTAATTTTGCTAAGTTAGAAATATTTACTTATTTACTAGAATTTTGTTTAGCTTAATTTTGCTAAGTTAGAAATATTTACTTATTTAATTTTGCTAAGTTAGAAACATTACTAAAAATAACTTTGAAAATTTTGCTAAGTTAGAAATATTTTGCTAAGTTAGAAATATTTTGCTAAGTTACTAAAAATAATTTTGCTAAGTTAACTTTGAAAGTTAATTTTGCTAAGTTAGAAATATTGCTAAGTTAGAAAATTTTAGTAGCAAAGTTTGAAAATTTAGCTAAGTTTGAAATATTGCTAAGTTAGAAATTATTCTAGTAAATAAGTAAATATGTGCATTGTCATTTTTTTTATTCTAGTAAATATGTGAATTTTGCTAAGTTTGAAAATTCTAGTAGCAAAGTTTCAAAATTTAGCAAAGTTTGAAATATTGCTAAGTTTGAATTACAAATTTGCAGTGACATTGAGCTATGGAGGACGATGCCCCCATCATCGACGCCCCGGACTTCATCCGAGACTTGGAGAAAGAAGAACGCTTTCAAGCACTTATATTTGATAAGACCCTTGGACCCAATTCCGATGGAGAAGATTCCGACGAAGAAGACGGCGAAGATTTCAGCGCGAAATGCTTGAACGACTCCGGTGAGGGACTTGAGTTACAAAACTTCAGAGACGACGACGAAGAAGAAGTGTCGTTACAAAACTCCGTAGAGAACTCCGGCAAGGTATATATTAAGTCTTGTTGATCACTAGCTAGATGCATTAATTGATTTATATGCGCACTTATTAACGAAACATTTTTCTTTCAGCCCTCTGGATCTACGTCGACAATCCGTAAACGAGGCCCAGCCCAAGGGTTAAAGCTGCCTGATGGTGCAAAGTTGTCGATCGACGAAGTTAGCATAAAAGGCAAACCGGAGAAACCCGATGGAATCTCCACTAAATACATAGCTCAATGCGGATTTCTTGTAAGGGACATGGTCCCGATCACCGTTGCAGAATGGAATCAGCCGAAGAAAAAAAACATTGGCGCAAAATATGTCGAGGACAGAATTAAAGAAACCCTTTGGGAGTCGATATTGGGTTATTTCAGCCTACCGACAAATCTCCCACAGAGGAGGAAGGATAAAGTCAAGGAGTGGACTCTTAGCAAGATGGCCGAGCAATTCAACAACTGGAAGAAAACATTGTGGAGAAAATATGAGAAAAAACTCCAGATTTCACTGGACATCTAGAGAAGCTAAAAGACGACTGGCCTGAATTTGTGGCGTATAAGAAATCGGCCGTCGCTGTGGCCCGATCGAAACGAAATAAGTTGAATGCTAAGAAGAAGAAATATTTCCATCGTTTGGGCTCAGGTGGCTACAAGACTGCCGTGCCTAAGTGGGAAGCCTATGAAAACGAGCTGCGTCAAAAAGGGATCATTCCACAGACAGATGACTGGCCCGACAGGTCCAAGTTATGGTTGTTTGCGCATGGGGCAGTGTTGGACCCAAACACAGGGCTGATTGTTGCAAAGGGAAAATGGAAGAAAAGAATTAAAAGAGTCACCAAAAAACTAGTTGACGCAATAGAACTAGTCCGACAGGGAAAATATGTTCCCGATAGAGAGGACGACGAGCTTTCACTCGCCCTCGGGAATAAAGAACACTGGGACGATGTCGAGGCAGAGGAGGCGGGGTTGGTTTTCTTGAAGGGTTTCCGGATCACGCTGCAACTTATAGAAAACATTGCAGAGGTAAGAAGAGGGAGGGGAGAGGTTTACTGCATTAGAACGCCAGATGCAGGATGTGAAGGAGCAACTGGCCTTAATTACCCAGCAAAGGGAATCTCAGCCACGAGTACAAGATCATGCAGTCGATGTCTGCCCATCTCAGCGGAAAAGTAGCGTGGGTTCCACGCAGCTACAAGATCCTGCAGTTGATGAACCAGTTGATGAACCGTCGGCGGCGCGCTACCCGTGGATGATATCACGGAGAAGACAAATTGTGAGTTACATGCGCCAATGAAGAACATTAGTTATCCGGTGGCGAATGGCTATGCTTTACCGCATCAACTTGGATCAACCTTCCATTTTGGTGAGATTCCGGCTGGATTTGCTCGTGTCGGGGTGACGAAAGTTATGTCGGGATTCAGCTCAATCCATCTTGACATTCCCGGAGCTGAAGGCGAGAAGACATTGGGAGATGTCGAACTTGGTATCGTTCTATGGAAGAAGAAATATATCAAGTTTCCAGACTCGGCGCCAAGGCCACCGACTCCTCCGGTTAGAAATTCACCACAGCAAAGTCCACCCTCCTCCCCCGACGATTGGGAGCCCACCGCGAGTCCATCGCCCGCGCCGTCCCGTCAGCCGACTGCTGCGCCCACTAGTAGTTTGACAAAGCGGAAGCTTTCACGTCGTCCCCTGTCAAGAAACGTGCAAAAAAAAACAAGGAAGTCAAGGCTCCTAGAAGTTAGCTGGCGAGATGACTCAGGAGGAATTAGAAGTGAGCACACGTGAAGAGGCGAGAGCCTTTTTTGAACAGAAAAAAAGGAAAGACTGGAGGCAAGACTGGACCCCATGAAGGAACTTCTGAAGACTATACCAACTGAGGTAAAAGATCAACCGTTGACAACCTATATGACCCTCCACCACCGCCCCTTTCAGACTATGAGCGAGGTATTGAAAAGGTACTTTCCTCACAGATGGAGCAAGAAAAAGCGTGCGGGAAAAGAGTTGCCCAGCTCGGAGAACAAGAAGCACAATCGATCGCCCCGCTCATTGTGCCTTCTGAAGCTCGGGAAATCGAGCATGGAGAAGTTGTCATTGGCGACACAGGTTGCCCCATAGCGCAGATAACAATTCAATATAAATTTGAACTCGGGCTGCCTCTGGTCGAAAATCCGAGTGCTCTAACAACACAGTTATATAAATTGCATAACTGGTACATGGCCGCCGCTAAAGAAGGGAAAATGTGTCTCATGGTGGGAGTTAAGGAACAACACTTCTTCCGACAATATGGTGTGGAGGTTGTGTTCTCCGAACTTTTTCAGATGTATAATCAACTTGCTCTCGACAAATCTATCATCAGCTGCTATTGTCTGTAAGTAATTTATTCGTGTAATTTAATTATTTATAGTTAAGCTCGTTCATTGCTTGTAATTATCCTCACAACATTCTTTTGTACGCTATTATGCAGAATGAAGATTCGTGAATGCCGAATGGGAGGAATCTGGGACATTGGGTTCATTGACCCGGATAAAGTTCATGAAGTCACCGTACAAGATCCTCTGTATGCCCAGGAAACAGAGGACGTTTTGCTAACGTGTTTTAAGCGACAAAGTACCAGAAAGGAAATACTTTTTCCTTACAACTTCGGGTGAGTGTTACTGTCTTGTACACATTCTATTTTGCTTTCCCGATATTAAGTGTAATTGATGAGTTCTGAATACCTGCGTATATAAATGTGCGCAGGTACCACTTCATTCTGCTAATCATTAGACTCGAGGAAGGACACGTTGAAGTCTGGGACTCATTAAGGAAAGATCAAGATGATTACAAAAGCGTGCGTCTAATGCTCAAGAGGTAATTTCAATCGCACTATATCGTCCTCTTTCGTTCATTTCCGGATATCAAAAGTATAAGTAATAACTCCTCAATTCATTTTCTTTTCCGGGCAGAGTTTGGAAAAGTTCATCGCGGAAGAACGCGGTGAATGGAAACCTAAGCTGGAGTTCAAGGCTAACAACGTAAGTACTACTACGTATCTAGGTCTATGTATCTTTCTAATACCATTATCATTCTCTTGATTATTATTTGATTAAATTAAATTCTTGTATAGTGGTGTCTGCGACAACCACAGGTTACGGAACTATGTGGATACTACGTTTGCGAGTATATTCACATGAGGGTCAATGAGAGAGTCAATAGTATAAGAAATCGAGAGGTACGTAAACATCATACACAACTTTTATTTTGCTACCATCAATCATGTTTAGTTTCGATCACTGATTTGATCTCCTTCTTTTAAAGATGGCAAGGAAGCGGAACGAGCTCCTACCAAAAAACCGCGTAAAAGCTATTGCGGAGGAATTGGCGGGATTCATTGTGACGCAAGTCGTAGATGAATTCGGTGAATTCCACTATGTTGATTGATAGACTCCCTCCATGCATGTACTAGCTAACGGCGATCTCAATTGTAATTATGAGTACTTTATATGTAACGAGAGTACTTTATATGTGTAAAGAGTACTTTATATGTGTAGTGAGTACTTTATACGTGATCTCCTCCGAAACCCTGAAAAATGAGCGAAAAGAAAAAAAAACAGAAACCCTGAGAAATAAGCGAAAAGAAAAAAAAACCGAAAACCTAACCCCCCTGAAAAAATAAGGGGGGGGGGGCAAAAAAACAGGAACCTTTAGTACCGGTTGCTATTACAACCGGTACTAAAGGTCCTCAGCTGCGCCCGCGCAGGTTCGGCCACGTGGAGGGCCTTTAGCACCGGTTGTTTATACAACCGGTACTAAAGGGGTACCCCTTTAGTCTCGACCTTTTAGTACCGGTTGCAAAACCGGTACTAAAGGCCTAATAAGACCGGTACTGATGCCCTGTTCTCTACTAGTGAACAAAGATCTGGGTACGTGGTACGAGTGGAGCCGCGCATTAGATTTTTCGGAAAAAACGAAACTAAACCTGGTCGCACTCTAGGGAGCGCCTTGCAAAAGTGCAGGAGAGACGTGCGGAAGAGGTGGTGGGGCCATGACCGCACGGCGGTGTTTTCCTTTTGCCGAAACTAGTAATCGTGCACGTGCAACGCACGTATAGTAATAGAACATTTGTATAATTCAATAATCAAAAAGTATAATTTCTTTCATCAAAGTGAACAACAAATATAATAAATCGTCGAAGTTCAAAAGAAAGATTGTGGGCATAATGAACACAACTTGTTTAATTTCACGCCCAAAATAGAGGTTTGCATAGCAATCCATCATCAAACTGATATAAAAAATCTCACAAAGTTCAACTTCCACAAACGAAAACTTAGATCTAATGACAAAACATATTAAAGTTTGAAACCACTCGACTTCTTATTTATTAGAAAGTGTATAGCCTAGTCCAATTCAGCCATCTTGTTGATAGTGTCGTCTGTATGCTCGCAATCAGCAGACTCGTCCATCTTGTTGGTAGTGTCATCTGTATACTCACAATCAGTAGGCGCTCGAAGTGTATGATAGCAAACACCATCCAGTAAATATTTGAAAATGTGATTCACGGACGAATCTTCAGTCTTGATTTTCTTGGGCATGGATAGTTCAAAAGAGTTGTCTCTGCCAGTTGGTTTGCGTGCATCCTTCCTAATCAGCACAGCATTCTTGACAACATCACGGAAAGACAAGTCATTTAGAACATCATGGAGCACACCTATAACAAATGACAAGCATACAGTTAGTCTAATTGGGGAGAAACCTGACAAAATGATAAGTGCAAAAGAAGAGTAACCTTTAAGAAAGTCAAAATTATGACATGCTGAGCATTGATGAAAGCAAAGAGTTGTTGCAGCTGTGCTAAGAAGAGTTCTTGTTGTCAATCATCAAATTAGTAATAGTAATGTCAAAATGGCGACGACGACTTTTTAAGAAAAGACTTACTGGATTTCCGCTGCCGTGTATCGTTCCTTTGTTCATCTGGCATTAATGTGTATCGTTCCCTTTTCCGCTGCCGTGTCTCCTCTGAAGAATCACGCTGTCTTTTATCCTCTTTATGTGCGCTTCTCGCAATGAAGCTATATTGCTCCTGCCCTCCTACAGATGTATGTACGTTTTGCACATTTTGGAGGCTTCTTATAGGTGGCAGATAATTATAATCTCTATGAAGCCAGTCACTGTCATCGTCGGCAATCAAAGTTGTCTTGAAGCATGATGTGGGAAGATCCATGTTAACGTTCCTGGTGGAACATGCAGATCCAATATCCCCAATACCTGAAGTAGACAATGTGAAACGCATAGCTTGAGCAGTCAACATACGATATTTTGAGGTATGAGTGTTGAAGGTTATTACCAAGTGTACCATTTATATTTAAGTTGGTTACGTTGCTCAATGGGGTGCGCTGTGAACCATTACGGGAAAGCACTGATGCTTGAGATAGATTTAGACCTAGAATTAAACCAGATACATGTAATCAGTTTTCCATGAATACCGGTTATGCAACACAAAAACATGCCTCATATATTATGTTGCAAGTAGAGAATATATACCTGCTGCATGTGTTCTGCATTGCAGTTGAGTGACTCCGCTTTGTCCTGTAGATCCTGGGAGAGATAAAATATTTTCGTTCTGGATATGAACAGATGATTGCTTATTAAGCTCCCCTGTTTGGCGCACACGTTTTAGTACTTCAACAGTATTATTGGCAGAAAACTGTATATCCCTCTGCCTTTTGACCTCCTTAGGATCTGCAAAAAATGCTCTCATTAATTTTGTATTAATTACCTTCGGAACCAGTACTTCATATATAAATTCTCGACACGAAAATGCAAAAGATATGATTGAATAACCAGTATTTCACATTTGAAGTAGCCATACCATTATTTGCAATCTGAGTGTTTTCATCATTCACGGTCGCTAATGACTGCTTTTTAAGCTCACGTGTTTGCCGCCGCCGACTATTAATCTTATCTTTATTTTTTGCATAATACTCCCTATTCCTTTGCCTCTTGACCTCATTAGGATATGCAAGGATGACAGACCTATGATATTAGGATCTGCATAGATGACATTATAATGATATGCATACATGACCAACGAAGATTGTTGTCAGTTACCTTGGTTTTCTTTGTTGGTTATGTCTTCAAATGGAGTATGATTCGAAGATGACATACTGATATTTGCTTCGGCTGTTCAGAAAAAGTAAGCTCGTTTAGTGAACAACAGATTTGTACACTACAGATTTGTGCAAAATATAGTACAAATCAAGAGGAAGAGTAAGCTTCAGAATCAACCTGGGACTATAATTAGAGACCAACATGTGTGGAGAGAAAAAAACAAGCTTCAGAGTTCACTGTTTTCGAGTTTCAGATTGTGTGATTCATAAGAAAGACCAACTTGCCGTGCATTTTAATTGAAAATGGTGTTGAACAGGGAACACTTGCCGTCCATAAGAAAGACCAAGGAATTGACCTGTAATTTGCGATCATGCCGTGGTGCTCTGATGGATGACAGCGTAGACTACGTGCTCTAGGGCGACGGTTGTGCGTGCAGGCGGACGCTGGCGTCCCGGCGTGCGTGGGAGGCGCCCCTGTGATGATGGAGGGCGCCGGCGGCGGGTATGGAAGGCGATCTGTGGGGAGGATGTTGCGGCGGCGTGTATGGAGGGCGCGGCTGCGGATATGGAGGTCGTCGGCGGCGGGGATGAATGGCGCGGCGGCGCTAATGGAGGTCGTCGGCGGCGGGGATGAAGGGCGCGGCAGCGCTGATGGAAGTCGTCGGCGTCGGGGATTGAGGGCGCGATCTGTGGGGATGGAGTGCGCGGCGGCCGGGATGGAGGTCGTCGACGGCGCTGATGGAGAGAGCAGCCGGTGGTTGAGTCCGTGAGGCTATTGCGTGATTAGTGGGATTTTTTTGATTACTTGATTAGCGATTGATTAGGCAATACGAATCATGAGCGAAGAGGTAAGCTGCGGAGGATTCCTGTGGTCAGTCCGTGTGGTCAGTCCCACTAATAGCCGTCAGATGAATTGTTGTGTGGCTGGGATGATTTGGATCACCCCTCTCTCTCCCTTTTTATATTAGTGGTGATGAACAGCTCCAAACCACGCGGCGTGGTTAACGGACGTGAACGGCAGCGTGAATCACAGCACCACATCGATCCTAAAGGCATGCCTAGCTACCCACCTGGGTAGAAAATCCCATATACCCTATGAGGTACGAATCGACTAGTTAACCTAATTCGGTCAATTTGAAAGTGTATGGGCTAGTTTTTTTTAGCAAAGGACATGATGGCTAGTAATGAATATCAAATAATAGCTACACCGCACATGAAGAGTTTAAAATAGGAAGTTAGGAGTTCATCAACCAAACATGATATAATTTTTAATCAAAACAGGTCCACTAATTGTAAGATCGAGATGCCTGATGGTGCGGAGATCCCAGAACCAGTAGGTTCGATTCAAATTTGTCAACCCCACTCTCTAATAGATCAAGCAGACGGAGTGATGTGAGGTTCAAATGCTCAATAGGTGTGTGTGTGTGAAAAATATTGCACTCACATAGACATAGGGCTTTTAGATTAGAGAGCATATTAAGCACTTGGATCAAGGTGCCATTAGCGTTGAGATCCACACCACTCATGTCAAGAAACCTAAGCAAATGCAGATGCAATAACCACGATACATCATCAGTGTGCAATTTATTACCATGATTATAATTCCAAATGTTGTCCTGATCAAGATATATTAATTTAGAGAGCAGAGGTCCTGAGAAACCTGTCAAAATCCATTCAAGAGAGGTTGAGATATATCGAGCTCGGTGGGGAGCCTAAAAATCTCTATATAGGCACACCTACTCCCCTAATATAGTTTGCACTATGATCTAGGTACTTGACACTACCTGATAAGTTGTTGGCAACCCCCAAGTGGAAGTGTGATGTAGCCCAGTAGAAAGAATTTACCTTAGTTGAGAACCAAGTTCTATCGAATCAGTAGGAGATACCAATACGTTAACCAAGTTAACAGTACCTGCACACAAACACAAATATGTTCTTGTCCTAATGTTTCAGCAATATTGTCAAGCTTCATGTCCTGCTAGTTACAAGAATTAAACGTATTGTGTGTAAGGAGTGATGAATAACAATAAATAGATGAACGACCAATATCTAGATTATGGGAAAACAAGTAAAATAAGGATATGAACAATAATAAAAGATGGAGGGTGCCATAAGTTCACTAGAGGCATCTCTCCAAATAAACATATCCATGTCGAGCAGTTGGGCAGCAATTAAATTTTAATTATTTTTACATTTTATGATAATGATTATTCATGTCATGATTCATATATAGGCATTACGCCAAAAGTATATGGACCGCTAATCCAACATCATTTATAACTAACACTCCTCCCTAAGACTGCTTCTATGCTTGCATCTCTAAGAACTAAGTTCATACAAATAGAGTATTGACTTAAGTAAAATGACATATTGTAAATAGTAAAAACATCATGCAAATGTTTCCTTAGCCACAACAACATAATGCACATCTTATGCCTTTATGTCACTAGCTAGGATATAGAGAAATGCAAGGTTTAACCAATTGTTATACACCACTCTCTTTGAAGATCTAAACATATAACCCAAAGATACAAATAGATCAGAAAGCATATATGACTACAAAATAATGAATCAAGATAAAATCATATGTATCAACATATAACATTAACAAATCTGATCATAATGTGACAATTCATCATACCCCAACAAACACAACAACTATTACATCATATGAATCTCAATCATATAGAGCTGCTCATGAGATCTTTGTATTGAAAAACATGGGACAGAGTGCCATCTGGCTATAGCTATGGACTCATAGTCTAACGGGAACTACTCGCGCATTATCATGGAGACAAAAAGTTCGATGAAGAAGCCTCCGATGAACTAGTCTCGGCAGTAAATAGAAGGAACGGACCGAGTCCCTAGTATTACAATGTTTAAGAATAACTTCTTGTTTGAACATTTTGCTTCGGTAAATGGAACCTCAAAGTTTATTGTTATCTTTCCCTAACATACGGAAGAAAACTGAATGGAAACTTTCAGACTTTTTCGTGAAAAAAAAACGGAAACAGAACTTTGCGAAATGGAAAAGGAATTTTTATACGAAGACGAAACGGCGTATTTCGGCAGAATGACCACGGAAACAGAAACTCTATTTCCTGCAATACGACACTTTCCGTTTTCAGCTGTGTTGTACTAGAGCAATCTGGCAGACCCAACAATTTAAATTGGACGTTTAGGCCTAACCCAAGAATTTAAAGTGACCTAACTAAAAAGGTATATGAATAGACCATGATTAGGTACTATGTACTGGATGTCATATCTCTCTCTTGAGTCGCTCCCAAATTGCCAGTTCACCGCCCCACTAGGTTAGCGACGATAGTTGAAGTTTCTTTTATGTTGCCAAAATTGATAAGTTATGGACACTATTCGAAATCATGATATATCATTATATATTTGATTTTATCTTAGAAAATTTACAAGCTTGTCAGTTTGCGTGACTTTTCCTGCATTACTTAAAGGAATTCAAGGGGTCTCTTCATTCCAGAAAGCATCCGTTTTCAATTCCGTGTCCGTGTCGTATTGGTTTGTATCTGCTTCTGACAATATTTTTTTGTATTTGTTTCCCTGTTCTGTGTATTCATTTCCGCTTCCAGAAAAGATATTAAAATAAATGTGGCACCACTCAGTTCTATCTATATCCACTCGCTTTCATCTCTACCCTAACCATAGTGAGTACCTACCATTTTAGCCCAAGATTAGACGGGCACCGCAATGCTGCGCCATCATGGTCTAGCATGTAGAAAAACTCGAGAAGCATGTTCATGTATTCGTCCAAATTAGTATTCTCACATACATATTCACCCTGTCTAGCGACAATCCTTCAAAACTAGGAAGGAGAAAAGCATATTGAATCACATAATTAAGGAAATCACTTTTCCTCGAGCAGGAGCGGTCCACGCCCACGCGCTGGTGGGACCCGTCCACGTTTTTTCTTCCTCCCGTCACGTCCCCCACTTTCTCTTCCTCCTCGCCCCACACCCTTCCCGGAGACGGTGCCAGGCCGAGACGGCACCGGCGATACCGCTGCGGAGCCGCGGCGGGGAAGGCATCGTCGAGACTAGACTTAACGGTTGGGGTGGGGGTTCTCGTCGGCGACGAGATCTGGTGTGTTTCTGTGTGTGTGTGTGGGGGGGGGGGGGGGGGGGGCAGTGGACCGGTGGAGGAGGTGATTTGAGTAGGGAGACCGGTGGTGTGTTCTTCTTTTTCCCGACATCCTTGTCGTTTAGCCGTCGGGATGCCCCTGATTTTCTTTTTCCCGACATCCATGTCGTTTAGCGGTCGCGCACGCTCGTAAATTAGCATCGCCCCATAATTAAGTGGGTATTCAATATTCTCCAAAGTAATTTGGATAACTATCGTATTGGTTATCTTCATTTTTATTGTTATTTAATTTCATGATTATCCGCCAAAGATTCTGAATACTCCGTACGTATTTTGGAACTAATTTAATTGGCATTAATCCATTGCATGCGTGCCAGGTTTTTGCATGATGGCAAAAGATCGACTTTATATGTGCATGCGTTCATACCGCCTAATTCACACGTCCATAAATAGCAAGATTTAACCGCATCTACACATAAAGCACAAGTGTTTCTCCTCCTGCCTTGTCTTCCGCATCAGTCAACGATCGAAAGTTAACAAACATACAACCTTGGGTTTTATTTTTAAACCGGGTGGATGGCCATGTCTGTTCCCTATGATCATAGCGCGAGCATCGAGGCAAGTTGCCTTTTTTCTGGCCGATTGACTTTGTTTTCCTTGTTTTCAGTAATTTCATTAGGCATGCCAAAAGACAAAATAACTCGGTGGTTTCTTACCAGTTGTAGCGGTAAAATATCGGTCTGAAATAAGGTGATTCCATAGACAAAAAAAGAATTTGGTGAAATTTTACAACAGCAATGTAAGACATGAATTACAGATCTTACGTACGTACTAGCTAGTAGTATGTAGAAATGGAGAAAGTTTGTAACCCAAGAAAAGTCCATACTGGTCTGCAAATCGCCTTTTAAGATCTGGATCCACATTTTTTTCTTCTAATAGTTAATATCCGTTTAATCGTTCATGACAATTAGTAATTACCACAATTAAGGAAAATATTTGACTAAATGCTGATCTCCAGAACTGATGAAAAATGTTCCCTACATGATCTAACAGTACTGAATTGCACGTCAAGTAAATCTTGTTGTCGTTTATATCTTGTTATCCAGTGCTTGAGCAGCCCAATAGGTTCTCTGTACAAAGGTGGCATTATTCAGAACAGTAATTTCGACCATGGCCTGCTGGGCTGGTTGGTGCCTTCGGGCGTGAAGGCCGGCGTGAGCAGCTCGCCGTCCGGCAACAGGTTCGCTTCAGCGAAGAACAAGGGGCAACCGTCGCGCAGCGTGTACCAGAAGATCCAGATGCTGACCAACCACCACTACACCCTCTCAGGTAAAGTGATTTACGTACCATCTTTCATCCACCCAAAAAAATAGTAATATATTTGCAGTTCTGAACTTTGTTTTTCATGGCTCCATGCAGCATGGTTGCAGGTTCTGTCCGGCACGGCCGAGGTGAAAGCGGTCTTCAGAGCTCCCGACGGCGCATTCATCGGCGGCGGAGCCATCGTCGCCAAGTCCAGCTGTTGGAGCATGCTAAAGGGTGGCATGACTGCTTATTCTTCCGGAGAAGCCGAGTTCTTCTTCGAGGTAAACAGGAATCGTTCGTTACGCAGGCATTGTATCTCGTACGTGAATCCTCTCTCGCTCATCGATCTTAATCAAGTTTGCATCTACGTACGTACATACCTACAGGCCGATGGTATGGTGGACATCATGGTGGACAGCGTCTCCCTACAGCCCTTCTCCTTCGAGGAGTGGAAAAACCACAGCCATGTGTCGGCCGACAAGGCCCGCAAGAGCACCGTCAAGCTCCTCGCCCGGGGCGCCGACGGCGCCCGGCTGGTGAACGCCAACTTGAAAATCGAGCTACTCCGGCCCGGGTTCCCGTTGGGCAACGCCATGACCAAGGAGATACTTGACATCCCGGCCTACGAGAAGTGGTTCACCTCACGGTTCACCGTGGCAAGCTTCGAGAACGAGATGAAGTGGTACTACACAGAGTGGAAGCAGAACCAGGAGGACTACAGCTTCCCTGACGCCATGCTGAGCCTCGCCCAGAAGCACGGCATCAAGGTGCGCGGCCACAACGTGTTCTGGGACACCGACAACATGCAGATGGGGTGGGTGAAGCCGCTGAGCGCGGAGCAGCTCAAGGTGGCCATGCAGAAGCGCCTCAATTCCGTCGTGACGCGGTACGCCGGCAAGGTGATCGCTTGGGACGTGATGAACGAGAACCTCCACGGGGAGTTCTACGAGGCCAGACTCGGTCCCAACGTCTCGGCCCAGATCTTCCAGCAGGTGGCGCAGATCGACCGGACGGCGACGCTGTTCATGAACGAGTTCAACACGGTGGAGCAGGCCACCGACATGGCTGGGATGTCCAGCAAGTACGTCCGCAAGCTGGAGGAGATACGCTCCTACCCCGGCAACGGCGACCTCGAGCTCGCCGTCGGGCTCGAGAGCCACTTCGGCACGCCCAACATCCCCTACATGAGGGCGACGCTGGACATGCTCGCGCAGTTAGAGGTCCCCATTTGGCTCACCGAGGTCGACGTGGACCCCAAGACGGGCCCCTACCAGGTGGATTACCTGGAGGACGTGCTGAGGGAAGGCTACGGCCACCCCAACGTTGAGGGCATCGTCATGTGGGCTGCGTGGCATAAGAAGGGCTGCTATGTCATGCGCCTCACGGACAGCAACTTCAACAATCTTCCCGCGGGCAACCTCGTCGACAAACTCATCGCTGAATGGAAGACGCACCCTGAGGCCGCCACCACGGACGCCAATGGCGTGGCTGAGCTGGACCTCGTCCACGGCGACTATAGCTTCACGGTGACTCACCCGTCGTTGGAGTTCACCACGGTGCACACTTTGACCGTGGATGGATCATCGTCTGCGTTGTAGCATGATATAGACATCCAGGATTAGAGATCAGACACATACACAATTGCTTAGTTTCATTTACTTCATTCTTGAGAGGAATTAGGATGAGAGAGTGGCACCACTGCTACACTAAAAGTTAACTTCCGGAATAGTATCAACATCACAAACGGTTTGAATTATTAGGCAGAATACCGTATCCAGTCCAAAACGGATACGAGTCCTTGTTGTATAGTCCTTGTTGTATTCGTGTTGTACACGATCTGTTATTTGTTAATATAAATCAAGAGCCAGCCGTGGGGCAACACCACGGCACACAAATCAATCTATTCCAATTAACTTGGTATCAGAGCGAGAGGCTCTAGGGTTCTTCTTTCGCCGCCATGGCGATGACGACTTCCGCCGCCCAGTCCTCCTCCGCCGCCGGCTCCCTTCCGACCGGCGAGCCCAACACCATCACCGTCCGTTTGGACCAGATCACCAGAGCAACTTCCTCCTCTGGAAGACCCAGGTCATCCCCAATCTCACTGGTTCGGGTCGATTAGGTTTCATCGATGGTAGTCATCCTGCGCCGCCGAAGACCATCACTACTGGCACCGGCGATGCTGCAAAGACTGAGGCAAATCCTGATTACGCCGCCTGGGTGCGTGCTGATCAGCGCGTCCTAAGCGTCTTACTCGGCTCTATGACCGAGGAAATTCTCGCCCAGATGATCGGGCGAACGACCTCCGCTGCCGTGTGGAGCTTCCTCTGCTCCATGTTCTCCGCCCAGGGACGGGCGAGTGTCCGTGCATACCGTCGCAAGCTGGTGACGACGAGGCGACACGACATGGGAGCAGCTGACTATTTTCACCTAATGAAGGGGTTTGCTGATGCCATGGCCTCCGTCGCCAGCTCCCTTGCCCGATGAAGAATTGGTCGACTACATACTTGCTGGTTTGGGCAGCGCCTATGCCCCTCTTCAGGCGTCCCTCAATGTCTTCTCCAACACCAACCCCAACGCCGTCATCCAGCTCCCTGACTTCTACTCGATGCTTGTGTCTCATGAGGCCATGCATGAGCTGTCCGGGCACGAGGTTGATTTCTCCTCCTCGGCCAATGCTGCTCGTCGCGGTGGCTATCAAGGCGGACAAGGTGGAGGCAGGGGAGGTGCGCCGCAAGGTGGTGGCTACCCCGGCGGTGGCTACAACGGCGGTGGCTACCAAGGCGGTGGCTACCAAGGCAGTGGCTACAACGGCGGTGGCTACAACGGCGGCGGCTACCACAACGGTGGTCGCCAAGGAGGCGGTGGTGGTGGCTACCACAATGGTGGCCACAACGGTGGTGGCCCGTATGGCCAAGGTAATGGTCAGCAGGGCTACCAGGGAGGTGGCTACAACGGCGGTCAGCAAGGCGGCCGCAACGGTGGTGGACAGAACGGCGGCCGTGGTGGCGGTCGCGGTGGACGACGTTTTCGACCACGCTGCCAAATTTGTGGCATATGGGGTCATGATGCGTTGGCATGTCGCCGCTACAACCAAGGGCATCAAGGTGGTGATGATTCTCGTTCCGGCAACGCCGCCTCTACCAGCCAGAACCATCCTGAGTATCAACCTCATTGGTTGATGGACACCGGCGCCACCGACCACCTCACTCACGACATGGCGCGGCTCCATGTTCAGGAGCCATATCACGGCAGGGATCAAGTCCAGGTCGCCAACGGAGCAGGTCTGTCTATTTCGCACATTGGGCACTCTGTGTTAGCTGGTCCTATGCATTCTCGAGCTCTTAAAAACATCCTTCATGTCCCTAACATTAGCAAAAACTTGCTTTCCGTTCATAAGATTGTTAGTGATAACAACGTCTTCATTGAATTTCATCGAGATTTTTTCTGTGTTAAGGACAAGGCCACGAACAAAATCGTTCTTGAAGGTAGAAGCCAAGGGGGTCTATATCCGGTTCCGTTTCATCATGCGTCATCGTCTACTCGGCATGCTGCCGCTAGTGTTAAGCTTTCTCCTAGGCAATGGCATCAACGGCTTGGTCATCCGTCTAATAATGTAGTTCAAAGTATTGTCAAGAACAATTCTCTTTCGTGTTCATCAGATTTTGAGTCATCAGTGTGTGATGCATGTCAACGTGCTAAGAGTCATCAATTACCTTATACTCATTCTCATCGTGTTTCCACTGCACCACTTGAGCTTATTCATACAGATGTTTGGGGTCCTGCGTTGCCCTCTTCTGGAGGTTATAAATATTACGTTAGTTTTGTTGATGACTATAGCCGCCATTGTTGGATCTATTTAATTAAACACAAATCTGATGTCGAGGCCATTTTTTATCTATTTCAAACTCATGTGGAGCGTTTTCTTAACACTAAGATTCGTGCTGTGCAGTCCGATTGGGGCGGTGAGTATCATCGCCTCAACGCTTATTTTCGTAGGACGGGTATTCTTCATCGTGTGTCATGCCCCCATACGTCCCAACAAAATGGTATTGTTGAGCGCAAACATCGACACCTTGTCGAGACCGGGCTAGCCATCCTTGCCCACTCCTCCCTCCCGTTACGTTATTGGGATGAAGCTTTTCTCACAGCCGGTTATCTTATTAATCGGATGCCCACTCCTGTCCTCAACAATCTTCCACCCATTACCCGGTTACTAACCAGCCCCCTGATTATTCGTTTCTTCGCACTTTTGGTTGTGCGTGTTGGCCTAGTCTTCGCAAGTATAATTCGCGTAAACTAGAGTTTCGTTCCAAGATGTGTGTGTTCCTTGGTTACAGTCCTTTGCACAAGGGTTACAAGTGTCTTGATCGCAGCACCGGTCGTATCTATATTTCTCGTGATGTCATTTTTGATGAAACAGTGTTTCCCTTTGCCACACCGGGTGTTGTCATTGATGTTTCTTCTTTACATCCGGTGACCTTTCCTGCACAAGCGCCAGCTATCCAGAGTCCTAATATGCGTAAATATGATTTGACTTTGTTGCCGTTTGATCTACCTGGTGTTGCTTGTGATTTGCATGTGCAGGAATCTGCTCCCGTGATCGACGTCAACATGCCAGCCTCCGACGTGCATGGGCGGCCCATGCATGCCTCGTCGAACGCGCCTGCGCCACCCTCCGCGCAGGCCTCGCCTCCTGGCTCAAGGCCAGCTTCTCCGACGGGGCCGGCTAGCCCAGCTTCGGCTGGCCCGTTTGGCCCGCCTAGCCCAGCTCCTAGTCCACCGCGCCATGACACCTCAGCCCAGGAGATGATTGCTTCGCCTTCTTCTGTCAACGCCGGCGAGTCCGCCTCTCCTGCGGATTCTGTCCAGGCGCCTCCTGCCACGACATCGGCAGCGTCTCCCATGGTCACTCGGCGCCGCAACAATATTCACCGTCCCAAGATATTCACCGATGGAACTGTTCGGTATGATCCTTATCGTCGCCGACGAGCTTTTCTTGCGATTCCTGCTTCTCATCGCACAGCACTTTCTGAACCGGCCGCCTGGCGTACTGCTATGGAACAAGAATTTGATGCTTTGCAGTGTACTCAGACCTGGCAGCTTGTTCCGCGTCCTCCTGGCACAAATATTGTTGGCAGTAAATGGATATTCAAAACAAAGTTCCATCCTGATGGTTCAGTTGACAAGCACAAGGCTCGGTTAGTTGCTCGCGGCTTTACACAACAGCACGGTATTGACTACCATGACACTTTCAGTCCTGTTGTTAAACCAGTGACCATTCGCCTGGTTCTGTCTCTTGCAGTGTCCCGCGGGTGGAGTCTTCGCCAAATTGATGTCAGCAATGCTTTTCTCCATGGTTTTCTTGAGGAAGATGTGTATATGCAGCAGCCTCCTGGATTTGAGGACTCTCGCTACCCTCAGCATGTTTGCAAGCTTCAGCGTGCTCTTTATGGTCTGAAACAGTCCCCTCGTGCATGGCACGCTCGTCTGAGTGACAAACTTCATGAGCTCGGCTTCACTTCCAGCAAAGCCGATACATCTCTATTTCTATTCTCTCATGGTGGTGTCACTATTTACATGCTGGTCTACGTAGACGACATTGTGATTGCAGGCTCCTCCACTGTTGCTGTTGATCACCTTGTGCACGTCTTGGCACAAGCGTTCCCTATCAAGGATCTTGGGCGTCTTGACTATTTTTTGGGCATTGAGGCCTCTCACACCCCGGCGGGCATGCACTTGACTCAGCATAAGTATGCTTTGGATCTTCTTCATCGTGCCCACATGGAGGATTGTCGTCCAGTCCCCACTCCGATGTCCACGTCTGACAAGCTCTCTCGAGCTCAGGGTGCCGCTCTTTCTGCCGATGATGTTCTTCGCTATCGGAGTTTGGTTGGAGGACTCCAGTATTTGACGTTAACCCGTCCTGATATTTCGTTTGCGGTCAACAAGGTTTGCCAGTTTCTTGCTCAGCCCACCACCGATCATTATGAAGCGGTCAAGCGGATCCTTAGGTATGTCAAGGGTACTGTTTCTACTGGCTTACAAATTCAGAGGTCTTCATCTACTCTTCTGAATATTTACACTGATGCTGATTGGGCGGGTTGCCCTGATGACCGCCGCTCTACTGGAGGGTTTGCTATTTTTCTTGGGCCCAATCTCGTCTCTTGGAGCTCTCGGAAACAACCCACGGTGTCCCGCTCTAGTACAGAAGCGGAGTACAAGGCTCTTACTAATGGTACAGCTGAAGCTACATGGATCCAGTCTGTACTCAAGGAACTTGGTGTTCCTCAGCCCAAGCCACCTGTCTTATGGTGTGATAACTTGGGTGCCACATATCTGTCTGCCAGCCCGGTGTTTCATGCACGCACCAAACATATCGAGATTGATTTCCATTTTGTGCGCGAGAAGGTTGCTTCAGGTGCTCTCGACGTACGCTTCATTGCTTCTGGAGATCAACTTGCTGATATTTTCACTAAGCCTGTTAGTCATCAGCTGCTTAGACGTTTTAGTTCCAATCTCAACCTTGTTCACGACGGTTTAGATTGAGGGGGTGTATTAGGCAGAATACCGTATCCAGTCCAAAACGGATACGAGTCCTTGTTGTATAGTCCTTGTTGTATTCGTGTTGTACACGATCTGTTATTTGTTAATATAAATCAAGAGCCAGCCGTGGGGCAACACCACGGCACACAAATCAATCTATTCCAATCTATTATATTATTAAAACAACAAACAATTAACGGTGAAGATTTACCGCTCTATAGTTAAAATGTCTCAATGGCTTAGATTCACCACGGCATGTACGCCAGATTGAAAGAAACGTATATAAGTTGCACTCCACGATACGAAAGTATTGCCTGATGAATTGCCATGACACACACGGACAAGCATCCCTAGCACGCACGTTTGAAACCCTAAATATCCACATCCAATAACCACGTTCGTAGTCACGATCCAACCAACACGGTCACAGGCACAATCGGAGCATCGATTGAGAGCTAGAACACATGCGATGACACCATGGCGATCCCATCAAGTACAATCCCGGTGAATCGGCGCAGGCGCTGCCTCGCAGCGACGTGTAGTCGAGGCATCGCCGGTGGAAGAAGCCAGCAATCACCATGTACGCCGTGCCGAGCATGATTGGGAGATCGAACACATACGACTACGCCATGGCGATCCCATCAAGAACAAGCCTGGCGGATCGACGGCATGGCAGAGATGCATACAGCACGCGCTACCTCTCAGCGACGTGTAGTCGAGGCATCGCCAGCGGAAGAAGCCAGCAATCACCACACGTACGCCATGCGGAGGCAGAACCTAACGAAGGCACGAAGCAACGGTCCGGCCGGCCGGCGGTCATCTGCCTATCTTGCTATCCAGCGGCCGTGGTCGTTAGCATACACAGAGGCCGGTGCGTGACTCCTCTGTCTAAACGAAAAAAAGAAAGAGAAAATAGATCTCATTGTCACCTTGACTGCATGCATCAGGTGGAGCGTCTTCGATGCAGTCGTCACGCGCACCGCCTAAACTACTGTTCCCGGTTGATTTGGGTTTACAGTGGTGTAACGTGGAGATTACACACATGCTAGCAATGATCCTCTGCAGTAGCAGCGGGTAGGATTAGCGCCATGCCGGCCACAACGCTCGGGTAGGATTAGCGCCATGCCCGGCCACAACGCTGGATCGATCGCCAGGCACACGTAAGTAATCATGTTTTTTTTTCCAATTAGATTCGTCTGCTGCTCATATTGATCAGTTCGCCGACACCAAGATCGACTAATCTGGGAATAACAAATTGCTGCATGGTAGGATTTTTTTTTGAGGATATAGTAGGAGAGGCAAATACGTGGTAACAGATTTTGTACACCACTAATCTCACTTTTTTTCATATCAGCCTATCTGATCAGAGAAGCACCCAGGTTCCAGCAATAAACAAATGCACACCGGTCATGGTGCCATAAGAAGAACAAAAAAGAAAAACTTTGAATGCTACGAAAGATTTGGTAAGATGACATGCTTTGTTTAATTTTTAGTGACCAGTCATGGAGAGACGAATTAAATTGAAAATTGTTTGCAGGCCAGAAACAAATAGGATAGAAATATTTGTTAAAGTATGTACATCCTGTTGCACATATATCATGTCACTAAACCGAAATAATTTTTTAAACTTTTATTGAAATATTTGTTTTCACTCCACGCGGCATCAAAATGACCAGACAAAAATATTGAAGACTGTGGCGGACTGGGTAATGCAGCTGTTCAGTTCCTCGACACCTTCGTAACTTCCTACCCCTAATGACCAGACAAGAATCTATGTACACTCAAGTTCTCTACTTTAGATATAACTTCACATGGACTCGATGAATTCACAGGTTATACTGGTGCTGGACTGGTGTCATGCGTCAGCATGTACGTCAGCAACATATTAATCACGTTTTTCACTCTCCGGTTAAGTATGCATAGAGTTATTGTTGTGATTGATTCAGTTTTTCTATTGGCAGGTATATTAGGACAACCTATCTAACACAACGAGGTAATATTTTCTGATGCCTTGCTTATTGCTAGCGGCTTTAAATTTCTCAACAATGCCATGCATCTGAAAAGCCCTGAAAATAGTAATGCATTATTTCTCTATATTTTTTGTCTGCATCTAGAGTTACTTGGGATTTGTTTAGCTGTGACTTCTCTGTCCGGGACGCAGATTTTTGCATGCGGGTTGAAGGATCGAACGGACATATTCGCAATCTCAAGCATGAAATAAAATATGGTATGTGTGTTTATCTTTTGGTTACATATATAGTACTTATATATACTCTCTTCTTTCCGCATCGACATGCGCAATGAACTTTTGTGTATGCTAGATTTTATGTGTCCAGACACTCAAGTCTCATAATTTCAGAGCACAACATTAGCATTGTGGCGGTTGTGTGCATGGCTGAGACCTTTTACTGTGTGATTTACCAGATAATGTATCTTCCGTTATATAACACTCAATTGGTGAGAGCTGAAGAGGAGGTTAAATGATACTGCAAATATTTAAGTGTTGCATCAGATATATTGTAGAACAAAAATACAAGGATCAAGGTAGAGCCCTGTCTGTAAATGAGTTCCTTATATTTGTAGGAAAATGAAATAACTAGATTATCTTGAAAGTAGTTTAGTTATACTACCCTCATATGCATCTGATTTAGAGAGATAGATGTTTTGATTTGCCACATGATAATGACATAGGTTGTCTCACCAGGCCGGGATGTAACATAACAGTTCAACTACCTTGGGAAAACCTTGAACACCCTCCCCAAAGCTATATTTTCGGGATTAGAGGATGATAGAAGAATACATAGGCAGACACCCGGTGAGTCACTTTTTCTAAAAGGTAAGCTCCGACTCTGATATGTCATAAGGCCTAATGATTGTTACAGTGCTTTTCTTAAGGAATTTGGAGCAAATTCCGGAGGAAAACTGCACATGCGAGGGTCAAGTGGCCATCAATGCCTTGGACAACAATCACCTGAAAGAGCATGGCATGTCAAGCTTTGGAGATGGACGGGAAACCCAATGCAGAGGGAGAGTCGACTCAATCGTAGAGAATAGAAAGAATTTTCTTAAAATTTTAAAAGTAATAATAGATAGAGCAATTTACTTACTGCCTTTCACAAAAAGAGAAATGTAGTGATGTGTGTGACTGCCATGTGTCTTACAGTGGGAAGCAAAAACACAGACGCATATAGATAAAGAAAATGACTAAGCACAACAGTTTGTTCGACCCAAGTGAAATTAAAGAATGAAAATAAATTAGAATGCAAAAGATGTTTAAGCCATAAATTTAAATGAACTTCACAATAAATAGGACTAATAAAGGGCTTATTATAATTTTTGACAAATGTGAAGAAAGTTATTTAAGGTTCCTCTAAAATCTTCCATGCAAATATAAAATAAATTTTTTAAAAATATAAAGCATATATATATATACCATATAATTTTTGTCCAAATTTTAAACTTTTGCAGCAACATATAACATCCATGGAATGTCTAGCCGCGCAAATGCGCGGGCGACCTTGCTAGTTAACTTGAATCAACCAACTCACAGGAAGCAGCGCGCACCCCTCTCCAAGGGACTTTAACGGTGAGGCTTGGGGCTAGATATCAGGATACACCTGCTAAGTGTCAGATCGATGGGAGAACCGGAGCTTCATGGTGACATTATCTTTTGAAGCTCTAGTCACTAGTCGAGCACTTCTCTCGTAGAGGGATCTTCAAAGTTGCCTTGCTTCTTACACGAGCAACTCTCGATCGTTTTCCTCTCCGCAACCAAATCTATCTGTAAATTGTCGATTATGATGACTGGAACATCTTCCAACTTCTTCAAGGCATAAGCTAGCAACACAACTTAGTCATTCTGCTAACAAGGTTTAGGGACAATCTACCCACGAACCTTCATTTTGCAAGGGTAATCCAAAGCTGACGGATGCTCCATTAATCATCAAAATTCCACAAGTTCTCTCACATAGTCACATAGATACGTTTGTCTAAGTCCATTATCTCGTTACGTCTTGAAGGTATCTTCTAAGTCTTTTTTTTAGGGGAGGTCCAAATAAAAGTTGGTCATTTTGATCACCTTAAGATTTTACACTTCTTGGTCAACTGCAATAAATCCAAACGGACATCTCAATCTCGGTGGTAATTCCTTGAAATGACTTCGGGGGCATCTTTTGGTTTTTCTTCATCCACCTTGTCCAAGAAGGGAGAGGATATATATATAGATGACGATTGAGAGGTCCGTCTTCCTCTGTTGATTCCAAAGACAATTTAGCTTCTTGTGAGGCATGTGTTGTGTGTGACTTCTTTCTGGTTCAGTTTCAGATACACGATGACACTCCAACGATTTTTTTTTATAAAAGGGAATATATTAATAGCAAGCAGATATCAATTACACCCGGCCTCTGAAACAGCATAATGTCAAGAGCTGGTCGAGACACTAAAGATGCACACAACTAAAAAAAGAAAAAAAAACCGAGCGTAATGATCATTGAAGCAGCAGGAACTACCACCAACAGAGGCAACACCCGGGCTGCAAAAAGGTTCTCCAAGAACGACGCATCCAAGAAGGTAATTATGCACAAACACCGTCGTCGCTTGATCATAGATCAAAGGTTTTCACCTGGAAAAAAGTCTGACTGAACTCCAGGCAATGCGTTCAAAAAGGATACGAATATAGATCCGCCACTACCAGATACAACCAGTGAAGATCAGACATAGTTTTTCACCAAGAAAGTCAAAACTTTGTGGCCAAAGAGCAACACCAAGAAGAGTCTCCCTATGTGCCTCCGCTTGCTGAGACTGCTGCAAAATACCGATCATCCAGTCAATAGTCTTCACCACATCCAACCTAGACTTTGTCATCACTTGAAAACTTGAACTCGACATGAGCCATTGAGATTCACTTATCATCCGGCACAACCATATTGAAATTCACGCGCCGACAAATCGGAGTGTCTCGGCACCCAACTGTCCATGTGCCGTGGCGACAATAATTTCCGGCAATACCACAGACTCCACTGTAGCTATGAACTCGATCCGGTCACAACAACATAGCGTCGCTCCTGATTTGACCGCCGCCACCTTGTGTCGCCGGCCTCAAGATCCAGCCACCACCGTCCTGAGCCGCCGGTCTCACGATCTGGCTGCCACTTTGCAAAACAGCCTTCCGATCTGGCAGGTTGCCGGCCCTCATATCTCGTCGGAGCTCGTCTAGAAAGCCACCAACGTGGAACGATCGATCCAGTACTCCAAATGGATGAATCGGTCGATCCATTACTGAGCTAGCTAGCTAGCTTGCGTGCAAGGACAGAAACATTGATCGATCCAGTACTCCGAAAAGGATGGATCCATCGATCCAACGATCTAGTAGTCCAGCGCGTGGCGAGGGGCACAATGGATCGATCGCTCGATCCAGCACTCCAATACTCCTGCGCGCGGGCGCGGGGACTTGCACGTAAGCGCAGAGCTACGCACTTTTTTAGAATAAAGGCCTAGCGGCCCAGCTTTTTTATAGAAAGCTCGAACTAGGATTCCACTCGGGTTTAACACCCAGTTTTTACAAATTTTGTGGTGCAAAACGGAAACCACCCACAAACTCAAACTAAACCTAAAACCACCAACCAAATCAACACCACCACCTACAGCTCAGATTCACGAAACTGAAGAACAGGTAACTTCATAGTATATTACAAGAGCCAAGCACGAAGCTCAGGAAAACAAAGACAGACTCCACTAGCTTCAACCCACTCCTTGTCGCCGACAAATAAGTTGGAGCTCGCGAGCCTTGTCTTTGATCTTGTCGCGTCTCGCCCTGGCTTCGATTTTAAACTTCTCCGGCACCAGCAACCATTGCGACATGAAGGCGATCATCTTGTGTATTACCTGCAAAGGAGAAGATAGAATTTTTCCTTCAAAAACGAAAGCACTGCGAGAAGTCCAAACTGACCACACAAAAGCACCAAAAACCACCCAATTTAACGAGTTGGTCTTAGAACCTGGCAGTCCCAAAACCAAGTTCAGAAATTCAGCAACACTCCCAGGAGTACACCTCCAACCCAAGGCTTCCCTAATCACCACCCAAAGTGAACAACTGGACAACCAAATAAAAGATGTTTCATTGTTTCCTCTTCTCCACACATCTTACAACCAATACTAGGTATCTGAGCGCGGCAATGCCGCGCGTGTGTTTTTGAATTTGAATTTGAAAATGGTGGTGTTGTAAAGTTGTTTAATTTTGGAAATAATTGAAATTGGAAATGACTTCGTTGTGAAAATGGTTGGATCTTTGAGGTTGCTTAAATTTGGAAATTATTGTAATTTAATTTTAAATGTGTTTTTTTTACGTGGAAGTATTCTGAAATAGTTGAAATGGTTATATATGTTTGTATTTTGTTGTAATATTTGTTTGAATTTTATAATTGGAGGATGTAAAGCACGTGATCGTTTGTTGAAGTCAATTTATAATTAGAGGAAATTCATTTGGTTTTTTTTGCAAACATTCTTTAATTTAGGGAGGCTAAATGCCATAAATATTTATTTTTACTTCATAATTAGAGAGAATGTAATATGTGAGACAATATGTAAGTGAAATGTCTTGCGTGTAATATTTTTTTGTGGGAATTATGATATATTTAATTGTAGAGGAAGCAATTTGCCATATTGTTTATTTTCAGATATTTAGAAAATTGGGATGTTTAGATATATTTTAAGTATACTGTAAGCATTTGTTTCGATTACGTACTTAACGTTAATGAAATGTGTGAGATATATTTTAGAGTGTTTTTAATTTTCTAGCAATGTGGAATATTCAAATGTTTTGAATTTATTTGGATATTTAGTTCAAATGTGTTAGTTTTTTTAAGGGAGATACTTTGACATAGTTAGTATTATTTTTTATTTTATTTTTTGTGAGTACTTTTAAATATTGTAGAGTACTGTTAAGTGTTTAGCAAATTAAAATTGTTAAATATTTTGCTGAAATATATTATTCCGAATTGTAGGTTTGAATTTTTTTTTTTTTGTTATTTTGAGTTGTAGTTTGGAACGTATAAATTTTTTAAGTTTTAACATTTTTTTTTTCAACTGTTATTTTGAATTGTAGATTGAAAGGTATGGTTTTTTTTTTTTTGAATTTGAGAATGTTTCTTGTGCGGAAAATTTGATAATTTGCGGTTATTTACAAAATTTAGAAAATTTAGTATGTTGTCTATATTACTTATACTGTAGTTTTACGGATATAATTTTTTAAAATTGTATTATTGTTTTTTTTTTAGGAATATAGATTTAAATGTGGATAAATTGGTAGGTCCTACCTGTTATAGGTCTTTTTTTTTAACATATTGTAGAGTAGAGTCAAATGTTTAGCATATTATTTTACGCTGTAGTGGAAAAGGTGATTAAGTATCTGAAATTGCTCTTTTGAGTTTTACTTTTTTTTTTAATTTGGTGTGAGTTGATTTGGATTTCAATATGTTTTACAAAAGGTCATTTAGGGGAAAATATGAAAATTGGAAAGTTATGAAGATTCTTTTTTGTTTTTTTACGTTCGTGACTTTTAAAATTTTGGAGTGCTCACATTCAGAATTTGTGTTGAAATGGTGCATTATGTTTTTTTTTCCTATGAAATTTTCCAAAGATTAGCTAATTTTAAATTGGCAAACATTTTTTGTTTTGTCGTCATAAATAGTTTAGAAAATATCAAAATTGGGAAGTTATGAAGTTTTTTTTTTTATGTTCATGGCTTTTAAAATTTTGGAATGCTCAAATTCTATTATAGTTTGTGTAAAATTTATGATTTTAAATAATTTTGGGAAGTTTTTTGTGTGGAAATTGAAATAATATGGAGAAGATCATTAAGTTTTCCAAATTGTTGTTTTGAATTTTACATTCTTTATGAAATTTGTCTCGAATGATTTGGAATTTTATTTGGAAAGTTATAAAAGTATTGGAAAATTGAAATTTAAAACAGAGGGAGGAAAAAAAATAAAAAGGCCGAGCTGGACGCGCAGGAAGCGGCCCAGCCCAGCTAGCAACCCTGCTCGCCCGGCCCAGGCCCAATGTAACGTCAGCGTGACGTCACACTGGCCGGAGCTGCCGCGGCGGAGGCGTGGACGCCGGCGTCGCTCCACCGCGTTTCAGGACGCGTGAGTGACTGCGGCGGGTGCGCGTGGATGTGATCTGTCGAAAGGTGGCGGCGCCGCCACTTATTGGTCACCGGAGTTTCGTCGGAGACGCGCGGACGCGGCGGCGGCCCGCGACCACGGTGGCGTTGATTCCGGCGGAATAACAGCGTTCTGGCATGGGAGAGTGAGCGAGGAGGGAGAGGGCATGACGCCGGATGTCTCCGTGCTCGGCGATTTGGACGGGGAGGACTGTGGCGGCCGTGCGCCGCGTCGGCGGCGCCGGCGAGCTTTGCGCCGCACGCGGGAGAAGAAGGGGAAGGGGGGCTGTGAGGATGATTTTGTAGAAAAATCCCTGTGGTTTCATAAAATCACGTATAGGTCCCTCGCGTCGTTAAATCGTGGGCTGCGGGTTTGTTTGCTGGAAACTGTGGGTTCTTTTTTGTAAAAGTGCTTGCGCTAAAATTCGTGCTCGAGTTGTGATTGGTAGAAACTCCAGTGCTACAGTGCACGTGGAATCTGGATCGTCCGTGCGACATATCGAACGGCTGTCGTTCAACGCGCGACGTGGACAGCTGGAATGGACGTGAACCGCATTTTCCCTCAACTCCACCCATTCACTATCCTCCAACGGCCCAAAGGATCTTCGGAATGTCAGCCGACACTCACCACCTCTCAACACCTCTCCCACCGTCCAATTTTGCTGCTCATTACACATGAACAACTTGGAGTATCTAATTTTCAAAGGGGCCTCACCCAACCATACATCATTCCAAAAATCAGCTTTCCCCCCATTCCCAATGATATATTTAAGCCCTTTCTGCACCCATTCCTTAATTGCATGGAGACCTTTCCAGAATTGTGATTCCCCACTAGTATCAGATTTGAAGAAACTACCATTCTCCCCACAGTACTTTTTTCTAAGGAGCCGACAACTCATATCCGAATCCCTTTTTTCGATCTTGAAAATCCACTTTGACAACAGAGCGATATTCCTAGTTTTGCTATCTGTAAAGCCCAAGCCACCAAATTCCTTCGGCCTACACAAAGACTCCCACCTCACCATATGATATTTCCTATCCTCACCTTTATTTTCCCAGAAGTACCTAGCCATAGCCATATTAATCTTGTGATGATTACCGTCGGAGAGTTTATAAAATGCCATCACATGCATCGGTGTGTTGCTTAAACAGGAATCTATCCTAATTTTTCTCCCGCCCGAGGTAAGCTGGGACCCCTCCCACATATCCAGCCTTCTAAGTACCATCTCCCCCACAAACTCCATCTCAGAAGCAATAAGCACATCTCGAGAGACAGGCATCCCCAAATACTTCATAGGAAGCTTCCCCACATCGCAATTGAAAAGGTTTGCCACCCTCCTCTATTCGACCTCATCTACTCCAAACACCAGCACTTCACTTTTTTGGTAATTAATCCGAAGCCCCGACATCGCCTCAAAACAGTAAAGTAAAATTTTCATTGTCACAATTGATTTTTCTGAATTTTCCAAAAACAAGACTGTATCATCCGCATATTGCAAGTGAGTCAACCCACCCTCCACCAGGTGAGGCACCAAACCCACTAAATGACCTTTGTTCTTGGCTTTTTTAATCATCGAACCCAACGAATCAGCAATAGCATTAAACAGCAACGGGGAGAGAGGATCACCCTGGCGCAGCCCCTTGTAAGTCCTAAATAAAACTCCATTCTCTCCATTTATGTTGATACACAATCTACCAGACTCCACCGCCAACGCAATCCACTCCATCCACGTGGGATGGAACCCTTTCATAACCAAAACATCACGAAGGAAATACCAATGAACCTTGTCATACGCCTTCTCGAAATCGAGTTTTGAAATGATACCCTAAGCCCCTGTGCACTTCAACTCATGCATCACCTCATGAAGTACCACCACACCGTAAAAAATTGACCTCCCCGAAATGAAAGCTATTCACTTTCGCCTGGACGATCCATGGATGGCCGTCGGCAGGACGTCAAGATCAGATTAGATCGAGGACGAACGACTATAGGAAGACTGCAAAGGCTTATTAAACAAACAGGTAGGGGCGCACTGCCGCCGTCGGACGACCTCCTCCGACGATGACAGCGAAAGGGGAGGGGTTGCCGGCGGTTGGGCGGTAGGGTTCCCCTCGAGTCTTATCTATAGTCAATGTTGTGATGTAGTGGTTGTTACTTTTCTGAGATTGCCGCTGCGCGCGCTAGCCGCTGCATATCGGACTTTTTGAGTACAAGGTGAGAGGCAAAACATATACCAGGGTAGTAGTGTAATTCCCAAAAGGAACGCAAAAACCCAAGATGAACAGGAAGGCTATAAAAACATGAATATTGAGTGCTGTAAAAATAGTAAGCTAGGGTTTTTAGTGTGACTTCGTAGGAAAAGTGGCAATGACATAAATATGGAAAACATACTCACACGTGGGATGGAACCCTTTCCTAACCAAAACATCACGAAGGAAATACCAATGAACCTTGTCATATGCCTTCTCGAAATCGAGTTTTAAAATGATACCCTGAGCCCCCGTGCACTTCAACTCATGCATCACCTCATGAAGTACCACCACACCATCAAAAATCAACCTCCCCGGAATGAAAGCTATGCACTTTCACCTGGACGATCCATGGATGGCCGCTGGCCGGACGTCAAGATCAGATTAGGTCGAGAACGAAGGACTATATGAAGACTGCCAAGGCTTATTAAACAAACAGGGAGGGGCGCACTGGCGCCGACGGACGACCTCCTCCGGCGAACACAGGGGAAGGGGAGGGGTGGCTGGCGGCTGGGTGGTAGGGTTCCCCTCGAGTCTTATCTATAGTCAATGTTGTGATGTAGTGGTTGTTGCTTTTCTGAGATTGTCGCTGCGCGCGCTAGCCGCTGCGTATCGGACTTTTTGAGCACAAGGTGAGAGGCAAAACATATACCAGGGTAGTAGTGTAATTCCCAAAAGGAACGCAAAAAAACCAAGATAAACAGGAAGGCTATAAAAACATGAATATTGAGTGCTGTAAAAATAGTAAGCTAGGGTTTTTAGTGTGACTTTGTAGGAAAAGTGGAAACGACATAAATATGGAAAACATACTGATACGTCCATTTTGCATCACTATTTTATAGCATAATTTACTGTTATTCAATGATATATTTCATATTAGGAGGAGTTATTTATGTTATTTTGTCTTATTTTGCATGTTTGATGATCATTGGATAATTAACTGCCGGAGTCAGATTTCAGCTGGAAAAAGCATCGTCAAGGCACTATATTTCTGGAGCACTAAAAATATTTCCGAGAAGACAAATGTTCCTATTTTATCAGAAGATGGACTAAGCCAAAAGGGGAGGCTGAGATGGGCAGGAGGGGCCCACACCACCCCTAGGCGCGGGGCCCACCTTGGCCGCGCCCTAGCCAGGTGTGGTGCCCCTGGCCCACCTCAGGCGCTCCCCCTTCGCGTACTTCATCCCCCAGAAACCCTAAGACACGGGGAGTCCGTGAGAAAATATTCCGCCGCCTCCACGAGGCGGAAACAACAGAGAGAGAAAAAGCTCTCCGGCAGGGAGAAATCTGCCGGGGAAATTCCCTCCCGGAGGGGGGAGATCATCGCCATCCTCATCGTCATCGTGCTGGACTTCATCGGGAACATCATCATCATCTCCACCGCCATCACCACCATCACCGCTGCACCATCTCGTTCCGCTGTAACATCTAGGGCTATACTTTGTTTAGTTCATAGGGGAAACTCTCCCGGTGTTAATTACTCCTTGTGGTTGATGCTATTGAGTTTTATCGGTGAATTAAAGTATATGTTCAGATTGTTATCCATCATTATATCACCTCTGATCATGATCCATATGATGTCTCGTGAGTAGTTCGTTTAGTTCTTGAGGACATGGGAGAAGTCATGCTGTTAGTAGTGGAATTATGTTGAGTAATATTCAATGGTTTGATATTTAAGTTGTGGTGCTATTCTTCTAGTGGTGTCGTGTGAACGTCGACTACATGACACTTCACCTTTATGGGCCTAGAGGAATGCATTGTGGATTTGGTTGCTAATTGTGGGGTTGCCGGAGTGACCGAAACCTGAACCCCCGTTAGTATACCGGTGCACAAGAGAGCGTAGGATCTCAGAGTTCAAGTCTGTGGTTAGATTTATCTTAATTACTTTCTTGTAACTGCGGATGCTTGCAAGAGGTATAATCACAAGTATGTATTAGTCCAAGTAAGGGCGGTGTGTTAGCATAGGTTCACCCACACAACACTTATCAAAACAATGAAGATTAATCAACTATGTGAAGCGAAAGCACTTGACTAGAATCCCGTGTGTCCTCAAGAACATTTTGTCATCATAAGTAAACCAACCGGCCTGTCCTTTGCTCTAAAAAGGATTGGGCCACTCGCTGCAATTATTATTACTATCTTTTACTTACTTGCATTTTATTTACCTGCTATATCAAAAACCCCTAAAAACTTGTCTGCTAGCATTTACAGTGAAACCTTTACCGAAACTCCTTGTCAACACCTTCTGCTCCTCGTTGGGTTCGACACTTTTATTTATCGAAAGTACTACGATACACCCCCTATACTTGTGGGTCATCACATACTCACACCAAAAGTTTTTTTTGTGTCTTCACAATACAAGTTTTACAACTACAAGGTGCTGGGATATTCTCCTCGTGTTGGTTGTGAGGATATAAATAATAAGACACCGGTGCATAATACCATGCCGCTAACTCCAAATCGTTGTCTGGGTTTAAGAAACCATGTCTTCAAGAGACACCAAATTAAGTTTAGGAAATCCATCAGTGACAGGCGTAGTTGTTGGTATCGCCCGTCAAGGAACACCACTGACAAGCATTATAAGCGTCTATCAGATATTTTCAGCCAGGCCTCAAGATAGATGGTCATCACTGACGGGTTTTCTTCGCTGACATGTGTCTCTTAGGGTGTCAGGAAGAACTGCCAATGGTAAGTATTACCTCTATTCGTCCCACTCTTTGACCGTTAATTTTCCTTTCACCAGATGCAGAAACCCGAAGTTAGACGCTAGAGCCTACAGTCATAGAAACTTGTCAACTGTTATCCCGCTAGTGTAGAGAGATGTTGGCCACTCACCTGCGTGCTCTCTCTTCTTCTACCCTCGCCTTCAGTCCTTCTCCGCTTCTTTTCCTCTTCCAGTTAAGCATCCAGCGGCGTCGGTGGTAAGGGTTCTGGTGAATTATGCATCCGGCATGCGAGCGACGGCGAAAACTAGGGCTCCGGTGAATTGCGCATCCCGCGTGCGGAAAAGGCTTTCGGCGAGTACGCTGTCCTTGTTAAGCTCCCACTCCCTTCAGAACATCGAGCTTCTGGTCCTGATCTACCCGCGCTATAGGCGGGTCGAGCCTCTCATTTAAAAGGTGTTGGACACCATTAAAAGAAGCCTGAGAAGTCGTTCTTCATCTGTGACAATATTACGAGGGAAGGGATCAAGGTAATTGATCAACAACCTTTATTCAATTTTCTCCATGCTCTGTTATTTGGAGATGGATTTTGGTTTAAATTCAAGTTCTTTACATTGTTGTAGTGTCATTACTTCTTATGGTTGGAAGCTATGATGGATCGAAGGGGTTCTGAAGGTCAGGGCCGTCTCCAGAAATTCGGGCCCCCTATACGAAACGCAAAATGGGGCCCTAAAATTTGAAAAATTTACATTACATAATTAATAATATACTTCCATTTTATTACATGATTTCAATGTTATTTCGTATAGTATATGAAATCATATCAACCATTAATCTACTAAAAGGTACCACTAAACAAAGAATTGATCTCATGTTCTAAGTATCATCCGTCTGATATCTTTTGAAATGAAATTTTCAATTATATTTTCATAATTATTCTTCTCTAGGATACCATTTGAAAGTGTTGTTGTCTCCAATCCGTTGAGTCTTTGCTGAGTCATAGTAGGACAAGTGAGATTTCAACAATTTGAATTTGGAAAAACTCCTTTATGCTGATGCAACCGAAATGGTAAACAAAGTTTTAGGCATGTCAAGACAATCAAGTACTCCCTCCGACCCGAATTACCGGGCGCGTGGCTTTTTTGCAAAAAAGACCCTGCACTTTTTCACCTGAAATCACAGGTCCTCCCACCAGCCTCTCCGATCCCCTTTCTCTCTCCTCCCGCCCGCTCGCCGCCGACGCTCCTCTCGGAGTCCAGCAGCCGGCCGGAGCGATTCCGCTCGCCGGCGCCGGCCTCCCTCCCTCGCCGTCGCGCCCGCCCTGCCGACGCCCGTGGCCAACTCCGTCCTCAAGCTCCTCTGGCACCACGCCCCGCGCGCGCTTCTCTTCTTCCACTCGCTCCTCCACCTCCCCGCCGGCGCGCACGCCATCTCCCCCTGCACCGTCGACCTCGCCCTCGACCTCTCCGCGCGCCTCCGCCACCCTCGCCAGCTCACCAACTCCATCCTCGCGCTCTTCCCGCGCCTCCGCCTGCCCTTCACCCCGCGCACCTTCCCCATCCTCTTCGAGCGCTTCGCCGCGTCGCAGCGCAGGCCGACATCGCCGTCCGCCTCTTCCTCTCGCTCCACCGCTCCCACCGCGTCCGCAGGACCTCCCCCTGTTCAACTCCCTCCTCGACGCGCTCGGGAAGTCGCGCCATGCCAGCAAGGCCGCCTCCCTCGTCCGCGCCCTCGAGTCCCGCTTCCCGCCGGACGTGGTGACGTACAACACCCTCCAACGGCCCCGGGACGGCGAGGAGGAAGGGGGCGGCGACGAGGACACAGCGGCCGGCGGCGGGTGGAGCTGCGGACGCGAGCTGCAGACAGTGAGGTGGAGCTGCGCGGGGGTTTTTTTTGTAAAAAATAGTTAACACACACTCCGCCCATTAATTCGGGTCGGAAGGAGTAGAAAAAGTTCTGCAAACCTTGATCGGCCTTCCATAGTGGCCTGAATTAATTGGAATCAGAAGCGTGGCGAAACGGAGCAGTAGCCAGCAGTCCAGCACGTTGATCCATCGATCCGGGAAAAGAAAATTCCGATTGCGCGGGATGTCGCCGGCGGCCGTGTGCCCTTCTCGGCGAAAAGAACAGGCGCCTGGCGGCGGGATTAGGTGCAGTCCGAGGTTTTCTCCAAAGCGAATCGAAAGTCGAAACGATAGGATCCAAGGAAGAATCGGATCGATCGATCGATCGACTAGGACGCGCGAGGCCTCAGATCGGGAGCGATCTGGACAGAGACGTGCAGCTCGGTAGTTTCCAGCCCACCAAAGACATACTGGATTTTGGTATGGGCCAAAAATTACAAAGCTAAGGGCATATTTGCTGGGTAACATGGGGGCCCCAAATTTTTGGAGGCCCTGCACAGCTCGCACGGGGCCTTGGACAGTAGATTTTCAACAAGCTGCATATGTTTCAGTTCAATTGAAATCGATGGGCTTCCTGATTGCCAAATTGCAGGAACAAGTAGTTGATTTAAAAAGTATATAGTTTTAGGCTTTATTTTTCTCATGCTTTCTATCTTATCTTCCAAGTACTTGCTTGTAGTATCTGTGATGGACTAGGAATGAAATTACAGCAGCATTTGTATCATTTCGAGTTCATTAATTTTGAACCATATATATCTTGTGGTTAGAATTAAAGTTCGTTTGACAAAATATGAAGGGAACTACTGAAAATAGCGGGAAATTTTGTGGTGTTATATGGAAACGCTAAAACCTATAGAGAATGCACTAGTGATGTGAATTGGGAAAACATAGCGGGTGGACATTGGTTGCCATTTATATCAATTTTAGACCCTGAAGCATAGCCAGACTTTTCGTCCAGTTTTCCAGAATTAATAGTGCAGTGGAACTTGTGTTCACAGAAAATCATCGCGAACTGCTTTTGACTTTGAAACCACCAAATAGTTACTCTGAGATAACACACATAAATAGTTAGGTTTTGCAAACCATAATTAGCCAACAGTGTTTTCCTATGATTACCGACTTATTTTTACAGCCATAACAGAATGCACCCGCAAGCCTTAGGCTATAACTAAGAGTGTCTCCTCTTGGACAAGTTCTTATGGAGGGAATTTAATTCCCAGTCGATACCCATGAAGTAACCAACGGCAACACATGTATAAATGAGCAGTCCTAACATCCATTTGTCTGGTTCATTGATGTACTCCCTATCAAAAGGATATGCATAATGCATGAATGTTAGGATTGTTTCATTTGATTAAAAAATCAAATAAGTTATATTGACTCAAAATAATTACCTCGTGGCTTCAGCTTTAATTCTAGCTAACCCATCATCAATAATACTAGCTATCTTGTCATCTATCTCCATTCCCTCTTTTTCTAATTTTGCCAGCAAATGATCAGCCTCCTCTTTCTTCTTCCTAGCAACTTCAGCTTTAGCTCCATTGCTGGATCGACCCTGCTAAGATTAATTGGAGCATTATAATTGAGATAGTGATACGTTAGTTAAAACAGCTATTCATGCATGTCAGTGGATGCTAACGAGAGAGCATGCATGGCTGCAATTGGCTAACAATAGTCCTTTTACAATCCATACTATCAAACTTTCAAAGTTTGATCAAGACTGCATGTATGAAATTTATATTACTAAAGTGGTTTTGGAAATTCTTTGACGATAGTACAACCTACAACATATACATTGATATCGGAGCTAGGAGTATACAGTAGTGGTCAAAGTTAGAGTTCATCATTTCGACAACCACAAATAGTCACTAAGAAAAAATAAAGCAGAAGGATGGAATGCTCTTCTTCCATCCAACTAAATCAAACGACCATGTACCATGGAATTAATTTTCATCGTGTCCGCTCACAACTCCAACTACGAATCGCTTCAAGTAAAAACTATTATCACCACTTCCTCAAGCAAAAGTAAAAAAAATAGCACATAAATCTAAGATAGACATCCTCTGCAATCCGCATTTATTGTGCACATTTCAGTGGCAACATTCGCCATTATTGGGTCAAATTACAGAAACACACACCTACCGAGGGTTTGAACTAAGAAATTGCATCAAACCTACTCCCTCCGTTCACAAAAGGATGTCTCAACCTAGCCCAAATTTATATGTATCTAGACATGATTTAGTGTTTAGATACATGCAAATTTGACCTAGGTTGAGACATCTTTTGTGAACGGAGAGAGTATATCTTAGTTATTGTCTCGGATATGGCTAAGGCGCATCATATAATTTGCTCGCATAAAAATCGTTTGATGGGCTCTAGTAGTTAATTTGGTGATAAACGATGGATCTCGTCAGAACAAGGCAACCGGACAGCGAATTGCAGACATCGTAGGTGATCAAACGGGAGTGGAACTAGGTACCTGAGAGGTGGGAGGCGGAGAGTCCGCCGGCGGCGAATCACGGGGGGCCACATCCTGCTGACGAGTGCTGTAGGGAGAGCGCATCGCCATGGAACCGGCACGGCGGCACGTCGGAAGAATCTGGGATGGGGGGCGGGGGTGTTGCTTGTCTAGGGTTGGCAGTCCGGCCTCTTGAGTCTGCGTGACCGTAACAACGACGAACAGCTCACCTCTACAACATGGGCCCGAGTTTTCGGAGGAACAAAAACAGAAGCCGTTGTAAGCCCGTAATTCTCCATCTCAACGTGGAAAAGAAAAACGAAGAAAAAATAACACACGCTAGCCATCTAGAGAATGTTAGCCCAACCCAAGCCAGCCAACTTTTCGTACGTACCAGCACAACGATCGGTCATTAGGCTACACAGTGCCCGGGCACTATATAGTCTTCTGCAGTGCCCCTCCCAAAAATAGAAATGACGCACGTGGTCTGGCCTACTCCGTCCAAAAGTAGAAAGGCTGATCCCCCACGGCACCTCCCTGGGACCTGACTCCGGCCCTAATTAACCTTGCTAGAACTTTTTCTCCACGTGAACCCACTGCAAAGATCCTGAAACTCCACGTATTACCATTTCTTCCACGCTTCCATCCACTTGCAACAAGCCGCTGGCATGACTCCGACTCCATAATCATAAACTTGCCTAACGCTAAAAATTATATCCAACAACTCTGGTACCATGTAAATTCTTACCTCCCCATCTGACAATGAACAATAAATATTCGAGGCAATAAGCATGAGCACACATACATCCCCAGATTTCTCCACAACTCACTAAAAAGGATATCCCACTTGCTTGTAAGCACATTAGAATTTGCAAAAGAACCAATGTGACAAGGAGCTCTCCCGCTTGGATGGAGCTTTCATCAGGAATGTAGAACAAGAAATCCATGACAAAAGGTTCAAAAAAAAAGAAAATCAATGTCAAGAACAGAAATTCCTTGTGGTCTAGCAGAATCAGTTGCACATATACAGCCCCACGGCCCACACCCCCAGAACTGTCAGGTGTTGAATCCCCAAAAAGAAAGTAGAAATTGGAAAGAAAATCATCCCCAAGAACTCCAGGAAACCTCCACGTAAGCAAACATTGTTGTTTTCTCAAGTGTTCACATGTAAGAAAACATCACAAACTTGAACACCAAAAGAAACATTGCAGCGGAACAATACATCAGGTTCTGACATGTAAGAAAAGTTCAGGTTACCATAAGTACTGAACAAAATTACAGCTTGAACCATTGCTAGTAGTTTCTGAGTTCTTCTTGATGACGTTGTAGTTTACTCCCAAGAAAAACAAGCAAGGGAGTTGAAGCTTTCTCCCAGTTTTGCACTAGCACGAGCTGTAGTTTCTCATGGAAATTTAGCAGTTGAAACTTGAAACCTGATGCTTGTTTAGCTCCATGTAGTTTTGCCTGTAAACAAGGGAAAAGACCATCAATTAAATCATGTTATAGCACTACAGATTGAAGGAAGCATGTAAGAAAATATGCATAAAGTACAAGTATGGATAGTAGCTAATGTTGTACTAAAAAAGGCGCATAATGGAAAAAAGTAAGGATAAAAAACATGTAAAAAAGGAGGATGAATAACTGATGGATAACATGTTAATGGTTTTTTAACTCACCTCAATTATTAGTGGCATCGCCCATTTCTTCTGTTTAGCCATTACTTTTAGAAAGAACATTCAAGGCTGACTTCACATGTTGAGTTAGTGAGCCAACCAGTAGGCTTGATGGAGTGTGCCAAATCTTTCACATATTGACATTGGCTTTTGGTTGAAGTCTTTGCTTCATTCTTTTGAATATCGATTGCTTCGGCAAACTCTTAGGTGTCAGAAAATGTCTCTGGAAGAACATATATAACAGAAAATTCTTCCATCAATTGAAGACAACACAACAAATGAAAAACATCAATTGGATGCATGGAAAACAAAGGTTGAAAAAACATGAATATACCTTCGGTATGACTGGCAACATCATAGCTATCTGTAGTTTTCCTGCAAAAACTGAATGGTAAGAAGATAATCATGTTATGTCACTTCCAATGCCTTTGTTCCAACAAACATATTCCATTGAAAATTTAGAAAATGCATCTAAAATACAATTGAAAATTACATCCGAGTTGCACAAAAATCTACATCTATAGACAGGAAAAAAAAATCAAGAACTGTCTGTAAGACCTACATACGGATATGGTGTGTCAGTAATGTTAACATAAAAAAGTACATCTAAGTGCCATTTAAAAGTACATGCAAGATACCTATTTATGGAACCTGACATGGAGTTTTCATCTAATTTATGCAAACAATTTACAAAAAAATACATCTACATGCCATGGAAAAAAAATACATTGTACGAAGAATATACATGAATAAAAAATAAATCTATGTGCACTGCAATTGCAATAGAAAATATTGCAAGCTCGACCCTGGGGAAACTTATATAGACTTCTTCATAGACCTAGCTCGGGTAAAAAGTGTTCTAGTGATGCCAACCGGTGCGAGAGCAGCAGAGTGAATCAGTTAGTCTACATGCCATGGTAAAATCATCTCTCTGTGGGAACTACATGTAATACATCTCCAGACTAGTGATATCTTGTGAAAAATTAATTACGCAGCCATAGAACTACATGTAGTTTTTATAGCGAATTTACATCTACTGAATGCACTTTTCATCTAATATAATGCACCAGAAAAGTATATTCTACGTGGAAATATACAAGAAGAAAAACATCTGTGGCATATGCAGTAAAAAATGATAGGAAACTACATCTATATGCAAAAATTGACACAACTACAAATAGTTCTACTGATCTTCAGAACATGGATGTAAATACCAGTCTACTAACAAATTTAACATCACATAAACTACATCACCATATGAAAATTTGCATCTTCAGATTTAGATGTCATCTACAAAAAAAACAGAAAAAAAATCTTTTCTTCTGTGATTCAATCTTCATTCTCAACAGAAATCTACCAACAAATTCATCTCCCAATTTCTCAACAGAAAAATACATCTCAATAAAAAAATTAAATCGTGATGTGTTCGCTCAAGAGTTTAAGATGCACAGGGGGATAATTTTGGGGAGAACCCATACATCGAGGGGGAAAAGCCGCTTGCCATACCACGCAAGCATTTCGTCAAACACCTATGCGCAAAGCGGGGGAGAGGCGAGAGACACACTTACATGGGCACGTGCGCCTCCTGGGGAGAAGTCGTCCGGGGCGGCGACAAAGCGGTGCTCCTTCGCGTCCTCCTTAACGGCGACGTCAGCGTCGGCGGCGAAGGGGAGCTCGAGCACCTTGGATAAGACATGCGGGAGGCGCCGCAGCTTCTTCGCGCCGGCCGTCGCGCCGACGGCGGCCGCGGCGCTGCGCTTTCGCGGGGCCGGTGGACCCAAGGCACGCGGCCGATGCGGGTGCGTCCCGAGGACGATGGGATGAGGGAGGCTCGAAGGCCTATACCTGGGCACGCGCGAGTAGGAGGAGATCGGGCACTGGAAAGGAGGCCGGCGGCGTGGTTGCGGAGCTCCATGGCTGTGCGTAGGTGGGGGATTTTGGAGAGGAGGAGGACGCGAGGAAGAGACGGAGGGTGGGACTGTGCCTGTTGCGAGACGGCCGCGTCCCTTTTTTTTTGCTTGCGCCGCTTCGGCCGGTAAAGGTGGACCGCGCGATGACGATCGAACGACGCGCGCGAGGGAGCACTGTGTAACGACGAGAGAGTGCCCGGGCACGGAATAGATTTTGCGCACAAATATATGTTCGTGAAATCCTACCCAACTTTCACAAGGTTTTTTTAGGTAACTTTTACTCTTTCCGTCCGGAAAAGGATGTCGCTAGTATGGATATATCCAGAACCCAAATATGTCTAGATACATTCATTTTAGCGACATCATTTTCGGACGGAGGGAGTAGTATTTAAATTTCGTGTTATAGTACACAAATACTCTCTCCAATCATATTTCAGTGTCGGAAGAAATATACGAATGAAGCACAACTTCCTAGTTTCACTAGTGACACTCTTTTCGGATCAGAGAAAGTAACTGAAATTAGGTGAGAGAGCAAACAAATCGGCCTGCATCATTGGTGATGATTTGAAAAATCCAACCAAGTGAATTGTTGAAATAGTATATAAAATTTTGAGTTGGGTCGGCAGATTGTTGAATAGTTGCACAAATTATGTCGCACCAACAAAAATTAAACTTATAGGCAGAGGTGGCGGAATAGCGAGCGTCTTCTATGAGGCGCAAAGAGATGGGACTGGGATCAGGTGTCATGCCCATGGCATGTCACGCTGTAACATGTGCCATCCTACCATCGAATCATCATCCAACGGAAAGCAGCGACCAAAAACTTGTTCAAACACTTCAGATGAAAAAAAATTAGTAAGTTGTATATCATCCGTTGTGTATAATGTGCAAGTTTCGCTTCATTTGGATGATTACTTTATCGTTAAATAACTTTTTATATTTTGATCTTAAAAAGTGATTAACTCATAAACGAGTGATCCAAATGACACAAGACATAACAGACCATATAAAACTTACAGACATTTTTTCAATTTTTTTCTAAAATGTTTGAATTTCGAGTTCAAAATTTTGGTCACTCCTGTCCGTTGGATTATTATTGTATGGCAAATAAGATGGGGCATGTTAAAGCCTGTTTAACATTCCGCTTGTTGTGGTGCTGGATCCTGAGCATCTATTTTCAAACATATTCAGTGTTCCTCGAGATCAAAAAGCCATAGCACGGAATCAGCCAAACTCAAAGTTAAAAAACCTGCTGACTAATCAGGTCAAGCACAACCTTCTCTTTCTCACCTTTCATTTTGACAATATCCGAATTGCTCCTCTGCAGGCTATATCGGCTGACAAACCTTAGAGAACATTTACCAAAGAGTAACAAATACTGAAACGTGCCAAAGCCGGTACTTGGAGATTCCAAATATATGACAATTGACAACACAGTGACAAGGTATGATTTATGCGAGTGAAGCCACAAATACTAAATCAACATTCTACTATTAAATATCATACAGTTAGTTATTCCATAAATTATCACAACAGATCATCCATAGATAATCACCGTGCACACCAGATTCAATTAACCTGCAGTACTTAACAGAGCACCTGCTCCATGCAGTTTAGAAAAGCACATGGTGTTAACAGTAAGAGTTGGATTATTACATGCCAAAAACCACTGTACAGCACAACAACTATCACAGACAACATAATACGGTTTTTTTAACGAGGCAAAAGATTTGCCATTTCATTTAAAAAGGGAGAAGTTTTAGAGTTTTACAGACCCGCCTTGACCGCAATGTCAAGGCCAAAAAGAAAACCTACTCTCGCGGCATAATATTACAAATCGCTTTGGTGCCCGCATGCCCCCACATTACTGCCTCGTCTTTTATCTTCTCAATTAGCATTGTGGCGGTAGACGATTTGTTACGGAAGACACGCGCATTCCTTTCCAACCATATTTCCCAAGAAACAAGCATTGCAAGCGAAGCCAACGCCTTCCTCGAGCCACCTCTCTTGTGGATGATTCCGATCCACCAATCTTCCATGGTCGGAATGACAAGCCAATTATTCGGGTAGATGTCATGAAGCCCAAGCCAAAACTTTAGTGCCGTCCAAATCCTCATGGTGAACCGGCATTGGAAGAAAAGATGTGCGGTCGTCTCTTGCACTTGATTGCAAAGCTTGCATAGCCCACAATTTTCTAACCCCTCCGCTCAAGTCTATCCACCGTCCAAACACGGTTTTGAAGCACCAACCATGCGAAAATTTTACACTTTGGAGTAGCCATAAACAGGTTTTGCATACCATAGTTATTTAACAATGTTTACCAAGACTATCTACTTGGTTTTACATACCATAAGCAGAGTGGACCTGCAAGCCATGGGCTATTTTTGACCAAAAGAAAGGACTATCTTGCACAACTGCCCATAGAAGGACTGTTCAACACTGTCCGCTCCAAGCAAGAAACCCATAGTAAAACATGAAATACTGAGCAGTACAGTCAGCCCGTTCCTTTTTAGCCGGTTGATGCTGCCCTCCCTATCAAAAGGATGTGCATAGTGCAAGAATTTTAGGATCGTTTAATTTTAGTACAAATCAAATAAGTTGTAGCTCCTCCAATTAGTTACCTATCAGCTTCAGCTTGAATTCTAGCTATCTCATCATCAATAATACTAGCTATATTGCCATCTATCTCCACTCCCTCTTCTTCCAAATTTGCCAACAAATTTTTAACCTCCTCTGTCTTCCTAGCAACATCAGCTCTAGCTCCATTGCCGGATCCACCCTGCTAGGATTAATTAGAGAAAAAAATTGAGATGATAATGCATAAGCTAAAACAGCTATTCATGTATGTAAGTGGATGCAAACGAGAGAGCATGGCTTGCAATTGGCTAACAATAGTTCTTTGAGATTCCGTACTATCAAAGGACAGAAAATGTGAAATTTATACTGCTAGACTTGGTTTTCGCAATGATTTAACAACAGTACAAGTAGAACACATCATTGATAAAGAACCTAGAAAATAGGGTCACTAAGGGACTAACAAAGGTCTGAACAAGGTAATTGCGTCACAACCCCTATCTTTATTATTTTCTGGTGGAAAAGCCCATGGCGAAGCATATACTTAGTTCGGTGATAGACGATGGATCTTATCAGAACTAGGTAGTCGGACAGCGAATTGCAGGCATGGTAGGAGGATCGATCGAACGAGAGCGAAATCAGGTACTACCGCCGGCGGCGAATCACGAGGGCCCACATCGTGCCGACGAGTGATGGAGGGAGAGCGCAGCGCCATATGAGGGCAGCGGCACGCCGCAAGAATATGGAGGAGGGACCGTCGGCTAGGGATTTTGGATACGGCTGCTTGCTTCGTCGATCTGGGGTCTTGCGATGGGGACAACACTACAAAGGAGCCGAGACCGCTGCCTTCGTAACTTCTTGGTGGACTCTCAATACTACGACTCAAGTAACCATGGACTGGCCATTCGACATCTTGGGCCTGGCTCACCCCAACAACAACGAAAGAACATGGGCCCAAGTGTTCTAAGGCTTCCATTTCGAAAAACAAAAGTGTTCTAAAGCCAACCCACAACAGAAGCCCGAAATCCTCCTCTCACTAAAATGGGAAAAATTGATCTAAAATCTAAAAAATAATAAAAGGCGATAAAACAGCAAGATGAAAAAATATATACGAATAGCAGCTAGCCATCTCGAAAACTGTCAGCCCGTGCTAGCTCAAAATGAGCAAAAACTAATATGGAAAAAAAAATTCCCAAAGTGTATGTGCGGCGGTTTATTTTTTATTTTTTGCCTCGACACATACAATCCGCCATGATTTTTGTGGATCACCAGTTTTGGTGAGCGACACGCTACATGGATGAGCGGCACACATTTGGTCTCGTGGCAAATGTGTGTGAGCTGACAGTATTAGGTGCTGGCCTATGTACATTCATGATCTCGACCGTGCCCCATGAATTATCCTTGATCACGAAGCCCTTGACTATTTATCTGTTTCCCATGATCATTTCGTCATCGATCTTTTGTACGAGTTGTCGGTCGTCATCCCTGGCCCTCCGCCGGACATGATGGAGACTCTTCATTCAGACCCACAGTCCCTCATGCTTGACATCCTTGCCAAGCCATCTCCCTTCTGTGACCTTGTCTCACACTTCAAACCATGTGTCGCCACCAGCCGTCTTGCTCGATTCGTTTGCCGGTGTATCCCTCCATTGCCCCTGCCTCATCGCAACCCTTCATCGGTGAGCACAAATTTCATCCATGCCGCTTGTTTTTCTTGCTTTTCTTTCTCCGCCGATATAATCTGTTGTTGTATCTATCAGATTCGTGTAACTATCGTTGTATCAAGATTCAGCACCAGTTTTAGCCGTCTTGAAATACTTGTTCAGATAACTTTGTTCAAATAACTTATTAGAGTTGTACTAGGAAGTTTCGTGCGGCGCACGCCAGGCATATACACTTATTGGTAGCAGTACGGAATTTCTTGGTATACATTTTATACATAGGCCGCGCGTATTAAAGTTGCATATGTGTGGTTAAGAAGTCCACACTCATGGAGGAGGGCGATTTGGCACCCGAGCACACCTGCTCCTGAAATCTGGACCATAGAAGTAACGATGAGATGTGTGCCCGGTCTTTGTCCGCATGTGCTTTGTTCGTGGTAAAAACTGGTGGGTGCGGTAGATTGCATCGGCCACCATGGGTTGCGGGCCCCCCCCCCCCCCCTCTATGACGGTAGATTTCTTGTCCAGTAGGGACATAACACCAGGATTCCTGGACCGTGGGACTTGGGAAAGCTCAAAAGGTTCTTTTTTCCAAGATCGCAATCGGCAACTGCACGCAGCTCGCCGCCCTCTCGCTCTAAACATCCACCCATCCCATGGCTACGCCGCCTCCTCCCCTCATCCTCATCCTCCTCGCCGCCGTCACCGCCAGCGCGGCGACCATTGACCCGGGCGACCTGGAAGTCCTCGAGGACCTCCGCGGCGCCCTCACCAACCCGTCCGTCCTCGCCTGGCCCAAGGGCGCCGACCCCTGCGGCTCCCCGGGATGGGCCCACGTCTCCTGCGACCGCGCCGGCCAGGTCAACAACCTGGACCTCAAGAACCTCAACCTCGCCGTCGCCCTCCCCGCCTCCTTCCCGCACCTCACAGCCCTCCAGTACCTCTCCCTCCAGAACAACGCCCTCGCCGGCGCGCTCCCGTCCTTCAACGGCATGACCTCCCTCCGCCAAGCCTACCTCAACAACAAGGCCTTCACCTCCCTCCCCGCCGACTTCTTCGACGGCCTCGACGACCTCGAGGAGATCTCCCTAGACAACAACCCGCGCCTCAACGCCTCCTCCGGGGGCTGGGCCATCCCTTCCTCCCTCCCCTTCTCCGCCCCGCAGCTCCAGAGCCTCGGCCTCGTCAACTGCTCTCTCATCGGCGCCCTCCCCGAGTCCCTCGGCACCATGTCCGGGCTCCAGGAGCTCATGCTCTCCTACAACAAGCTTGCCGGCCCGGTCCCGGCCTCCTTCGCCAACTCCAACATCCAGACGCTCTGGCTCAACAACCAGCTCGGCGAATCCACCAAGCTCTCCGGCCCGCTCGACTTCCTCGCCGGCATGGTGCACCTGCAGCAGGCGTGGCTGCACGGCAACCAGTTCATGGGCCCCATCCTCGACGCCATCGGCAACTGCACGCAGCTCGCCGCCCTCACGCTCAACGGCAACCGGCTCGTCGGCTTCGTGCCGCCCGCCCTCGCCACGCTGCTAATGTCTACGCACGCTTCTATTCTTGTAGACAGTGTTGGGCCTCCAAGTGCAGAGGTTTGTAGAACAGCAGCAAGTTTCCCTTAAGTGAATCACCCAAGGTTTATCGAACTCAGGGAGGTAGAGGTCAAAGATATCCCTCTCAAGCAACCCTGCAATTAAGATACAAGAAGTCTCTTGTGTCCCCAACACACCTAATACACTTGTCAGATGTATAGGTGCACTAGTTCGGCGAAGAGATAGTGAAATACAAATAATATGGATGATTAGAAGTAGTAATTGCAATCTGAAATAAAAATGGCAGCAAGCAAACATGTAGCAGAACTGGTTGTAAACGGTGTTTCAATGCTTAGAAACAAGGCCTAGGGACCATACTTTCACTAGTGGACACTCTCAACAATAATAATATAATTGAATACATAGATATTTCCTCTTCACTATGCTACTCTGAATTATTCTCTCGTTGGATAACGAACACCAATCCACTGCGTAGGGCTATAAAAGCACAACTTAAAGTCGCATTCCACATCTAGGGAACCCCACACTGTCAACTTGAGCGCCCTAAATAGTACTAGACAAACACCGCAATTTCATAAAGACATCCAACGCAAATAATAACTCATGATAAGTATTCCTGTTATCTTTAGCCTAAGAGCCACACACGGGGCGCACACTGTCAACTTCGCACCGTGGGACAAAGGTGACTCCGGAGATTACATTAATAAAACCACTCAAGTAGCGTATAAGATAATGAAGAGAAACATCTATGGATTCAACTAGATTACAAAGCTCATGATCACATATAGATCACATCATGGGAGAGAGAGATAAACCACATAGCTACCGGTAGAGCCCTCAGCCCCGAGGGAGAACTACTCCCTCCTCATCATGGGAGGCCGCAACGACGATGATGGAGGCGGTGGCGTCAATGGAGATGGCTCCGGGGGCAATTCCCCATCCCGGCAAGGCGCCGAAACAGAGACTTCTGTCCCCCGAATTAGGGTTTTTGGTGGCGGCGGAGCTACGGAGTTTTTTGGAGAAATCGTCGATTCTTTTGTGAGTTTTAGGTCAGGGGCAATATATAGTCCAAAGGGCGTCGCGAGGCGGTGCACGAGGAGACGACACCACCCCTGGGGGCGGCCAAGGCCCAACCATGCCCAGGGTGCGTGTGGGGGCTGTGGGCCTCCCCTGGACTCGTCCTTCTGGCTCCCGGAGTCTTCTGGCGAAATAGAATTTCTGTAATTTTTTTAGATTTTTCCGAGCACTTTGGTTTTCGGGCCTTTTCTGCAATACACAGACATAATAAACAGAAACTGGCACTGTGGCATCTTGTTAATAGGTTAGTCCATTAAATTTCATAATATGATATAAAGTGCATATAAAACATGTGGCAATTGATATAAAACATGCATGGAATATCAAAAATTATAGATACGTTTGAGACGTATCAGCATCCCCAAGCTTAGTTCCTACTCGTCCTCGAGTAGGTAAACGATAAAAAACAAAATAATTTTTGAGGTGACATGCTACCATCATAATCTTGATCATATAATATTGTAAGGCACATGTAAATGAATGAAGTGATCCAAGTCAATGGTCTATAGTTTGCTACCAAATAGATAATGAGTAAACAATGAATCGCACAAGCTAAACTTTTTCATGAATAGTACTTTGGAGACAAGCATCAAACAGTTTTGCATAAGTGTTAACTCATAAAGCAATAGTCTCTAATAAAAGGTATTCAATCAACACAAAGGAAGAATTAAGTTTCAGCATTTGCTTCAACTTTCAACATATTTATCTCATGGATATCGTCAACACAAAGTAGTATAACAAGTCCAATACGTAGCATATAACACATGTTGTAACAAAGTTGACACTAGTGTTTGATTGTGGAAGACAGAAAGAATAGGAAAACTGACTCAACATAAAAGTAAAAGAAAGACCCTTCGCAGAGGGAAGCAGGGATTAAGTCATGTGCTAGAGCTTTTAGGTTTTTGAAAGCATATAGAGATTGCATAAAATATTTGATACTCCTCCCAACCTTGCTAACACAAGCCATCACTAGTAGGAAAACCCAATTCTATGGAAGCTTATTCTGTGGCGCACCTTATAGCCGTGCGCCACAGAATAAGCTTCTGTGGCGCACCTGTGAAGATGCGCCACAGAATACTCTTATTCTGTGGCGCATTATTTACTTGTGCGCCACAGAATAAGATTATTCTGTGGCGCACTGGAAGAGGTGCGCCACAGAATATGCGCGGGCCCCACACCCACGCGAGGGTCAGTCACTTTGGGCTTTATTCTGTGGCGCAGCCATGCCCATGCGCCACAGAATAAGCTTATTCTGTGGCGCAGCAATAAGCTTATTCTGTGGCGCACCAGGGCGCATGCGCCACAGAATACGCGTATTCTGTAGCGCACCAGCTAGGTGCGCCACAGAAGTTTTTGACTTAGACAAATTTCGCACGGCCGCGCCCGGCCGTCTCCTTCCTCTCTATTCCTCTCTTTTCTCCACGCGCACGAAACCGCCCCCGCCGTCACCGAACTCGCCCTCGCCGGCCGCCCCCTCCCAACCCTGCGCGTGACCTCGCCGCCGGCAGCCCGCGACCTCCCCTACGCCGCCCAACTCCCCCGCCGTCGCCGAACTCGCCTCTCCGCCCCCACCTCGACGCCTCACGCCGACCGCCCCCACCTCGACGCCGCCGTCTGGACACGGCGCAACGCCCTCGACACCGACGCCGTCTACACCGCCGCCGTCGCACCAAAGGTGACCCCTCCTCCTCCCCTGGTCTCCTTCTTCCTTCCCTCTCCCTCCCTCCCCTTCACACCTGCAAGGTGTTTGTGAAAATGCCCGAGGTGCTCGGTTTTGTGTTTTGCCCGAGGAAGGCCGGCTTGGTCGGCGGGGATGGTCTGGTCGGTCTTCATGGTGACCATCCGCACGGTGTCGGACATGGCCGGCCTCGAGTCCGGGAACGGCTGCATGCAGAGCGGCGCGATCTGGCACACCTGCATCGCCTCCTTCTCCTCGAACCCCTCGCCGCCCTGCACCTTGCCGTCCACCAGCTCCAGCTCCAATCCATCGTCTAGACCAACGGCGGAGCTTCACGGGGGCGAAAAGGGCGGTCGCCCCCCCAGCAAAAACCAATATTTTTACTACCCTGTAGTATGTTCCACCAGTCCAGCCCATAAGAACCATACGTTCTTTTTTTTCAACCTGGAAGCGTCGTGTACTCATGTGCGAGAGCACAGAGCAGCGAGACGAACAGGTTTCTTGCTGTCTCTCGTCTCTCTGGCTCACAAACTTGGGCGGCGACTGAGCATGGGGATGGGGCTGTGGCCTGTGTGCGTGACCAGCCGCCGGCAGCGGGGGGCGACGGCGGCAGTTAGCCGGAAGCCGGAGTACTTTTTTTTATGCGCCTCCTTTTGGCCGTCAGCAGCAAGAAGTAGATCGCGCCCCTGCTCTCAGTCAGTAAATGAAATATCCACTGTCCATGTTCAGCCCCCTCTCTTGTTGCTTGAATTTGAACAGCAAGCTAATGTAGATCAGGTGCATCAAACTCAAACAAATGAAGTTCTATTCTGTCCACCATTTAGTATCTAGATTCTTTTGTTTTTAGAGTAGATTTAGTTTAGGCTTGCTTGCTTGCTTGCTAGTGCTAGCTAGGTTAATTTATCTTGTTGTATTTTTGAAATGCACTTCATTTGTAAACTAATATATTGTTTTTCCGTATATATGCAGGAAGTTGGGAAGGACCTAGCTCAACGTTGTTCTCTTTCTTTTTGAGGTGAGATGCGAAAAAGAGCTCCGACCATCGTGTCGTGGAGTTGTGTTTTTTTTAAATTTGGAAATGGTTGCAGGTACCCCCGAGAGGCCCTTGAGATTGCCGGAACGTCGATTAACTTCCGTTCCGGCAATTTCGGGTACTCCATATGTCCCTTTTTTAGCAAAGGTCATGCCGAATTTTTTCGTGAAATTTGGCATGACTTTGCTAAAAATAGGACATATGGGGTATTGCGACTAATGCATGGGCCGGGGTATCTTAGTACTTAGTTAGGTGTTTTTTTTCTCTTATATTTGTCATACTAACTTTTTGCCTCTTTTTAATGCAGTTCAAACATGTCGGGCGACGCAGCTAAGCGCATGAGCATCGAAGAGCAAGCAAGAGTACAGAACATGGACTTTTGGCCCGACGATATGAGGGACGAAGCCGCGGTCACTAGTGGCGACGAGGCTGAGAGCATCAACGGGAGGTCCGGGATCCCGACCCCGAGTACCACGAAGAAGGTGGTGAGGATGACACCTCAGGAGATGGTGGCGACCACACGACCACTGGCGATGACCGCACCGATGGCGACCACACGGAACCCGGCGACAGCAACCCGGCCGCTAAGAAGAAGAAGCGGAGGGCAAGGACTAAACCGCGTAAAGTGCAGTCGGTGGACAATGTCACGGACGTGATCACGGAGGTCAGTCCAAGTGGCATGCCGTTGGAGCCTAAGCACGTTGCACGAGGGTACAGCATGCAACTAGGGTGCATCCTCCGAGAAGGCGTGTCGATCAACACGTCTGACATTAGAAGCGAAGAGAATGCGGCTTTGCTCGAACACCTGCTCAGGAGGGTTCACCAACGATACACCTTCCCGAACCCTAAACCCAAAAATGTGGATAATTACGCCACCACGAAGATGAGCACCGCCTTGAGCAGCTGGAAATGCCGGGTGAAGGCGAAGATTCATAATAAGAAGAGCTGGGAGGAGATTAGTACAGGCGAGCCTCACATCACCTTAGAAGAGTTCGAGGTATTTAAGGACTTTTTAAATTCTGAGGTGTGTACAAGATGGACCGAGTGGGGGAAGGAAATGCGGAAGAGGAACTTAGGTAACCACCGTTTGGGAAGCGGCGGTTACAAATCCAAACAACCCACTTGGGACAAGGAGGACGCAGAAATAAGAAAACGTGGGCTGGACAACCCATGGGATAAATTCACAGACGAGCAGACCAGGAACTTTGTCCGGTCCCGCTACTATCTCAACTGGGAAACTGGGGAGTTCGTTACCGATCACGACGATGTGAAGCAATTCCAGCAAAATCTGGTAAGTGAATTTAAATACCACAGATATCTCAAAGTCCATTGCGTTGATCTCAAATTTCTAAGTGTGTTCACCTTTGTGTGCAGGAGGACGAGTTGAAGGCTGAGGCTGAGGCCGGCCAGTCGTCGTCCCAGGGTGAGAGGGAAGTGTGGGACACTACTTTCAACCGGGCGATGAACGTTGCAAAGGGAAGGGACAAGTTGGCGCCGCCGACATCAGCTGGCCGTGTGTCAGGCTATGGTACGAGCGTGAAGTTCACGGAGTACTACAGCTCGGACGGCGCCGGCGAGAAGAAAAAGAGGAAGAGGACGTCCAAGAACGAGGATAGAGCCGAGGTTGAGCGGCTGAAGGCGGAGCTGGAGGAGCTGAAGAAGAACACCGTGGACAAGCAGGAGGTGCAAAAGCTAGTCCGAGAAGGCATCCACCAGATCATGCCCCCGCAGATAGTGGAGGGGTTCGCTGCCTGGATGGCGGGAGGTCAACAGGGGCCGATACACGTGCCCAGCTTCTCCGGCAGCAACTCCACCATGAACCGGTCGCCGAGCGACATCATCGTGACCCCGCCGCCCATGGCCCCTTTGGTCACACCGGCGCTGCCTACCGCACCGGGACGCGAGAAGAAAACTCCGGCCGCCGCTGGCACCGGCGCCCGTGTCTCGACGGAAGCCGAGCTGGACGCCGTCACCAAGGTTACTAATTAATTAGTCTGCGTCGTCTTCTGTATAACTATGTCTGCTTCGATCGATGACTGTATTAATCACACAAATGCATATGTTGCTTAATTTCATTATAGGAAACGCCTTGCATGCTCCTGCATAGGGTAGGCGACGAGTTGAAGGAAGTTGCTACGGGCCTTATCCTAAAAACAGGCAGCGAACTAATGCACCACGCTCCAGTGGACAAGGGTTTTATGAAGGTCAAGGTAGTCACGGTGCCGAAAGTGTATCAAACATGGACCCCCCCGTTCAACCTCAGGAGCCGATGAACACGTGGTCCTTGGAAAGTGCCCCGAATGGGTCTCGCTATGGCCGAAGACCCAGATTCGTCTTGGGGGGGGGGGTATTATTGATGAGGGCCCAAGACGCAACACCGGCGCCACCTCAAAGTTCCGGCGGGACGCTCCGATCCGTCCCCCGAAGAAGCCTGCAGCCGTCGCCACCACCACCAACCGCCAGAAGCAACTGTTGGTAGGCTCTCAACCACAACCGGTGCAATTGGGCTCCGAACCACAACCGGTGCAATTAGCAGGCAACGCCTCTGCACCTCAACGTATTGGTGGCAACGACGACGACGATGATGATCTTATCGACGTCGGTGGCTTCCTCAACACTGGCGCCGAAGACGCCGACGGATTCATGCGTCCTGTGGATCTCGAACCACCCTTCCGTGCCCACGCCGATCAACCTGCTCGTCTCAATGCAGTCACGCAGCGCCTGGACTTCCAGGGTTTATCTCAAGAGACACCTCCAGCAGCCGGCGTTGCAGCTCAAGACAAACCGGCTACCGGCGTTTTCTCCCCTGGCACGATTGCGAAATCGGTTGCAGAGGGGCTTCGTGGGCAGCCATGGAGCAATAAGCCCAGGAGGCCCCCCAAGAAGATGCCCAAAGGGCGCCTCTGCGAGCCAGCCACCTAAGATGCCAAAGGGATCAAAGGGCGCCTCTGCGAGCCAGCCAACTCCTATGATTATCCAGGGTCGTGAAGACACCATACCACCCCCTCCGGACAAATCGGCGCACATGGTTCATGAAGCTGGAAAACCGATAGTGCCTCCGGAGATGACCCACCTCGCAACTCCATCAATGATCTCTTTGAGCGCTTCTATCTCTATGCTAGAGGGCTTTCTTCTAAAAGACAGGGATCCAAATTACCCGGCGTTCACTGTCCAAGTGCCAAAGGAAGAAGGCGGGTTGGTGGTCGTCGGTGAACACCCCGCGGATCTGTTCTTAGTAGCATACGAGGACGTGTTCAATCTATTTAACCAGCAGCGGCTCAACTATAACTTGGTCCGCCTATACGCGCTCAATGAGGCCATGACTATCCACAGAGATAATCTCTCGCACGTCGCGGTAGCGGATCCCTACTACATGCGTGACAGCCAGCTGGTGCAAGGATCTGTGACACGGACCAGCGCAGTTGAGTACCTCGAGAGGTTCATGTTGCAAAACCAGCAAAAGAATTGCCTTCTTGTGCCTTTCTTTCCCGAGTAAGTACACATCCGCTCGCCGCCGTATCTTGTGCCTTTCCGAGTTCAATGCATGCATGTTTCTGATCATCATCATTTAAATTGTGTTGAGCAGGGACAAGTACTGCGTCCTCATCATCCTACACCCGAGCCATTACCATGCCACTTATTTTGACTCAGGTAGTAGTACTACTACGAAAAGGTATGCCAACATAATTGCTGTCCTCAATCAAGCTCTTCACGGCTACCACCAAAAGGGAGGCGTCTTCGAAAGCACCGTGCAACCACAATTAATTGATAATAAGTTGCGCCGGTTCAAGCATATCACCGAGTTCTCTTGCCTCAAGGAGCAGTCGGGCAGCGAGATGGATGCCTTCTACGCCCTCCGTCATATTAACATGATTATCCGAGATGGAGCGCAATGTGGTTTGCCATCTGCTTTACAAACATGGGTCGAATATGACAGACGCAAGTCCGATATGGATCTTAGAAAAGACTTCCAATGCATCAAGACCAAGTTATCGGAAGTCATCGTCGGAAATGTTATCACAGCAGGGGGGACCTTCCATTGCTCCCGACGAGGTAGATAGGATGTATTATAAAAGAAAACCTTACACATGCACACATACATACTCTATTTTATCCACTTAGATGAATAAATCATGCATGCATACTCTATTGATATTATTAACCAATATATATATCTATCTCCATCTACAGGGTTGCATCAGAGAGAAATCGAAGAACGCCTAAAGTTGCAGAAGGACAACAGGGCGTGGATGACGAAGAAAGACGGCAAACCATTCCCGCGCCGCTCGCACCGCTCGCTACATGAGATCGTCGTGCTCCCGCTTTTGCTCACCGTCAACGCCGAGATGTAATCTATTCGATCCTAGTGTAGGCGGTGAACACTTCATTTGTAACGTGTGCAACGATCGATTAACTTTTGTATATATCTCAACACTTGTGTAAAACTTCGGCACTTTTGTATCAACTTGTGATGAGACATATATTAGTAATGTGTTTGTTTTGATATATGTATCTGTGAAAATATATCCCTGTTTCTGTTATATCTGTGTAAATATGAAATATACATGTATTCTGGTATTATACTGGTATTTGTATTCTGGTAATATACGGGTACAATACGGCACAGTAATTCTGTGGCGCACCCAGAACTATTCTGTGGCGCACCCTATTCTGTGGCGCATGGTGAGTGGGGTGCGCCACAGAATAGTTATTCTGTGGCGCACCAGGCTGGTGCGCCACAGAATAGCTTATTTAGTGGCGACTATTCTGTGGCGCACCACCCATGCGCCACAGAATAGAAAAATGGTGCGCCACAGAATAGCTTTTCTGTACTAGTGCATGGCTAAACGAATCCTCGGGTGCCTTCCATCAATCACATACCATAGAGGAGTATCTATTTTTGAGAGATGTTTGTTAATTGTCAACGAATGGTAGCGGGTGAGAACAGTATTCTACCTGTCAAATGGACTTTTAAGAGCGGCTCCCATGAAGAACGTTATTTCTATCAGCAAGGCAGATCATCCCTCTTTCTCTTTGGTTTACACACATGCAGGTATTTCACTGTTTGTCATTGCTTACTGATGAATCAGGGCAAAAGTGTAAAGAGAATTAATGGTTAAAGTTGTAATTAATTGGGACTGGGCACCCCGTTGCCAGCTCTTTTTGCAAAATTAGAGGATAAGCGGATGTATATGCCGCTAGTCCAGGTGTAAAAGTCCATTTGACAAATAGAATAAAGAATAACCACACTAATTCCTCATGAGCTAGTAAACATTGACACAAAAAAGGGAATAATAACATTTTGAATAATTTAAAGGTAGCACATGAAAAATTTACTTGGAGTGGCAAGGAAATACCACATATAGGTAGTTATGGTGGACACAAATGGCATGGATTTTGGCTCAAGGATTTGGATGCACGAGAAGCATTCCCTCTCAGTACAGAGTTTAGGCTAGCAAGGTTTATGTAAGCAAACAAGAATATCAACCCGTACACCAAGTTTTATATGACAAACATATTGCAAACGTTATAAGACTTCATACCGTATTCCTTGTTAACCAAACCCTGTTATTAGAAAATATCTAGAACTTAGAGATACCACCGATGCAAACCAAATTTTCAACAAGCTTTACGGTAGTTCTTCACTAATAGGCTTAACTCATGTGATGCACAAATTTAATCATGATCTACTTGTTAATTCAAAACAATTGACAAGCATCAAGTTATCCAAGTTAGTGATCTAGAAGATTATGCAAGTTTTTCCTTATACCAATTACCACATGCAACATTTTCTGAACCAACCAAACACCAATCAATTCATTTCAACAACTCTCCAAACAGATATAAGTGAAGCAAGAGAGTATTTTCTACAAAATAAAGCTAATAGCTCTGACAAGAGATACATGAAAACAAGAGCTAAAAGCTGAACAGCGCTAGATATGAATACTCAACAAATATAAGTGAAGAATAGGAGTATTCTCATGGAAAAGCGGAGCGTGTCTCTCTCCCAATCAAGAATGTTAGGGTCCAGTCAAGCTTTATTGAAAATAAAAGTACAATACTGAAAATAAAAGCACACAGACGCTCCAAGAAAAGCACATATGATGTGAAAGAATTAAAATATAATTTCACTAGAGATGACCTGATAATTTTGCCGAAAAAGAAGGGGATGCCTTGGGCATCCCCAAGCTTAGACGCTTGAGTCTTCTTGAAATATGCTGGGGAGATCCATGGGAGCTTCCCCAATCTTAAGCTCTTCACTCTTCTTGATCCTATTATATCATCCTTCTCTCTTGACCCTTGAAAACTTCGTCACACCAAACTCAAAGTAAATCTCATTAGAGGGTTAGTGCATAATCAAAAATTCACATGTTCTATATAGACGCAATATGACTCGTTACTTTAAACATTAGCTACAGCTACTGATGTTATGTGAAGCTCTTCCACCCAAAAAAAGAATTTCACTCAACACTAGTAAAAGAGATAATGCAAAATAAAAAGACATAATCTGTCTAAAACAGAACAGCCCGCAAAGACGATTTTTTTCGAGGCACTTACGACGCTCAGATCGAAAAACTTTGAACTAACGAAAGATGCATACATATCTGAGGATCACGCACAAAAAATTTCAGATTTAAATAATTTTTCTGTGATTTTACAGAATTAAAACGGTGAACAGCAGAAATCTGTTCCTGCGCAGAAATCCAAATCTAGCATCATCTCCCTATTAGAGGCAATACTTGGCACAACAATGCAAGAAAATAAAGAAACAGCACCTTGACTCAAATAAAGAAAAATTGCAGAAATAAAAATAATGGGTTGCCTCCCATAAGCGCTTTTCTTTAAAGCCTTTTAACTAGGCATGATAATTTTGATGATGCTCTCATATGTATAAGAGTTGAATATAAAAGAGCATCAAGAAGCAAATATGAAACACATTTAAGTCTAACCCACTTCCTATGCAAAGGAATCTTGTAAGAAAACAAATAAATGTAGCACAAAGAGACTAGCGTAGGAAACCAAAACAAGTGCAGATTCAAAACTTTCAACATAAAGAGAGCAGACTTAATATTATTGAGATATATGAAACCGTGTCTCCCTCTCTCATAATGACCAGTAGGTCTTAAAGAAACCATCATATAAAAGCAACACAAGAGAAAACTCAAAACTTTCATCACAAAGAGAGGAAATTTAATAACATGAAGATTTCTATACCCATATTTTCCTCTCTCAAAATAATTTTCAGTGGCATCATGAATAAACTCAACAATATAGCTATCACATAATTCTTATCATGATCCACATGCATATAAGTATCATTACTCTCCACATAAGCATAAACAGTTTCATTAGTAATAGTGGGAGTAAAAGTGTCACATCCATCATTGTAATCATCATAAATTGGAGGCATAGAATAATCATAATGAATTTTATCCTCAATAGTAGATGGACTGAAAATAGCATATTCATCATTGTAAACATCATATATAGGAGACATATCATAATCACAATAAACTTTATCCTCAATAGTAGGTGGCACCAAAATACCACTATCATTATAATCATCATAAACTGGAGATAAAGTATCATCAAAGCAAATTTCCTCCTCAAAACTTGGGGGACTAAAAATATCATATTCATCAAAACCAGCTACCCCAAGCTTAGAACTTTCCATGGCATTAGCAATAATGGTGTTCAAAGAATTTATACTCATAACATTACCACTATCATGCATATAAAGTTCCATAGGTTTTTTAATTTTCTCTTCATACACATCATGTCTCAACTCAAGATAAATATCATAAAGCTCTCTAATTTTTTTGTTGTTTTCCATTAAGCCTAACTAGTGAAATAAAAACAAGAAACAAAAAGATATAATTGCAGAATCTAAAGAAAATACCTTCGAGCACTCACACGTCAGCAACAGTGCTAGAAAATAGCTAAGTAACTGGAGGTTGTGAGTACCTTTTACCTTACCTCCCCGGCAACGGCGCCAGAAAATAGCTTGATGTCTACGCACGCTTCTATTCTTATAGACAGTGTTGGGCCTCCAAGTGCAGAGGTTTGTAGAACAGCAGCAAGTTTCACTTAAGTGAATCACCCAAGGTTTATCGAACTCAGGGAGGTAGAGGTCAAAGATATCCCTCTCAAGCAACCCTGCAATTAAGATACAAGAAGTCTCTTGTGTCCCCAACACACCTAATACACTTGTCAGATGTATAGGTGCACTAGTTCGGCGAAGAGATAGTGAAATACAAATAATATGGATGATTATAAGTAGTAATTGCAATGTGAAATAAAAATGGCAGCAAACAAATATGTAGCAGAACTGGTTGTAAACGGTGTTTCAATGCTTAGAAACAAGGCCTAGGGATCATACTTTCACTAGTGGACACTCTCAACAATAATAATATAATTGAATACATAGATATTTCCTCTTCACTATGCTACTCTGAATTATTCTCTCGTTGGATAACGAACACCAATCCACTGCGTAGGGCTATAAAAGCACACCTTAAAGTCGCATTCCACATCTAGAGAACCCCACACTGTCAACTTGAGCGCCCTAAATAGTACTAGACAAACACCGCAATTTCATAGAGACATCCAACGCAAATAATAACTCATGATAAGTATTCCTGTTATCTTTAGCCTAAGAGCCACACACGGGGCGCACACTGTCAACTTCGCACCGTGGGACAAAGGTGACTCCGGAGATTACATTAATAAAACCACTCAAGTAGCATATAAGATAATGAAGAGAAACATCTATGGATTCAACTAGATTACAAAGCTCATGATCACATATAGATCACATCATGGGAGAGAGAGATAAACCACATAGCTACCGGTAGAGCCCTCAGCCCCGAGGGAGAACTACTCCCTCCTCATCATGGGAGGCCGCAACGACGATGATGGAGGCGGTGGCGTCGATGGAGATGGCTCCGGGGGCAATTCCCCGTCCCGGCAAGGTGCCGAAACAGAGATTTCTGTCCCCCGAATTAGGGTTTTTGGTGGCGGCGGAGCTACGGAGCTTTTCTGTAGAAATCGTCGATTCTTTTGTGAGTTTTAGGTCAGGGGTAATATATAGTCCAAAAGGCGTCGCGAGGCGGTGCACGAGGAGACAACACCACCCCTGGGGGCGGCCAAGGCCCAACCGCGCTCAGGGGTGCGTGTGGGGGTTGTGGGCCTCCCCTGGACTCGTCCTTCTGGCTCCCAGAGTCTTCTGGCGAAATAGAATTTCTGTAATTTTTTCAGATTTTTTCGAGCACTTTGTTTTTCGGGCCTTTTCTGCAATACACAGACATAATAAACAGAAACTGACACTGTGGCATCTTGTTAATAGGTTAGTCCAATAAATGTCATAATATGATATAAAGTGCATATAAAACATGTGGCAATTGATATAAAACATGCATGGAACATCAAAAATTATAGATACGTTTGAGACGTATCAGCTGCCACTCCTAACGAACCTCAAACTCGACGACAACAACCTGCTCGGCACGCGGCTCGCGCACGCGAGTCTGAAGCGACGTCCTCGTGGCCAGCATGCTGACTATTGCTGAGCTCCCCGTGGTCAACTCGCCGGAGCTCGCCCAGCAGGTGCTACTGCTGCACCAACCGCCCGGCCACCATCACCATCGCCTACCTCACCTACGGCTGCTCCGACCTTGCGTTAGCGCACGACGGTGCCGGGAAGGATGGGGATTGATTGTTGCCGGGGATGTAGAGGATGGTGGAATTGGGTCCTGCCGGTGCTGCCGAGGAGGCTGGGGATGGTGATCTTTGTCTCGCATTAAACGACGAATGGGGTGGGTAGGTGCGCCGCTTAGACGGGATCGTGACGGCGCGGTCTCGTGCATCTGTTCCGGTACTGGAGCACAGCTGCACGTCATTAATTTCGTGGAGGTACAGTGCCACACGGGAAAGATTTTACCATGGTAGAAATCTGCTGGAGCGTTGCTTGTACACATATCCCCAGGAGAGTGGAGGGACAGGATTTCGAGTGCATGTGTGCTCGGGCTCCAAATTGGATTTTCGACACTCATGGAAGTTGTTGGTATGTAGTTTATAACGTCGAGAAAGTAAAATTAGATGTGCATTCTTGTGGTTCATGTTTGTCAGATGTTGCTTCGTTTGCTCGGACCTATCACTACGTCTACCAAAAAGTGTGCTACAATCGCCAAATAGTGTCAATCAATTAAACAATTATATTGTGATAAAAAAGTGCAAAAATCACACAATGCATGAAAATTCAGCCAATTAAGTTTTTTTTTCAGCTTTCACGATGGTCATATTACCTAAATTATTAAATAAAATATGTTGCACTAATGAAAGTTGATTGACGTATTTTTCAACTCAATGGAAGACATACACAGAGTTTTGAAGTTTAGGTTGATATATTGTTTTGACATATCCTCCCACTTTGAGTTTACCTCACATTTTCTCTAGTTTTTTGTATGCTTTTTCCAGCCGCTCTTTGGAGTATCGAAATCACTAGGAAAAAAAGCCGACTTATGCGAAGGTCATATTCCAGGCACCACAAGGATTAAGGATATCCACGGGAACAAGCTGATAGGCTAAGCGTGAGGCGCGCGTGTGTGCCATCATCTCATCCACACGAGTGCAGGACACGTCCATCCATCTCCGTTCCGTTTGCCTCCGGGCAGGAAGAAGCCCGGCCACAACCTGTGGAAGGAAGAAACGCCAAACACTCGGTCGGCATGGACGATCCATCCGCGACGAGCAAGCTAGGCGACAAAGTGAGTCGCTGACGCGTCGCCATCGCCCAAAAGGCCCCTTGTGCCGGGGGCGGGGCCGGCTGCCGGACAAGTGTTGTGCGTCTCCTTCCCCGGAGCTAGACGCTGCGTCGATCGATCGATTGGGGCTAGTTGTCCCAGCGGCGTTCCGAATTAAAAAAAAAAAAACCCAAACAATCCAACTTAGAAGCGTAACAAAATCAGTCAAGTTTCATTCAAACTTTATATAATTTAAATCTTAAACTTATCATTAAACTCATTGGCACATACTCAGACATTACATAAAAAACTTAAATAAAACTAATAATAATAACTTGATGGAGGTGGCGGCGTTGGTGCCCTAATCTTCATCGAAATCGATGACGATCACTGACGAAGCCCGCATGGTGGGAGCCGACGGTGGAGGTGGCGGCACAGGTGCCATGGACGCTTCGATGTCCGTTGCATGTCGGGTCACTGTTCTGTCTTTGGGAACTGCTACTCCTCCAGGGGTGGGCCGTCCACATCACCCATTTGACGCTGGTACATGTCATCAGAGTTCTAAGCAGAGTGAAAGTCGGCGTAGTCAACGGGGAAAGGTCGTCCGAGGCGCATGCCGCTCGCAATCCTCCGGAGGTGGGGAAGAAACCGTTGAGGTGGCTCGTACTTTGCCTGCACATTCTCGCCCCAAATGGGCGCCGACATGCCGCACCTAGAATCGTATCATTTCTGTAAAGACTGTGGCGACTGCGTCCTATGAATCAAGTCGAGACACGCCTGGCCGGTGAGAGGCGGCGCCACCGAAACATGGAAAGATTTCGTCTGCGAACCGTCTGTGAGGCTGCAATTGGCTGGCAACGAAATGTTGTTGTGCACGTGGTCGCGCGCGTCCCGCAGTGTCGGCACACGCGTCAGAAGGCGGGAGCGGTGGAAACGGAGGCGGAGGCGCGCAGGACGAGCTCGCCTCATAGTGGTTTTTCCTCCAGGAAGTCCTCACCACCGAGAGAGGCCGCTTTCACTGCGGGTAGACAATTCGATGGATCTACTCGGTGGAGAGGGGCCGGTTATAAAGTATGGGGCCGGTTATAAAGTATGCACAACACCTGCGTGAGAAGGGGACCAGTGTGCCCGCGCAGATAAAACCAGCTAGGGAAGTAGGTGTTGTGCATTAACGTCGGCGACGCGGCGGGAAGGCGAAGTGGTAGACACTTTTGCGCATGCTCCGTGCAATCACCATCGTTTTGAACTAAGTTGGCCGACACTTAATTCGGTTTACCCGTCGTGTGTGTTGTTCACATGAGAGGCCCGTGTGTCAGTACCCAACGTGACATCATTTTGCGGCGGTGTCCGACACTCCCACGCCGCTCCCTGACACTGTCAGGGAGGGAGTGTCGAACATTTTATTGGACCATTTTATTCGACCCATCTGACCATTTTGGTGTGGGTGACGTTTTCACGTGCGGCACGCCAAGAGCTCTATTGAAGGTTATTATTGATGGCGCTCGAGTGCTGCAATTATGTGTGCTTTCAGTTTCACGTCCATATCTACGGTTGCTCTTTGGGCAGCAATTGTGAAATAAAGGAACATGTACCGCTTTTGCTTTACATGCTCTTTATTGGTTGGAATGGTGATCAATTATCCACTTGGAGCAAAGGAGACGATGTTTAAGTTTTCTGTGGCCAAGTGGCTGCAATCAGACAGACACTAGGTAAATTTGCGCGGCGATGCCGCGCGTGTGTGGGTAGAAATTAATTTTTGAATTGCGGGCATTTAAATTTGTTGCATTCTTGGGAATTAGTAAAATTGAAAGAGTGGTTGTGTTAGATATTTAGCTTTTTTTTTTTTGTGAGCGTTTTGATATTTCTCTTTTCAAATTTTTTTTCTGGCGGATGGAGTTAAAGGTACTGATGGTGCAGCGTCTAGGAGTTTTTGAAAAGTGTCCAATTATTGTAAAACAATATATGTAAACTGTTTTAAATGATCTGAAGCATGTTCTATTTTAGATTTTTTGGTTTGTAATTCAAATATATTTGTTTGGAAAATAAGTGTGAAGCATCTTTTTAATAGGAAAGCAGATATTTCTCAGTATTTACATTTGTGTTCTTAATTTGATATATTTAAGCCGATGGTACAAATATGGGTAGTTATATTTAAATGGTTTAGCAAATTATATGTAAGTAAGATGGTATGTACCAAATTGTTTTATTAGGTCTGTCATATTGAACGGTATTATTACTGATATTATTTATGTAGATTTTATTTGAGTTCTGAAGAATTTTGTGAATTCCATATTATATAAATTGACGCGAAGGTGTTAAATTGGCATGCATGTATATGATTTCAAATTTGTAAGTCTTGCAAATAATTTGTGAAGGGTTATGTAGTATTTTTTTTTGAAGTTGGATTGAATTTAGTATTATTTGAAATTTGCAACTTTTGAAATAATTTAGGGAAGGTCGCGAAGTATTTGGGTTTACTATTTTGATTTTCCAAATTTGTAAGATTTGCAATAATTTGGAAAAAGTTCCAAAGTGTTGGAAATGATTACGTTGATTGTTTGTATTTTTTTGTGAAGTTGGATTGAATTTAGTATTATTTCAAACTTGCAAGACTTGTAATTATTTAGAAATGGTCCCAAAGAAATTAAAATGGTTATTTTGATTGTTGCAAACTGTTAGAAATTGGTTTGAATTTATTTGGAGTCATATATTTTTTTGTGAAGTTGGATTGAATTTAGTATTATTTCAAACTTGCAAGACTTGTAATTATTTAGAAATGGTCCCAAAGAAATTAAAATGGTTATTTTGATTGTTGCAAACTGTTAGAAATTGGTTTGAATTTATTTGGAGTCATAATATTTCAAAAGTTTTTAAAGTTTTGGAAATAAGAAAACAGAACTGAAAGGAAAAAAAAAAATGGGCCGGCCGAGCTGCACAGCAGCCCAGCCCAGCTAAGTGGCCCGCTACGCAGCCCAAGCCCAGCGGGACGTCACGCTGACGTCACCTGCGGGTGGGCTCTGCCGCGCCGGCGGCGACCTCGCCGGAGCCGCAGGAGGCCGTTCCGGGACGCGCGAGCGAGCGCATCGGATGCGGCGGGACGCGGCGTGGCCGAAAGTGGCGGAGCCTCCGCTTTTGGGTCGACGGAACGACGCCGGCGGCGAGTGGAAGTGGCGGCGGCCTGCGACGACGGCGGCGTCGATTCCGGCGAGGTGGCGGCGTTCCGGCAGGCGAGGGTGGGCGAAGAGGTGGAGGGCGCGACGGCGGAGGCTTCCGTGTGCGTAGATTCGAGCGGGGAGGCGCCTGGCGGCGTGGCGGCCCGCCGGCGGCGGCGGCGACCTCGGCCGCACGGGAGAGAGAGGAGGAGAAAGGGAGAAGTGTGTGCAGCTTTTCAGCGGGGTCCCTATGTTTGTCGGAAATTATGTTTTGGTCCTTCACAGAGTTGGAAGTTGGACTGCGGGTTAATTTTTGGAAACTGTAAGTGTTTTTTTGCAAAAACATCAAGGGCACGCGCTGTGGGCCGTTCGATCGGCAGCGGACGGCGCGGATCGCAGCGGGGCACTGTTACCCTGTAGCGGGGCACAGTAAAACAGTGCCCCGCTGCGCTGGCTCGCTGGTGGAGCTCAAAATCGTGTGGCTTTAATATATCTATCTATGAGCAATTGGGCATCACGCATAAGGAAAGAAAATCACGCGCTCTGTTGCTGAGACAGTAGTACCACTGTGCTGGATAAGCACCAAATCTTCTCCTCCACCTTCTAGCTTTGTCACCCCCTCATTGGCGACATCTAGCTCTGTCATGTACTACAATTAGCTATAGGAAGGAAGAAAAGGATCAGAGGAGGGAGGTGTTTCTTTCCTTCTTCCTATCTTAAACCGATGCCTCATCAGCTGTGACAGGGGCAGGGGCGTCCCAATTGGGAATCCAGCTTGGTAGTACACCTGTACTGTTGAGTGAGGACAAACTAGCTAGAGAGGAATGAATATGGACTGCATATGGTCACCGTACGTGCACCTACCATATCCCAGATCCGGAGGCGTAGGACCCGGCCCATGTGATAGAATGCTGACGCGACGCAACCACCACACAATGCTGCTAGCCGTTGCCATCTGGATTAAAACCTGCTTGTCGTTGTCTGCTGCATGTACCAGTGGGTCTCGCAATAGACACATATATTCAGGTACGAGACGATAAGCATTTAGAATCTGGAAATTTTATGAAACAGACTTTGATTAATTTGTATGGACAGGTTTGATTCACAATTCAACATCGTCTGAGTACGTGGTAGGGGAACAGGGCATGATTCGGCTCGGGATTCTGGGTTTCTACATGGAGCCAAGAGCAGTACACACATTACTGTATCCACAATTAGCACTACTTTACAAGCGTTGTCCATCGCCTTATCTCCATTTGGTTGGACAAGGTCAGCCGGCATGCATGCAGCAAACACGAAGGCCTGACAAAGAAAACTGCATCGTCCTGAGCTTCTTGACGACGTACGGCAAGGACGGTGGCCACGTTACGTCCCGATGGACGGCGGCGAGAGTGACATGCCCAGCTCCAGGTCCAGCGGGGAGCAGTGGTGGCCGTGGCCATGGCCATGAGGAGGAGGAGGAGGCTGCTCCATCAGAACTGCCGGGAATGGTGTCGTCCTTGGCGACGCTGACGAAAGTGGAGCGTCCGCCATGTCATGTTCCTCCGTGGAGTTGAGATCAATGGCTGCCATGTCAGGGGATTTATACCGCGGCAGCGACGTTGAGGCGCCTTCGCTGTTGTTGGTCGGTGGCTCACAAACGCGCATGCCGTTCTCGCAAATCGGTACCTGCAGTTGTTTGAAGCATCACCAAATTGAGATATATGACTTCTACATGCACAGCTACTGCAAATATAAAAAGGATTAAACCTAAATGTATCGCATACCATGTCAAAAAGGCTGGAGCGGCGCTTCTTCTTCCCCATGCTGCTCTGCCTCAGGAAGAACTTCTGCGCGTGGCTGGCCACCTGCGTCGGGGTTCGAGTCGTGACGTAGCTCCGGGAGATGCCTCTCCAGTCACCCTTTCCGAGCTTCTCCAGGCCGACAAGGAATAGCCGGTGCTCCTCCTCACTCCACGGAACCCCTGGATGCATGTTCAGACATCTCAGAACTCCAGGTATTATACACGGACAGACAGAATTGAAGGACTATTCAGGATCCACAACGGAAAGCTGTCCACTACTTTAGTCAGAGAAATTGGCGAATATCTCTAACCTGCTTCCTTGCAGACAAGGAAGAAGATAATGCAACTTATCTTGAGAGGGATAGTGCGACTTTATTAATTAATATTAGGTCAAGATGAGACAGACTATAAGATAAAACAAAGAATGAAATTAGGTACCAAAAGGTCCGAATTTCCAACCCACACTCTGTTTACGGTGGCCTAACTAGCATCAGTACGAGTGTAATTGCTAAATGCTTAGTATAGTTTTACCTTTCTTCCTTTCCTGGACTAATCTGCCATGAGGACCGTCGGACAGGTACCCATTGGAAGCCCTCTCCAAGCACTCGTCGATCGACAGAAGCAGCGACGACGAAGACGACGAGGAAGGCGAGACAAGGGAGCTAGGAGCTGCCGCGAGCTGCAGGCAGTCCATGCTGTAGCTCTTCCTCATGGAGGCGCCGGCGCCGCCTCCTGCAGCGACATGGAGCTGCACCCCGAAGAGCCTCAGCCCGCTGCCGCCAGTGCTGCTGCTGCTGCCTCCTCCTTCGCAGAGCATAATTTCTCCCGGCTGTCCTGCGCTGCTGCAAGTTCTTGAGTTGTGGCCGTAGTTGCCACAGTGCGAGCACTTCCTGGACATGGTGTGGCTATAAATCGACTGAATCGATCCGCACTGCACTGTCCTTGGTGCGGATGGTGTGTGAGAGAGATGGGTGGAGACCGGTCTGTCCACAACCGTAGCAGTGGGTGGTGCTACTGCCTATAGCAGCTAGCTAAGGTTAGCTTAGGGACGAAACTTACACAACACCCACTATAAATACGCTGCTTCTGCTTCTGGTCTTTTGGCTGTGGATGTGGACGCGTTATTGGGCAGGGAACCGTAGAAAAATAAGCCATCTTCCCGATCTTGTAGCTTGGATTTAACCGGTGCTTCGAACTGTTGATGTGTAAATTTGCTTTGTACTGTCAAGTGTCAACTTCCTTCGGAATGTTCCAAATACGCCACCGTACACGTGAAACGACCTCGGAAATACATCGATCACCGTCACTTTTTCTGTCACAACTCACAAGGTTATCTTATCAACTTCTTTCATTAGGGCCACACTCTGTCCACGTTTCATTCTATCTTCTAATCTCACCGGTCACACCTTTGCAGTTAATCTTATTTAGAAGCTATTGGTGTATGTACATTATATAGAGTTTTAATATTTTTGCTAGATGTAATTCGTTTTTAAAGCCTTCGTAAATGCAATATTGTATGGATCCGTCTGTTTGTTTAAAGCATATGCTAAATGTACATTTCTTATATGTAAATTATATGGATCTGATTTATATAAGTTAGATAGCTACATAATCTGGGGTCAGATGTTTTTGTAGAAGTAAGGTTTAAATGTAAGATTTCTTTTTAGGTGCAGCTCTTTTTATTTTTATTAAAGTTGTTGGTAGATGTAAACTCCATGTAAAAGTAATTAAACCATGATTTTTTGGGATCATACTCCTGACCATCTCCACTTTTAAACATCATCCACTAATTGATAGGTTTAATTTGGGATAATACTTCTAGAATGTAAATAGTTTCTATATGTAGTTCTTTTCTAAGGCCGTTTCTTCGTAGATGTAAGTTGCATGGGATCTGGTGGTGCAAGTTTGAAAACCTATACGTCGAAGTAAATTTTTCCAAGAAAAATGTAGGCTTAATGTATAAGTAACTTTTTCCCATGGTTGTATCATACTTTTGTCCATCTTTCACTTTCATAAATCATCAATCAATTTTGTTTACAATTTCATACTTTGTGCTATTTTGCCATAATAATAAGGAAAGTTACACCCACACATGTTTTCTTTGCCAAACGAGTGAACAAAAAGACAGTAGGAAGGTACACAATGAACTGCTCAAGAATGATTCTATAGAAAATGTATCTAGTCATGTCGGTGAGAAGCAAACTCAAGATGGAAAGTTCATATGCAACAAGCAGCAATGTTCATCTCCTTTTCAATAACCTGGGTTTTTTTGTGTTCAATACGTTTGTTTTTTTCTTCATTGGTTTGAAACTTGGTTGCAAGATACATGTGAACAGAAAAGGAGTTGTTCTATCTACTATGCATTTTTATTTCCTCTTGGTTGGCATCTCACTTTTTTTATCATATCATGCTTAACTCAATAACTTACATCCTCGCAAGTACAAACAAGTTGTCTTCTTTTATCTGGTTACAATTGTTTTACTTCGTACTTTTATTATGAGGCAGAAACCTATGATTTTATATGACTTTACATCTCATCCTTTTTTTAAACCTTCAACAAGAGGATTCCTAGGGTTTTTTCTTACTGAAATCTAGATGTAAGTTGCTTTATAGCCTTCTCATGGCCGCCCATCGTGTAGAGAAGAAAGAAGAAGGGGACAGCGACACGATTGTGTTGAGAGAGGGGGTCTAGGGGGGTGGGGGTGGGGGTGGGGGAGGGGAGGGGAGGGGGTTGGGAGCGGTTGGGAATGAGCCTGCAATTTTACATCCCGCTCAGCATCAGTTCTCTACGCGCTCACGTGGCTTTTTCTATTTTTGGAAGGATTCTCTTGGGGAAATAAGGAAAGTTTATGTTGTCCACGTGGGCTCGATATAAGCCAGATCAGACTGAGCTTGTTCTAGCCGCGTCCGAAAGTTAAAGGCAAGTTGCAGAGCCATCTTTCCCAACTTGGCAATACGAGAATGACAAAAGATATTTCTTCCCTGAATGTATCCTTAGTAGTAACAAAGTAATGCACACAACGCTTGCTCCAGTTACCTTAAAAGATCTAGAGCTAGCTCTAAGATATTTCAAAGCAAAGTTTCATATCAATTCTAACAATGCAATCGATATCTCTAACGAAAGGCATTTTAACCTAACTTATTGTTACTTTTACAAAATTAGTTCTATGTCTTACCATAATTGAGTGCAGTGGTTCGGCTAAACCATGTCAAAAGTCGATACTTCCAGATCTAGGAACAGGAGTATTGCTTTTAGAGTTTTACTTTTACTGGTGAGAGTGGCCTAATACTTTAATCAATATTATCCAATCTCTAATGTTAATATTCAAGCTAATCGAATCTATGCATCAGATAGTTTTCATTATCTCCAGTCTTGTGAGTTACATGATGCTGCTGCTTTCTTCTACTTGGAATTTTCGATCCACACTGATAAAGCAAATATTTGAGCCGAGTACAGCCTATCAGTCCGTGAAAGGGACAGGCATTACCGAATTCAATGCAACATGTTTGGGCAGATAAGTCGGGGATAAGATTGTTTGTTTCGGCTGTGTTCTTCCACTGCCTCTCGCCAAAGAAGAATCTGCAGACAACACCAGATTAGCCATCCAAAGTACGTTCATACGTTGATGCAGTATGCCAGTTCCACTAATCTATCTTGACTAATCACTATCGTTACCTGAAGGTTTATCCTTAGCCTTCCATGATTATGTAGACGGGAATTTTTTATCAATTTGAAGTGGTCAATCAATATTCCTCAATCATGACGAAACGACAAAATGATACTATATTCCTCATCCCTGAAAAACAGCAAGGACGCTTCTTGGTTATCTGGTGTGGACGTTTATCTTTTTGGTGTCAGAAAGGATATGCATGCTACCCTCGTTTTGTTATTGTGATAACTCTTCAAAAGCACTTTGGGTTTAAAAATTCTTGTAATTGGGTTGATAAAACCCCTAGTTTTATTCTTGGCGAACTAAGAGCATCTCCACTCGCGGCGCCCAAATAACCGTCCAAAGGCCTTCCGGACGGGCCACTTGGACGATGTCCGGACGGCCTTTTGCATTTGGGCGTCGTTGCTCCCCACTCGCGACGTCCAAATCATTTTTTATAAATAAAGTTTCAGCGAATTTCATTCAAACTTTAGGAAATTTTACATATTTGAATGAAATTTAAATAAACCTAATCTAATGGCGGCGGTTGCAGCGCCTGAAGGCGAAGTAGGCGTCCTCTTCCTCCTCCACCTTCTCCTTCTTGACGCCGGCGCAGCCGTTGCTGGTCCCTGCACCGCCGTCCTCCTCCTTGACGCGGCTAGGGCATGTGCCGTCACCGGTGAGGTCGAGCGGCGGTATGTCGTCGATGGACGCGGCGACGACGGCCCGCGTGATGGCGTCGTCATCCGTGCCCGCCTGCGCCGCCATGAGCGGCGACAGCTTCGGCGTGAGCAGAGGCAAGGTGCGGGAGCGGGAGGAGGAGGTCGCCGAGCGCGACGAGGAAGACGCCGAGCGCGACGAAGCAGACGCCGCCACACGCGGTGCCCATAGGTTCGCCGGAGGAGGAGGAACCGCCGGCGCCTGGAGCAGCGATCCGCCGTTGCGGATGTGTTCCTTGACGGCGTCGAGCGTGCACCCGGTCACGCCCCAGAACGCCTCGCGTCCGACGACGTTCTTGTCCCGAGACACCGGTCTAGGGCTGTCCCAGCGGTTCATCTCCTCGTCGAAGAGGCGCTGGAACGCCGCCTCGTGTTCACCGGGTTCTCCAGGTCCCAACGCGGGTCAGCGCGCTCCTCCTGCTTGAGTTCTCGCCAATAGTTGGCGATGACCTCGGCGCGGAAGTCGCGGTTGGATCGCGTCAGTGGGAGCGGCACCGGAATGCCGCCGACCGAAACCGCCCAGCGGTGCGGGGCGGGCATGTCGGGCGGCATCGGGTAGCCGTTCTCCCGTAGTGCCTCCGCCTGTTCCCGGAGGAGTGTGCGCGGTCCGAAGCCGTTCGCCGCGGCACCTCCGGTGCGCCTCCAGTTGCCGGCCATCTCTACTGGTTCGCGGTGGCGGGCGAGTTCTTGGTTCGCGGTGGCGGGCGAGTGGCGAGTGCGAGAAGAAGGCGTGTGAGGCCAGGGGCGGCGTACAAGGCCTTTTATGGCCGCCGGAGGGCGGTGGCATTAACGCCGCTGCCCTCGAAAAGGCGTGCCGCATTGACGCCGCCGAGCAGTAGGACGCGACGGCTCGCTGGCGGCCGCCGGCTGTGAAAACGAGGCGCGGCCACGCGGCTTTGACCACCGTGTGTTGAAGTCATCTGTGTCGCTGACAGGCGTGGCCCGCGCGTCGGAGGCAGATGTGGCGACGCGCTCCGTTGCGTCCGGGGCCGACGGCCGCCCGAGGTCTACCCAATATGAGGGCGTGGGCTGGACGTGTCGGACAGAAAACTGGGTCGCGCTGGACCCAAATCGCGTTTGGACGCCGCGAGTGGGAGCAAAATTCTGTCCGGCACGCACCAAAGTGCTTTGGGCGGCTGTTTGGACGCCCGAGTGGAGATGCTCCGTTTTTAATATAATATGTTTTAGGTCTCTCACATGTTGACTTGGTGTGGACCCAAATAAGTGCACATACACACTAAAATATGTCTAAATACATCTAGATACATGTGAATGTAGACAAAATCTCAAACATTTTATATTTAAAAACGGAGGGAGTAACTATAATTTGAAATTAATAAAATCACATAGCACGACGGAGTTCTGATGCTTTCCTAAAAAAAAGTTATAATATAGCACCGGGCTAATAAGCGGCGTCGCATATCCAGTGGCGGGCTAACTTCAATTTAAGGGTATTCAGTTGAATACCCAAATTTTTTGACAAAAAACTAGGTATATGTACTCGTTACAAGTCATCTAATTTGGAACGGAGGGAGTAGTATATAATACACATATATATATGAGAAAATACGGAAGTGAGACATATTTGGGCCAGAAGCCCACCTCCCGCCTCCATCCATCCTGCCTCCCTTCTCTATGAGGCCGAAAATGGCTATTTGGCCCAATTAGCACCACACTGGCAGCCTGGCAGGCTCGCTGCTCGCATCGCTCGGCCGAATCGCAAGCCTGTCGAGAGAGACGTCTGTTCGTGTGCCGGTTCCTCTGTTCGATTCGATCCGCTCCGAATTTCCTGATAATCCGTCCCCAAATTGACGCTCAACCCTAAACCAAATCAGACGGGCGACGGCGACGCGCGACGGCAGAGCCCCGGTGACCGGCGTCCGTGCAGCAGGGCGGCAGGGCGCCTGCGCCACTCCTCAAGTCTGCTCGATCCTGAACTTCTCGTCTGCTCCAGAGCGGTCGACCAAGAAATCCACAGGTATGCGCTGATTGCGTCTTCCTCGTGATCCTCTCTGATCTTCACTTCTAAAATCTAAAGTTTACCTGATTTCGCTTATCGGAACTATTCCAATACGGTTACAAATATATGATGCTATAATCAATTATACATGGAAAAAACTAGGCTTTAGACTAGAATTTTTTTTTACACCCCTTAAGATTTTAAATACACACCCTTCAAATCCTGGGCCGCCACTGCGCATATCTGTATCCTTGTGCGGTCGTCGCATATCTGCATCCTTGTGCGGCCATTCTAACTATACTGACATGCATGTGATTAATCAGTACCTCACATCTCACACTTGCAACAAGTGCATGTGATTAATTAGTACCTCACATCTCACACTTGCAACAAGTGCATGTGAGGTACTGATTAATCACAATGCAACATGCATATAAGGCCACTCTGTGTTTTAAGATAGTTTGGTAATCTAGTGCCTGACTCGTTGCTTTTTCTTAATTTCCGTAGTAACTATTCCCTCCGTATTAAAATATAAAACTCTCTAGTCACTTACCACACACATCTGTCCTATCTAAAAGAAAAGTTTGGTTCCTTAGTCTGCCAACCCTCACTTCGTCCTCCCCTTTCGTCCAACTCTTACGTACATCCCCTGACTGGTTTTTTTCCCGCACGGTTTATTTAGGGAGAACAATTAATTAGCTGATCCAATCTTTCCCGTGGTCGCCTCCCAGATGCAGAGTCGTCAGCCAACTCCCCCAGCGCCTCCTCGCCTCCAACAATTACGCACCTGCCCAGGTACCGCGATCCTCCCGCCTCCAAGAATATCTCGTCGAAAAATCAGGCGCAATCCTCGCCTCCAAAAATTAGTCGTCTCTAAATCCAGAGATCATCGCGGCTCAGATAAAACACCCAGCAGGCAACGCATGATCGTCCTGTCCGCTGCAATCACTTCCCGCTTAGCCGCCCAGCCGCCACGATCCACTGTAGGCAGATTCATAGTCGCCTGTCGGCTTGTCCAAGGATCGCCATAGCTGATCGCCTCTCGGCATGTCCAAGATCGCCGCCGCGCCGCCCGGCCGCCGTGATCCACTGAAAAAGTGTAGTTACAAGCCATTTGCATGTGCACGCCATCTTCAGAAATCCCTTGCTGATAGCAATACTCACGTCTCCATGGTCATGATCCAAGGTGCTGAGAGAGCTGGTTCGTGGACCTGCCACGAGCCTCGCCGCCTGGTCTCCGCCTCCTCAGGCTCTTCACCGTCCATAATCGATGACCAGCGGAGGAGAATAGAAGGGGCATGCAGATGCAGATAATGGCGACAACTCCTACTAAGGTATGCAATTTCGATTATGATGTACGTACATGACCAATTTCCTGGGTATGCGAGTAGCACTACATGACTTTTGATCCGACTGACTGTTGGATGCTATGCCACACAAATTTACTTCAGATTTAGTACTCCCTCCGATCCATATTAATGGTCTCAACATTGTCTAGATACGGATGCATCTAGATAAAGTTGAGCCCATTAATATGGATCGGAGGGAGTACAAAATTACAAATCAGGATAAATGGTACTACCTCCGGTCCTAATAAATTGTCGTGGAGAGTGTATTAGGGTAGTACAAGATGTCTATACAGGCTGCGACAGTAATTCCAGACCAGAGGAAGTATGAAAAAATTTGGTGACAACCTGGTAGTGACCTCTTTCTTGTCCTCTGTAGCTCCTCTCCATGGCTTTTTACTAGCCTAGCACCAATCATGTTATCTATTTTGGTCTTCATCGGGAATAAGGAAGAAGAGTAATCGTGGTAACAACGAGGATTGAATCTGAAGTTTATGGGCAATACTGAAGGACACATCTGAGCCAACCTACTCCATTACAACCTGCTTTGTAGGTATGTCAATAGAGTTATCCTAGCCAAGGTCAACATTTTAGCTTTGTCGTAAGCTTCGCAAGGTCAATAGGTAAGGTCAATAGGTTTAGTTTTGTTGTTGATCTCTTATATATGAAGAGATTTGAGGTATGGAGATTATACATGTAAAACATTTAGCTTCTCAAGGTAAACCTAAAAAATTCATAAGTACGGCATTACATACGTGCGGAGATTTTTATACATTGTTGAATTACACTTGGATTATGAGATTAATTTTTTTTTCTTATGATTTGTTGTATGTAGGTCCGAATAATCCAAGAGATCGGATTCAGAATGTCCATAGTATTAGGATTGTCGGCTCGCCAAGAGTTTTTCAGTCACTAAGGAGAACAAATAATCATGTGCGAAGATTTGAGCATATCTCTCAGATGTGCATGTTCATGTGAATATTTAAAACTGAACCAGATCTTTGTAAGATGTCCTCACTAGCATGCACTTAATGTTTTTGTAATATCTCTGATTATATATGTTGAGCATAGTGAAGGTGGTATGTGTGAGGGCGAGGCCTGCTGTTGTGGTGGTCGGTTAACCAAGGAGAAGTTGGTTAATACAAAGTGAAAAAAAAATATAGTGGACATGCCAAATCGTTGTCTCCCGAAAGGACATACTCTTAAACTTGAAATACTTTCTTTAGTGGGAACCAGAACCAATTCACCTCAAAAACATTTTCATTGATATTATCTAGATTTATGTATCTTGTTGATTGATCGATTTTTTGGGAGTTGCATGTCATGTCTTCTTTTTTCGAACCATGCGCATGTCATGTCTTTAATTTGGTGAGAATTCTTTAGTGAAGGCTTCGTTGTTATCGGAGTGGATGATCGAATGGCTGCCACTCCATCACAACTGATCCCATTCCTTCTGTCGGCCATGAAATACTATACCCCGTTGCAAGGCACGGGCATATTAGCTAGTGCAGTAAAACATGTCTAGATACATGTGTGGTAAGTGACTGGAGAGTCTTATATTTTGATACGGAGGGAGTAGTATTAGTATTGTTTCATCTCTTTTCTCTTTCCACTAATGCATGCAACTTTCACCAATTACCTCTTTGGTCCAAGTGATTTGACTCTTTGGCTTAGATATCGGGACGAAGGGATTACTTCGTGACACGCTCATGACGGTGAGTGGCAACAGTTGAACAGAGCCTACACATATGTTAAAAATACACCACACCAAGCACAGTAGATCTAGTCTTATATGTCCGTCGAAATGGGAAAATTGCAACAGAAAAGTTGTAGGGGACGGCGATATGAATCTACTGGCCAAATAAATTTTAAACGATCGAGTGCGACGAATTTTACAAAATTTCTTTTATATAGCAGTGACTTTAGTCCAAATTTGAGAAATTGTAGTCAACGAAACTCAAAATAGATTACGCGAATGGAATCGTAACGTCGATGTGCATATGAAATATATTTCATGTACATTTAATCTCAAATCAAAACATAGTTGTGTAGATCAGGGAATTAGCAGCGCGCTAAAAAAAGTGAGTAGACCACGAAGCACCTACCTGACCGACAGAACGGGTTCGCTCCCTCGTACACCCAGAATATGACCCTGAAGAACGGCCGATTCGATCGTCTCTGCAGAGTGCAGAGCCTGCCCAACTTTGCTTTAATATTCGTGTGATCAAAATTGTCAAAATTGCACCCCAACATGTCTCTGTGAAGGTCATGCCCTGGCCCACGGGAGTGCGGCCCGTGGGGTCGCTTGGGCCTAGCCAATCAGCGGGTAAAAAGTCTCTCTGTTAAACAAAATCCAGGCAAAACGGGAAAGGCGCAACGGTTGGAGTTGGGCCGATCTCATCTGGGCCTGGACTGGGCGTTGTGGAGTGCCGAACGAACAACCGAGTGAGCCCTCTATCGATCGATTTTGGATTACCTATGGACAACATTTAACCTGAACTTTAAAATCGGATGATTTCAACCCTCAAATCCACAAAACCGTCTAAATAACCCCTAGCCTGGTTTTGATCGATTTGAGCGGTTTTGTGGGGTGATGTGGCGATGACATGGCGTTGACGTGGTGTTGGTCGCAAGTGGGCCCCACCTGTCAGCTAGTGGCCGTTTTCTTCTCCTTTCCTCTCGTTTTCCAGGGGGTAGTGGCCGATGCACTCATCACGCTCCGTGGCGCACGCCAGGCCGCCCGACACAACACAGCACGCGTCCCCGCCGGTGAGCGGCGCAGCGAGCCCGCACAACAGCATGGGCGAAAGAACCTCCGGCGGCACGGCCGCCATCGTCACATGCGTCTGCAGCAGCGGAGCCAGTGAGTGGAGCAACAGCACGACCAGCGGAGCGGCGATGCGGGAGGGAAGCCACACAAGGGCGCGGGACGGGCCTCTCGGGATGGGGGATTTCCAGCTCCTCCGTCGGCTCGGTTGCGGCGACATCGGCACTGCGTATCTCTCCGAGCTGAGTAAGGGTTGCGGCGGCGACGCGACGAGGGCGCCGTGGTTCGCCATGAAAGTGATGGACAAGGCGTTACTGGAGACCCGCCGGAAGCTGAGCCACGCCGAGACGGAGCGAGAGATCCTGCAGCCGCTGGACCACCCTTCCTCCCCACGCTCTACGCCCACTTCGAGACTGACAAGTTTGTCAGCCTCGTCATGGAGTTCTGCCCCAGCGGCGACCTCCACACCTCCGCCAGCGCCAGCCCGACAACCTTTTCCCCGAGCACACCACAAGTTACTGCCTTTTTTCTGTTGATTTACAGAACAATTGCGAGATGATTAGTGCTCCAATTCCGCTCGTATTCTTCCGGACATGGAGCTGATTCAGTTCATTTGCTACGTTCAGTTTCTACGCCGCATAGGTGCTCCTTGCGTTGGAGTACCAGTGTGTTCGTTTCTTCAGTTTCCGTCCGAGAGAGAGAAAGGTTCAGAGCAGCGCTTACAAATTCACACGAGTAAATTCCACCTAATCACAAAGTGTTCATAGGCTTCTGATCTAACACACCCAGCCCACGTGCTTCATGCCCAAGCTCTTCGGCCACCGGAGCAGCAATAAGAGCGGCTCCACGGCCCCCAGATCGTCCAAGAGCGGCGAGCAGCAGCAGGGCGCCATGCCAGAGCTCGTCGTGGAGCTGACCGGCGCGCGCTCCATGTCCTTCGTGGGCACGCACGATTACTTGGCGCCGGAGATCATCAAGGGGGGAGGGTCACGGCAGCGCCGTGGACTGGTGGACGTTGGCGTGTTCCTGCACGAGCTCATGTACGGCAAGACGCCGTTCAAGGGGCAAACCAACCAGGCCTCGCTGAATCCGGCAATATTCCCTCGTCGTACGGCCGATGGAGCCGAATCCGGTACTTGGTAATCTCCAGTGCGCCAGGCTCGCCCCCGTCGTGTGCTCTGCCAGGCTCGCCCCACCATCGCCCACCGCCACGTCCCTGTGAATGCGTAGGTGTACCAGTTCGACCCCTCTGGCACGCGAACTTTCTGTATTTCGCACAGCTAGAAAGATCCAATTCCAGGCCAATCTCTTTCCTTGGTCACCGCTGCAAATACAAATCATTATTATCGGTAAAAGGCACAACATTGTTGCCTTCTTGATTTTAGTGCAGTTTCTACTGTAACCAAGTTGGGTACCTTGGAACCATGTAAGGTACACAACAGGAAATTTGTTCAACTTGTGCTGCGAACGGGTTCTCTTGTATTTACCACAAGTAGCGGGATCAACGTTCTTATTCAATTTTTTATTTCTTGTCACTTTAACTCAAAATGGTAAAACTCAGGAATGAAACATGATTTTGCTGCTCCTAATCGGACACTACAGTATGGATATTGTCATTACCAGGAGAAAATATCCATACTTTCACCATCAATAAAATTGGCAGTATATCACTGCATTATAAATCCATACTTTTTAACTATAATAATGCAGATACGATGGTTCAGAAATCAACATATGCTAAAGAAAACCAGTTTAAAATGTTAACCAAACAATCAGGATGCGACTACATTCGAAGGTACACGTCATTTTCAATTATAATCATTGCAATTCAGTCAACAGATATAACCTAAGATGGTATAAGATGCACTCACATCTTGAGTTCTTTCTCAATCAACCACATTATACTTGAGCTTTTTAAAGCACCATACTTTTAGTTAAAAAAATAAACCAATTAATATCTTAAGGACGGGTAAGTAATTCAAATAATCTAAATATACCACTAATTAATACATAGGTGCAGTATGCACCACTAATACCGATGCTGCTACACGATATGCAATACAAGGTAGTTCTGTTAATTTAGTTATGTCAGAATACATTCATCAATCTATCATGTGAATAGTGCAAAGAGGTGAGATTACCGCCTTCTGGCATCGTCGTTCCAGCAAAATCTGCCACTACAGCACTCGCCCACTTGCTTTTGGAAGTCCCATGCACAAACTTCGGACCTGTAGATGGAAAACAATTTTAGATGACTGATCCTGGTATAAAATTGAAGTATTAACAGGAACCAAATTGTACTTGAGTGATTGGTACCTTGGACTACACATTGAGAACTTCCTTGTAGAGTATGTTCTTTGTAAATTTTGCTATGGAGTTAGACCGACCTTCCTTTTCCTTATCTTGGACAGTAAGAATCTTCATATTACTTCTAGATGTAGCTCTAGAAAGAGCAACATAGAGTTGGCCGTGTGAAAACACCGGTTCAGGGAGGTATACACCAACATTTGGTATAGTTTGTCCTTGTGCCTTGTTAATAGTCATAGCAAAGCTATGTCTAACTGGAAATTGCTTCCTCTTGAACCTAAATGGAAACATCTCATCGTCCGACGGGCATAGAGGAATTCGAGGAAGGAACACCCTCTTACCAGCATGCTGGCCTAGCACAACCTCAGCATCAATTGCATTTCTCATGAACCCCCGGACAACCAACCTAGTCCCATTGCTCAACCCATTCGATGGGTCAATGTTCCGTAACAATATAATAGGGCATTTAATCTTCACCTTTAGGATATGGGGAGGTAGCCCGTTAGGTGTTAATGAATTTAAGAATTTTGCAGGATAGTAGTTGTGTGGATCATCCTCAGCCCGATCAAAACTATGGTATACCATCTCCTCCCCAGGAAATCTCTCAATCATCCTCATGTTGATCTTGTCAATGTACTCATTGCGAGTTGACAAAATTGCTCGGGATGTTATGTAGTTTGGATCCGAGATGTTTTCATTTTGCAGCATCGGGAAAACACTTAAACACTTTCAATAAGCTTGTCAATATCAGAGGCGTCACCGGTGTATGGTACGGAAATCTCATCTGGGAGTCGTGTGTAACCATCATCCACTGTATCTTTGGTTCCATTCCCAACAAGCAGAAGATAATCAGCAAGCCATGGATCAACCTGAGCCCTCATATTACGAACAAGTCTTAGTTGTCTCATACTATTCCAAAGATAAGACTTACGTAGGGCCGCATCAGTTATCTGTGACCTTGTTCCCTTACGAACAACAGGAAGCACTTGTCTAAAATCTCCCCCAAACACAACTGTCTTTCCACCAAATGGTAGGTCAGGTCGACCCATGATGTCCCTCATGCTATTGTCAAGGGCCCCGACCGCCTGCCGCTTCGTCATGGAGGCCTCGTCCCAAATTATATGGGATGCCCTCATAAGAAGCTAAGCTATCCCACTTTGCTTGGTGAAACTACAAACCCCACTGTCTTCAATGTTCAATGGTATTTTAAACCTCGAGTGTGCAGTCCTCCCTCCGGGCAAGATGGATGCAGCAACACCCGATGTCGCTGTTGCAACAGCTATCTGGCCCTCACCACGTACTTTTGCAAGTAGTGCTTTGTATAGATATGTTTTTCCTGTGCCTCCCGGTCCATCGACAAAGAACACACCTCCTTTGCCACTACTGATTGTCGCAAGTATCTCATCATATGCATGTCTCTGTTCTGGGTTTAGGAAAGATGACAAGCCAATGTGTTCTAGGTCCACCTCGATCGTGGACTCCTCTATGATCTCCCTAGCCTCCTTATCTGGGGCATGATATGACTCATCAATTTCTGGAAGAGGGAATGATGATATTTCCTTCCCCATCGATTGAAGCATATTTTTTATATCTAACAGAGCCATTTGCTCAGCTGCATGGGGGGACATATGGGTTAGTCGATAGTCTTCTGTCATAGCTTCCAAGTGACGGTCCCATAGGCCAGACACATCCCTGGGCTCATAAAATACCAATATAGTAGGAAATAGCCTCTGAAGGGAAGATGGCATCTGAAAAACCTCAGCCTCGTTAAGACAATCGTCGATACTATTGTCAGACTCGATAAGGCCCCTATTTTCAGGCGCTTCACGGAATGTTGGGAAAGCAATACCATTCACTGTTCTTAGGTCTTGGAAGGATGTAGCACCCGTGACATGATTTAGAAGCACTCTAAGATAATACCTCTCCCCTTCAACTGGATGTGCAGACACAATTCTCCCAATTTGTGTGCGTTCATCCCTCTTTTTCCAATACTTGCTACCTGACACCCAAACAAAAGATGCAGGGAAATCCTTATATAAGATTCCCCGAGCCAACTCATATTTCTTGTTGGCCTCAAAATACTCAGTTAACATGGTCTTGGAAGCTCCTTCTTGAGAGAGGACATCATTCAGATTTGCATATGTTTGGAATGACACCATGTGCATATTAGGGAGGTGGAGCTGTAGCTGTTTAACAGATGGAAATATCTCACTAAGGTCAAAACCATAGATCCTCCATAATGCTTCTGGTGGGGTAACCCACCTGGAATCTATGTACTGCTTTATTTCATCAATGCTCCCATCATTATCCACCTCATCGATAGAAACATATGCTCGATCATGCCCCTTATATATGTACTTAAAGAGGTACTTTACATCTTTTATGCTTGAGCAAACCTCGACATTGATGTGGCAATTATACCTTCTTAGCAGGTAAGGATTGTATGGAACAACCCACCTATTGTCTAATTCTTTCCCTCGTACCTTTGCACGACGTCCATCATCTCTCCTCCTGTATATGGGATACGAATCCTTTCCCTTAAGGGTTGACGCATTAAATGGCCGTGGATAGTAGTTCTTGCAACTACCATTCTGCATGCACACATTCTTGGGGTTTAAGACTCCACATGGGCCATGCATCATGTGCTTGACGACCATCTTGTACAACTCGGGGTACTTGGATTTGTCTGGCAATTCAACAGATATGAGACAATCATATTGCTCTAGGCATGTTAGCTTGTACCTCCCATCCATGATTAGGAGGAAATGAGCATGTGGTAGACCCCTTTTCTGGAACTCGATAACATAGGCATATGCTGCTACCTTACCGAGCATGTGCTTTTTGAAAAGTTGTATCTTGAGGCCTTCCAACTTTGCTCGAAATACTTGCACAATGAGATCAGGGCGATCTTGTGGTGTTTGTCCAAGCTCCAACGAACTAATTGTCTCATCCCAATTCGGATTGCAAGTCATGGTTAAAAAGATGTCTGGTTTCCCATACTTTTGTACCAAGGCCATGGCATCAAGTTATCTTCGTCTCCTATCTCTTCTTCCACCAATAAATAATGTAGGAAGTATAGTCCATTTTCCGACAGCATCCGCACGGTTTTCCCCAGCTTGAAGGCTATCAACAATACCTTGGTATAGATCAGCGCGTATTTGTTTCTGGTGATTTCTGATATAGTCCAACCGGGAGGTTTCAACCTTGATGTACATGTCGACCACATATTATTGGAACGGTCGTTTACCGTATAGCATGGTGTTAAATACAGCACGACGTATTTGAAACTTGTAACAATAGTAGTCTCTCACTGAGACACATAATCGACTACTTGTATATGCACCTACGGAAATGAGAGATAACAAAAAGAAGTAATTAAGAAAAAAAAGTACACGGAGGATAATAAAAAATAATACATGCTAATTTCATTATATGTACCTGGTTTTTGTCGACCACTGCGACGGGATTGAAGTATCTCATTCAAGCTGACGATGTTCTTTGGGATCCCAGGATTCCAAGCAATCTACCCTCTTGGGATGAATAGAGGGTAAGACAACGGATCATAACTTCCATAATATGGTTGGATGCTATATCTCTTGTTGTCGTTACCAAACAGGACAATGCTACGCTCGAAGTGCTTACAGAGTTCATTACCCTCAACCCAAACAGCTGCAACCTCTGATGATATAGGCAAGTTATATCTCTGTTGGTCTAACCTCATGTCGGTATTCAGTTCAATACGATATTCCTCAAGGTCATCGACTCCACCTAGATTCCTGAATGTTTCTGATGACCCACAAGTATAGGGGGTGTATCGTAGTACTTTCGATAAATAAGAGTGTCGAACCCAACGAGGAGCAGAAGGTGTTGACAAGTAGTTTTGATCAAGGAATCACTGTAAATACTAGTAGACAAGTTTTTAGGGGTTTTTGATATTGCAGATAAATAAAATACGAGTAAATAAAAGACAGTAATAATAATTGCAGCAAGTGGCCCAATCCTTTTTAGAGCAAAGGATAAGCCGGTTGGTTTACTTATGATGGCAAAATGTTCTTGAGGACACACGGAATTTCGTCAAGTGCTTTCGCTTCCTACAGCCGATTAATCTTTATTGTTTTGATAAGTGTTGTGTGGGTGAACCTATGCTAATGCACTGCCCTAACTTGGACTAATACATACTTGTGATTAAACCCCTTGCAAGCATCCGCGTTACAAGGAAGTAATTAAGATAAATCTAACCACAGCCTTAAACTCTGAGATCCTACACTCCCTCATGCACCGGTTTACTAACGGGGGTTTAGGTTTCTGTCACTCCGGCAACCCCACAATTAGTAGCCGAATACACAATGCATTCCCCTAGGCCCATAAAGGTGAAGTGTCATGTAGTCGACGTTCACACGACACCACTAGAAGAATAACACCACAACTTAAATATCAAACCATTAAATATTACTCAACATAATTCCACTACTAACACTGACTTCTCCCATGTCCTCAAGAACTGAACGAACTACTCACAAGACATCATATGGATCATGATCAGAGGTGATATAATGATGAATAACAATCTGGACATATACTTTAATTCACCGATAAAACTTAATAGCATCAACCACAAGTAGTAATCAACACCGGGAAAGTTTCCCCTATGAACTACACAAAGTATAACCCTAGATGTTACAGCGGAACGAAGTGGAGCGGTGGAGATGATGGTGACGGCGGTGGAGATGATGATGATGATGATCCCGATGAAGTCCAGCGTGATGACGATGACGATGGCGATGATTTCCCCCCTCCGGGAAGGAATTTCCCCGGCAGATTTCTCCCTGCCGGAGAGCTTTTTCTCTCTCTGTGGTTTCCGCCTCGTGGAGGCGGCGGAATATTTCCTCGATGGCTCCCCCGTCTTAGGGTTTCTGGGGGATGAAGTACGCGAAGGGGGAGCGCCGAGGTGGGCCAGGGCCCCACACCCACCACGGCGCGGCCAGGGGGACCCGCGCCGCCCTATGGTGTGGGCCCCTCGTGGCCCATCTCAGCCTCCCCTTTTGGCTGCCTCCGGCATCTGATAAAATAGGAGCTTCAGCATAATTCCCTGAATTGACGATCTTCAGAAATAGGGTGTCTTGACGATGCTTTTTCCAGCTGAATCCTGACTCCGGCAGTTAATTCTCCAATAATCATCAAACATGCAAAACAAGATAAAATAACATAAGTATATCATCCAAATATGAAATATATCAATGAATAGCAGTAAATTATGATATAAAATAGTGATGCAAAATGGACGTATCAACTCCCCCCAAGCTTAGACCTCGCTTGTCCCCAAGCGAAAACTGAACTCAGTAAACAAGACCACAGGTTTATGGAGTGAAGCGTCGATAATAAAGAATACGGACAAGAAGCATCAACATGTATTAATACACAAATCATTTTAGACAGCAACTTCCCCTCATATAACTTATCTTGAAACGAGTAATGGAAATCACAATAAAGGTGCATAAAGAAAATCATAGTTTGGTGATGGCAAACTTCGTTCTTGGTCAGAGAACAATTAACAGATTGTACTTATCTTTCGAGTAGAGTCCTTATATTGGAGCTATATTGCAGAACTTACATGCTCAATTATCACAATTTCTTTACAGTCATTGATAACTTTCAAAGTTATATTCCTTCAGATAAAAGACTTGTGCAAAACAAGGAAGGATAACAGACATGATTGATAATATTAATATATAGATGGTTGAATCACAACAACTCAAATGCTTGCTTAAGAAAGAAGGGAATAGGTTTACTGACTCAACATAAAAGTAAAAGAAAGGCCCTTCGCAGAGGGAAGCAGGGATTAAATCATGTGCTAGAGCTTTTTAAGTTTTTGAAATCATATAGAGAATAAAAATATAAGTTTTGAGTGGTGTATGAGAATTGTCAACGAATGGTAGTGGGTGAAAGCAATATCTCTCTTGTCAACCAGACTTTCAAGAGCGGCTCCCATGAAGGACGTTATTTCTACCAGCAAGGCAGATCATCCCTCTTTTTCTCTTTTGTTTACACATGCAGTTATTCACTGGTATCATTGCTTGTCTGATAAATCAGGGCAAAAATGTGAAGAGAATTAAGCGGTTAAAGTTGTAATTAATTGGGACTGGGCACCCCATTTGCCAGCTCTTTTTGCAAATTTAATAGATAAGCGGATGTATATGCCGCTAGTCTGGTGGTGAAAGTCTGTCTGACAAGCTAAATAAAGAATAACCCACATACTTCCTCATGAGCTAGTAAACAGTGACACAAATAAGGAGTAGTAGCTTTTGAATAGTTTAAAGGTGAAGTATTTACTTGGAGTGGCAAGGAAATACCACATATAGGTAGTTATGGTGGACACAAATGGCATGGGTTTTGGCTCAAGGTTTGGATGCACGAGAAGCATTCCCTCTCAGTACAGGTTTTTGGCTAGCAAGGCTGGGTAGCAAGCATAAGAGTGGAGGGATACAAACAAATATAAATGTAATAGAAACAATCATGCAATCTTCCTTGTAAGCACAAATAATTTTAACTTAAGAATACTAAGCTCATGAGCCAACAAGAAAGAAAGATAATGAGATAATGTATCTACATGCAATCCCTCTTTTCTACTTAAGCCTCAAAGTATTGTTGCTACTGACCAATGCTAAGTTTGCCAAAACCAAATAGATTTACTTGATGCTCCCAAAGTGATGCCAATACTAACAACAAGATCATTCATATGACAGAAATTTGCAAACTAAAATAAAGTGTGCAGAAAGTAAATGATAAAACTTCTCATTAATATTCCAATAACGGCAACTCACACCAAGGGATACATAGATAACCAACTAAAGGAGAGATACTTCCACACTGCAAACCATCCTATATGATAACTTCTCTACTCATGATATGACTCGACTGAAAAGTAAAAGGTAAAAGATAATGGTGATGATACCGCGGCACTCCCCCCAAGCTTGGAACAAGCTGAGGGGATGCCAATACCAATGATGAATTACTCCTTCGGTGGTGATGGTGAATTTCCATCATCAAGCTTCCAAGGTAAAGGCTCTCCATCCAGAAACGACGACTTGGTTTCGAGTATCCTGAAACTGGCAGCAGAGCTTATTCGTTTAAATCTGGTCTCATACTCACAGTTTTGGTTTTGCACGTCGTAGAGTTGTGCTTGTAATTTGTTGGTGGTCTCGTGGAGTGAGAAGATATCATCCCAAAGCTTGGCGGTCTCCTTTTTGTGCTCGGCAATAAGTTCAGCAACTATCCTGTGATAGATGTCCACTTCACGTTCCGCCATCTTCTTGTACCTAAAAACTTCATGCTCCAATTCTTCCATCCTGGCTTCCAAGCTTCCTTCTCCTTTAGGACCCCGGACATCTTCTTTCTGCACCTCTCCATCCTTCAGTAGCAACTCCTTGGGATGCATCTTCAGCTCATTGATGTACGGGTTGACGACGTTCACGAAGAAGCTATCCTTAGAAGGCCCCGAAGAGGACATGGTGACTCTAAATCCCAGGACGATATCTGGCAGAAACAGGTCGAAACGAAAACACGACGAGAAAACGATATACGGACCTCGGGGGATCCGGGGATTATATAGCAAAAAGTTTCATAACAAAGGAAAGTCCAGGTCGAAACCGGGCTGGAGACGGGCTCCGAGGCGCCCTCACCATACCACGGCGCGGCCAAGGGTGGGCCCGCGCCGTGGGGTGGTGTGGTGCCCTCGGGCACCGTTTCCTCCCCGTTTTTGGCTCGTAATTTTCCATATTTAATAAAAAAACAAAAATATAAGTTGGGAAGTCGAACGCAACTTTTTCTTACCAAAACTGTTACCTATTCGAAAACAGACTCTGCAGTTTTCTGAATTTGACTTTTAATAAAATCTTCCGGAGTCACTACTTGAATAATATCAACGTCTTCGTTATAAGAATCCCCAGAAATATAATGCTTGAGTCTTTGACCATTAACCACTTGAGATTTGTCACCATCAAGCGAAGTAATTTTGATTGCACCTGAACGGTAAACCTCTGAAACAACATAAGGTCCTTCCCATTTCGAAAGTAATTTACCTGCAAAAAATCTGAGACGAGACCTATACAATAGAACTTTCTCACCAACATTAAACTCTCTCTTTAGGATTCTCCTATCATGCCATTGTTTCACTTTCTCTTTAAAAAGTCTAGCATTTTCATAAGCTTCACTTCTCCATTCATCTAAGGAACTCAAGTCAAGTAACCTTTTTTTACCGGCAAGTTTAAAATCTCTATTAAGTTCTTTTACGGCCCAATAAGCTTTATGTTCTAATTCTAGAGGTAAATGACAAGCTTTTCCGTAAACCATTTTATAAGGAGACATACCCATAGGATTTTTATAAGCAGTTCTATAAGCCCACAAAGCATCATTAAGCTTCCTAGCCCAATTCTTTCTAGATTTATTAACAGTCTTCTGCAAAATAGATTTAATCTCTCTATTTGATAATTCTACTTGTCCACTTGTTTGAGGATGATAAGGTGAAGAAATTCTATGATTAACATCATATTTAGCAAGGGTTTTTCTAAAAGCACCATGGATAAAATGAGAACCACCATCAGTCATGAGATATCTAGGCACACCAAACCTTGGAAAAATAATATCTTTAAGCATTTTTAATGATGTCTCACCATCAGCACTAGATGTTGGTATAGCTTCTACCCATTTAGTAACATAATCAACAGCAACAAGTATATGAGTATAACCATCAGAAGGAGGAAAAGGACCCATAAAGTCAAATCCCCAACAGTCAAAAGGTTCAATAACAAGAGAATAATTCATAGGCATTTCATTGCGTCTAGTTATATTACCAACTCTTTGACATTCATCGCATGATAAAATAAATTTTCTTGCATCTTTAAAAAGAGTAGGCCAATAAAAACCTGATTGTAAAACCTTTTGTGCAGTTCTATCTCCAGCATGATGTCCTCCATAAGCACTTCCATGGCATTTTCTCAATATTTCTTTTTGTTCAAATTCTGGAACACATCTTCGCATTATACCATCCACTCCTTCTTTATATAAGTGTGGGTCATCCCAAAAATAATGCCTCAAGTCATAAAAGAATTTCCTTCTTTGCTGAGCTGTAAAGGTTGGAGGCAAATACTTGGCAACAATAAAGTTAGCATAGTCAGCATACCAAGGACTTTCTCGCGAGCTTACCTTTATCACAGCCAATTGTTCATTTGGAAAACTATCGTTAACAGGAACAGGATCATAAGAAATGTTTTCCAATCTAGACAAATTATCAGCGACAGGATTTTCAGCACCTTTCCTATCTACAATATGCAAATCAAACTCTTGTAATAAAAGCACCCATCTTATAAGTCTAGGCTTAGCATCTTTCTTTTCCATAAGGTATCTAATAGCAGCATGATCGGTATGGATAATAACTTTCGAATCAACAATATAGGGTCTAAACTTATCACAAGCAAAAACTACTGCTAAAAACTCTTTTTCAGTAGTGGCATAATTCTTTTGAGCAGCATCAAGAGTCTTACTAGCATAATGAATAACATTCAACTTCTTATCTACTCGCTGTCCAAGAACAGCACCTACAGCAAAATCACTAGCATCACACATAATTTCGAAAGGTAAAGTCCAATCAGGAGGTTGAACAACAGGAGCAGTGGTTAAAGCCTTTTTTAGAGCCTCAAAAGCTTCTTTACAATCATCATCAAAAACAAAAGGTACATCTTTTTGGAGAAGATTAGTAAGAGGTTTTGAAATTTTAGAGAAATCTTTAATAAACCTTCTATAGAAACCGGCATGACCGAGAATACTACGAATACCTTTAACATCCCTGGGACAGGGCATTTTCTCAATTGCTTCAACTTTAGCTCTGTCCACTTCAATACCTCTTTCAGAAATTTTATGTCCAAGAACAATCCCTTCATTAACCATAAAGTGACATTTCTCCCAATTAAGAACAAGATTAGTTTCCTCACATCTCTGCAAAACTTTATCAAGGTTTTGCAAGCAGTTATCAAAAGAAGTTCCATAGACGGAAAAATCGTCCATGAATACTTCCACAATTTTTTCACAAAAACCATGAAAAATGGCAGACATGCATCTTTGAAACGTAGCAGGAGCATTACACAAACCAAAAGGCATACGCCTATAAGCATAAGTTCCATAAGGACAAGTAAAAGTAGTTTTCTCTTGATCTTTCGCTCTAACAGCAATTTGTGAAAATCCAGAATAACCATCAAGAAAGCAAAAATGAGTTTTCTTAGACAACCTTTCTAACATTTGATCAATAAAAGGTAAAGGATAGTGATCTTTCTTAGTAACTTTATTAACCTTTCGAAAATCAATGCACATCCTATATCCAACAACTACTCTTTGAGGAATAAGTTCATCATTTTCATTTGGCACAACAGTAACTCCTCCTTTCTTAGGAACACAATGCACAGGACTTACCCATTTACTATCAGCAATAGGATAAATTATACCAGCATCGAGGAGTTTTAATACCTCATTTCTTACCACTTCCTTCATTTTAGGGATTAAACGACGCTGGTGCTCCACAACAGGTTTTGCATCATCTTCCATGTTGATGGCGTGTTGACATATAGTAGGAGAAATCCCTTTTAAATCATCCAGAGTATATCCGATAGCTCCTCGGTGTTTCCTCAATACTTCCAATAACCTTGCCTCTTCAGTACCTGAAAGTTTAGAACTAATAATAACAGGATATGTTTTCTTATCATCAATGTGAGCATATTTAAGATTATCAGGCAAAGGTTTTAAATCAAAAACAGGATCTTCTTTAGGAGGTGCAGGGGTACCCAAATCTTCCACCGGCAAATTATGCTTAAGTAATGGTGGTTGATGAAGAAAGATATTGTCAATTTCATTCCTTTCCTCCATAAAGACCTCACTTTCGTGTTCCTCCATAAATTGCTGCAAGGCATTGTTAGGAGCAATAGCAATAGCAGCAAGTTGTTCAATTTTCGAGTCCTCATTAGGCAAATCAGTTTCATAAAGTTTCTTACCAAACTTAGAGAAATTAAACTCATAAGATTCTCCATTAAATTTAGTGTAAATTTTCTCTTTCTTACAATCTATAATAGCACCACATGTATTCAAGAAAGGTCTACCGAAAATAATAGGACAAGTTTTACTAGCTTTAGAACCAAGTACTAGAAAATCAGTAGGATATTTAGTTTTACCGCATAAAACCTCAACATCTCTCACAATACCAATGGGAGAGATAGTTTCCCTATTGGCAAGTTGAATAACCACATCAATATCCTCAAGTTCACAGGGACTAATTTCATGCATAATTTCTTTGTAAAGTTCAAAAGGAATAGCACTGGAACTTGCACCAATATCACATAAACCATAATAGCAATGTTCTCCTATCTAACTGAAAGCACAGGAACACTTGTTTTCCTAGATTTACCAGGATGCGAAACAATATTAGAAGCATCTTCACAAAAGATAATATGTTCTCCATCTACATTTTCAGTTACCAAATCCTTTACTATTGCTACTGCAGGTTCAACAGTTATTTGTTCATCAGGCTCTAAAGGTTTCTTGGCACTTTTATTAACCACACTAGCTATCAGAGAATGTTCCTTGACTTTAACAGGAAAAGGTATTTTTTCAATATAAGGTTCTGGCAAAATGTGATCAACAGTATGAACTTCAATACTTTTACCAATGGCCGAATTGGCTTTATCTTTATAAGGTTCATGATATTTATTCAAATCCTTCTTAGGCACATCAAGATAAGAGGCAAAAGCTTTGTAATAATTTGCAACAACTTGAGAATCAAGACAATAAACAGCACTAACATTACGGAAATCATCAGTCTCCATAAAAGATTTAATGCATTCGTAATCATAATTTATACCTGACTTTCTACCTTTGTCGTTCTCCCATCCTTCAGTATTTTCCTGAATACGGTCAAGAAGGTCCCATTTAACTTCTTCTTCAGTACGTGTAAATGATCCAGAACAAGAGGCATCCAATAAATCCTTATCATGAAGAGAAAGCCTTGCATAAAAATTATTGATAACAATATTACTTGGGAGCTCATGAATGGGACATTTGAGCATTAGTGACTTCAATCTCCCCCACGCTTGGGCAATACTCTCTCCATCATGAGGCCAAAAATTATATATGCGATTTCGATCTTGATGAATCTCACTAGGAGGATAGAATTTAGAATAAAAGAGAGGTACAATTTCCTCCCAGCCAATAGATCGGCCATTCTTCAGCATCTTATACCATTCCGCAGCTCGGCCCTTCAGTGATATAGAGAATAACTTCCTCTTGACTTTTTCCATTGAAATACCTGCACACTTGAACAACTCGCATAATTCATGTATAAATAGTAAATGATCACCAGGATGGATGGTTCCATCTCCAACATAGCGGTTATCCATAACACGTTCAACAATTTTCATAGGTATTTTAAATGGATCTAATTCAGCAGGCGGCGGTTCATCTACTACCTTAGCAGTGGCAGTAGTATTCCCAAATAGGGATTCGAATGGAGATCTCTCCATAATAAAATAAAGCAGCAAGCAGAAATAAAAACAGCACTTACAGTAAAGGTTTCCCTTACCAATTCCACTTACCAATAGCACTTCACTCCCCGGCAACGGCGCCAGAAAATAGTCTTGATGACCCACAAGTATAGGGGGTGTATCGTAGTACTTTCGATAAATAAGAGTGTCGAACCCAACGAGGAGCAGAAGGTGTTGACAAGTAGTTTTGATCAAGGAATCACTGTAAATACTAGCAGACAAGTTTTTAGGGGTTTTTGATATTGCAGATAAATAAAATACGAGTAAATAAAAGACAGTAATAATAATTGCAGCAAGTGGCCCAATCCTTTTTAGAGCAAAGGATAAGCCGGTTGGTTTACTTATGATGGCAAAATGTTCTTGAGGACACACGGGAATTTCGTCAAGTGCTTTCGCTTCCTACAGCGATTAATCTTTATTGTTTTGATAAGTGTTGTGTGGGTGAACCTATGCTAATGCACTGCCCTAACTTGGACTAATACATACTTGTGATTAAACCCCTTGCAAGCATCCGCGTTACAAGGAAGTAATTAAGATAAATCTAACCACAGCCTTAAACTCTGAGATCCTACACTCCCTCATGCACCGGTTTACTAACGGGGGTTTAGGTTTCTGTCACTCCGGCAACCCCACAATTAGTAGCCGAATACACAATGCATTCCCTAGGCCCATAAAGGTGAAGTGTCATGTAGTCGACGTTCACACGACACCACTAGAAGAATAACACCACAACTTAAATATCAAACCATTAAATATTACTCAACATAATTCCACTACTAACAGCATGACTTCTCCCATGTCCTCAAGAACTGAACGAACTACTCACAAGACATCATATGGATCATGATCAGAGGTGATATAATGATGAATAACAATCTGGACATATACTTCAATTCACCGATAAAACTTAATAGCATCAACCACAAGTAGTAATCAACACCGGGAAAGTTTCCCCTATGAACTACACAAAGTATAACCCTAGATGTTACAGCGGAACGAAGTGGAGCGGTGGAGATGATGGTGACGGCGGTGGAGATGATGATGATGATCCCGATGAAGTCCAGCGTGATGACGATGACGATGGCGATGATTTCCCCCTCCGGGAAGGAATTTCCCCGGCAGATTTCTCCCTGCCGGAGAGCTTTTTCTCTCTCTGTGGTTTCCGCCTCGTGGAGGCGGCGGAATATTTCCTCGATGGCTCCCCGTCTTAGGGTTTCTGGGGGATGAAGTACGCGAAGGGGGAGCGCCGAGGTGGGCCAGGGCCCCCACACCCTACCACGGCGCGGCAGGGGGACCCGCGCCGCCCTATGGTGTGGGCCCCTCGTGGCCCATCTCAGCCCCCCTTTTGGCTGCCTCCGACATCTGATAAAATAGGAGCTTCAGCATAATTCCCCTTGTCGCAGCAGTGGAACATGGGGTTCCCCTGATGCTGCCAAAGTGGGTCCTCCGCTGGGGCCCACCAAGAAGATGGGTTAGCCCATTTGCCTCAAGGACACCCGACAAGTTCGACATCAAGTCTCTGCGGCTAAGGACCAGGTGACCTTCCGGGTCACCCCCTCGCCCGAAGAACCAGGCAAGACACCCGCGGGTCCGTGCTCCCGGCAGGAGGCCAGGCGCACCCCCGGTATCCATCCGTACCATTGAAAGGATAAGATTGCCAGCTCGCCGGAAGCTGGTGGAAGACTTGGGCGCCAAGATGAAGGCCGCGCCCCGGTGACGTTGCCACGAGCGTAGTTGGTGGGGCGGACAGGCTTTGTCCGTCCCACCTTTTCCAAGGGCGGACGACCACGCCGCCCTCCTCAGAACGCTTGGAGGAGAGAGTGCCACGTCTCCTCCAAGGACCGCCGAGGGGTTTTCCCGCCAAGACCCCTCACACCTCTCGCGTGCCCATGTCGGACCCCCTTAGCCTGTAAAAGGAGGACCATGACACCGACGAGAGGAGGAGGAGAAAACCAAGATAGAAGCAAGCTAGAGCTCCGGCAAGACTAGACTAGGGTTTGGAAGGTAGAGAGAGAGGTGATCTCCCCAGGGCAGGATCTGCTCTTCGTCTACCTCCGGCCGATACTCTGCCGGGTTCACCCCAGAACACCCTTGTACACCACACCATGATGAACCTCTCAATCCAGATATGCAGGAGTACGGCTTTTAGCCTCCGGGCGGCCTGAACCTGGGTAACTCTGTGTGTCCTGCTATGTTGCTTAATCTCTCCCTCTCGACGAAGAACTTGGCATCCTAGCTCCCGGGTAAGGCGTCTTCTAGCCTCCTTCGCGCCCCGTGCCGAACCTAAAAAGGGGTATCATCTACTCCCGGTGTCCGTCACCCGAGACACGACATCTGGCGCGCCAGGTAGGGGCGCAAGCGCTGGATTCATCTTCTTCTTCATCAACCTCAAATTCGTCGTCAAGTTCATCGTCAAGTTCTGCGTCGAGCTTCTCGTCCGTGACAAGATCCGCTTCAAGACCTCCGGCGCCTTCGGAGCAGCATTAGTTTCAGCTCTCACAGGCGAGGCGCCGGATCCGACGGCCAAGATGACAAAGAAGAAAAAGGCTAAGGCAGCCATGGAGTTTCTGCGGTATCCAGGACTCGGTTTCGTCCTAGGGGAGCCCTCGTCGACCTCCGCCACCAAGTGTCGGGACTTTGGAGTACAGTTTGTACGACCAGCGGCGTATGTCAGTCCTCTAATCAGTGAGGAAAGGCCTCAGGAAAATGCCAAGAGCATCGATGTACCTTCCTCCTCGTGGACGCACGAGGAAAGGGAGGAACTCTGCTCCAACGTGACACCTGCAGCGCAGCCTCTGAAAGGCGAAGGCCCAGATCAGAGCACGGAGGACGATCCTCTTGTTTACGTGCCCCAAGAGCTCAAGATTCCCCTGCGCAAGGATGGCCAGCCTGGAGTGTGGTGCATGTACCACAGATCTGATAGACACAGTTTGGAAGAATGTCGCCAGTTCAACGATATTCAGTTGAAGCAGAAGAACGAGGAGCGCTATGCCTGCGGCGAGCCAGGATCTGCAGAGATTGCCCCGTCACCAAGAAACCAAGAAAACCAAGGCCAATCCCAGCACTCCACAGAAGGGAAAGTCTTTTCGAACCTTCGCTAATGCCTCTACTCAGACTGAAGAGCGTGAAGAGCCAAGCCCAACCCAACGGACACAAGATTGTCAAAGATTGCTGCCAGTTGGGACCAAACCTTCGTCTGCGGCAATTCTGACGAAGGAGAATGGGAACTCCTGGGTCATATAGTGACAATACACCCGGGACCGAGTGGGCCTCCCCAGAAGTACTGGATCGTGAAATGGCTAGCTTCCAGTCCTCAGAAGTAAACAGCATCCGGGTCTCTGGACCGGCATTTCTATCATGCCAGTCAGTTGCCGGATCACCAAGAAGGTGAGCTCCGGGTCTTGCAGTAAGAGGGTCTCCGGACCGGCATTTCTATCATCCCAGCCAGTTGCCGGATCACCAAGAAGGTGGCCTCCGTGGTCTCCGGACCGGCGTCAGTCAGCCAGTTGTGCCTTCGAGCGGCATGCAAGGACCAGTCCCCGCAAGGGTGTATTGGGCCCTTGGGTATATTTCGGCATGGAAGCCCTGTTCCTACCAAGAATTGTGGGGCAGGGCAGAATTATGTCTGAAAAACGACATAGAAGACCCGCCGCGGCGGCAGCGCGACGAAGTAATTGCCGGAATATACCGAAAGGAGGTCAAATGCGAGCTAAGTATAAACGCGCTCGCGCGGGCTTCTTCCCGTTTGCATTGGTTTTATACACTTTGGCTAAAGCGAAAGCGGGCGTAATCTTGGGGTAGCGCCTCCGCGACAATACTGTCATTTCCCTCGGGCAGTGGAGTCGTGGGCTGAGGTTCGTGCGGTCAAGACCGGTGGGTCCCTAGAGGGGTTGCGCCCTGTGTCAGCAATTCAAAACAGTCTGATTGCTCACGGCTGGTTAGCGCTCGCGCCTTTGGACCCTTCCCGAGTGCGTTAAGCCCCCACGAGTGCAATAAAACTCATGTGAATCGGGAAAAGTTATTTATATTACAAGTACAATGTTCATCAGCCTTTCGGCGGTACAATTGCAAAAGCTTGGTTCACGGCCTTTGTATTGTCCTGTCCTTTGCAGGACTTTACAGGTTTACGGGTTGTATTCACGGGAAAGACGCCCCAGGATCTCGTCCACTTGGCCAGCAGCGTTAGGAGGAGTCAGCATCCCGGGTCCCAGCCTCTCCAACTCGGACAGCAGCGAAAGCTGCGGTGCTGCTGGTGGAGGGCCACGACTATGCGGGTGATGGCCTGCCGGATCGCCTGCTCTCCTTCCGGGAAAGGGGCTCTGCTTGTCCGCTCCCGGACACCCCTAACCAGCGTCGCCACGTACTCCAAGAATGCGGGATAGTGCATGAAAGTGCGAGAATGGTCAGCTTTGAGGATGGGCGAAGAAGACACCCCCAAATCAGTAAACTCTTTCACGACCCTTGAGGACCACGTGTGCATCTTGAGCAAGATGTTGAGATCCTCGCGACGGTGAAGCTGGAATTGGTGCTTCTCCTTCTCCAGCACCGCTTTGGTCTCCGCCAGCTCGGCTTGAACCGCTTTAAGCTGGGTAGACTTCTGCTCGTGCTGGTCCCAGGCAATTTGCGCCTGTGACTTAGACGCTTCCATTGCCTCGCGGCCTGCTGCCAGTTCTTCGGCCTCAGCCTTCCGGGTAGCTCTCGCCCGAGCTGCGGCTTCGTCCCGAATGCCACTGCCTCCTTCAGGCGCTGGATCTGCTTCTCCAGCTCTGCCCGATCCGCAAGCGCACCTCCTTGGTCTTCCCCACTGCGAGCAAAGGCCTCCCGCTGCACAGCTATGGTATGGGTGCTGGACTTTACCTGCCGCCTGAGATCCTCCCTCTCGTCCCAGATCCGCTGGGATTCCTGTCTTGCTTGCCGAAGGCGCTTTCGCTCATGCTCAAGATCTCCAGCCAGCCGCCTTAGACGCATGTCCTGGGACTCGATAATCCTGTCTTTGGCTCGCAAGGCCTCCGCGTTTTCTAGCTCAACTTCCTGTCGGGTCCACCCTGCCGCGTTTTCCATCCCCTGCTCTAGGCGGACCTCGTCTTGGAAGGATTTAAGTTGCAACTGCTCCAAGGCTTCGAACTGGGCTTGTTCCTGCTCCTCAAAGTCGCCAAGACGCTGCTGTAGCTCCCACTCTTCACGAGCTATTCTGAGCTCGCGGGCATGGAGCATCTCCTCGTCCGCGGCTATCCTCGCCTCTCGAGCACGCAAGTCCTCCCCATCACCAGAAGCAGCCTCCGATCGCCTCTCTATCTCGGCGCAAGCAAAGGCAAGGAACTCCCCAGCGCCGGGGAATGCCCTCGAGAAGACGGCTTCCCGTGAACCTTCCCTCGACGGGAGAGAAGTTCCACGCGAGGATTGACCGGTCTCAATCCTTCGTTCTAGACGAGATTCCGGGGCTCCACGTCGAGCCTGCTCCCGGGAGAACCCGCCGCCTCAAGTTCTGCATCAACAAGCGGCAAGTCAATCTTCAAGGGCCGAGCCCCGGCCGTGAAAGGACCATGTCAAGAGCTTCGGGAGGACTTACCCGGAAGCAACGACGAGGAGCTCGCTGGCGGTTCTGCGGGGAAGTCATCTCTTGAGTTCGGGGAAGGGGGGTCCACGCCGCCATCTCCCTCTTTTCCTGGACTTCACGCTGTAAAGACGGAGTTTCGACAGGAGCCGGGGGCTCCTCCGTGACCGCGACAGAGCTCTCCGCGGTCTCGCCAGCTTCAACGTCGTCTTCGACCCGGCGGCATTTCCTGGACTTCCGAGTTCTGGGGACCTACGAAGAAAACAAAGCATCATGTCATTGAAGCATCAGGCAAAGATTCGTCGCTCGGAGTCGCAAGGACTCTAACTTACTCTCGAGTCCGCTTGGCTCCGGGGAGCTCCAGCTCTTGTCTCCCAAAGCACCGGAAGAAATCAGCGATAGGCTCTCCTCGGTGCCATCATCCGCTAGGAGCGGAGGAGGAAGAGCTTTGGAGTCATCTCCCGACTCTGGCTCGTCAAGTGGGTTTGGGTGCGCTGGCGCTCCGGGAGCAGTTCAACCACTGCACCCTCGACCCTCGTCCGGGCCTCCCTCGCCTCTCGGGGAGAGGCAAGGTCCGAGTACCCGGTAGGCTCGTCCGGGGCAAGTTCTCCCTCAGCTCGTCGTCGGATAGCTCAGGACCTTCCGGGGAAACGTCTCCGCCAAACAAGTTAGCAGCTGTAGAAGACCCTTGACCCGGCGCGATCTTCTGCGCTGGAACCGGAAGGGGATCCAGGAATTCAGTGCCAGCAATCCCAAATGCGTTGCATGCTGGCATGCGGATCCGGGCAACCGCAGCACCTGAGCCATCAAAGAGGGGAAGCACTCCCGGCGGAAGATGAAAAGGAACCCGGAAGCAGAAAGAGCATCTTGCTTGACCATTCTTTCCACTGTAAGAGGAATCCAATCCTCGGCTGAACCTCCCACAGCGGCTGTGACCTGTGCTGCAGCGGGGCGATTCCTCTTCGGATGAAGTCACCCACAATGGCGGAGCATGTCAGTTTTTGGTCGCGGAGCTCGGTTAATCTTTCAATGATTGGGGTAAGAGCTGGATCCTGGGAACTTCTGTCCTTGGAATTGGCCAAGCGCTCCGTAGGAAAGGTTGGCGTCAGGAGGTGGGGATTGAAGCCTCCCACTGAAATGAAGTACCAATTGTGTCTCCACTCCCCCCAGTCCGGTTTAATCTTCACAACTGGGTATTGGTGCGCTGACGACTTCCTGAGGCGAAAGGTAACCCCGCCGGCTATCCACTTCGACTTTCCCAGGCGGGGAACAAAGAAGTGGCGGAACAAGGCCACCGAAGGCGTTACCCCGATGAATGCCTCACATGCATAGGCAATGGAGGCCAGAATCAACACCGCATTTGGATGCAAATGAAGCATGTGCAGTCCAAACGCCTCCAGGATGGCGAGGAAAAACAATGAAAAGGGGGGCAACAGTCCCATTACCGAGAAGTTGTGGAAGATGACCACTTCATCTTCTCCCTGAAGACCTTCTCCAGGACGGATTGCCACTTGTTCTCCACCACGGAACTCCAAAGCTATTGCGCGGCGAGCCGGATCCACCTTCTTCTCATCAGCATACACGCTCGGAGAGAACACAGCCTGCATCACCCTCTTCGGGGGAGGCACGGCGGCGGCGCGAGAGGCTTCAATCGCCGCTTTCTCTGCTACGGATTGCTTCACTTTCCGCACTCCTCCCCTCTCGCGCCTGGGCGCCATGAGCGGTAGAAGAGTGGACTCCCTGAAGTAAGGTCCAGGCGGCCGAAGGAAGAGGGCGGCGCTCGGCAAAGAGGAAGGGTCGGATTCCGGTAGCGGCGACTTGGGGATTTCGGAAGATTTGGGGAACAATTGCCGCAGCACAGCGAGGTGTGACTCATAAGGCTTCCCACGCGTCACGTCGCGGACCCATTACTCCGACTGACGCGGGGATCGAGGGGTGTTCCGCTTCAAGCGCTCCCTCCCGTTGGATTCAAGATAGACATTGGCCGTCCGTGCGAACCGCAACGTTCGCAACGACCAATTCCAAGAGAAACTCGGGGGCTCGTCTCTACTTCGCCCTGGCGAGCCCCAGGCAAAGCAAGCAAGGCGTCGGGTACCCACTTTGGCCAACTCTTTGGCCATAGCCCCGGCAGCAACTGAAGCAAGAGCCGCCGGGACCATGCCCGGGGGCTACTGTCGCAGCAGTGGAACATGGGGTTCCCCTGATGCTGCCAAAGTGGGTCCTCCGCTGGGGCCCACGAAGAAGATGGACAAGGCAAGGATTCAAGTACAGCAGATGGGTTAGCCCATCTGCCTCAAGGACACCCGACAAGTTCGACATCAAGTCTCTGCGGCTAAGGACCAGGTCACCTTCCAGGTCACCCCCTCGCCCGGAGAACCAGGCAAGACACCCGCGGGTCCGTGCTCCCAGCAGGAGGCCAGGCGCACCCCCGGGTATCCATCCGTACCATCGAAAGGATAAGATCGCCAGCTCGCCGGAAGCTGGTGGAAGACTTGGGCGCCAAGATGAAGGCCGCGCCCCGGTGACGTTGCCACGAGCGTAGTTGGTGGGGCGGACAGGCTTTGTCCGTCCCACCTTTTCCAAGGGCGGACGACCACGCCGCCCTCCTCAGAACGCTTGGAGGAGAGAGTGCCACGTCTCCTCCAAGGACCGCCGAGGGGTTTTTCCCGCCAAGACCCCTCACACCTCTCGCGTGCCCATGTCGGACCCCCTTAGCCTATAAAAGGAGGACCATGGCACCGACGAGAGGAGGAAGAGAAAACCAAGATAGAAGCAAGGTAGAGCTCCGGCAAGACTAGACTAGGGTTTCGAAGGTAGAGAGAGAGAGAGGTGATCTCCCCAGGGCAGGATCTGCTCTTCGTCTACCTCTGGCCGATACTCTGTCGGGTTCACCCCAAAACACCCTTGTACACCACACCATGATGAACCTCTCAATCTAGACATGCAGGACTAGGGATTTTAGCCTCCGGGCGGCCTGAACCTGGGTAACTATGTGTGTCCTGCTGTGTTGCTTGATCTCTCCCTCTCGACGAAGTACTTGGCGTCCTTGCTCCCGGGTAAGGCGTCTTCCAGCCTCCTTCGCGCCCCGTGCCAAACCTAAAAAGGGGTATCATCTACTCCCGGTGTCCGTCACCCGAGACACGACACCCCTGAATTGACGATCTTCAGAAATAGGGTGTCTTGACGATGCTTTTTCCAGCTGAATCCTGACTCCGGCAGTTAATTCTCCAATAATCATCAAACATGCGAAACAAGATAAAATAACATAAGTATATCATCCAAATATGAAATATATCAATGAATAGCAGTAAATTATGATATAAAATAGTGATGCAAAATGGACGTATCAGTTTCCGCATAAGGATTATCCTTAAGGATGTCGACAAGCCTTCAAATGACATCTCGGTCTAGGTTCGGGGAGCACTGAATTAAGGATTATCCTTAAGGATTCCGAATAAGGATTATCCTGAATGCTGGACATTGCACCGATGTGGGTTCCTTGCACTGGGCAGTATTAGCGGCACCTAAATGTAATTCAAAGAATGAACTTACTACATAGTTTGAGTAGTGTGTGCTATAGTAGTAGTAGAGAAAAAAAGGCATCAGCACACAAGTATACCTTTACTAATGAAAACTATGTGATCATCTTCCATTGCTTCAGTTGTGCTTCCTAGATTACATGTTATTTCAATGACAGTGTAAAAATGCATTCTCAAATTTACAACCAATTATATGGTGTCTAACTGCGTGAGCAGCAAAACTAACAAAATCAAGGTTCTGACTAAAGCCTAACATGAAATATCTAGCAGAACATGGCACTCTAATTTTTATCTCAGAATATTATTTCAACAATGTTGTCTTACGCCCACAAAATGCATACATCGAGACAAACAACATATATACATGTACGACGGTGAATGCAGTCAATAAACATGTAAAGATAGGGAACTTGATATTCTTCACCTACAGCTTTATGGCTCTTTCCTTCTAGATACATCAAAGCATAACCTAAAGCTTGATAATACATATGACAAACGCTCTACTTTTATGGATAAGGAGATCCAAGGGTGGACCCAAACATCACCAAAATATATTTATCAAGAAATTTCAGTGCACAAGAAACTAATCCAATTCACTATTTGCTGAACAGAAAAATACTCTCAGTCAGTTTGCACCTCTTACAAATAGAAGCAGCAAGAAAATTAGTTATAAATGACTACCAAATAGGGAACAAACTAACCAAGACAAATAGCCAACAAAACAAAATATATTCACATGTTCTTGTACATATATCCAAAACACAGAACTTGGAAAACCTAACAGATATAAAAGAAGAAGCCCAAACATATACCGATGAATATTTTGCCTAGTCAACGAAACTGGTGATTTCCTATGAAACTATTGGCTCATTCTCTTAGCGGTAAGATAACAATAATTGATAAAATTGGCAAAGATAAAGGAATTTGTAAGTGAGATTTACCTTGAATTGCAGAAAAAGTTTGTGTCAGCGTACTTGGGCAACTAAAGGCATAAGAGCTTGATGATGGATGTCCCATCAGTGAACCTGTAGGGCACTCTAGTACAATGGAATCCATGCAAGGGGTATCTCGTCTAGATGCATAACTTGCATTACGTTGAGCTAGAAGCATCTGCCGCTCTTTAGGTGGTAGGCTATGTCGACGCGCTCGCTGGCATGCATTTCTTTCTTGCCTCTCCTCTGGTGTTAAACTTTGCCTTCGTACTCGCTGGCTTGCATTTCTCTAATCAAGTGTTATACGCTGTCGTTTCTCTCTTCTTCGTGCATTAATCTCTTCCTTTTCCTCAGGTGTCAAATTTTGCCGACGTGTTCTAACACGTTCCCGCCTTGCTTGGATTTGTTCTGGTGTACGGCTAGCATATCTTATTGCTTCACGTGCACGCTTTCGGCCTACAGCATTTACATGAGAAATTAATTGAGTGGGTAAACAAAATTATATAAGCAAACACTTTCGCCTTATAGATTTACCCTTTGAGCTTTCTCCTAGCTGCAAGCCCTCGATTGATGTGAGCATACCATCGACTACTGTGTACATAAGTTGGACCATAAATGGTTAGGTACAAAAAACAAATATACAACCAGATTGTTTTGCCAAACAGTAAGGTACATGGTACCAACCTTTTTGTTTTCCTTTAGCACTTTGTTGGCACGAGAGGTGTAACATTTAAGGCGTAAGACCTGCTGATTTTCCCAAAAAAACAGAAGTGGAGGTTAGCAAAAATTGAATCCAGAGCTGAAAACACAAACGCTAGTACGACCGTTATAGGCAATCTAACAAAAAAACTATTCTTTGCCAGAAGTCAAAGAAATATTCCTTTTTATGTCAGTTGATCATCATTAAATCCGAAATTGAACATTGGATGAATTTGAACAGCGCTAGGTAAGCAAGATGAATACAAAATAAATGATATTCACAGTTGTGGCAGCCCAAACAGTACAATTGAACTACTCTACTTGTTCTTCTTCCGTCCTGCCTCCGCGCCATTGTCGTCCACGGCGCGGCGTCACTTCTTGTCGTTTTCCTTCTCCTCCGGCTCGTGCTCCTCCTTCTCCGGCCGTGCGTCCTTCTCCGGCGAATCCTTCTCTCGCGCCTCCTTCTCCGGAGCATGCTCCTCCTTCTCCGGTGTGTCCTTCTCTGGCGCGTGCTCCTCCTCCTCCGGCTCCTCTTCCTCCGCGACTCCTCCTCTTTGGAGTCGTCTTCTCCTTCGCGTGAAGACGGCGGGTCCGAGTCGTCGGATTCGTCTTCTACAGAGCGTGAAGACGGCGGGTACGAGTCGTCGGGGTCTGAGTCCGGCGGCACGTCTTGATCGCACCATGGGGCTTCACCGCGGTCTTCACCGCTCGCGTCGTCGCTCGGGCTTCCTCGTTCTGCCACCAGGGTTCCTCCATGGCGGTTGTGCTAGTGTGGTAGAGAATGTGGGATAGAACAAAGGGGAGAATGCGAGAACTGCCTGGCTTCGCGCGGTTCCAGTCACATTTTATTAGCGTCGAGCAGGCGGGTCCAATCCCTCGTGAATTAAGCCGCATTGAACATGCGCGCTTCCAGTTTGTAACTGCAATTTCCAAGTCACATCGCAAACGGATATCCATCCACAATCGTTGTCATAGAGATACATATTGGAAACGGAGGTGACTTTATGACCGTTGCCAATACTATTGGTAACGGAGATCGAAAAGTCTCCGTAACCAATGTTGACGGACCAGCCGCGGCCCAGTTCTGCCAGGCCTCGTCCGCAACGCTAAAATCACGATTTTTCGTCGCCTATCTCTTGCCGTTACCATAGAGGGGTATCCGATGTGTCGTTCTGTACTAGTGCGGTTTGGTAAAATAATGGAAATCTTCCTTGGAAACAAATGAAACGTTATGCCACTTGCAACTTGGTAAACTGAAAAACAGTTTCTAACAATGTATAAGTTTGCAGGTAACAAAGGCTGACATTTGTACGAATTTATTCAAGCTTTAAATACAAAATACAATGTGATGCAAATGGATTGTGTAAGATACGGAAAAACTAAAAACTGAATAAATAGATTCACTCATAATCATGAAGATTTGATGAATAAGATGAATTAATGTGGCAAATGAATGGCTAGGCCAGTAAAGATGTAACATTGGTTTTGATAGTAGCATTGATGATATCGTTTTCAGGGTTCCAGCATGAATACATATGAATTTTGCATATTACTAAATAAAGTAATCCACCAGCATAGTACAGATTGACTGTATCCAACTGACTATAAGTTTGCACGACATATAACAGCATTTTCTCAACTAAAAAATGAAGCAAAATAGCTATCTGGGAAGCACAAATTAGCAATATATTATTTTCACCCGCAATTTTCAACCAAATCCTAAGAGCGCCAATCAAAACCTAACCAAGATTGGACCCTTCTCCATTGCAATCATTAGTAAATTTTTGGATTGCATAACACGACATACCTTTGTCCTTGGAGAAGCAGATCAGAAGGCGAAGGACAGTAAATCCACCTCCTCACACTCTGTTCGATCTGAAGATATGAGAGAATGACCACCGTGTTGCTTCTTCGGATGTAGTTCGAGCAATGTGAGTCTCATCTGCCTGCTCACTTGTATTGGTCTGCAAGAGTGGTTTCTAGATAGTTCGACGTAGGCGCGGATTCAGGTGACGAAAATTTGAATTTGGGAGGCGGCAAGGGTGGGAATGATGAGGTAGCCGAGCATAGCTCCAGAACATTCCAGGGAGCGCGTCGGTGGGAAGGATAAATAGCAGTAGGTGGCGACGGCGCCGCCGAGGATGAGCACCGTGTAGCCGGCAGCGTACTTGTGGAGGTCGTAGTTGGAGAAGGAGGAGACAGCGGAGGAGACGACAATGAGGAGAGGGACGTGGTGGTGATGGTGATGGGTGACGAGATTCTGCAGCAGAAAGGGAGGAGGCATAAGAAGCCTTCGGACACGGAGCCACGGAAGGTGCTGCCGGCGTGCCTGCGGAGGTCGGCATTGGAGGAAGCGTGCCGGCGCATCTCCTGCATCGGAGGAAGCGGGGGACGGGGGTCGAGGGGATGGCGAGGAGGAGGGGAGGTGGTGGTGATGCCGGGTTGGGTACTGATATGGCAAAGGAGGCAGGAGATGCGCCGCCGGAAGGCCGGAGCCGCCGCGTGCCTGCCGAGCCCGGCGTGGGAGGAGACGAGGGAGGGGGCGGAGGGATGGCGAGGAGGAGGGGGAGGTGGTGGTTGTTCTGCGCGGTGGCACTGTGCTAGAAGATATGGAGGCAGGAGAGGCGCCGGTGGAGTGTCACATCAGCGGCGTACCTGCCGAGGTCGGCAACGGAGGAGATGGGAAGGGGCGGGCGCAGGAGATGACAAGGTGGGGGTGTGGTGGGCGGTGGAGTTGCGGGAGATATGAAAGGATCCGGGGGCGGACGGCACCGGCGGCGGCCACCGCGCCATACCAGCTCCGGCGCTGCCGGCCAGCTGGCGGGTTGCTGGCTCTCATGACTTTTCCCCAATTTTCAGGTGGGGAAGAGATAGGGAAGACAAGGACTTAATGCCAATATGTAACGAATGGTTGGGTCTTTTTTGTTAACTTTCCGTAGAGAGCTTCGTGTACGTTGATATGAATCGAACGATCGTGGATAAAAGATGGTAGGCACACCATCATCACCAACTGCGGTTTTTATAGGAGTGGAGAAAGTCGAGACGAGGGCTGAGGCGTCGAGCGCCACTGTCGAACCCCTTCTTCCGCTCGATGCATTAGCCGCCGGTGTGCAGTGCGGCCGCTGCCGGCGAGTTCGCTTCCCGCGGTCCATACTCCATCCCGCCCCTGATCCGCCGGCCACACGCTGCGCCGACGCAGCGTGAGGACGACCGGGTGAACTCCTAAATTCGGCCGCCGCATCATTACTCCGGCAGAAAGAGCGGCGCTACGGCAACGAACAGCAGCGGTGCAGCGCCTGCATGCAGTCCCACTCCCACATCAGTCAGATTTCAGAATTTCATAGTTACACACTGTGAGTGCAGACAGAGTGCTTCAATCTTATTTTATTTTTCTGATTTCGCCAACACAAGAGGATTATCCTTAATTATTTAATTTATTGATTTCTAGGTCCTAAATACGAAGAAAAAATTGACAAATCTAGTCCTTTGAAATGTATGTGAGATATACAGATATAGCTTCATAGACATCAAAGATTACTCTGACCTCAACACCGATATCTACCAATTTTGAACACCAAGATGAAACGTGAGCAATCTCTTTCTGTATCTTAATTATCGTAGATGTTGGCACCACTATGAATTCCATTCTTGTTATTGTGAACTTTCATGTATTACATTGTAGTGCTATTTTTTTTTTTGTCACTTCGAATACCCATGAAAATTTCATATATTACATATTTCAAGCTAATTAGCAAATCTGTATAGACTCCAATAGATTGGTGTGTATCCCTTATTCCCTTTAATGTTTAAGAATCAAGATCTGACTCATCATTATCAAGAATCAAGATTGGTGTGTAAGATATTATGGCATATACATTATATATAGAAGTATATATGTGGATTGTCTAGCTCTTTCCATCACTTCGGACTTTTGATTGTGTTACCTAGTGCATGAAACATGATAGGTATTTAATTTTTCTAATCATATAGGCCATTGGAACAGGGGCCCGGATTTTGCCAGTCCGACACTGCCTGCTCGTGTGCACGAATGGCACTATCGGCGCGACTTAGCCAAGCCTAGCCTCTGTAGCACCCTTCCCTATCTTGATGCTCGATCATCCCCATGTGCTCAGTGCTTCATCTAGGAAGGCCACCGCTGCAGTGTGCTACTATGTAGATTGGGATTTTTGGATGATTTAGAAAGAAACTTATCCATGTTGGTAATCGTAATACAAAACGGCGATGGCACCGGTGCAGGAAACGGTGCACGCCGAGTAGTAGAAGACGGCTGAACCGTGGTAGAAACGCAACGTGGAACAACTGAGCTCAAGGAAGTTGCCATGGCGGCCCAAACCCATCTAGCACAAGAACGAGGCTGTGGCCCTGGTGAATGTTGGAATACCCGATCTGATAAACGGAACAATGAGGTTTTTGGAGAAGAACTAGCAGCTTGTGGTTAGGAATGTTTTGAAGAGTTCAAATTCATGAAACCTGCCTGTCTGCTTGAACCGGATGGTAGTAAGTGAAAAGTAAGAATGAGAAACCAAGAGAGGAGAAAAGGAGTTAATTGCACTGGCGGTCACACAACTCGTCGGTCATGTGCACTTAAGTCACACATCTGGAAAAATGTGATTTTTTGGTCTCACAATTGAACAAATGGGTGCAATTTGGTCACAAACGGGACACGTCGTCCCGTTTTGGACTGGGACTTTTCAAAAAAAAAAACTATGTTATATAATGTGGGTTATATTACGAAAATCACCGGCGTGCGCACGTCATGCAGATGTTCGACGAAATGCCCGGTGCGAGCAAGGGCGCGGTGGGGCAGTGGCGGCGCTCGGCCAGGACGGCGCACGGCGGCGCCGCTCGGCCGCTCGGGCGCGAGCAGGGGGCGTGGTGGGGGCGGAGGTGGTGCACGGCCAGGACGGCGCACGGCGGCGGCGCTCGGCCAGGACGGCGCCTGGCCAGGACGGCGCTCGGCCGCGAGGGCGCGAGCAGGGGCGCGGTGGGCAGCGGCGGTGCCCGGCCAGGACGACGCGGCAACCTCGCGCTCTGATGGTCTTCTACACGCTCGATCAGCACATCAGCGCATAGCTAGCAGCCTAGCACACATGGCAACACCGCTTGTGCTAACAGAGGCCCCGCCGAGTCGTCGCTGTCGCGCTTGCGCTTCGCGGACCTCGTTCCCGGGTGGTGCGCCTCCAGCACGTGCGAGTCGGCACCAGAGGTATACGGCGCCGGGATTTTTGCAGGGATGGCGGCGAGAGCAGACTGGCGAGACTAGACTTCCGGCGGGCGGTCAAACGGTGGTCGGCGACGCAATTTTTCCATGGGGACGGCGTACGGCACCGTGAGCTGGGGCACGGCAAGCGCAGGGGCACGGCGAGCGCGGGGCATGGAGGCGAGACCTGGGCTGCGGCGGCACTCGGCCAGGACGGCGCACGGCGGCGGCGCGAGTAGGCCGGGGGCGCCGGCCAGGGCGGCGCACGGCGTGGGCGGCGCGAGCAGAGGGCGTTGTGGGGGCGGCGGCGGCGCTCGGCAGGGGACGGCGGCGGCACGGTGAGGAGACAGCGTTGACCTTCCTTTTTTAATTTTATTTTGTTTTTTCGGGAAGATCTGACAGGTGGCCCATGGCTAATTTTACAATATGGGCCTGCTAATATTACTGGTGGGAGTTTTCTGAAAAGTCTCAGTCCAAAACGGAATGACATGTCCCGTTTGTGACCAAATTGCACCCATTTGTTCATATGTGAGACCAAAAAATCACGTTATCCAGATGTGTGATTTAAGTGCACATACGCGACGAGATTTGTGACCGCCAGTGCAATTAACTCGAAAAGAAGTCAGACCAGAGCCAATCAGGTGCATTGGGAAGAGTTTGGTTAGGACAGCCACTTCATTATTTTCGTCACGTGCGTGGAGTCATAGGGCAACAGTATATCACAGATTTGCTGAATTTTTAAAAGATGCCCAGGCGATGATAAGGAGAGATAATAATGTTGAACCGATGACAACGCTAGAGCAATGATGGGTAAAGAAAATGAATTCTAGGGGAAGTAGGGGCAAGAAAAAATGTAATCCCTCCCTTCCAGTTTAAAGGGTCTATCTCAAAAAATCAAAATTGCTCTTTCAGTAAACTCAGGGGGCTGGCGTACAATAACATTTTTCAGTTATAAAGCTAACATAAGCTCACACAGAGGAGTAAATAATATTTGCGGCTGATCTGATCCAGTGAGTCTTGCATCCCAAATAAATATTGGTCAACTGCAAGTTCTCAATTTCACCCAGCCTATAGATAGGTTGTGTGTCAGTATCAAGATGTTCATGCATTATTTCTTTTGCATGAACTCAGGAAGCTGCCATACATAATAGTTTTCGATAAAAAAGATTGACCCAATCTTACGCACAGACGCACAAGCTTGAAGTATGTGCTTAAGAGTTTTTCTTGATTGATTGGGTCCGGTGATTTGTTATCTCTCTCTCTCTCCCATTGGATTTTGTTTGCCAGTCTTCTTTATCTTTTGTTATAATGCATTTTTATCATTAAATAAGGTACAAAATAAAATGCAAGCTGCTTTGTTGTAAACTCTACATTAAGTTTCATCTACCGCTGTCCAGTTATAGTTCATGTTGACCAACTTGATTTCGCAGGAGATGACTATGGAGGAATGTGAGAAAGTACTGGAGGATATAGGATAAGAGAAAAGCTTTGCTAGCACTAAAGGCTGAGGAAAGAAAGGTTGAGATAGATAGATTCTCATGAGGTCTTCATTAAACTGGTACGTTCAAGCTGTGCTTTTCATTTCTGCTCCTTTTTCAGAACTTAATGTTGTTGGTCACCTTGCACTTTGGTTTGTTGTAGGGTGCTGAGAATCACAAAAAGAAAGAAAGTTTTGATAGAGATAAGCGTGCCAAGAAGGTATCTACATTATCCTCCCAAACTTCAGTCCAAGCTACTCTTACCTTTTTTTTACGGGGAAGCTGCTCTTTCGTTTTTGCTTTTTTTTACGAGGAAGCTGCTCTCTTGCTAACCCAATCTGTAACCGTTATCCTCTACTCCGTTTCTACATATAAGATGTTTTAGCTTTTTCCAGATTCAAATGTATCGAGACACGTTTTAGTGTGTATATTCATTCATTTCAGTACGTATCTAGACCACATTTGAAATAGCTAAAACATCTTATACTCCCTCCGTCTCAAATTATAAGGCGTCCTATTTTTGTGCTGCTCTTTGGGATCAACTCTAACCATAAATATATATACTAAATTATATGGATTGAGAATGTATAAATGGTATCGTTGGATTCGTCTTACAAAATTCTTTTATTTCATATATCAGTATACTAATTTTGTGAACACGTAATAAGTACAAATCATGATCAAACTTGTAAGTTGTTGACCAGCGAAATTTAAGGGCGTCTTATATTTTAGGATGGAGGTGGTGATCGTGGAGGATACCAGGGTGGCATACTTTGTTAGAGATAATATTATGTTTATACGGTTTGTATGTGTCCAGGCCGGATCGGTTGTAATCCTTGTTTGCCTTGGCGTGTAAGTTTTGTACCGTATGCATATATAAAGAGAGGAGCACCCCATCGAGGGTTTCACGGCAAATACTGTTTTTAACTTGGTATCAGAGCGTCGTTCTCGATCCAGGGTTTCCGCACGCGATGAGTTCTTCCGCGTGGCAGCTCTCCTCGGCCGCCGGCGCCGCCGCTTCCTCTCTCTCCGCTCAGCTCTCCACCGGCGCCATCACCTCCTCTCTTCCCACCTCCGCTCCCACAACCTACTCAAACACCATCACCGTGCAGCTCAATCGCACGAACTACCTATTGTGGAGGACTCAGGTCATCCCCAACATCGCCGGCCAAGGATGGCTCGGCTTTCTCGACGGATCATGCCGAGCTCCGTCGCAGACGATCACCACCGGTGAGGGTGCGGCCGTCGTGACGCAGCCCAATCCCTCCTTTGCGATCTGGTGGTACACCGATCAGAGGGTCATGAGCATCCTCGTTGGATCGATGAGCGAGGAAATCCTCGGACAGATGGTTGGCCGGACTACTTCCGCCGCCGTCTGGAACACCGTCACCTCCATGTTCTCCGCCCAGAATAGGGCTGGCATCCGCAACCTCCGCCGCCAGCTGACGACGACGAAGAAGAAGGACATGACCGCCACTGATTTCTTCAACAAGATGAAAGGGTTCGCCGATGCTCTGTCCATGGTCGGCAACCCCATCAGCGACGATGAGCTGGTCGACTACATGGTGGTCGGTCTCGGCTCGCAGTTCGAGGGACTGCAGTCGTCGCTTGCTGTCCTCAACAACACCGGCCAGACTGTTTCTGTCCCTGACTTCTACTCCATGCTGCTCACGTGCGAGGCCATCCAGGAGCAGAACTCTCAAGCCAGCGACTTCATCTCCTCGGCCAACTTTGGTGGTCGCGGCGGACAGCAGGGCACTGGTGGTGGGCGCTCGTTCGACAGCGCCCCTGCTAACGGCCGCTTCGGTGGTCGCGGCGGACATCAGCAGCAGCCGTCGGGTGGTGGCGGAAACCACTACGGCGGCGGTGGTGGCAACACCTACGGTGGTGCCTACGGCGGTGGCGGGCAGCAAGGAAACCGTGGCGGCTGCAATGGTGGCGGTGGCAACGGGTATGGTGGCGGCAACAGGGGAGGCAGAAACGGAGGACGTGGTCGCTTCCGTCCCCTATGTCAAGTGTGCAAGAATTGGGGGCATGATGCTCTCAGCTGCCGCAATCGTTTCAATCACGCGTACCAAGCGGATGATCAGCGCTCGGGGAACTCGGCTTCCTCCTCCTTCAACTCGGCTTCCTCCTCTTTCCACGATGAGCGTCCGTGGATCATGGACTCTGGGGCTACCGACCACTACACCAACGACATGGAACGTATGAACGTTCACGAGCGCTACCACGGCAAGGATCAAGTCCAGGTTGCCAACGGCACAGGTTTGTCTATTGCCCATGTTGGTAATTCTAATATTGCTGGTTCTTCCAAATCCATTGCCTTAAGAAATATCCTGCACGTTCCCGATATTAGCAAAAATTTGCTTTCAGTCTATCGTCTTGTTTATGACAATGATATATTCATCGAGTTTCATAAGCATTTTTTCTTTGTCAAGGACAAGGTCACGAGGAACATCATCCTACAAGGTAGAAGTCAAGGTGGTCTTTACCCCCTTCCATTTGATCGAGCATCCTCTCATGCGAGGCACGCATCTTCCGGTGTCAAGATTACGTCGTCTCAGTGGCACCAGCGTCTAGGTCATCCGTCCAATAAAGTAGTTCAAAACATTGTTAGGGCCAACAATTTACCTTGTTCTTCGAATTTTGAGTCGTTTGTGTGTGATGCGTGTCAACGCGCCAAAAGTCATCAATTACCTTATAATCATTCATCTTGTGTTTCTCGTTTTCCTCTTGAGCTTGTTCACACAGATGTCTGGGGGCCTGCTTTACCTTCTTCTGGGGGTTTTAAGTATTATGTTAGTTTTGTTGATGATTATAGTCGCCATTGCTGGATATATTTAATTAAACACAAATCGGATGTTGAGGGTATCTTTTATATTTTTCAGAATCACGTTGAGCGTCTCTTAAACACAAAAATCCGTGTTGTCCAGTCCGATTGGGGTGGTGAATATCATCGCCTTCATACTCATTTTCAGCGTACGGGAATTTCTCATCGTGTTTCTAGCCCACACACGTCTCAACAAAATGGTATTGCCGAACGCAAGCATCGACATCTTGTCGAAACAGGGTTAGCCCTCCTCGCTCATTCTTCTCTCCCACTTCGTTATTGGGATGAGGCTTTCCTTACCGCTTGCTATCTCATTAATAGGATGCCCTCACCCGTGCTTGACAACACCACACCTTTGTCTCGTCTCCTTCAGATGACTCCCGATTATTCTTTCCTTCGTACGTTTGGTTGCGCTTGTTGGCCAAGTCTGCGTAAGTATAACTCACGCAAGTTAGAGTTTCGATCCAAAATGTGTGTGTCTCTAGGGTATAGCCCATGCACAAAGGGTACAAGTGCCTTGATCGCAGCACCGGTCGCATATATATTTCTCGTGATGTGATTTTCGACGAGAACGTTTTCCCTTTTCTACGCCCGGTGTCACCGTGGATGTTTCCAAGTTACATGCTGTCACTTTTCCTTTGCACGAACCAGCTATTCAGAATACTAACATGCGCAATTATGACATTTCCCTGTTGCCAGTTGATACTCCTGGTATTTCCTCTGTTGTGTTTGTGCAGGATCCGATCGATGTCCAGGCTCCAATCGATACTGAGATCGACGTGCATGTGCATGCTTCGTCGTCTGTGCCAGGAGACAACGTTGGGCGCGCCAGCCAGCCCAGCTCCTCTCGCTCGGGCCCGTCCACCACAGCTGGGCCGCCATCTCCTGGGCCTTCCCATCTACCGCTCCCGAGTGTGCTGTCGCTCCCGATCACGAGCGTGCCACTGCTCCGCAAGATGGGCCGCCTGCTGGGTCGCCAGATGGGCCTGCTAGCTGTCCCTCCGCGTCCTCCGACGTGCCATCATCGTCCGCGCCTTCTGCAGCTTCTCGTCAGCTGCCCGTGCGACCTCCTGCTCCGCCTCCGCTGCACACCATCGGCACTCGGAGTCGCCACAGGATTTCCCGTCCGAGGGATTTCAAGAATGGTACAGTTCGCTACAATCCCTATCGACGTGGTGCGTTTCTTGCAGAACCGACCACTTATCGCACTGCGCTTTCGGAACCTACCTGGCGGACAGCTATGGAAGCAGAATATGATGCCCTCATCAACACTCAGACCTGGAAATTGGTACCTAGGCCTCCAGAACAAATATTGTTGGCAGCAAGTGGATATTCAAAACTAAGTTTCGCCCTGATGGTTCGGTGGACAAACACAAGGCTCGCTTGGTTGCTCGTGGTTTCACTCAACAGCAGGGTATTGACTATCATGACACTTTCAGTCCGGTGGTTAAACCTGTCACTATTCGCCTTGTGCTCTCACTTGATGTTTCTCGTGGCTGGTGTCTTCGTCAGATTGATGTCAGCAATGCCTTTCTTCATGGATTTCTTGAGGAAGATGTTTACATGCAGCAGCCTCCTGGTTTTGAGGATTCTCGTTATCCACATCATGTGTGCAAACTCCAACGGGCTCTTTATGGTCTTAAACAGTCACCCCGTGCTTGGTACGCCCGTCTCAGTGATCGCCTCCTTCAGCTTGGATTTGCTGCCAGCAAGGCCGACACGTCACTTTTCATCTTTGATCAGCATGGAGTTCAGGTCTACATGCTTGTGTACGTTGATGATATTATTCTGGCTGGTTCATCTGTTTCTGCTGTCGATCGTGTGGTTCAAACTCTGTCGGCCACGTTTCCTATCAAGGATTTGGGGTGCTTGCAGTATTTTCTAGGCATTGAGGCTAGTTATAGTCCTAAGGGTATGGTTCTCACCCAACACAAGTATGCGCTGGATTTGTTACACCGCGCAAACATGGAGCAATGTAAAGCTGTTCACACCCCTATGTCCTCCACGGACAAGCTCTCTCGTGAAGTTGGTGTCCCGCTCAGTTCAGATGATGCTTTTCGTTACAGGAGTCTTGTCGGCGGTCTGCAGTACCTCACTCTCACAAGACCGGACTTGTCATTTGCTGTGAACAAAGTCTGTCAGTTCTTGTCTCAGCCTACGGCTGTTCATTACGAGGCTGTCAAGAGGATTTTGCGCTATATCAAGGGTACTGTCTCCACCGGCTTACATATCTGGCCTTCATCCTCCACCGTGTTAGATATCTACACTGATGCTGATTGGGCGGGCTGTCCCGATGACCGCCGCTCTACGGGAGGGTTTGCTGTGTTTCTCGGCGGCAACTTGATCTCCTGGAGCTCTCGCAAACAGCCTACGGTGTCTCGTTCCAGTACTGAGGCTGAGTATAAGGCGCTGGCGAATGGTACGGCTGAAGCTATTTGGATTCAGTCCGTTCTCAAGGAACTTGGTGTGCATCAGTCCCGACCGCCTATCTTGTGGTGCGATAATCTTGGCGCTACATACTTGTCCGCCAATCTTGTGTTCCATGCTCGCACCAAACACATAGAGATCGACTTTCATTTCATCCGCGAGAAGGTGGCCTTGTGAGCTCTCTCCGTTCGGTTCATCGCTTCTGAGGATCAGGTTGCAGACGTGTTCACTAAACCTGCAACCCAGCTCACACTCCGTAGATTTCGTTCCAATCTTAACCTTGTACACGACGGCTTAGATTGAGGGGGGTGTTAGAGATAATATTCTGTTTATATGGTTTGTATGTATCCAGGCCGGATCGATTGTGATCCTTGTTTGCCTTGGCGTGTAAGTTTTGTACCATATGCATATATAAAGAGAGGAGCACCCATCGAGGGTTTCACGGCAAATACTGTTTTTAACTTACTTCCCGAGGGCCAGCTGCTGTGTCGTCAATTTGAAGATCAGGTACAGTTTCCTACATTAGTTGGGGTATGAACGTGCTAACATCCGTTAACTCTTTGCCTATTTTATGGGATCTACTTATACCTTCTGTCCTCATGCGTCAGCCCACTGCATTAGTATTGTACTGTGGCGCCTTTGCTCAATATATATATTCGAGCAAAGTGCCATCAAAGGCTACGGATTATTTCTTTTCCATCGTTTTCCGTTATCATGAACTCGTCTGTTGGTTAAAAATAGTTTTGATTAGTGAGCTCAGCAAGTTTTTTTATAAAGGGCTCCTTTTTATGACAAACTGTTACTTGGCTGTGCCATCCTGGAGAATATTTCGACAATTCGACGTATCATTTCTAACATGATAATCTGATAATTTGAATATCCAAATTGATTGAGTGGGTAGGGTTGTGGGTGCATCCTTAGTTTCAGCTTTGGTTTGTAAGCATTTGTGTGCTGTGTAGACTTTAGGGATGCATTCCTAGGTGTGTCCAACAAATTATAGCTGATTACTGTTATGAATGTTGGTGACGTTTCCTTTTTTCAGTAGCTTAGTTACATTATAAGTTCGCCCAGAGTCCCCTGTAACCTATAACATCATCTTGCATGATCCTGCAAGTGTTGTATATAGGCTCTGCAACATGATTAATTCTTGGGCCATGTTGCAGAATGCCAAGGGCGAAGAAGTCTTGAAGGAGTGGAGGTGATCAATATGGCGATGCATGAAGTATATTCGAGATCTCATGGCTGGGCACTGACATCTGCGAGGCTGATGCACTAAAGCTGATCTGTGTGTAGTTCATGTCTTTGCATTCCTGATGCTTGTATGATGGATACGGTTTTGCTTCTGGGCTGCAGAGTCTTTTGATGTGATGACCAGGTTGCTTGATTAGAGCAGCGAGAGTTGGGTGTCTTTTTTTTTTGTTCTCTCATGTTAACCTTTTGCTTAGATATTTCTTTTGTTTTGCGTTTGTACAAGAAATGGGCGGTTTCTAGGTAGGCTCGTTTGGTATTTTTTTTTTTAAATCATCCTGCATCGTATCTGCTTCGTCCCATTTGCTAGGTATGTGCATTTTCTGCTATCCTAGCGTAAGCTTTTATTGTGCAGTATTCTGCCTTTGATCCTCACGTCAGACTCCCAGACTGAAGCTTGGATCATCCAGCTGTTTCAGATTTTGTTCGGACATTGCGCTTCTGCTGTCACAAAAGCCACCGCTAGTGGCTGAAGTTCGTGAGTTGGAAACGGGCTAATCAAAGCTAATGAAACCCTGCACTCGGTCATGCAGGAGAAAAGTGAGGGGCTGGTCGTAAAGTTAGACTATGAAAAAGCCTTTGATAAGGCTAGTGTGGAGTTCTTGTTAGATCTCCTTGAGAAACGTGGGTTCTGTCCCAAATTCATCTCTTGGATCAGATTAGTGGTCAGTGATGGCTCTGTTGGAGTCAAGCTGAACCACATCATTGGTAATTACTTTAGAACTGGTAAAGGTTTGAGGTGGGGGGTCCTCTTTCCCCCATGCTTTTCAATCTAGTTGTAGATGTACTTACCAGGATGCTAATCAAAGCTACGAATGTGAATCTCATCTGAGGGCTTTGCTCTGACTTGTTCCCTGGTGGTGTCATTTGCCTGCAATATGCAGATGACACCATCCTTTTCTCTGCCAAAGACCAGGTTTTAGCCACTAATCTCAAATGGGTTCTCACATGTTTAGAGCAAGTGTCTGGCATGAGAATCAACTATGCGAAGAGTGAAATCATTACCCTTGGAATGGACGTAGTTGAAACTGAGACGTTTGCCAATATTTTGGGGTGCGCTGTAGGCAGTTTCCCCATCAAATATTTGGGCATTCCCTTACATTACGAAAAACTTAGGAGAGAGGATATCCAACCGCTTATCGATAAAATCCTTAAGCGCATTGCAGGTTGGAGGGGGAAGTTCTCTTATGCAGCAAGGATTACTCTTATTACATCCTGTCTAGCAAGTATCCCCATTTATTTGCTATCTTTATTTAAATTCCCCAAGTGGGCTCTAGACCTCATTCTAATACTCAAATGGCAAATTGCCTGTGGAATGACTTTGAAGGCCACAGGAAGCTGCACTTAGCCAACTGGAAACTAGTTTGTAAAAAGAAAGAGTATGGAGGGCTAGGGATCCCTGCCTTGGCAAATGTTAACCTTTGCTTACTAGGTTCTTTGTTGAAAAGGTACACCAAGGATGATGGTAAGCTATGGAAAAACATGGTACATGCCAAATATCACACTAACAGTCCAAACATTTTCGGTAGCAAAACAATTGGCACCTCTCAATTCTGGATAGGTTTTATGTGGGCTGTGAAGAGTGTAGAGTTTGGTTATATGTGGAAAGTAGGAAATGGTGAAAAAGTACGATTTTGGGAGGACACCTGGTGCGGTACCTCCCGCTTTCTGTGCAATTTTTCGACATTTACATTATCTGTAATGACTAGGGGAAAACTGTCAAACAAGTTTGGGATGGGACTCAACTTAGGATGACTTTTAGAAGGAATTTCTCCCCTAGTTTGTTACAAAAATGGTTTGAGATTGAAGGGATTGCTTCTAGTTTGTCTCTGACAGAAGAAGACGATGCCCTCGTTTGGAAATACAGTGATAAGGGGGTGTACTCTACCTCCTCCCTTTATGCCATTATTAATTTTGGGGGGATCCAGCCGATGTACATTCCTTCTAGTATTTGGAAGTTAACGGTTCCACCCAGGATTCACACATTTCTTTGGCTTCTTGCTCATAATAAACTCATGACAAGGGATAATCTCAAGAAGACAAACCTGAAGACTGCGTCTTCTGCTCGGAACCTTAATCGGTGCATCACCTTTTCTTTGGTTGCATAATTGCTAAGCAAATTTGGCCAGTAGTCTCTAAGTTCTTCAAGCTTGAGATTGGTGTTGATTACATTTCGATTGCCAAATTCTGGGTAGCAAATAAAAAGCATGCAGTTCTCAATTTGGTTTGTTCTAGTGTCCTTTTGAGTATTTGGAAGCTGAGAAATAGTATGATTTTTTATGGTAAGCCTTGGCTTGATGTTAAACAGGTTTGGTTCCTGATTCTATCATCTCTGAAGAGATGGAGACTGATCTTCAAGGACGAGATGATGCCGCAAGTGGAGCACTTCTGTGCCATGATCTCGATGCTGCTGAGATCCCACTTCCTCCTACAAAGTGACTGAAGAAGAACCTGCCGCTGAGCCAAATGGCTCCTGCCTCTGATGACGAAGGAAGTGACACTCCAAGGTCGCCTGACCTGAAGAAGCGCGCGCCGGCGAGCACCTGGACTACCCCCACGTCGACGTTGGATGTTGTTGCCATCTAAGCACCATCTGCAGAAAAAGGTTCAGGAGTTCAACCCTTCTTGTTTCGCCAGTCGCCAGTCGTCTTTTATTTCTGCTGTGCATTCCAAACGCTGCGTGGTTGTTGGATGTTGTCGTAGCTTGAGAAACAGACTCATGTTCTTTCTTCAGCTTTCCTCGTTTTTGCTAGTTTCTCTTTAGGCCTGCCGGCTCGCTGAGCTTTAGTTTTGATTTTACTAAAACTTACATACTGTTCGTTATGGTGTATCACCTTCGCTCGGGTTTCGTTGAGCTCATCAATGGAACCGGGATGCGATCCCTGTATATCTAAAAAAAGGGGCAGAGGGAGGTCAGTCGCAAAAAAAAAAAGAGTTTTGATGGACCGGTGCGCTCAAAAATTTTGAGATTTGAGATGGAGTTGAAGACAAAACGCTTACAGCCTAGTGCCGGCAGAATCATGCTGCAGTACGGGCGACCTGGTTAAAAGTCCAGGGATTCTATTCACCCAGGCTGGTCGCGATTGCTTATTAATTTGCACAGTTCCACGGAACGGCATAGGCCGCGAAAAGACGAAGCCGTTGGGAGTCTGACGGTCTGACCTGAACTCTGGTGGCGCGCACAGTAACGCAATGATGGTCGACGGCGCGCAACACCACGATATGAGTGAAATTTCACAAAATTGATCCTTGGGCCAAACTTCAGCAACAAAATAACCCCTTTTCAAATCTAATTGAAAAACTAACCCTTTTGCATAGCGCCCTACCACGGGTCGCTATGCTCAACACCATAGCGCCCTCCGATCAGCCGCTATGACCCTGCCAGCGTGGATCGGTGGGGCCCCAGGTGCTCGACCATAGCGACTTAGCACGAGGCGCTATGCGTCCACCATAGCGACATGGTTGGCGGCGCTATCCTCTGCAAAATTAGACAGAGAGCAGTCCAGCCCGACGAGCCCCAAATTTCGCTAAGTGCGGGCATAGCGCCTCGGTTCGCGTCGCTATCCCTTGCCATAGCGACTCGACTAAAGGCCCAGCCGCCCGCCCGCACCCGCGCCTCTCTCCTTTCTCTTCTCTTCCTCTCTGTTCCTGGAGAGGCCGGCTGCTCCCTCTCTCCTCCCTCCTCTAGATCTTCACCAAATCCGGGGAGATCCGTGGATTTCGTCCCCATCTACTTCCTAAAGGTATTCTCCTCCTCTCCCCTCAATTTTCATCCATAAAATCCGGTCATTTATCCCTATTGTTACTAGAAACCCTAGTTCAATCTAGATTCCAAATTTGTTGTAGTATATGCTAAATAGTGGTAATTTGTGGAGGGGAAACCACTCTCCAATATGTATATGTGCTATTGGTAATTTGTTTGTTATTTATAGCATGTTTATTTTGTATATGTGACATAGCTATTTTGTTCATATTTTGGCAATCCTATAGCATGTGATTATCTATAGCATGGTTTATGTAGCAATCATATTTTAGCAATCCTATAGCATGGTTTATGTAGTTTATCTATTGTTGGATATATGTTCATGTTTCATTTGTAATTTTAGGATTTACCTAAATATGCATGTAATTAGTTTTATTTTTTGCAAATATGTAGGATGGTACTACTCGATGAGTTGTATGATAAAAGGCATCGTGCCCGCATCATTACGGAGGGGGAGAAGGTAGCATATATTGTCCATATTGTTTCATACGTTTTGTTGTAATGAAATATATTGTCTAAGATTGTTTTGTTGTTGTAGGTGTTAAAACCACTTCGTCTAAGGTCTCACGAGGTATCAGACCCCACGAAGATGCCATATGACGAGAGGTACACAAAGTACATCAGGAGGCTAAGACTCCTTCCGTTCATCCATCTTGTCTCCCGGTCGACAGTCAACATGAACCCTGCAGCCATCACCGCTCTTGTTGACCGGTGGAGGCCAGAGACACACAGTTTTCACCTCCGCACCGGGAGATGACCGTGACTCTGCAGGATATGTCGATGATCCTGGCACTCCCTATCGATGGTACACCTGTGTGTTTCAGCACAGATTCAGATGGATGGAGAGCAAATATGGAAGGTATGATCGGGATGTCTCCTGCACTGAATGCCGACCCCAAAAAGAATAGAACACCAGCCGGGGCGACTTTTCATTGGATCAGTACGCATTTTTCACATTGCCCCGATGGTGCCAATGACGATGTGATTGAGCGGTACGCACGCGTATACGTGTGGTACGTGATCTCGCGTGCCCTGTTTGCTGACAGTAGTGGCAGGACCGCTCCGTGGATGTGGCTCTAGGCCCTAAGTAGTTGGGACTCAAATCTGAGTTGGGGTTCGGCGGCGCTGGCATATTTGTACCGTCAGGTAATACTTTTAATATCTACTTGCATGTAGCATCTCTCCAACAAGATTCTTACCGTAATGTTTGTGGCTCTATTTGCAGCTGGACGATGTGTGTCGCAGGATCGTTGATAAATGTGGAATAGGCGGGCCGTTGCTCCTACTTTCTGTGTGGATGTGGGAGCGCTTCCCTGTTGGAAGGCCAAGAAATAAGACATACCAGCCTTGGGACGATAAGAGGGACCGCCTGCGTAGGGCTACTTGGGCGTATGCTTGGGATGTAGTTCAGGAGTACAACGGTGACACGGAGAAGGACTAAGTGAGGTACACCAACGAGTTCGACGCGCTAACCCCTGAGCAGGTAATATTTGTGATGATATCTTGGACTTGTACTTTCATGTAGCATACTCCGCACCCTAATATTTCGCATTGTATCGTAGGTGACATGGCAGCCATATGGTTGGGGAGAGAACTTGGGATACAATATGGAGTTTCAATTGAACCCTATGTAAATGGCGGAACAACATCTTTGGTTAATGATGACTCCAATGATATGCTTGTATGCCGTTGAGTATCACTTGCCGCAACGAGTGATGACCCAATTTGGGTTATTCCAGCTGACACCGCCAAAGTGGAAGGATACAAAGTTCGATCTTCACGAGTGAGAGTCTATCTTTTGCTTTCTTAGCTCGTGCCCCATGTTATTTAAGATTCTAATATTTTTCTATTTTTTGTGTGAAGGTTGGACAAAAGGAAGCATGAGAAGGACAAGAAATGGGACCGTAAACATAGGAAGTGGATTATGAAGTGGAATGCACATTTGGAGCTAGCAAAGAAAAATGGTCTTCGTCTAATCGACCATCCACCATACCATCAAGGTGCTTTCGACAACTATATTGCATGGTTTCTTGCTAATAGTCGTGTGGAGTTGTGTCCGCCGGCTTTTGACTCGGAGATATTGGAGAACCCAAATGCCGAGTATGATTTTTACCGCGAGCGGTACAACCGACTCGTGAGAGAGGGCGACCAAACCAGATTTGCTCCATTGATCAACTTTATGGTAATTTTGTAGGACATTGTACCTATCCCATTATCAAATTCATCTCTCGCATATTTTGTAGCTCATTTTGTAATATGGAGTTCATGCTTATTTTGTAGCGCACGGAGATCGAGCAGTCCGTCAATGAAGCCGAGGAAGCAGTTGCGTACCCTCGCAGCAAGAAGGGTAACAACGCCCTTCGAGAGTTCGTGGAGGTATGTCGACACCATGCTACCTATGGTGTACTTTTGATGTTATTTCGGCTAATATTGTCATTACGTCAATGTCACAGCGTAGCGCCCATCGCTTACGTTCACTAGCTCTTTTGCTTGGTTGTCGCTCCACCGATGATTCCGTGCCTACTGAGCCAATAACAAGTTCAACACCTATGTGGTGGTGCTTCCAGCTCTAACCCAGAATATAGCAGGTACCCGTGATTCTTTTACCTCCGACCCACTAGGGTTTGTTCATCCAATCGTGCAAGCGATGGTGCTTATTGATCTAACATCTTGTTATTTTAGGTACCCGACAATGTAACCTTGGAAGAATATCAACAAAGCGTAAGGCGGAACTTCAACCTAAGGGCAAGAAAGAATTTCGAACGTTTCACACCCAATCAATGGGTCAAGATGAACAAGGGGAAACAAGTGGAAGTTGAAGCCTCCTCTCCCGAGGCTTCCGACGTGCCGGAGGACGATTCCGCGGAGATAGCCCCTTCCGACTCCGTCGAGACAGCCCGTTCCGAGTCCGAGGAGGAGCAGCCACCTCCGAGGCCGCAGAAGTTGGCTGTGAGGAGAATCTGAAAGCGCGTGCAATTGATGATGACAACGAGCCAACGAGGAGGGTGAGGATGAAAAGGGCGTCGAACAGGCCGGTGCCTAATTCGGCATTGAGGAGGTTGGCGAACGATGAAGACACTAGTACAGAAATGGCTATTAGTGACGCACCAATTTGGGATTCGGTGGCGCACCCCCAGGTTTGCAGGGTGCGCCACAGAATTCTCGCCACTAAATATTTTTCTGTGGCACACCTGGCTTGGTGCGCCACCGAAGTTTCACATTTCTGTGGCGCACCTGGCGTGGTGCGCCACAGAATTCTCAAAAATTGAAAAAATCCAAAAAATGCAAAAAAATATAAAAAGTTTCAAAAAAATCAGAAAAATCAAAATATGAAATAATATGAAAAATCCTAATTATTGGAATTATTTTCAGATTTTTTGAATTTTTGAACTGATACCTTCCTGCTAGGTCACCCATCCTCAAATTGCTCCAACCCTAGCACGCTTAACTTCTAAGTTCCACCAGTTCACCTACCCTTGTGCTACTCAAGTTCTTATTGATATATATATCATATGAACCATCTTAAGTCTTGCATGTGTATATGTGTGGTATGTGTTATAAATGTGTGTTTTTAAATTTCAGATTTTTCAAAAACTTCTAAAGTTTCAAAAGGAGATTCAAAAGTTTCAAAAGATCCCAAAAAAATCAAAAAACTTAAAAAAATCCAAAAATTCAAAAAAGTCAAAACACTTCAAAAAATTCAACAATTTTCTTTGTTATACATTTCTGTGTCTTTTTTTGGACTTTTTGAATTTTTTTATTTTTTTATTTTTTTTTAATTTTTTCCTTTTTTGATTTTGCTGCGAAAAATCGTCTGTTTGAAATAACTTTTTTTCTTTTGGAATTAGAGGAATCTGTTAATTGCGGACGGGTAAACCCGGGTGGATTCGAACTCGGATTTTTCTCTAGTTTTTTTTAACATATGTTTTGCATTATTTTCGACGTCGTATGCAAAAGTTATGGCCGTTACAAGTTTTTTTTTCCTGTTTGTTGCAGAAAAGGTCAAAATTCATATTTCAAAATTTCTATACCTACTAGACACTCAAACCTAACTACATGTCAAAGGATTCTATTTACTGAAACCTAAGAGGAGCCAGAGAATTTTTTTTTTCAAATTTTAACCCGCCCCTCAGATAACTTTCTGTGGCGCACCTGGCCATGTGCGCCACAGAATGTCTAATTTTCTATGCGCATGTGGTTTAGTGCGCCACAGAAATGTGATTTTCTGGGCGCATCGGGCTTGGTGCACCACAAAAAATAATTCTGTGGCGCACCAATTAAGGGTGCGCCACAGAGTGCCCACCTACCTATATAGGGTTTCCCTACTAGTGAGATACGGAGGAGCCTGTTGTGCCTCCTCTAGGAGGACGACGAGGAGGTTGAAGAAGAAGTAGATGTGGTGACTTGCACTTGTCGTTTTAGTTGCGTCGTGCTAAAACCTTGTCTTTCTAGTTAGACTAATTATCGTCTATGCGTGAGGTTGATCAAGAATTTGAACCATGTTGGACTTTTTATTTGTGTGTTGTGAACCATGTTGTCATATTTGTGTGCCGTGAAGAATTGTGCTGTGAACAATGTTGAATTTCTGCTGTGTCTGTGTGCTGTGTGAAGAAGAAGTGATGGAAGTAGATGTGTGTGTTTTTGAAGAAGAGCATAGCGACGTAGCATAGGGCGCTATGCTCTCAGTATAGCGACTTGCGCCAGGTCGCTATGCACTTCCTTAGCATTTTTTAGAGCGTATTCATCTACCAGCTCTCTGTCTCCACGGGTGGAAGTTGCCCAGACTATAGCGACGTGATCTGGGGCGCTATGCTCTTAGTATAGCGACTTGCGACAGGTCGCTATCCTCTTCCTTAGCCGTTTTTTGGAGCTCAGATGAGCAACCAGCTCTCTGTCTCGTCGGGTGCCATATAGCCCAGACCATAGCGACGTGCCATGGGGCGCTATGCTCTTAGTATAGCGACTTGCGGAAAAGTCGCTATCCTCTTCCTTAGCCATTTTTGGAGCTCAGACGAACAACCAGCTCTCTGTCTCGCGGGTGCCAAATAGCCCAGACCATAGCGACGTGCTCTGGGGCGCTATGATCAACAGCATAGCGACCTATGTTGGGGCGCTATCCCCTTTTGCTCGTTACTCTCTCGTGCACGGCGATCCCTCTCACGCCTTCTCGCATCCGCCTCCTCTCGTGCACGGCGAGCACCTTTACCTTGTCCTCCTGCCTCCTCTCGTGCACGGCGAGCCCTCTCACGCCTTCTCGCATCCAACTCCTCTTGTGCTTCCCTCTCACGCCTTCTCGCATCCAACATCCCTTGTGCACGGCGAGCACCTTCAGGTTGAGCCTCCTCTCGTGCACGGCGAGCACCTTCACCTTGGCCTCCCGACCCTCCCTTCCAAGTTCGGCCTCAAACACCGCCCACGCCTCATGGTACCTTCCATCCTCTTACGGCCCCTCCCTTGCACGTTCCGCCTCCACGCCTCCCTTGCAACACGTGCCTTCTCAGTCTTCTCCCACCTCTCCATCTCGCGGAGCATCATTTCGTTCTTAGCCTCTAGTGCCTCAATTTTCGCTTGCTCATTCTCCTTCTTGGCCCGCTCCTCTTCACGATCTTTCTCCCAGAATCGCTCCACGCCTTGTCAGTCATATTTTTTACCTCCCACCGGTAGAGGCGATTTTGCTCAAAGTCTATCCACCGGTAGTATTGGCAAATAGGCGGAGGTGACTGCAAACATAATAGCGAGTCAAAACATGCAACTAGATAAAGATAAATTCTTTACAGAGAGGCGGAGGAGACATTTACCCGCGGACGCTCAATAATATTTGTTTGCTTCGGCTTGCGTTTGTTTGCTTCGACTTGTTTTTTGTTGGCTTCGGCTTCTCCCAAGCATAGTTCGGGCACATCCAGAACCTCCTTCCTCTTCTATCGTCCCAATCGCTGGACTGCTTCATCTTGCAAACGTCACCACACCAACAAGTCGGCGCATCGTGCCCGACTCGACTGTCAATGTTGTGTTGCCATGCCACCGGCTTCTCCTTTAGATCGGAAAAGTCCATCCCTACAAAATTGCAAGTTTGAACTTAGTTGACAGTAAAATGGAACAATTGAAAATAAGAAATAACCAAATAAATTTCAGTCATACCAATCATCTACGTCTACCACCTCTACTGCCACTACGCCTACCCCCTCGTAGCTCGTCAAACATTGATGTATGCCTACCGCCACCGCGACCGCCACGATGAGAATGATCATGTTGGCTACCACCATGGTGGCTTGTGCTACCACCGCCACCGCCATGTTGAGAATGACCATGTTGGCTACCACCATGGTGGCTTGTGCTACCACCGCCACCGCCATGTTCAGAATGACCATGGTGGCTTGTGCTACCACCGCCACCGCCATGTTGAGAATGATCATGGTCGCTTGTGCTACCACCGCCACCGTCATGTTGAGAATGACCATGTTGGCTACCACCATGGTGGCTTGTGCTACCACCGCCACCGCCATGTTGAGAATGACCATGGTGGCTTGTGCTACCACCGCCACCGCCATGTTGAGAATGATCATGGTGGCTTCTGCTACCACCGCCACCACCACCGCCACCATGTTGGACACCTTTCGATCTCTTGTTTCGACCACAGCCTCTAGCGTTGTGCCCACCACGATTGCATTCTCCACAACGGGCACTACCACGAGGCTCCTCAAAATGTTGGTTGCCCCATTCTCTCATGCCTCCAGCACCCCATGCATCCATGTCATTTCTAAAACGCTTTGTCTTCCGTCTTCCCGTTTCGTTACCTTCAACTCCGGATCCGGCCATAGTTGAATACCATGATATTCCGGCCATTGTGATTGGTCATAGTAAGGTTCAAATCTACCGCCCATGTCTCCATGGTAGCCTCGATCGAGTACTCGGACAACCTCACTGGATTGCTATATCCACTTTTCGAAGGCATGCGGCCGTCCGCAAGTGCGAGCATGGGAGATGAAGCAATTGAGGCCTTTGGCATGAGCACTCACATTTCTTTAGGAGGACTTTGCACGCCCGCCCTCCGTGTTGCACACCACCTAACGTGGTTCCTCCCGGCTCATTGACTTGGTAAATCCACTCATTGTTGTCAAAACACTGAGCCGTATTTGTGTCCGCCTTCCTGGACTGGTATAACATCCATTTGTCAACTTCAGGTGGATACTCGTACTTCTTATTTTTCTTGTTCTTCCTTTCATCTGCTCATATGTTTCCTCGCTATATTTCTGAAAATATCATTCAACTTGTCGAATGTGTATTGCACTATGGCTGTCACGGGCAATGCACGGACACCCTTGAGCACATTCTTGAAACACTCTGCCATGTTGCTTGTCATGTCACCGTACCTCCTACCGTCCGGGTCAAAAGCTTTAGCCCACTTGTGCCTCAATTCCTCATACCTATGTAGGAATTCTTGACCCCCGCCGATGTTGTGAGAATGAGCAATCGATTGTACAATCTTGCAAATGTCGCTCGGTGAAAGCGAGACAACAATCTTTTAGATCATCGGACAACTCCTATTCCCACATGCCCTATAGAAGTTCAACACAAAATGCCTCATGCACCATCGATGGTGCAAAGGAGCATGTCCGGGAATATCAATATCCATCGCGTGGAGTATGCCATGGTGCCGGTCTGAGATAACACAAACCTCTCTTTCTGGCGCAAATACCTTGGTCCTCACTAGACCCATAAACCACTCCCAATTGTCATCGTTCTCCGCCGTAACCAAAGCAAAAGCCAACCGCAACAACGGTCATTGGCATCATGAGCTATGGCAACCAAAAGTGTGCCCCTGTACTGGTCGGTCAAGAAGGTGCCATTGATACGTCTCAAACGTATCTATAATTTTTGATGTTCCATGCTTGTTTTATACCAATTGCTACATGTTTTGCATCTACTTTATATCACTTTTATACATTTTTTGGGACTAACCTATTAACAAGATGCCGAAGTGCCAGTTCCTGTTTTCTGCTGTTTTTGTATTCCAGAAAAACTAGTCTGAAAATATTCTCGGAATTGGACGAAACTACACGGGGGTCCCTATTTTTCCAGAACACACCTGACGGAGCGAAGGAGCAGCAGAGGAGGGCCACCAGGAGGCCACACGCACCTAGGGAGCGGGCCCCCTTCTGCCGCGCCCTAGGGTGGTGTGGGCCCCTCGGGGGTCCGCAGCCGCCGCTGTCGGAGAATGACTCCCACGAAACAGGGATAGTCAAGCTCACGAAGAGAGTTCGTGTAAGGGGCTGAACACGTTGGTCAAACAACCCTCAACCTGCACGGCGACGGTGCTCGTCGAGCAAGTGGAGGGACATCACGACAGAGATGAACACCAGCCCGTACCCAGGTTCACGGCCCTCGTGTGGAGGTAACACCGCTACTCCTGCTTGTCTGTATTGCACTGCTTGTAGAGGTTACAGTACAATGAGCTTGCCGAGGCTCTCTTTTGGCAATGGTACACAAGGAAGGGAAGCTGTGGTCTTCTTCTTCCTTGCGCGTAAGTGGCTATGCTAGAATGAGAATGCGATCTCTTGCTACGGTGTGCTCCTCTCCTTTTATAGGCGCCCCGGGCTCCTCCCTGCGCTTGCGCTACGGGGCTATCACGTGGCGGCAGAAGGGAGCGTGGTGCACCGCAGCCCTGTCCATGGACGCGGTCCATGGGCGTAAAGCTGATGCCTGTGGTAGAGTAACCACCGTCCATGCAGGACGGCCAGCTGGGGCCGCAGAGGAACGTGGGGGTGCCCACGGTGACGTTGGCCGTGGAGCGTAGCGCCGGCCGGTCCCCTTATCACCAAAGAGGAAACCTTGTAGTCCGGTGCGGATGGCACAGCTTTGTTGACCCCTTTAATCACCAAAATGGCAACTGCGGCGTCGTCGTCACCGCGCGCAGAGGCGCGCGTCACTCTGCGGCCGCTGCAGAGCCCATGTGCGCTCTGCAGAGGTTGCTTTGCAGCGAAGCGATCTCCACGAGGGCTTGGATGCCCTGTAGAGAATTCGGCGTTGACCTCTCTCCAGGGGAGATTTCCTTGAAGAGGGGGCAGCAGGAAGAGGGCCTCCGCAGGCCTCTGCTGCCTCAAAGCCCTCGCGAGGCTCTCCAAGCCGTAGGCTTGGTCCTTAGAAAATTGGCCATCAAGTGTCGAGGGCCGTAGAGGACAGGCCCAGCACACCCTGGATTTCACTGGGCCGACAGTAGCCCCCGGGCCCATGATGGGCACGATGTAGTCCAATGGACGCAGGCGAATCGTCATGGGCCCAAAGTGTCCGGCCGGCCTGAGACACGTGTAGGGCAGTTACGCCGCGACGACACGTTCTCCTCGGAGATGATGGGCGTAGTGGGGGGACCCACCACGTCTCGGTAACTGCTCTGAGGGGAATAAAGCCTGCAGCGCCGGTTCAGGCAGCAGTTACTGCATCATTTGCGCGCCCGTCTCCTCGCTCTTGACTTCTGCGCTCTGTGTCTCCGGCGCTCCTCCTCCTTCACCGAGCTTCTCCGCCGCCCTTCTTTCTTCGACCATGGGTCCCAAGAAGGACAAGGCGGCAATGGCGAACGTACCGGCCGAGGCGCAGCAGGAGGACGAGTTCGCGCCGGCGCTGGTGGGGACTCGCATCCACACGGCGGAGGCGCTGGACAAGATCCGGCTGATGGCCGCAGGCAAGAACAACGAGCACGGCGCCACTGTTCTCAAGGCGGCGCGCTTTGGCAAGCTCGCGGCGGGGCTGTATCCCATTTTCTTCCAGACCATTTTCGCTGGTTTGGTGCCGCCATTTTCCCCCTTCCTGGAGGAGGTTCTGGCCTTCTATCAGATCCAACTTCTGCATCTGCACCCCAACTCCATCTTGATCCTCGCCATCTTCGCATATCTTTGCGAGGCGTATTTGGGGGTGATGCCTTCCGTGGCCTTCTTCCGGAGCTTCTACGCGCTCCGCTCCACGGCGCCTGGCGAGCGGTCTGGTTGTGTGTCCTTCCGCATCGCGGATGGGATGGGAGGCATCTACATCCCCATGTCCTGGGATGGCGACAAACCCGTCACACGGGTGACGAAGAAGGTGGACGATTTCCGCCAGCGGTGGTTCCTCGTGGACGCCAAGACGCAGAATTCCTTCTTCGACGTCCCTGAGGCGCCGCCGCTGAAGAACTCGAACTGGTCGAGTGCAACCTTCAGAGCCCGAAGATTGCTGACTTGGTCGCACGCATGAAGCTCGTCCGCGAAGCTGGCCTCACGGGGCAGATGGTTGCTGAAGACTTCGTGAGGCGCCGTATTGCTCCTCTCCAGAAGCACACGAAGCCGATGTGGATGTATTCAGGCCCGGCGGACCCGATGCGGCTGCATTGCAGCTCCCACACCCCCGACGTCATTGCTTCCATTATGGGCATCCTCTTCACCGCCCCGGAGGTTCCTGTGCCGCGCAGTGAGCTCGCGAGGCCCCTCCATCAGATTACTCCGAAGAAGCGCCTCGCGATCCTGGAGCTGATGCCGGAGTTCACCCCTCAGGGCCTGGCAGGGGAGGAGAAGAAGGAGGCCGCGGCGCCCGTGGTGGAAGAGGACTGGGCCTCGGAGTCACCCGCCGCATCTGACGCCGATCTGGGCGTCACCTGTGGAGGGGCGAATCCCTCGGCAGGGGAGGCGAGCTCTTCGAGACCTGCTCCTCCCGAGGGAGAAGTTCTGGAGATTTCGTCCAGCGGGGACGAGGATTTCCTTGTGGCCCCTTCGCGCCAGGTCGCGGAGGGGGAGGAAGACAGCGATGAGGAGGCCGCAGCGGGACGCTGCGATCCCCGCTCCAAGGCTTTTCACGACAGGGCCGCCAAGAGCCCAGTGGGCACCCCTCTCAAGAGGAAAGCTGAGACTGCTCCTGAGGGGCCCGGCTCTGGAGCTGCTTCGTCGAGGTCGTGGCGGTCGTCCACCACGATGTGGGTTGACTCCGCGCCAAGACATCTGGGTAAGCATTGGTCCCTGTTTTCACATCTTTCGAGATTTTCTTGCTCCCCTCTTGAAGGCCTTCTTGCTTGTTTGTCAGGGATTTGGTGACGGCAAAACGCCGGAGGCTCCGCAAGGCCGCGGAGGTGCGGGGCCTTGCCTCGGCAACCGTCGAGGGCCTGTGGAGCCCTCAGCTGAAGAGGCTGCTAAGCCCGTGGTGACCGAGGCCACGGAGCCGGTCGTGGAGGAGGCCACGAAGCCTGTGTCGGAGAGGCTAAGGGCCGTGGAAGAGGCTACAGGGCCTGTGGTGGTTGCGCCTCTGGCCGGGCTGCTTCGTCTTCTACCGCGGAGGTGCGCCCCGAGGAGGAGGCGGTGGTGCGGACGCCAACACCGCCACGCCCTGTCACTCCACCAGAGCAGCAAGAGGAGGTCGCCACGGAGGAGGCGGGGAGCGGCTCGCCGGCGAGGAGAGGCGCCGACGTCGAGATGGGGGAGAACGTTCCTCCTCCGCCCCAAGGCACTGACGCTGAGGTGGAGAAAACGTTCCTCCGCCGCCCCCGCCTAACGCAGATATTGAGGGGGCGGCGGCTTCTTCTGAGGCCGCAGCGGGCACGGCGGCGGCGGACCTCACGGTGGCTGGGCAATCTTCCCCAGCCCCTGAAGCTCGAGAGGAGGCGCCGATGGAAGACGACGGTGCTGGAGCCCATGGCCCCAATGACGGAGAGGGCTCGCTTCACAGCCCCCAGGCCAGGGTCGACCCGGGCCCAAGCTCGGAGACCCCACCCTTGAAACTAGTGCGCACGAGGGAGCCTCCATGTCTCGTGGGAGTTCGCGGGCTCTGGTCCTGGGTGGCAGAGCTGGAGCGGCGCTCGCCGCAGCTCTACCTTCCGCCTGGCGAGGGGTGCACTGGATGGGCTGGAGGCCCAACTCGCTCTCGAGGAGGCCGAGCTCGCCAGAGAGTATGATGAACTTGAGAAGGCCTGGACCCGCTTCTTCGAGATCGTGGAGCACCGTCGCCACGACAACGAGGCCATGCAGGCGCAGCGAGAGGAGGCGCTGCGCTTCGCCAAGGAAGTCCGCGAGAGCGCGGTGCGCGAGGCTCAAGAGACCCTGGAGCCACTCCAGGCAGAGCGCCAGGCCGCTGCAGAAGATCGCGAGGCGGCCGTGCGGAGCGCCAAGCGCAGCCTCAGAGCGCGCGGCCCTCGAGACCACGCTAGCCGCTCAGCGCCAAGAGCTTGCTGACCGCGAGGGGAAATTTGCTGCGGAGTCGGAGGCTACGCGAAGTCTTTGGACCAACACCGCGTGTCTTTGGATGCCCGTGAGCAACACTGGCGGCGCGCGAGGCGGAGGTGCTCAAGCGCGAGGAGCAGCAACTGCAGGCTGACAGGGAGCTGTCCACGCAGCGCGCAGATCTTGAGGCGCGGGAGGGCAATCTGGCCGAGGCCATAGGCAAGCATGGTGAGGAGGTGGCCAGGCACAAAAGCTTGTAGAGAAGTCCAACCGAAAGCTCGCCGCGAGGAAGGAAGAGGCTGAAAGGATGCCGCCGCCAAGCAGAAAGAATACCGCCTGCCGTCGCCGAAGAATATGCCGGGAATTCAAGAAGCAGGAGGACCGCTTCAAGAAGAAACGCGCGGATGACAATGCCCGCATTCAGCTGGAGCACCAGAACGCCAACCTGAACTCCCAGTGAGGCGCGCCAGAGACGGTCGTCGCCGCGCGGAAGAGGCTCGCGAACGTGCAGATCAAGACCTCGCCTCCCTGATGGCTGATATGAGGGAGCTGAACGCGCAGGTGGGCCCTGCTGTGGAGCGTGCTGCAGAGGCTGAGCACAGCGTGCAGGCGGCGCGGTCCTGACGCAGCAGCGGGAGCGCATGTTCAAGTCCTTGGTGACCCGGGGGAACACTCTCGCGGGGCAGCTAGGAGTGGATGCCCCTGGTTCCCGTTCATGGGAACGCTGACGCCGCCACATACCTCGCCTACTTCGATCAGCTCTTCACCGCGCTCGAGGGCCCTGTGGCGGAACTTGGCGATGTTGTTGATGAGGAGTGCCGCAAGCTCTTGACCGTGGCGATCGATCGCGTCTTCGCCAACCTCCAGCGCCTTCAACCCGGCTTCGACTACGAGTCAGTGACCGAGCCCGTCGAGGAGGACCAAGCCTGGAGCTCTCCAACTTGGTTCGAGAAGAAGTCAACGATTACGTCGACCGCTTCAAGAGGGTTGAGGCGGAGCAGGCCGCTGAGGAGGATGAAGGCGCCGAAGAAGAAAGGCTGAAGAGGACGGCGATGGTGAACCCTCTGCCTAGGCCACTCCTGCAACAAGATGCGCTTGACGCGCAACTATCTTTGTTTTAAGACTTGTTTTAATTCATTCTGGCTTGTAAGATACTTTGATCGTACGCAAATGTGTGTGTGCCCCTCGATGGGCCTTTTATCCCTGTTCCATGTCTTTCTTCGCTCTACGTCGTCAGGACCCATCTCTTTGCGCTATGACACCGCCGCTGCGGTATGCCGGAGCGTGACTCGGCAAGGCCGGGGGGTGTTTAAGGCTTGGAGAGGTAAGGGCTCTCGAGTCGCGGTGCTCGAGGGCCCCCTTTGACGCACAAGCAGTCCATGGAGTGTGAGAGAGAAAAAACCGCTCGAGGGACGACAGGTGCTCGTGAGAGGGAGAAAAACTCCTGAGGGGCGCGAGCGCTAGACTTAGCTTGGCGAGACTTTGGCCTCGTAGAGGGCGTTGGCTTCCCTGATGGTGCGCTCCCTCTAGGGGTCGGAGCGTGACTTCTCGACCTTGGGGAGGACTCTTGTTCCCTGTATTGGTTAGAGAGGCAAACCCAAAGCAGGCACATGGTAGTAAACACTCATGCGCGCTTATAGGCTTCCTCATGAGTATCTCGCGAGGAGAGTAAGTACCAAGGTCCTTTGGTGAGGTGGCGTGTTTGGGAGCAAGCCCATGGGCCAGAGCTCTTTGGGAGGTAACAGGCGTGAGAGCGTGCTCACGTGTTAGAGCTCGGATCCTTTGGATTTTGCGGTGCTGTTGGGGTGCTCTTGAGGCACAGTCACCGTACTCAGCCCCCGCTCGCGAGGTGCGCATGGGGAAGAATATGAGCGCGAAATGAACTAAGATGATGAAAGTAAAAACTCACCACCAAAATATTACATAGCGGCGCCTCAGCGCAATGTTTCATTGAGAAACGAATTGGTTCATTACACTTGGTGTTACCAAGATAAAGTTTTCCATGTCGAGGCATGGGGACCACATTCAGTGGCTGAGACTCTTCACGGCCTGCGGCGGCACGTAATCAGGAGAGCTCAGAGGGGCTGGCCCTCGGGAGGAGAAGCTTTTGTGAAGCTTGGAGGTGAAGTTGTGTGCTTCCCTCTAGAGACAAAAAATGTCTGGCGTGACTATGATCACGGGTAGAACTTGCGTAGATGCGCGATGTTCCATGGATTCTTGACCGGATGCCGTCCTCCGTTTCGAGGCGTACCGCGCCAGGCCTGGCGATGTGTGAGACCCTGTAGGGGCCTTCCCACATTGGCGAGAGCTTGTGGAGACCTTCCCTGGAGAGGATTCTCCTGAGGACGAGGTCGCCTGTCTCGAGAGTGCGGACGTATGTGGCGGCTGTGGTAGCGTCGCAGGTCTTGCTGGTACTTGGCTGCCCTGAGGGCGGCACGGCGGCGCAACCCGTCAAGGAGCAGCAGGTCGTCGCTGTGGAGGTCTGCTTGATCGTCCTCGTTGAAGGCAAGGACCCGTGCGGATCCATGCTTGATCTCTGTGGGGAGGACTGCTTCAGCTCCATACACGAGGGCAAATGGCGTCTCACCAGTGGGCTTCGTGGGGTTCGTGCGGATGGACCAGAGCACGGACGGGAGTTCGTCTATCCAGCCCTTGCCGTAGCCCTTCAGGCGATTGAAGCTTCTTGTCTTGAGGCCCTTGAGGACCTCAGCATTTGCTCGCTCGGCTTGGCCGTTGCTCTGTGGGTGAGCCACCGAGGCGAAGCAGAGCTTGGTGCCGAGGCTCTCGCAGTAGGCCCTGAAGATGCCGCTGGTGAATTGTGAGCCATTGTCGGTGATGATGCGATTAGGCACACCAAACGGCAGACCAGGCCTCTGATGAATTTTACTGCTGCCCTGGCCGGTATGCTGCGCACTGCTTCAACCTCTGCCCACTTGGTGAACTTGTCGACTGCCACGAAGAGGAAGCGGTAGCCCCCTTGTGATCTCGGGAAGGGTCCCAAGATGTCTAGCCCCCAGACCGCGAAAGGCCACGAGAGCGGGATGGTTTGGAGTCCCAGTGCAGGCTGATGGACTTGCTTGGCGTGGAATTGGCACGCATCGCAAGACTGGACGATGGTGGTGGCATCTTGAAGCACTTGGGGCCAGTAGAAACCGCTCCTGAAGACCTTGCCTGCCAGGGTGCGTGCAGAGGAATGGTGGCCACACTCTCCACTGTGAATGTCTCTGATCAGCATGCGGCCTTCCTCGGGGGGGACGCACTTGAGTGCAATTCCATTTGGGCGCTTGCGGTACAGGTCTCCCTCGAGGATGTAGTATGACTTGGCTTGTCGAGCCACTCGTTCCGCCTCCGCGTCTTCTTCAGGAGGACTCCCTTCAGCAGGTAGTCTTTGAGTTCGTCAACCCAGCCTGTCTCTTGATGCAGCAGCACGCTCCCCTGAGGATGGACCGCAGTTGGGTGCCCCACCTACAGGAGGTGGTGGGAGTACTTCGTCTGTGCTTGTGGCTGCTGCTTCTTGTGGCTGCTTTATGGACGCCTTGGAGAGTCTCTCTTCAAAGACGCCGGCCGGCTGGGCCTGCCTTCGTGATGCTCGCTTGGCGATGTCATCTGCCTCCTGGTTCTCCTTTCGCGGGATGTGCATGAGCTCCATGCCCTGAAGTGCTTCTCGAGCTTGCGGACCTCTTCAAGGTAGGCGGCCATGTGGTCGTCTTTAGGCGTGTAGCTCTTGTTGGAGAAGTTAACCAGGAGCTGGGAATCACCCTTTATGAGTAAGTGCTTGACGCCAAGGGCGATTGCGGCTCTGAGCCCGGCGAGGAGGCCCTCGTACTCGGCGATGTTGTTGGAGATCTTGTCTATTGTGAAGCACAGCTGGATGGCGTAGTAGAGCTTGTCACCTTTTGGTGAGGTTAAGACAACGCCAGCCCCACCATTGCGGCAGGCGAAAGCTCCATCGAAGTGCATGGTCCAGTGGCTTGGCATTGTATCTCCGATGACGCGGTTTCTTCTTCGCGAGGCTCTTCAGGAGTTGGGTCTGTCCACTCGGCGACGAAATCCGCCAGCGCTCTCCCTTTTATGACTCTTGTGGTGTCGAAGCGCAAGTTGAATGGTTGCAGCTCAATGTTCCATCCTGCGACGCGGTCAGTAGCGTTGGGGTTGCGCAGGATCTGCTCCAGGGGGAAGGACGTGACCACCGTGATGGGGTGGCCCTGGAAGTAGTGGCGCAGCTTCCTGGAGGCGATGAGTAGCGCGAGGAGGAGCTTCTGCTGCACTGGGTACCGCTCGCGAGCATCTCGCAGTACAGTACTGACGAAGTAGACTGGATGCTCGACGAGGGTCGTTGATGGTGCGGCAGCGTCGGCTCCCTCGAGAGGCTCCTCAGGACCTTTGGCGAGGTTTGCCTGTGGAGGAGCCTCGGCAGGGGTGCTCGTGGTGGACTCGACTTGAGGCTGTGGGTCTGGCACTGGGTCTGGAGAGACTGTTCCCTCGTCGGGAGGTTCTGGACTTGGTGTGGCAGTGCTTTTCTTGGGGAGAACTGGCTCTTCTCTTTCCACCACCAGGACGGCGCTTGCAGTTTGTGGAGTGGCTGCTAGGTACAGCTTCAGATGCTCGCCTGCCCTGGGGGCTACCATGACTGGTGAGCTAGCCAAGTATTTCTTCAAGTCCTCAAATGCTTTGTCGGCCTCTGGAGTCCACTTGAAGGTGCCGGATTTCTTCATGATCTTGAAAAATGGCAAGGCTCTCTCGCCGAACTTGGAGATGAAGCGGCCTAAGCTGGCCATGCATCCTGCTAGGCGCTGCATGTCCTTGAGGCGGCGAGGTGGCTGCATGTCTTCTATAGCCTTGATCTTGTCAGGGTTTGCTTCTATGCCGCGGTGGGACACGAGGAACCCGAGGAGCTTGCCTGAAGGCACCCCGAAGACGCACTTGGCGGGGTTTAACTTGATGTTCACCTTGCGCAGGCTGGCAAAGGTTTCCTCGAGATCCTTCAAGAGAGTGTCTCCCTCGCGAGACTTGACCACGATGTCGTCGACATAAGCTTCTGCATTTCTTCCCATCTGAGCCCCCAAGGCGATCCTCATGAGCCTCTGGAAGGTGGCGCCGGCATTTTTCAGGCCAAAGGGCATGCAAGTGTAGCAATACACACCACAAGGGGTGAGAAATGCTGTTTTCTCCTCGTCTTCCTTGGCCATTTTGATCTGGTGGTAGCCTGAGAAGGCATCCAGGAAACAGAGGAGATCACAGCCGGCGGTGGAGTCCACAATCTGGTCTATCCTTGGCATGGGGTATGGATCCTTGGGGCAGGCCTTGTTTACGTCTGTGTAGTCGATGCAGAGCCGGCCTCCTCCATTGGGTTTTGGGACAACCACACCGTTGGAGAGCCAAGTGGGGTGGGCAACTTCTCGAATGATGTCTGCTGCTTTCAGCTTCTCTACTTCTTTGATGATGAACGCTTGCTTCTCGGGGGCTTGTTTCCGCGCTTTTGCTTTACAGGGCGTGCGTCTGGACACACGGCTAAGTGGTGCTCGATCACCTCCCTTGGTACACCGGACATTTCTGACGGAGTCCATGCGAACATGTCAGAATTTGCCCGAAGGAAGGCGACGAGCGCGCTTTCCTATTTGGGAGGCAAGCCAGCGCCTATGGTGACGCTAGCCCCCGAGCCCTCAGCCCCCGAGCCGCTGGTGCTCAGCGACACCTTCTTTGTAGATGCTTGCTCTTGAGTGAACAGTGTTTCTTCTTCTTGGGCCTCTCGAGAGGCTCCATGTCCTCGTCAGCGGGGAATGCCATGGCAGCGGCCTTGTAGGCGATCTCGACAGCGCGCGTGGCGTCCTGTACGTGACCACGTATGGTGATGGTGCCACCGCTGCCAGGGATCTTGACCATGTTGTAGGCGTGGTGCGTGACGGCCATGAACTTCGCGAGGGCGGGGTAGCCGAGGATGGCGTTGTAGGGCAGGCCAATGTGCGCGACGTCGAAGTCAATTAGCTCGGTGCGGTAGTTCTCCTGCGTGCCAAAGTGACCGCGAGCCTCACTTGCCCCAGAGGCGAGATTGAGCCGCTGGTGACCCCGGTGAAGGGCCTGGAGGGCATGAGCCACTCGTAGGGCACTTGAAGCGTCTCGAAGGTCTCGACAGAGATGACGTTCAGGCCTGCACCCCCATCAATGAGCGTCTTGCCGACGGCGATGTTGTTGATGGTGGGGGTGCACACCAACGGGAGTGCCCACAGTCTTGTAGACTTGGGGTGATCTTTGGCGTCGAAGGCGATGGTGTACTGGGACCACTTGAGGGGGCGGGACGTCTCGACCCCGGGAAGCGCTGCGTTGAGCTCGCGAGCGAACTGCTTGAACTGGTTGTTCGACTTGGGCGCCTGGGATCCGCCGAGGATGCATGCCATGGCACCCTTGGGGGCCTGGTAGCCTCCAGGCTCTTCGTCGGGAGATTGTTGTTTTTCTCGGCGGCATTCGCCTGAGTTCCCTGGGCCTCTGGAAGTTGCCCTTGCGTCCACCTTTGCGGTAACCACGGCCTCTGCCGCGGCCACCGCTGCCTTCTTCTTGCTCACGCTTCTTGCTCAGCTGCTTGAGGTCATAGCAGTTCTCCGTCGCATGGCCGCGCCTGTTGTGGTAGATGCAGAACGGGCGGTTGTCCACCTTTTTCTCGCCAGCCTCTGGGAGTCCTCGCGAACATGCTTGGCGTCGGGTTCAGCTGCCAGGACTGCGGTAGGCTTGCGCTTTTCTCGTCACGCCTCTTCTGGGTCTTGGATCCCTCGACAGGGTCGTCTGTCGAGCCCACCTTGACGAAGAGGAGCCCTTCTTCTGCCTTGGCGCACTTGTCTGCGATGTCGAAGAGCTTCACCACGGAGGAGAGGGTATCATGGATGCCGAGCTTCTCGAGCATCCTGTGGTTGGTGACGCCCTCTCTGAAGGCCGCAATGACGTGCGAGTCCGGGATGTTCGGGATCTTGTTGCGGACTTGGCTGAAGCGCTGGATGTACCTGCGGAGGGTCTCGCCAGGCTTCTGGCGCACAGCTCGCAGGTCGTTGTAGGTGAGGGCGCGCTCGTACGTGCCCTTGAAGTTCGCAACGAACTGCTGGCAGAGCTCCTCCCACGAGTCAATGGAATCCTCGGGAAGGTTCAGGAGCCACGACAAGGCGGAATCCTTGAGAGCGTGGGAGAACCAGTTGGCCATGACCTTGTCGTCTCCCCCCGCAGCTTGGATGGAGGTGGTGTAGAGCTGCAAGAACTCGATGGGGTTGTTCGTGCCGTCGTAGCCCTTGGGTAGGTCAGGCCTGAACTTCTGTGGCCAGACGACGCGACGCAGGTTGCGGGTGAAGGCCGCGCAACCTGTGGCGTACGAGGCGATGCCACCCTGAAGAGCACGGCGGTTCTGTCGCCCTGCTTGGCCGATTTCCTCGACGATGCGCTTCTGGAGGTCCTTCTGGCGCTCCATTTCCACCCGCGCGTCTGGGGGTGTCCGCTGCACGATTTGACAATCGCGCGGCGAAGACGCGTGGGATGCGGCCTTGTGCGCCGCAGCTGGAGGCGGACCTGGCGGAGGCGGCGGCGGAGGCGGCGGCGGAGGTGCGCCATGCGCGGTGGTTCCAGCGCGTCCGGAGTTGTGGTGCACCAGAGAGCGCGACGCCGCAGGAGCAGCGCGCGGTGCCGCCGCGATGTCGACGAGGTGCTGGAGGCGGCCGAGCCAGTTGTCGTGCGCCTCAGCTGTGGGGCGGTAGCGGAAGAGCTCCGCGGCCATGAGCAGCGCGGTGTTTGGGCTGGGCGCTGGACGCCCAAGAGTGGAGGCGCTGTGGCGCTGGGACGGATGCGAGGACTCAGCGTCCTCGCCGTGCCCGTGGTCGACGTCGTCGTCGAAGCGGTCGTCGTGGTGGCCGTCGTCGTCCTCGGGGTGCTCCACACGCGGTTCAGCGGTGTTGCGCCCCGTGGCACGGCTGGCGCGGGGACGGCCGCGAGGGTTGGTGGTGTTGGCAGCGGGCTCGGTGGTGCCCTGCCTGACGCCCGCCGGGTGGCGCGAGCTGCGCGAGTGTCCGCCATGGTGCAGAGGTCGGTGAAGGTTGAAGACGCGCCTCAGCCCCCTACCTGGCGCGCCAATTGTCGGAGAATGACTCCCACGAAACAGGGATAGTCAAGCTCACGAAGAGAGTTCGTGTAAGGGGCTGAACACGTTGGTCAAACAACCCTCAACCTGCACGGCGACGGTGCTCGTCGAGCAAGTGGAGGGACATCACGACAGAGATGAACACCAGCCCGTACCCAGGTTCACGGCCCTCGTGTGGAGGTAACACCGCTACTCCTGCTTGTCTGTATTGCACTGCTTGTAGAGGTTACAGTACAATGAGCTTGCCGAAGGCTCTCTTTTGGCAATGGTGTACACAAGGAAGGGAAGCTGTGGTCTTCTTCTTCCTTGCGCGTAAGTGGCTAGGTTGGAATGAGAATGCGATCCCTTGCTACGGTGCTGCTCCTCTCCTTTTATAGGCGCCCCGGGCTCCCTCCCTGCGCTTGCGCTACGGAAGGGCTATCACGTGGCGGCAGAAAATGGATCGTGGTGCACCGCAGCCCGGTTGTCCATGGACGCGGTCCATGGGCGTAAAGCTGATGCCTGTGGCAGAGTAACCACCGTCCATGCAGGACGGCCAGCTGGGGCCGCAGAGGAACGTGGGGGTGCCCACGGTGACGTTGGCCGTGGAGCGTAGCGCCGGCCGGTCCCCTTATCACCAAAGAGGAAAACCTTGTAGTCCGGTGCGGATGGCGCAGCTTTGTTGACCCCTTTAATCACCAAAATGGCAACTGCGGCGTCGTCGTCACCGCGCGCAGAGGCGCGCGTCACTGCGGCCGCTGCAGAGCCCATGTGCGCTCTGCAGAGGTTGCTTTGCAGCGAAGCGATCTCCACGAGGGCTTGGATGCCCTGTAGAGAATTCGGCGTTGACCTCTCTCCAGGGGAGATCACCTTGAAGAGGGGGCAGCAGTGAAGAGGGCCTCCGTAGGCCTCTGCTGCCTCCAAAGCCCTCGCGAGGCAATTCGCCTCGCGAGGCTCTCCAAGCCGTAGGCTTGGTCCTTAATGAAAATTGGCCATCAAGTGTCGAGGGCCGTAGAGGACAGGCCCAGCACACCCTGGATTTCACTGGGCCGACAGCCGCCCTTTCGCCTACTTATGCCCCCCCGACACGAAAACCCTAAGTACCTGAGCAAATATCCACGAAAAGATCCAGAGACGCCGCCGTCGTCAACCCTATCTCAAGAGGGTTCAGAATCTCTTCCGGCACCCTGCCGGAGAGGGGAATCGTCACCGGAGGCTTCTACATCGCCATGCCTGCCTCCGGAGTGATGCGTGAGTAGTTCATCCTTGGACTATGGGTCCATAGCAGTAGCTAGATGGTTGTCTCTCCACTTTGTGCCATCATGTTTAGATCTTGTGACCTGCCCTACATGATCAAGATCATATTATTGTAATGCTACATGTTGTGTTTGCTGGGATCCGATGAATATTGAATATTATGTCAAGTTGATTATCAATCTATCTTATATGTTATTTAAGATCTTGCATGCTTTCCGTTACTCGTAGATGCTTTGGCCAAGTAGATGCTTGTAACTCCAAGAGAGAGTATTTATGCTAGATAGTGGGTTCATGTCTCCGTTTAACCTGGGACAGTGACAGAAAGTTCTAAGGTTGTGGATGTGCTGTTGCCACTAGGGATAACCTAACGATGCTATGTCCACGGGCATATGTGTTTGTTTACATTACGCACTTTACTTAATGCAATTATCCGTTGCTTGCAACTTAATACCAACGGGGGACTCGGATGACAACCCGGCGGTGGATTATTAGTCATAGATGTTGTTGGATAACGGTCTATGTATCATGTCGTAATGCCCAATTAAATATCACTAGTCATTAACCCGTGCACCTGCACGGGCAAGATATTTCTCTACTTCTTTTACCACATTGTATCTTTTTTAAACACAGTAGAACATAGACGCTCATATACACGCACATACACTCACCTCTATGAATCGCACACATGTACACCCTATTTCTATAAGCACCTAATGATACATTTTCTACTCCCCCGTATCAAAATCCAAGATGTTTTAGTCTTTTTTAGTGCATATGTATCTAGACATGCTTAAATCCAAGATTGATGTATGCACTAAAACATGTCTAGATACGTGTGGACCAAAAAAGCTAAAACATCTTACATTTTGATACAGAGGGAGTATTATTTTTCATTTGTAGTCACTACCATATTAATTTAGGTGTAACATATTGATATTCTTAGCAGTATTAAATCTAGTTGTGATTTAAAAGTTTTAGCTATTTGAAATCTAGTCCAAGAAGGATAAAGCAAGATGTTAGAGGAAACACAACATAAAATTTGGATGGTTACCTCCACCGCTGCACCTGCATGGGCTAGTGATGGTAAAGAGGTTAGAAAATATATTTCTTAAAATTGTGTATCGGAGGAGTTAAATATATGTGAGAATTTAGAGAAATGCGCCTTTGAATTATATGTCATGAACTTGAAAATTATACGATGGGACAAAAACTATATGGAAACTTTAATATGATCATGAAGTATTGTTTCAAGGGAAGTTTAGAAGGAATCATATGCTCAGTTAATGGAGAATTAACACTAACAGAAATTCAAGGTCAATATAACCTGAACGTACTACACAAATAGTTCTATTGTAGATGCATATCCAACCAAGAATAAAACCTGGAATCGTGCATGTATATGGCTATTTTAGATGGAGGACATCGAAGAAGGTCAATTTTTCTCTCTTCATCATGAAGGACGCTGAGCTATAAAATTATTGGGTCTGAATCAACGTCATACAATCAGGTAACTAATTTTGACACGTAAATTGCCTTATATAAAGATTAACATAGAAATTATATTTCTTGACAGAATCATCTAGTTAAATGAGAATATTTACCATGCCAAACCTTTAAAACAATTAGGCATGTACATGTCCGAGGTTTTCACATGCCCGAAATTTTTCATACGAAAAAAGAAGTATACAAATTTCAGCTTTTCTAGAAAGCAATGTTTGTATAAAAATTACACTCATAATTTTTTAATGAACAGTTATTTTGCACCTGGAAGACTTGATATGATTCAAGGTCTCACTTTTATATCTTTTACATCCTCTTAACCAAAACCATCTTATTGCTTGTTTTCTAAACGGCCGATAAAACATCAAAGGTAGCATTGTTCAAATTACATTTTTCTTGTAATTTAGCCAGAACCTTGAACTGATTCGAAGTTACAAAAAGTGCATGGTCAGTGTATTTCAAATAACTTCTACATAATTATAGGTGTACCACAGTTTAGTATAAGATATGTAATTTTTCATTTTATTTAACAGAAAAAACATATATCCGCACACTTAATTACGTTAGTCTTGAGAGTTTTGCATCTTGTATGGGTTTCACAATCATCAAAACAAACATGAATCCTTGAAGCTAGATTTAGATTCTACATGGCAAGTACCAAAAAAAATTGCGCGAACAAACAATTACCTCAAGGATTTTGTAGGTTGTAATTCTGTAATAGTTCTATGTTATGCTGAAATTTTGAGATAAGCCTGATTCTTGGAGCCATAATTATACTTTACACGGCCGGAGAAAAATTTGAGCATACCAGTAGTAGAGATCTCGATAAACAATGAACGTAAAATAATAATTAAATAACTTTTCACATAGAAACAACACATCCGCTCAAGGAGTCAAAGGGAAGCATGATGTGAGAATGGTTACGGGATTAGGATCGGATAGTTAGAGTGTCCATTTAATAGTATTTTTCTCTCGGTCTAATATCCTTGTATAAAAGTCAGCATTAAATCATTGTCATATTTTCATGTTGAATATTTGTTCTACACGGGTTGCTATATTTTTCTTTTAATCGGTGAAAATACCCTGGTGTCATAAGAAATAATAAATACTTGAATTATTTCTTGTTGCCACCATCCATCAGGATTTAAATTTTAAATGATTGTATATGCATGCAATTGTCTTTAATACATACCTTTTTAGCTGCGCATGTGTATTACCTTGTCCACGCCATTCCAATGAGTGTGCTAAGATGTGTTTACATATAGTTTAAAACACAAATCACTTTCTTCTGAAAAACTACGTGTTGAGGACTGAAATACTATACGGAATATATATCATAGTATTCTTGAGCATTACTTTCTGATTATCAATAGGTATAAGATATTTTTTTGAATTAATAGTACCAAGGAAATAAGAACGCACCTTTGATCTGAATAGCAGGATGAATAGTAGGATTTAAATAATAGCAGCTGTTTCAGAACTAAAATTAGAAAACACTGTAGACATGACAGAAAAAAATTGGATTTCGATTGACGTGCGAGACATGCAACCACACCTGATTTAAACTTGGTGTGCAGGCTCGTATGACTGATCCATGCATGTTTGGCCTGCATGATTGATCGATGCATGGACAGTGTCAGAGCCCTGTGAATAAGCTGCGAATCTTGCAAATAACCTGATTAGACAACCTAGGAATTTACTCTGCGGATAACATAATTAGGGTAGGAAGCCTTACCTCTACACGGCAGCCTAAACGCAGAGAAAACAGGGGCACCCGCCCCTGGAGCACCAAGGGTCATCGACTCATCGTCATCGGCATCGTGGATCCATGGTGATGCTCACGATTGCATGCGCGGATCTATGCGTGATTACCTGGCATATAGGCGGCGCCGCGGCGGGTTGGGGGAAAGGGATATCCGCAAAAGTATTTTTTTCCATGCGTTTGCTAGGAGTCGAACACGGTTGAGTAGACTAAACCGAATACAACTGCACGGAAACATTGCGGCGATCGGATCAGAGAGAATCTGACGCTTCAAGATGACTAAGAGATAAATCGGATGGATGAAATTCTTTCAGGCGTAAGGATTAATATGGAGTCTCGTATGGTGCCTCCAATTAGTAAATATAAGATGTCGACGTCTAGGCAGCAATCAGGTGCTGGTTTGCGTCCCGTAGCAATCGCCCAAAAAGGAAAGTCCTACCCGCGCTAGACAGCCAAAAGTGGAAAAGGTTTGGTCAAAAGCGCACCCCCGACCTGACACGACGACCAGGTGGGACACAGCTATCCCGATGCCCATCCCTTCGCGCGCACCCACCAAACTCTATGCTCCAGCAGCGGCTTCAACGCTGGCTTCTCCCCTTTTCACCAAATCAGCAACCGTCAGCAGAAACCTCACCTTTCCCCTACGTTCTCCTTCCCTTTCGTTCTCCTGCCCTTCTTCTCCAGGTGCCAAAATTCGCCATGGATGGACAGCACAGACACCATCCTTGCTGATCTCTTCTGCACCCAAATCTCGACGTACAACATTGTTGCTGCTCCTTCTCTACTTAGTTGAGGGCACCGGAAGCAAAAATAAGGCCCCTAAAAAGTGAGGAGCAAGGTTCTTCAGACCTGGTACTTCCCTGTTCTTCTCCTTCTTCTTTTCCTGTTCTTCCAACTAAAACTGTTGTGTCCCAAATCTGTTACCATGGATCTGCAAGAAATCTCTTGAGTTGCCACAATTAATGCATGCATAAACCTGCTACGGGTGTCTCCCCAAAAAAGAGGCAACTTTAGTACCTTTTTCTCTGCAACTTGGTGCGATTTGTAAGCAACAAGCTTTGATCTAGACACAACTTACCCATGAAAATATCTACTTTGAGTAACTTAGAACCAGGAAGCAACTTAAGACCAGTTCTACCTACAACTTAATATCATAGTGCCTGCAACTTAGTACTAGTGGGAAGCAGCTCATGGTTGTCTGCAATACCATGCATCATTTTCTAGTTGTACTACCATGCAACTTAGTGCAACAATGAAAAACAGTTTCAGGAATCACTTTACAAAAAAAAAATCAGCAATCTTTAACTTGATCTGCACACAACTTTGATCTGGACACACAACTTTGATCTGGACACAACTTAAGCACGGAAAAGATCTACTTGAAGTAGCTTATACCAGGAAGCAACTTGTGGAGCAGTTCTACATACAACTTAATAACTATAGTCTCTGCAACTTAGTACCAGGGGGAGCAGCTCATGGCTCTTTGCAAGCACCATGCATCATTTCCAGTTGTATTACCATGCAACTTAGTGCAACAATGAAAAACCAGTTTCCAGGAAGCACTTTACAAAAAGAATCAGCAAAACTTTAACAGCAGCAGATCAGAACACTTGTAATCTTTGTGAAATTGTGAACCTCGATGATGGATATTGCTTTCTCAATAGACTCTTCCTTGTGCCTGTAAAAAAATCATAGAAGCATCATCACCTGTAGTTACATGTTTGTTCTGCAACCTAATGTAGCAACTATGCACCTTTTATATTGTGAATCTGCAACCTTTAAAAACATGTTTGTTCTGCAACTTAGTGTCGACTGTGGGAAAAAATGCAGTTTTGCTTATCTATTCCATTCCTGTCTAAGCATTGTGTGTACCCATGTGTTGTGTTGTACAGATGGTAGACCTGGATCTCAATGAACCCGCAGATGGCCTGGAGGATGATATGGAGCAACCATTCTGCACACAGCCGGCTATGGTGGAGGCGGTTGAGGAGTCACCGGGCCCTGTTCGAGGAGGGCATGAAGATTTGACTGACGAAGTTAGTGCAAAAGGACTGCGGCATAATGTAGCACCTCAACATGCATCTAGCCCTAGCGTGCCGACCACTACTGTCCCTACACCATCGACTAGTCAACCTGGTCATAATATAAAAGGACGAAAGAAAGGGAGATATCTAGGTGAGATCGAGTTGCAACCCAAAAGGCTACTTTGTGTTGGATTTGCGGCCAACCTGGTCATAATTCTGCAACATGTACTGCTGGGTTGGGCAATATGCAGAAATGATGTGTTTTTGAGTAGTGAATCTTTGTGTTTAGAAGGGCGATGAAAGTAACGTGTATCAAAGCTATCAAACAGTATAGTTCGGAAGTTGTAATGCAAAAACAAATGAGACATCCTTAAGTTTCTGTGTTTCTTATGCAGCCAGGAGAAAAAAAGAACTAGTATGCACCATCTGTGTACCTCATTTCATTTTCAGTACACTTTTCCAGTTGACATCGTTGAATTCCGATGTAACCCATCGTTGAATCGTTGAATTCTGATTGGATGACAACTGAGCATTCAGCTTAGCAAGCCTTGCTGGCGGCACGGTTCTTACCAAGCTGTTGTGATTATAGAAAAACAGTTAAAACCATTTTCATGCAGCAAAAAGAACAAAAAATGTAAAAACAAGACAATGGTCTAAAAGAGAGACTCACCGCTTGGACCTTCTTCCTTACACGAGTTGGCTTTCCTGTTTCTTTTAGGTGTCGTGGTTCTGCATTTTGATACCACGCAACTACACTATTGGGATTAGGGCTAGTGCTTGCACCTGCATTTGTCCAGGGTTTGGGATTGCATCCTGTAGGTGATATCACCAAAAAAGAAGTATGGATTACTAAAAAAAGACAAGACCAAAAAAGACTTACCTTAACCTTAACCTTAACAAAGCCTTTTGTCCCAAACAAGTTGGGGTAGGCTAGATATGAAACCCTGTCACGAGGACTTCTCAGGAGGTCACCCATCCTGGTACTACTCTCGCCCAAATGGGTTTCATATCCATGGGACTGGCTAGTTTTTACGTTGGCTCGCCAAGCCTATCACAACCCTTAGATATGAAACCTTTCATGAGGACTTTCCAGGAGGTCACCCACCCTAGTACTACTCTCGTGGGTTTCATATCCATGGGACTGGCTAGTTTTTACGTTGGCTCGCCAAGCCTATCACAACCCTCCTCCTTTATCCGGGCTTGGGACCGGCTATGCCTAGAAGACATAGGCGGAGTTACAAGACCAAAAAAGACTACAGGACAAAATTATTTCCCTACGAATACCTGCTGATCAATGTTCCCTGCTGCAGCATCCGGTAAGCGCAGGTTGCGTTTCGTCATGTTCGTTGCCGTATTGAAAAATTGCCCCACACCTTGCTGTCCCTACAAAAAAAATGAGCATACTTTGAGTTCTCTGATATAGGAAGCAATTTAGTTGACCAAAAAAGTAACCCAAAAAACAACTTAGTGAGCATTCTCTGCAACTTTGGTGGTCAAACCTCTGCAACTTATGTATCGTGTAACCGAGCTTCATCACAAAATAGCAGTACCGCAAAGCAAAGTTGAGGCTCGTATTTAAGCAACTTAATACTAACCATTTCTAACTTATGGGGTGTATGCCCACAGTAAAAAATTAGTTCCCCTACTCTGCAATTTAAAATACTAGTATGTCTGCAACTTTACATTGCTGCTGCTCTACATCTTAGTGCTCGCCTCTCTGCGAGCCCAGTAGCCATGCTCTGCAGTTTAAAATACTAGAATGTCTGTAACTTAAATATTTCTGATGATCTGTGACTTAACGCTCGCCAGTCTGCAACTCTAGTAGTCATGCTCTGCTATTTAATACTAGTGTTTCCGCAACTTAATATTGCTCATGCTCTACAACTCGATGCTCGTCGCTCTGCAACTAGTAGTCATACTCTGCAAATTATAGGATGTGGCCTAGCTTCAAAAAAATTATACTCTGAAAAATCTTGGCAGTCGCGAACATACTACTCGTATTTCTGCAAACTTACGGGGGTGTAGTTCCCATATATGCACTTAAGTCTCTGCCAAAAACTTACGAGGGTGTGTTCGTCTGCATCAACTTACTGCTCATGCTATGCACCTTAAAGGACCTACTGCTCCTCAACTTGTCAGCAACATAAAGTTTGAGAGGCATATAAATTAGTATGTTTACATGAGTGCCCTGGACTAAATTAGTATGTTTAAATAATTCTTTTGGTAGTTTTTTTTTCAAAAATGATTCAGGGTTGTGACCTGGACCTTAATGAACAACCTATAGAATGCTTGCAACTAATGTCAGTACTGCTTCAAACTCATCTAGTAGTGCCTGCAACTGATGTTAGTACTGCTAGCAACTCATATAGTTCGGCACTGACCAGCAGAATCATCTATGGAAAGTACCCCAAAATTACAACTCTTTTACAGAATGCCTGCAACTGATACCAGTACTGCTAGCAACTCGTCGAGTTCCGCGCTGACTGGCTGAACTCATCTATGGGAAGTACCCCCTCAAACTACAAATCATCTACAGAATGCCTACATGTAATGTCCTACATCCATGGATATCCCCAAAACAAACTTAAAATGCTACTGCTCTGCAACTTCGTGGTCATGCTCGCTGCAATTTTGTAAGGTGCATCCTAACTTCAAACAAAGTGACTTGATGCTCATGCCCTTACAAAAACTACTACTATGAAACTTAGTGGTCATGCTATGTATAAAATCAGGGTGTGGCCTAACTTGAACGATTAGTACTCTGCAACTTAGCAGTCACGCACTACTACTATTCTGCATATGGGCTGTTTTTCCTACATCGATCTAGTGCAACATTGCTCTGCAACTTGATGCTCATTCTATGAGCCTTAGGAACCTACTGATGTGATGTATTTTCCTGCATCAGAAAAAAGTGCTCCCGTGCTCCATGCTCTGCACCTTGCTAGCTATCGGAGGAGAAAATGGGTGTACCTCAACTCGTCGATGATGACGCCGCCGAGTTCACCGCCGCTCGCAGTCCTCGCAGATCTAGCCGGCGAGCTCACGATCCCACCGGTTTTTTTCCTCCCAGTCGCGCAGATCCACGCCGGGTTGAGTCTCCGGCGCGCAGCTCGCCGCCCTCGTGCGCGGATTTGCCCTCCGGCGAGGAGCTCGCCAGACTCGCCGGCGGATTCGTTGTCTCCCACGCAGAACTTCCCGTCCGCGCGCCCCAGGTATCTCTCTGCCCCATTGCTCCTCGGCCTCACGCGGGGGGCTGTGCGCTGATTCTCCCTCAGGCTCGAAGCTCGCCGCCGCACTCGGGGGCAGGGTTCGCTCACCGGCGCGGAGATCCCCGCCCGCGTAGCAGCTCGCCCGTCCCGCGCGGAGCTCGATCTCCCGCTCCCCGACCTCGCAAACCCGCGCCAGACTCCTCGCGGTCAGCGCCGAGTTCGCCGCACTCCTCGCCGTCGCCGGATTTCGTGAATTGCCGGAGCTCAAACCCTATCATTGGTCGGGATGGGGAATGAAATGGTCAGGATGAGATAGGTGCGTGACTCCTGGAGTTCAAACAGCGTGCTCCCCCGTGCCACGTGTGTGCGGGACTCAGGTGGGTTTTGGTCGGGACGACACGTGCGCACGGACTCAGATCGGCGCGTTTCGGAAGGATCGGACGGCCATCAAGAAATTGCTCGATGAGACGAGATAGCACCCGTGCATTTTTTAGCACATGGGATATAAGATAGTAGTCAACATGTCATGTATATGGATTGTCATGCGCTCACTATTCGTCAATTGATCAGGTGTAATTTGTTCACTCAACATGTTAGTTATCTTTTATGAAGAGACACCACTAGTGAACTGTGGACCCCGGTCCATTCTTTTACACTGATTAAACAACCACAAACTGCAAACTGTTCCTTTTTCATTCTCTGCAATTTAATACTCATTTTCCACACCATACGTTTAATCTTTTGTTTTCAGCAATCCAGTGAGATTGACAACCTCACTGTTTCGTTGGGGCAAAGTAGTTTGATTGTGTTGTGTGCAGATTCCACGTCAACAGTCCAGACTCCCTGCAACAGCTATTTTTCTGGAGCCGTTGACAACCTTCTGAAGAGTTGCTGCTCCTACTGGTTCGATAACCTTGGTTTCTTTCTGAGAGAAAACTTGCTGCTGACTACATCATACCTTCCTCTTGGGGTCTCCCAACGAACGTGTGTTTCACGTCATCAAGCTATTTTTCTGGCGCCGTTGCCGGGGAAGTATTCATCATCACCATCATCATCATCCTCAAATACTCCCGTCAACCAGGCGCCAGCATATTTTTCTGGCGCCGTTGCCGGGGAGTTAGAAGCGCTTCAGCAGACTGCCACTGTTTGCTCTCCCGTCAACAGCTATTTTTCTGGCGCCGTTGCCGGGGAGACGGCGGTCTTCTGCAAGGGGAGTTTCACGCTTCCAATCTCATTATTTTGTTTTTGTCTTGCTTAGTTTATTTTATTTTATCTTGTTTGCTTTCAATTATCAAAAACACAAAAAAATTAGTTACTTGCATTTAGTTTATTTTCAGTTTTGTTTTCTGTTAGTTATCATGTCTAGTTCGGCTCATCATGTTTCGGTTCCTGAAGTTGAGATTCGATCTTTTAAGCAACAAAGTGGAGAAAGTTTGAAAGATGCCTGGTATAGAATCAGCGATGCTCATCGTAGGTGTACTAAAAAATATTCCACTATGATCCTGCTTAGAAATTTTTTATGTTAGCATAACTAGCTGGTATAGATATGTCTTGGACACTTTGACGGGAGGTAACTTTCTTGGTACCCCTGCGTTGGAAGCTAGTTATATTATTGAGAGCCTAGTAGGAACACCACCTGTTAGTAACATTAAAAATGAGATCACCTTGGAAGATGTTATAAAGAAATTGGAGTCTATAGAGAAAAATTTGCCAAATCTCCTTGATAGTACTAGCAAAGTTGATGAATCACTGGGAACCATTAATGAAAGAATTGATGTTTTAGAAACTAGGACTATTCAAGATAATCAAAATCTTATGATTGGTGAATTAGAGGAGGCTATGGATGTAATAAGTTCTACTTTTACCTCTATTAAAACTAAAAAGCAAAAGGCTTTTGTGGGGAGAGAGCAAAAATTTATGTATGTGGCAAAAATTTCTAAACCAAAACCCACGGGTGCGTTTAAAACGGATAACGTGTTCAATGAGCTTGAGGGTGAGTCACATACTGGTCTATTTAAATTTTCTTCCCAAGAATTACGTAAACTGAAAAGTCCTAGTGTGACAAACCCTGTTCTTGATGAAGCTTTTGATGAATTAGACCTTTCTTCACTTGGTAATACTTGATGCATGCTTTGTGTCTAGCTAAAAGGCGTTAAAGAAAAGCGCTTATGGGAGGCAACCCATTTTATTTTTCTGCAATTTTTCTTTTATTGAGTCAAGGAGTTTGTTTACTTCTGTAGCAACTCTTTTGTATCTTTATTTTCTCGCATTGTTGTGCCAAGAGTAGCCTCTAATGATAAGATGATGCTTAATTTTGATTGCTGCGCAGAAACAGATTTTTTCTGTTCACTGTACGAAATTCCTAAAATCACCAGATGTTAATTAAATCTGAAAATTTTTGTGCGTAATCTTTATGAATGTCTGAAACTTTCATTAGTTCAGAGTTTCTCGCTGTTCAGCTTTTAGCTCTTGTTTTCATGTATCTCTTGTCAGAGCTATTAGCTTTCTTTTGTAGAAAGTACTCTCTTGCTTCACTTATATTTGTTTGGAGAGTTGATGAAATAAATTGATTGGTGTTTGGTTGGTTCAGAAAATGTTGCATGTGGTAATTGGTATAAGGAAAAACTTGCTTAATCTTGTAGATCACTAAAATGGATAACTTGATGCTTGTCAATTGTTTTGAGTTAACAAGTAGATCATGATTAAATTGTGCATCACATGAGTTAAGCCTATTAGTGAAGAACTACCGTAAAGCTTGTTGAAAATTTGGTTTGCATCGGTGGTACCTCTAAGGTCTAGATATTTTCTAATAACAGGGTTTGGTTAACAAGGAAGACGGTATGAAGTCTTATAACGTTTGCAATATGTTTGTCATATAAAACTTGGTGTACGGGTTGATATTCTTGTTTGCTTACATAACCTTGCTAGCCTAAACTCTGTACTGAGAGGGAATGCTTCTCGTGCATCCAAATCCTTGAGCCAAAATCCATGCCATTTGTGTCCACCATAACTACCTATATGTGGTATTTCCTTGCCACTCCAAGTAAATTTTTCATGTGCTACCTTTAAATTATTCAAAATGTTATTATTCCCTTTTTGTGTCAATGTTTACTAGCTCATGAGGAATTAGTGTGGTTATTCTTTATTCTATTTGTCGAGTGGACTTTTACACCTGGACTAGTGGCATATACATCCGCTTATCCAATAACTTGCAAAAAGAGCTGGCAACGGGGTGCCCAGTCCCAATTAATTACAACTTTAACCAATTAATTCTCTTCACACTTTTGCCCTGATTCATCAGTAAGCAATGACAAACAGTGAAATACCTGAATGTGTGTAAACCAAAGAGAAAGAGGGATGATCTGCCTTGCTGGTAGAAATAACGTCCTTCATGGGAGCCGCTCTTAAAAGTCCGTTCGACAGGTAGAATACTGTTCTCACCCGCTACCATTCGTTGACAATTAACAAACACCTCTCAAAAATAGATACTCCTCCATGGTATGTGATTGATGGAAGGCACCCGAGGATTCGGTTAGCCATGGCTTGTGTTAGCAAGGTTGGGAGGAGTATCAAATATTTTATGCAATCTCTATATGCTTTCAAAAACCTAAAAGCTCTAGCACATGATTTAATCCCTGCTTCCCTCTGCGAAGGGCCTTTCTTTTACTTTTATGTTGAGTCAGTTTTCCTATTCTTTCTGTCTTCCACAAGCAAACACTAGTGTCAACTTTGTTACAACATGCGTTATATGCAATGTATTGGACTTGTTATACTACTTTGTGTTGACAATATCCATGAGATAAATATGTTGAAAGTTGAAGCAAATGCTGAAACTAAATTCTTCCTTTGTGTTGATTAAATACCTTTTATTAGAAACTATTGCTTTATGAGTTAACACTTATGCAAAACTGTTTGATGCTTGTCTCGAAAGTACTATTCATGAAAACGTTTAGCTTGTGTGATTCATTGTTTACTCATTATCTATTTGGTAGCAAATTATAGACCATTGACTTGGATCACTTCATTCATTTACATGTGCCTTGCAATATTATATGATCAAGATTATGATAGTAGCATGTCACCTCAAAAATTATTTTGTTTTTATCGTTTACCTACTCGAGGACGAGTAGGAACTAAGCTTGGGGATGCTGATACGTCTCAAACGTATCTATAATTTTTGATGTTCCATGCTTGTTTTATACCAATTGCTACATGTTTTGCATCTACTTTATATCACTTTTATACATTTTTTGGGACTAACCTATTAACAAGATGCCGAAGTGCCAGTTCCTGTTTTCTGCTGTTTTTGTATTCCAGAAAAGCTAGTCTGGAAATATTCTCGGAATTGGACGAAACTACACGGGGTCCCTATTTTTCCAGAACACACCTGACGGAGCGAAGGAGCGGCAGAGGAGCACGGGCCCCCCTTCTGCCGCGCCCTAGGGTGGTGTGGGCCCCTCGGGGGTCCGCAGCCGCCGCCCTTTCGCCTACTTATTCCCCCCGACGCGAAAACCCTAAGTACCTGAGCAAATATCCACGAAAAGATCCAGAGACGCCGCCGTCGTCAACCCTAGCTCGGGAGGGTTCAGAACCTCTTCCCGGCACCCTGCCGGAGAGGGGAATCGTCACCGGAGGCTTCTACATCGCCATGCCTGCCTCCGGAGTGATGCGTGAGTAGTTCATCCTTGGACTACGGGTCCATAGCAGTAGCTAGATGGTTGTCTCTCCACTTTGTGCCATCATGTTTAGATCTTGTGAGCTGCCCTACATGATCAAGATCATATTATTGTAATGCTACATGTTGTGTTTGCTGGGATCCGATGAATATTGAATATTATGTCAAGTTGATTATCAATCTATCTTATATGTTATTTAAGATCTTGCATGCTTTCCGTTACTCGTAGATGCTTTGGCCAAGTAGATGCTTGTAACTCCAAGAGAGAGTATTTATGCTAGATAGTGGGTTCATGTCTCCGTTTAACCTGGGACAGTGACAGAAAGTTCTAAGGTTGTGGATGTGCTGTTGCCACTAGGGATAACCTAACGATGCTATGTCCACGGGCATATGTGTTTGTTTACATTACGCACTTTACTTAATGCAATTATCCGTTGCTTGCAACTTAATACCAACGGGGGACTCGGATGACAACCCGGCGGTGGATTATTAGTCATAGATGCTGTTGGATAACGGTCTATGTATTATGTCGTAATGCCCAATTAAATATCATAGTAGTCAACATGTCATGTATATGCATTGTCATGCGCTCACTATTCGTCAATTGCCCAGCTGTAATTTGTTCACCCAACATGTTAGTTATCTTTTATGGAGAGACACCACTAGTGAACTGTGGACCCCGGTCCATTCTTTTACACTGATTAAACAACCACAAACTGCAAACTGTTCCTTTTTCATTCTCTGCAATTTAATACTCATTTTCCACACCATACGTTTAATCCTTTGTTTTCAGCAAGCCAGTGAGATTGACAACCTCACTGTTTCGTTGGGGCAAAGTAGTTTGATTGTGTTGTGTGCAGATTCCACGTCAACAGTCCAGACTCCCTGCAACAGCTATTTTTCTGGCGCCGTTGACAACCTTCTGAAGAGTTGCTGCTCCTACTGGTTCGATAACCTTGGTTTCTTTCTGAGGGAAAACTTGCTGCTGACTACATCATACCTTCCTCTTGGGGTCTCCCAACGAACGTGTGTTTCACGTCATCAGCCATCCACGGAAATAACCGGCCTACAATGCGTAAATGCATTTATGCATTGCCCGAAAGCCCAAAATGCACGGCCAAATACACGGACGGTTGCACCCTTGTAATCCCTCGTCTTTTGGCCAAAGGGCTCCACCACAAAACACATGCCCGGATTTGTAGCGGCCATAGCTCCCAACATTATAGGGAGTCAGTTGTATGCTTCCTCCCAATCACCATACAACATCTTGAATGCGGCTTGCTTAGCCTTCCATGCCTTCCCATACTTCACCGAGTAACCAAAGATTTCTTCCACCATGTCCATGACAGCCTTCACCGTAAAAGTCGGGAATGCCTCTATGGAATTGCAAAGCCTATAGCCAATGAACTCGGAGGTAAGTTGCCGATGACCGTGCTTCACATCCTTGCCATCGCCATCCTTGCCACTACACATGTGAGTTGACACACATTTTTTTAGAATCCATTGAGGGCCCCCTTTCCATGGTCTTGCACGCACAATCCATGGACACCCATTATGCGCGTCCTCACACTTAACCGTGTAACGTTTGTTGACGTCCAAGTGCACCACTTTGTACGGGCGGAAGTACTTAAGCGCATACTCCTTTAGCCATGTCTTCAACTCCAACAAGCTTTCAAACTTCACTCCCTCCGCAATACCATACTTCTTGGGATCAATATCCTTCTTCGAGATTGGCCTTGCTTCAAGCAATTTACCCGAGCCACCATCAACCACGGCTTTCTCCAAGAGACTAAGATCTCGGAACAATGATACCGATGATCCCGGCCCACAACCTTCTTAAATACTTCAGCTTCTTTAGCCGTGAACCCATCCTCATCAACATCTTCCTCGGGACCATCATCATCCGAGTCCGATGCGTAGCATCGGTTATAGGGGATTTCAGGGTCCATGTCCTCATGCGCACAATATGCCTCCATGTCACCAATAGCATTGTTATGAAGTTCAACCTCCAACTCATCTCCTTCATAGTCATCACTCTCCTCCTCCCGTTCTTCATATTGGTCATTTCGAAACGGACTTGGGGGTTGGCTTTTTCCATGTTGGGTCATGTGAGGCGGACTCGACGTTGAGTCGTACACTTCATGGTTATGAGGTGGCTCTTTTTGAACCGGGCTACTAACTTCATGTTCGGAGCCACACCGGTTCAAGTCAAACGTCTTGGTGGCAAATAACTCGAGAGCCTTGTCTTGAGATGCCGCAACCGTCTCCTTATATACACTCCAACACAACTCGGAGTTGAGAGGCATGATCTTCCAACGCGAGTGCATTCCGAAACCAACATTATGCCTTCCCTCCAAACAAACTAAATCATTTGGTTCCGTCCAATTCAATGCAATCCTCACTTTCACAACAACCTCCGCGTAGTTTGGGCTACGGTCAAACACCACCACTTTCTCTTCCGAGTCATGCTCGACATTGCCTTTCAAAAAGGCATCCTTGTCCACATGATGAACACTAACCATTCTCTCCATCTAAAAAATTATTTCAACAACACAAATGCATCAAATGGTACACAAGTAACAATAAGCTATGCATTTTCAAACAAATATAATAACACAATCTAGTTCATTATCTACTAACCCTAGCTAATAGCCCTCATTATCCACATCCACCAAAAACCCTAACCCTAGCCTACAAATGAGCACGCTCAACTCTTCATAGCCATCATACTAACACCCATTCACCAATATAATCAAGGAAAAAACCCAAATTTCGCACCACACAAAATTTCTAGGGTTTCAAGAAATACACAAATGGCACCAACTTGAAAGATTTTGATTGGACAAAAACATAGAGGATGGGGGAGATTACCTCTCTCCAAGATGGGGAGCCGAAATCCACAGCCAAATCGGACCAAAGAGAGGGGATTTGTGAGGGGGGTGAGAGTGGGGAGTGAGGAAGAAAGAGAGTGAGCTCGGGTCGGTGAAAGAGAGAAGGAGAGGCGCGGGCGCGGGTGGCTGGGCTATTTAAGTTGCGAAGCATGCATAGCGACGCGAATCGAGCACTTAGCGAAATTTGGGGCTCGTCGGGCTGGACTGCTCTCTGTCTAATTTTGCAGAGGATAGCGCCGCCAACCATGTCGCTATGGTGGACGCATAGCGCCTCGTGCTAAGTCGCTATGGTCGAGCACCTGGGGCCCCACCGATCCACGCTGGCAGGGTCATAGCGGCTGATCGGAAGGCGCTATGGTGTTGAGCATAGCGACCCGTGGTAGGGCGTTATGCAAAAGGGTTAGTTTTTTAATTAGATTTGAAAAGAGGTTATTTTTTGCTGAAGTTTGACCCAAGGGTTAAATTTGTGAAATTTCACACGATATGACGGATCAGATCATCAGACAATCAGATGAGACGCCGACGACGGCGCCTTTGCGTCCGTCCGTTACGGCCAGACCAGGTGATGATGAGCGAAGCGATGGATGCGGCGGCACAGCGAGCCCCTCCAGGATCACAGTGCGCAACTGTTGTGCGCCATGGCGTTTCTCGACCAGTACTGCAACCAGCCAGCAAAGCTTTTGAGAGCACCGTTGTCGTGTGCAGTAGCACGACTACAGTACCGTGTTGTTGCCATCCTGTAAATACAGTCAGTAAAGAGGGGGAAAAAAACTATGCATGCCTCATCTTTGCTGTTGGGAACTGAGTATTCACTCAAACATGAAAATCCAAGTCAGTCGAGAGTGAAGTGGTTTGGTTCCTGAGATGTAGTGCTCTCGAGCCGAGCAACCAAACAAGACAATTTTGCATCCACTCGGTCTGTTGAAGGGCAGGCAGTAACCGAACACGCCCCCAATGACCTTGATTTGCTACCCACAAAGCATTCTGAGGAAAATCACAATCCTTAGATTTATGTTAGGCACTTTTCATTGAATAGGCAAATGTGGGTTTGATGTACGTTGAGTCAGTATTATGTTAACCGAATCTTGTACCACGTTCTCTTGACTTGATACTGCATTTAATTTTTATATATTGACTAATTTACCCAAAACTCAATCTGATGCGAGAAATTGGCAAAATATTCTCAACACTTCTTCTCCTGATAACAATGGAGGACGCAAAGAGCCACCTCTTTGCCTTTCCCTCGGCAAATAAATATATAATATAATGCTCCGGCGCAATACTTTTTATCCGTGTGCAGCACTCTCCACACTATAAGAACATTTGTTATGTACTTGGACATATATACATTAAAACGAAAAACCTCACCACATAGTGAGGACAACGAGTGTGGACTCAGAACTAGATACTCCCTCCATCCACAATTAAATGGCATCCTAGTTTTTCGTGATCCAATTTTTATCATTACTTTCGTCGACAATATGCGAAAAACATGCATAAAAGTTGTGTCATTGCAAACTTTAGTTGAACACGAATTCAACGGTATAATTTTTATGTCACATAACCTATGTTTTGTTGACCAAAATAATGGTCAAACTGAATATCGAAAAATGTGTGTGTCATGTAACTGTGGACATATGGAGTATGATGTCGATGAACCCAACAGCCTTGTGGCGAGGGAGAGATTTAAGAGTCAGTTTTTCACAACCCTAAGCTAGTGGTGCTTTCAACAAAACTTATCGGGAGATGATCACACATGATATAATGGTCGCCATCTTTCGCATGGCTTATTGATTTGGGGATTGTTCTTCCGTCATCAATAATTCCACCGTTACCCTTTTCATAAATGGTCGAACAGCTCCGATGTTCGAGATTAGAGGTTCATAAGATTGGTTCATACCTTTTTAACGATCTTCACCACGCTGCTGGCAAAAGACCTCTTCATTTTATCAGCTCATCTTGATTAGACCTTTTTTATTGTGCCCTCAAATCATAAGGGCATGCACAATAGTGCTATCTAGCAATGCCATATACGATAATTGTTGAGTCTGAAGAGAGAGAATCAAAAGAAGTGGTATGTCTTCTCTTAACTAAGAGATGATCTCTTAGTTAGAAAAAAGATAAGCCATTCTCTGCATTGTACGAGATGTCTTCTTTTAATCACACGTTTTCTAGTTTTAGTTACTCCATATTTTTTAGTAGAAGGCAGACATTAAATGATAGATATGATAATGTAAGATGATTAATTGTATAACATGTTCTTTTGTCCTCTAGGTGACATAAAATGCACACAAAAAAATGTTTATGTTTTAGTTACCCTATAATTTTTGTTATCATGCAGACATTAAATGATAGAGATAATACTGCAAGATGATCCATTGTATAACCTGTTCTTTTGTCTTCTCTAGGTGACATGAAATGCACAATGAGAAAACATTGTATAACCTGTTCTTTTGTCTTCTCTAGATGAGATGACATGAAATGCACAATAAAAAAGGGCCTAATCAAAGCATTGTACATTGTCCTAACCGAAACAACCGAACAAGTTTGGTAGCTATTACATGTACCAATCTATTCGGCGACAATGCAAATACTCCCTCAGTCCCAGTTTTTGGGGGCATAATCCCAAAAACATTAGTCCCAAAACCTCCCACCTTCCAGGCACAATTACACTTAATTTCCTCTCAATAATTGGCTAGCTGCCTCTCCCACCAATGTATGCAAGGTTTTAGCCCCAATTAGCTAGCACCTTGGGTAAAGAGATTTGCAAATTATGCCCTAGAAACTAGGAGGGAGGGAGTACTAGGAAGCAAAAAAAAAATCAAGATCTTTGGATACAAAGGCCCTCAATTTTATGTTCTAAAATGCAGGCCCATGCAACATACTGTTGGTTGGTCCACGGGGAGACCCTTCCACAGTTGCATCACACACGCAAAGCAACGCATCGACCACCCCACCAGCCACACTGCTGCATATCTCGGTCCAAGATCTTCGAGCTGCCAAATGCACAAACATAACAGCTCAGGGCCCTCCCCCAGCAGTGCTGGGGCAACTATTCATTTTTTTTTTGAAAGGATGGGGCAACTATTCATGCCATGTGGTATTGCTGAACGCCAACTGATTATCTGTACCATAAAACAGCACACCATGATTGACAGACAGACAAACAGCGCGGCGATACCCGCCCCCCAAGTTCAGTACGGGCGGCAGTGCGGAGATCACATCTGAGATCGCACATCTTGGCATATTTGCATGGAAACATCGTGCTCCATCCTCATCTCGGAGACTGAGAATTGCGATAATCACAGAACCGTTGCCTCACCCTGCAGCTTTGCAGGTACTTTAATGGAAGTCACTGAGATTTTCGCACAGAAAATGACATTTCAGATCACATTTTCTCGATTGATACACAAAAGAGGAGCTAACTCGGAGCTCAATATACTTGTAAACCTATTGGCATTTCTACTATACACCAAGACAAGGTAGCAGCAAAAGCTTTGGGCCTATGATTGCTCCCAAAGTAGAGGGACTGGGAGAAAGGGGGAGGGGATAATACATGACTGCGTTGCTAAATTTCGCAGGTTTTCTTCTGGGTGAAGAACATTAATATCTGTTAGAGATACTCTTCTTGTCTCGGTCCCAGGAAGCCCTCAAAGCCTCGTAAGGCTGTTTTCTATCAACCACTCGATGCGAATCTAGCCGAGCTGGGCTGCTGTAGCCCTGATAATGCTGTCGATCATTTGCCATTCGCCAGCTCCTGCTCCCAGAATCACTACTTGGGGCCGAAACAGAGACAGAATCCACAACCATGTCACCCTCTAGCAAGCGAAGAACCTAATAGAAAGATATGAAATATGGTAAGAATTAGATTTATTCAGTTTACCAAAGGATATGTTAAGAAGAAAATTAAATTTTGAGCCCAGAAAGAACTAACATGAGACATCCGAGGCCTTGAATGAGGATCACGTCGTATGCACAGGTTTGCTGCATGCAACATGCAACGGACCTCATTCTCGCTGTAGCGGTCCCCAAGCGTGGGTCTATCAGCTCATCGATTGCATGCTCTTCCAAGAGATTGCGTGCCTGTCATTAATAAAAAAATTCATTAATACTCAAATCACACTCCATGTACACAATTTTGACATAGCAGTGCAATTAGTGTAGCAAATTCTGAACCCATGGCCAATAAGTTTGAGACATACAGGTAATATCTCTACTTAATTGCAAGTTTCGTAGCCATAAGCATGCCAACTATCCGGGAAAAAACTTCTCACCAGAAATATGGACTGAAGAAACTCACCCATTCAGTTAGAAACTGCTGGCCCTTCGGTCGGTTAATGTCAACAGCCTTGCGTCCAGTGACTAGTTCTACTAACACAACCCCAAAACTGTACACATCGGCCTTCTCTGTTATTTGTCCACTCTGCGCATACTCCGGTGCCAGATAACTGCAAGGAGCCATTGAGAATAATTGAGTGCTCAAATTTGCTTATGATGAGATATTTCGCAAATTTCAATGTATACCCAAATGTGCCGATGACTCTTGTTTCGACACCCATGTCTCCATCAGGTTGCCATCGCGCCAGACCGAAGTCTCCAACCTATCAGAACATAATTGAAAAATACAACTCCATCATGTAATTATAACTCAGTGGGCCTGCATAATTAAGATTGGATAGTGGAAGAATTTAAAAATATAAGTGTGTGTAAGATATATCAGGGACATTCAATAAAAACAGTTGTGGTTCAATCAAACTTGCACTAGGTAAGATCCTATTATTGTCCAGAAAAGTGTAGTGCAGGATATGCCAACCAAGTTCAATATAAAGTATGGCTCATCATTGCATAAGGATAGCAAATTCAACATGGTATCTGGAAAGAGATCTAATGAGATTAACAGAGAAAAGATACTTATTCTTAAATTGCAATAGGCAGGTGCAATCTGTACCAGAGGTTCAAAATCATGCGTGACAAGGATGTTGTTTGGCCTCATATCACGATGGATTATACAGCCAACTCTGCATTCCTCGTGGAGATAACGTAACCCTCGTGCAGCACCAACAGCAATCTTTTGTCTGGCTGCCCATTCCAATGTTTCTTTATTATTGCGACCTGAAAGATATTTCAAGCATAGCTTAAGACAGGTTCATTGCAACATCAATATTTTTTGCTCACACAAGGCAGAACAACAACATGCAAGTAAAGAATATAAGTGTATTGCCATGTACATAAGCTACTAAATAAAGTGTCTGCAGACTGAAAATTACATTACAATGATAATATTTTCTATAAACAAATGCAAGAGGGAGAAAAAATCATACCATAAAGATGCGAATCCAAGGATCCATTGCAGATGTACTCATAAACCAGTAAACGCCTCCTTTCCTCGACACAAAAACCAATCAGCATTACAACATTACGGTGTTGTGCACAACTCAGAACTTCGACCTCTGAGCAAAATTCAACATCACCCTGGGAACTAGCAAGCTTATGTTGCTTGACAGCAATTGCCTGGCCATCAGGAAGGACGCCCCGATGAACAGATCCAAATCCACCTTCAGCCAAGAAATTTGCCTCAGAGAAACCACCAGTTGCAAGTTCGAGTTCAGCGTAACTAAACCACCGAGGAGGTTTTCCAAAAACAGGTGCCTTGTGCTGACATATTGAACACAACGGAGGTGGCCCAGGAGGTGCACTCCTTACTAACGAGACAGCATCCCTGACATTTCCTCGGAAGTTTAAGTCTGATCTGCTCCTCATAGAACTTATTTCATTCAAAAGATCCAACTTCGAGATTTTCTCAAGCAGAGTATCTGCTGTTGCAGTTCGAGTTTTTCGTGGAGGTTTTCCATGTGATCTTGAGGATCCCTGTAGAATGTCGACCATCCATGGCTGAAGTGAGAAGGTTGCTGAGGGGCTCAATGTTTCACTGTCAGTATCAGAAATGTTGACATCCGAATGCTGGATCTTCTCCTTTGTTGTATGTGGCTCTTTTTTGAGAGAGCCAGTTGTTTCAGAAGCACAAAATGGGGAAGTCCCTGGATCTGAACTTGAGACAGAAGATGTTCCCGCTTCAGTACTTCCGAAAGGCGTCTCTAAGTCTGGGCTGCTACTTGGTGTTACAGCTGGTCCTCGAACAGAACTCCGTGGCTCTTTTACATCAGTTGCTGTTTTACCAACAGGACTATCCAACACTGGTGAAAGTGAACAGGATGCTTTGGACCCTTTATCGGGAGATCCCACAAGATTCAGACGGAGAACTTTAGGCTGAGAACGCTTCATGACAACAATGTTGCACTGTAACTCTTCCACGCAACGTTTCTCTTCATGCTTCAACTCCCTAAGCATTAGCAGCAGCATAGGCAGCTTAAGCAAAGGGGGCATAAAATAGACTAGAATGTACAGGATAAAATTACAGTAAAGCGTCGAACATTACTTGTCTAGCACAACCCAGCTTGCTTCTGCTCGCTTAGACTCAGCGGCTACAACACCAGGAGGGGATCCAGAAACAACCTTAACCTTCACATTTATCTACACAAATGACAATAGCCAAAGATAAAACATGCAAGTACATTATGATAGGAGTAAAGCAAACACGTATAGAAGCATGAACCCTGACTACAAACCTTGCTTGGATCATAAACATCATGAAGTTTGAGCATCATTTGCGAACACAGCTCTGAGATATCAGACTTCTGATCCAACATGGTCTTATGGCCACTTGCGCAATCTCCCGCAAATAGGGGAAAGCCCCAGAACTTCCTGCCTGGAACAGAGGAAAACCATAGTTCATTTAAGAGGCTACTAACATAAAACACAGGGAAACACTCAACCGGGAACTCAGGGAAGCTACCAAACAAACAAGGTGCGACAACTTCAGCGACAATGGTAAGAGAAGACTTCAGGAATCAACGATGGCAAGTCGCTAATGTGCATTTGGGTACAGGATGAACTAAAGTTAATCCCCCCAAAACAACGCAGGCACACAGCAGCAAAACAAAACTGCATCTGCAAAGGACGCATAGTATTGCAAGGGAAGGAAAACCATACCAGAGCTTTGCGCCGGGATGACAACGAGGAGTGTGATGCTGCCGCCGGGCTGCACGACGTGCGTCAAGGCCCAGACGATGGCCGTCTTGGAGATCTCCCGGATGGCCGCACGCACCGCCACCACCACCTTCTCCGCAACAGCCGGTGTGCCCTTATCGGCCACGGCCTTGCCCTTCCTCTGCAGCAGCAGCTGCTGCTGCTTGGTAGAGCTCGACATCACCTCCTCTCCAGCAATGCCTACAAATCAATCAAAAGGCAGCCAAAGACCAGTAAAGATGGCGGCAAGGCAGTAAGTAAAAAGGAGGCCGGCTTTCCCCCTCCCGCTGGGTCCCGAATTTTTTCCGATGACCGAGCGAGCCGCTGCGGGTCGAGAGAAAGATCGCCAAACTTTATGGCTGGCCGCAGAGGGGGCACCACTGCCTCCTGTGAATGTCCTCGCCGGCACTGTAGCCGGGATAGGGCCACGGGTAAGGGGAGGGAGCCCAAGGATGGCCGACGAGACGACGAGGTGACCCCGTCGCGCTAGACCGGTCAGATTGCACAGTAATCCTAGCTAGCCCTGCACGATTCCCAGCACGCCGTAGGAATCCCCCCTCAAATTATTGAAGAAATAGTTCGCAGATCTCGCCGCGCTCTCCGCCTCGAAATTGGGCTCCGCAACCGCCGCAAGGCAAAACCGGGTCAATTTGTACAACACAAATTTCCCCATTCCACATGCCAAGCCAGCGAGCGAATCTCCGACGAAATATTTGACTCGCATTCCCTTCCATAAACGAATATGTGTATATTCTAAATAAACGGAAAACAAATTGTCCACCCGGAGCTTCCTGTTCCCGGCCTCTCTATCTCTATCTCTCTGCATCCGAACCGACGCAAATCGACGCTCGCAATACCGAAAACGCAAACCGGAACCGACGGCAAATAGGGGACGGACGAAGAGACCCACCGGAGAAACGCCCGCGGCGGCCGCCTGAAGACGGCGAGGGATGACCGCTCCGCGCCGCCGCAGTAGTGCCGCCGAGCGACTGGTACGGCGATGCGAAAACAAAACCCTAGGGCGCTAGTGCGTACGCGTGGGAGAGGAGTCGGGTACGCGGGTAGAGGCAGAGGTGGCCATTAAAGAGCCAAGGAGCGGAAGCAATTAAACCTCCTCCATTGCTCTGCGTGACGCTAACCTCTTCAGGCTTTCAGTTCCTACTGCTCGATGGCCGTCGAGTCGTGGATTCCCCGTTCTGCCCTCCGTCGCAGTCACGCATTTAAAAACTGGTCGCTGTCGCTCGCCGGTCGGTCCCGGCGCTGCGCCGCCGTGGGATCCGGATCGGACGGCCGCCGGGGCGTCTCGCGGGAGTAGATGGCTGCTCAGGGTGCTGTCTCGTGAGCAGGTGGTCCCAGCACAAGGTGGGGACCGCGACACAGTGTCAGGCAGTGCACTGCCCGCCCTGGTCCCGGAGCACAGCGGAGGGTACCACTGACATGGTCCTGGTGGACCACGTCCACGAGGGGGAGACTGGCTCCCAGCCGCTCGCTGCTGGCTACCTCTCCAGCCCAGCCAGGTTGATCTGATCTTGTTTGCTGTTCGGCCAAAAATTTCTCAGCCTTTTTACAGGCTTTCCCTTCCCTTCGATGCAGCATCAGCATCAGCATCATGATGGGGCTACTCCTTGTCTAGGTCTTATCCGATTTTGTGTTTACGTGTACTTTCCATGGTGATAGCAGGAGAGCCTAGTGGTGTCGACGAGCGGAGTGATTTTAGCCTGTAGTTCTGGTCAGTGTACTGTACACCCCAGTAGGTTAAAACAAAACTGCAACTGGTAAAAAATAGTGACACGAACGACTATGCGATAGCAGTACTGCTGTAATTATTGTTCACTGTTGTTCTTTGCTAGCTGCTGTTTTCACATGCAACACATTTTCCTTGGCGAAAAAACAAATGAGGTACTGAAGGAAATCCTAGTGACATGTTTTCAAATGATAGGACTGCACAAGGAAATTATACTTGAGCATAAAGAGCCGCGTACCGTGCGCGATGATTGTAACGAACAGTTTGGGCAGTTTACGTCGCATGCCAACAAACAATTACTAGTATCTAAGTACATGTGTGTACTGTGTACAAGAAAATATGATGAGCTCCGGTTGTCCTGTGAATGCGATGTCCATGTCCCAGCTGCCAAGTGGTACGCTCGCAGACAATTCAATGGTGCGATGATCCATCAAGATATGTACTGTAGATTTGTAGGTACACGCAATTCACTGTGAATCTTGGTAGGTTTGTTGTCTAATACTCCCTCCGTTTTTTAATACTATAAGATGTTTTAGGTGTTGCACAGGTTGTCATGTTGTCTAGGTACATAGTGAGTGAATATGCACACTAAACATGTCTACATACATTTCTGTATGTGTGCATGTGGACAAATGCTAAAACGTCTTATATTAAAAAATAGAGGAAGTATGTACTGTATCACCACTTTGTAGACATGTCTCCATCAAGCTGAAGAGCCACCTTCTCAATACTCCTACAACAACAGCAAGCTCCGTGATAGGGGCGCCCTCTAATGCTCCAACTCAGGCGAAAGTCATTTTTTCTCCCAATCTATAGTGATCTCGTATTTATCAAAAAAATGTACTCAAGAGTTTCCAAAAATCTGAAAAATAATCATACATCCTACAAACGTGTAAAATACTAATTTAAAATACAATACGCTCTGAGGTAGACAAAAAGACAAAAGTTGAAAATATGAAACTACATATTGTTCACTATACTCAGATTTATACATTTGTCATTTTTGTGAAGCTCCATAAAATAATTTGCATTGAGATTTTGAACTTTTGTAGCATATATCATTGAGAATGTGCATGATTTTTTCCAGATTTGTTTGAAACTTTTTAATTTTTTTTTTTGAAATAGGCGAGATCACTGTAGCTCGGGAGCACCAAATGTCTCAGTCCCATTCGACCCGCCAGGAAAAGAATAGTCATACTAAATTGCTCGCATTGTCTTTTCGAAAATCTACTTAGCGATCCTTCCCCTCTTGTCTAGTTTCGTTTCTTCGAAAGAAAAACAACAACCACCAGGGATATTCATGGCGAGTTAACATAGTCCAAGAACCTTTGATGCTTTCATCACCCTCATAAAAAAAATAGAGGGCATCCTAAACATTTTTTTGCAGTCTTACAAAGGTCAATTCAAAGATAGAGCTCATCGGACATGTTCTTGCGAAAAATTGATCTTACTTGATAGTTGAGTTGATGAGACACTATCACTTGAACTGAGTATAGATGTAGGCAAAGTATTTGAGTTTAGAGGAAGTGTAAGATTTTGCACGTAAAGGAAAAGACAAAGTTAATGTTTGAAATTATCGAGAACAACTAAGTAGTATTTGTAACCAGACACGTTGGGAAAAGGCGAAGTCCATAGAACACAGTGAATGAGCTGAAAAGGACGATTTGTTTGAGTAGAGCAGTATCAAAAGGTAGGCAAACATGTTTTCTTAATTGGCAAGCATGACATATGTGATCATCGGTAGCATTTTTATTCAAGGGGAAGAAAAGCACTTGCTATGTGCGACAAAGTTTGACTACCGAGATGTCCTAGGCGACGATGCCACAATGTTGATGACGGCGTGGTGGAGAGGGCATGCGCAGTGGAACATGGCCACCAGAAGGGGTAGAGGTCGCCGAAACTATTGCACACGACCAAAAGGATCAAACTCGTCAAAAACAAGATTATCAATGGTTAACTTACGGACGGAAACAAAAATTTGAGAAGGTTAGGTGTTACTAGGAAATCATTAAGATACAACGAGTGATTGCGAGTAGACATGGTGGTGTGGCCAGTACGGGTGATGGGAAGGGAATGCCCATTGCCGACGATGACATGTTGGTAGGGAGAGTTAGAGGGGGGATATGGCGAAAGGTTACCCTGATTGCCGGTCATGTGAGCGGAGGCATCTGAGTCCATATGATCCTCTCATTCGGAGATGGTGCTATTAGGGACATGGTGTTGAAAACGTGTATGAGGTGTGCTTGGTTGAAAGACGATGGTGGTGCAGCATATGTCGGTCAGGCATCGGAGCGGACGACAGCACTCCTGGCGTCCAGGGCATGGGTCGCGGAGGCACCCCCGGTGGACATGGCATGGACGAGGGAGCACCGTAGGAGCAGGGGCAACATCATAGCATGACGAGCCTATGGCGGACCGAGAAGTGGCGGGCGCGGCGGCGCACCTGGCCACATCTAGATAGATAATGCCTAAGGTTTTTGCATGGATGGCCAGGGCGCCTACGAGCCCTTCCCGGACGTGTTGGAGTTGTCGCCTTGCTGCTAGGGAGGCCCAGAGGGGAGGAAGCGGCATCGAGCGCCAAAGCGGCAACTATCCCGGCGGCCGGCGTCTATAGCGCAGAGATCTTCGACTCCCTACGCTAGCGGAGGTTCTTGCGGAGCATTCCCAAGGCGGCGCCACTCTTGAAGTCACGCGATGGAGAAACTTGAGGAGAACGATTTCCGTGGTCTCATCGCCCTTGGTCGGTAGAAGGGGAAATCGATGCCACGAGACCTCGATTTGGTCCAGCAGAAGGGTAGTGTTTCAGCCATTAGAGAGTTATTAGGTGCTGTTTGCAAAAGGATATGTTTGTTAAGTCTAGAAGTGGGCACCTAAGTGCAAACTTTCTTTCGACTTGATATGAGGCAACAGATTTAGATTGCTCGTCTGTAAACGATCGGATGACCGGATAAACGATACGAGTGAATTCACAAGATATGATGCCATTATATAGTATGAAGAGATGGCTTGGTTTTTAAGTGAAGAGATTACAATTTAGAAAGTAATCTAAATTAGTTTTAACCCTTCTTAATTTCGGCTGAGTAGACGTGTCTTGCATGTACACATGTTTGGCAAGAAAGTTGAAAAACAACTTTAAAAAGAAGAGTTAAATACACCGTGGGTACCTGTACTTTTTTCGAAAGCACAATACGGTACTCGTACTCCAGAATACGCACGAGATGGTACTCGAACTTGATGGGACGTGAAACTACGGTACTTTTCGGCGTATGCAGCGCGTACACGCGGCAGTTGTCGGTGACGTGGCTTGAATTTGTCGGAAACGCTGCATTTAATCGATTACCCCCTTGAATCCCAGGCAATTTCTGTCGTCAACGAGCACTTTCCGCCCGAGTTCGCCGCCCCTGTCGTCTCCACTCGCGAAACAGGGGAAACAGGGGAGGCCCTCCCCGAGTTCGCCGCCCCTGTCGTCGCCGAGCTCTCCGTGACAGCCGTCCTCTTCTCTAGATTTCGCAGAAACATGTTGGCAGACCAACAAAAGTTAGAAGAAAAGGACCTGGAGAAGTTCCTCATGCAAGTGGAGGGAAGAAAATGAGCAGGCATGGAGTGATTATGCACTGCAATTACTGTAAGGAAGCTGATCATAACATAGCTGGATGCAAGTACTTGAAGGCTGGACTGCCGCCTCCATCTGCGGTGCCTCCACCTAATCCAACTACAGCACAGGAGTATGTGCCTCCACCAAATTCAACTACATCAGATGGAAACATCAATGTTTGATGTGTTTAAGTAGTTTTCATTTATGTCCTGTAATGCGACCTAGCTGCTACATGGTTTTATTTGTGTGCTTTATGGTTTTATTTGTACACAAGTTTGTGTAAGGATAACTGATGTACTTGGTACCTCACATGTTTTCAGTTCTGGACATGACATGAAAACTTGATGTCGTGGCACTGATGTACTTGGTACCTCACTTGTTTTCAGTTCTGGACATGACATGAAAACTTGATGTTCTCATGTTTTATATCTAGTTGATGTATTCATGTTATTACATAAACATAATGCATCCAAATTCACACATAACTAAACAGAACATAGCCAAATTAATAGTACCATGTTACATAACCATAATCCGTAATACGAGATTACATTTTGCAACTTCAGAACAACAAACACACACATTATTACTACTTGTTCCAGCTACATTACTTGCAACATCAGAAAATACACACACTACAGAAGTTCAGTTTGACAGAATGCTAGCACACTAGTGATGTTCATCTCAGACAGAACAATAACACACTAACACACTAGTGATGTTCATCTTCAGATCATGCATAGCCATGATCACCAGGTCCTACACCATCCATCTTCCCGCGCCAGGTCTTGAACATGTGCTTGTGGCTCAGGTCGTGTTCTTCCGGCTCAGGGTGATAGCCATCAGTGAGCAACACAGCAGCGGCGCCATTGCCACGACGCGGTGGCAGTCTTCAACTGATGGCTATCGGACGAAGCAGTGGTACGAATCCTCCACTGTCACCTTCGCCCGCCCGACGCCGCACTGCTCCTCTAGCACAGCCAGCACAGCAGCTGGCGGGGCGCGCCGCCCACCTTCCACGGTCATGAGAGCGCCCGTGGAGCTTTCTCTCTTGCTCCACCATCCCAGCAGGTCGCAGGTCGGGCTCGCCGCCGGTCGCAGGTCGGGCTCTCCTACAGCAAGCCCCCCGCTTGGGATGGTGATGCCGGTGGCGGGGAGATCTTCTTCGGCGGGAGGACGCGAAAACGGTGGGAGGATGGTGCTGGGCGGACACGGCGCCGGGGTCGGGGTGGAGGACGCGGTGGTGATGGAGCTGGCGGCGGGGGAAGGGGACGACAACGTCATCACCGTCAACTGCCCCGACCAGGCGGGGCTCGGCTGCGACCTCTGCCGCACCATCCTCGAGTTCGGCCTCCGCATCACCCGCGGCGGTGAGCCCTCCCCATCCTTCCTTTCTCTACACACTTTCGCCATCACCGCCGCCGGCCATCTTGCTCTCTCGATTTAGGGATAGGGGATTGCTGAGTCGATTTCGGGTTACGGAATGGGGAATTCGTCTGTCGATTTAAGCTGGGGACGACATTTTGCAGCGAACCCCCGCCTCTGCTATATTCCTCCAGCCGTCCCTCTAACGCTGACGTGGCTTCTCGCTACTTTGCAAACAACCCCTCCATGCAAACGACGACTGCTTCCTCGGCTCAGCATACGCGCTGCATACGCCGAAAAGTACCGTAGTTTCATGTCCCATCAAGTTTGAGTACCATCTCATGCGTATTCTGGAGTACGAGTACCGTATTGTGCTTTCGAAAAAAGTACAGGTACCCACGGTGTATTTAACTCTAAAAAGAATAAGGAGTGAGTCAGCTCCTGCCCACTTTTTTATTTTGGCTTTTCTCTCTTGGCTGACGAGCGAGCGAGCAAGCAGAGTCTCAAAAATAGGATGCCCAGACACGACACACTGGACACGTACCGCCGCCTGCTTCCCCATGTCCGGTTGGGTGCACAAGCGCCATCATAGCATAGCACCGTTCGTGCCGGGCTGATGCCGCTCCCCGCGCAGCGCAACGGCAGTAGTGGCACTCCCGTAAATAACTCACCGCACGCGGGCGCTTACTATTCCGGTTTGAACGAGCAGGCAGGGAAGGGAAGTGCAGAGGCAACGACGCCCCACATGGTCGGGTTGACGCCGTGAACGATATCATTCGCCGTCACGTCCAGTTCCGCCATAATAACTGCCGTCGTGGGTGGATCGAGCTGCGGACCGGAGACGAGATCGAGATTTTCTTCCGGGCGGGGCGGCACCCACTGAATTCGAGGTGTTGCTTTGGTGGCACGATAATCAAGGGTGTCCCTCCCTGTTCTTGAATTACGACGACGGATTTAGTTAATTATTGAGCCGCCCTTTTGTCCTTGGGAGCTTCGGATGCTGGGACTAGTCCTTGGACTCGCAACCGATGTACTCCCTGCAACCCTGTCGTGATTTTCAAAATGCAAGGAGATTCTTTTTATATATGAGCTGAAGCCCAAACGGCAGGATCAGTGCCAGTCCAAAACAGGATTAACTTACATCTTACTGCCTGTTGGCTCGGTGGCAATCTACGGATATTAAAAATGACGAGAAGGAAAGGTGCGACTTTGACACTTTGTCACCACACCATTCGGAGATCGAGTATAGCAGAAAGCTGACAATGATTGAGCATTTCCAGAAGGCCGCACCGCTCCAAAAACGTGCCCACGCCCATTAATCAGGATCTAACTCTGCCGACCGACTAATAAATCCGATCGACTAATCAGCGGGTCCCTCCTGCTACTGTCGCAAGGACGGACGGGCCGGGCACGGCAGTACCGCCATCGTCGTCCCCTGCTGGCTGCTGCTGCGTCCAAAGCGTGGATTTGCTTGATCGACTAATCAAGCGTGAAGCGCGGCATGTGTCCCGCTCTCGTCGCTCGTTTTCTTGCGAGGACCACAACCGGGTGTCTGGGGATAGAGAAGAAGGGACAGCGGGCGTGTGAGTCGCGCCTAGCTTTTTGCGTGATTTGATTGTCTCGACTTTGTCCGCTTGCCACGATTGTGTGTCAACTGGTCTGGTACAGATTGACCACTTGTTTCACGAGCTCTCTCGCCATCGCGATGCAGGAGTGTTGCACGAGCAAGTAGAAAATTACTTTTTTTTAATCCAGGCAAAATACTTACCATTTTTATTAATTACTAGGAAACATGCCCGTGCGTTGCAACGGGAGAGAGAAATCTTCATCGTGGAGGCGCAGAAAGCAAGTTCTCGTTGATAGATTTGTATCATGTCGCAGAAATCGGCTAGCTTCAACATATTCAGGCGCGCCGCCACTATCTCGTCTTCCCAACCCTTCAGCCATCTGGTACATGTGCGCATGCGCCATCGACAACTCACCCCACTTCATGAAGGCATTCGCCTCCTTAGGGTTAGGGAGTGTAGGAAGAAGATGAAGGCAGCGACGCTGGGGCAGGAGTTGGGATGACACTCAATCGATGGTCCACTCTCTCAAACACCAAGGATGTCGAGTCGTTCATACCAGCTCTTATTGTCTATCAAATTAGACCCACATGAAGCATTGACATGTCTAACATGAACCCTGAAGATTTTCTGCAAAACACATACCAATTTTTTAGACCATCAAAATCATTCTGCTTGCTCTATCCAGTCTGTCTCCCTTCTACAAGCTCGCAACCACAGCTCGCTGCTTCTAACCTTAGGACGATGAACACATGTTCCCTTGCTATATCCACTTCAACTGCAGGTGTCGTAAACGTACTGGTGTGTTTAAAGATGTTTAACAATCGTCATGTAAAAATACGATTAAAAGCACATCGGGGCGGCCGATATGCGCACATTAATTTGTTGTGCTTGGAGTTCATCTGGGAGGGCATTTGTGTATGCATGCATGTTCAGTCAACCAATGCTTTGATCGTACAGAGTAGTACTGTGGTAAATATTGGTACTATTCTATGTGCCTGTGCTGTTTGCCAACACACACAAGGAACCTCCTTTTTTGTCGCTAAAGACTTTCATGGCTGTTAGCCTACTTTCTGATGGTTGATTTGAGTATGATACGTCGTGCGCAGTGATGACTCTTAGACTGGGCCGGCCCACACGCAAAGATCAAACGGGGCAGGGTGCACACCTAGCGATCGATCGGAAAACAAATCACGCGAATTAAGTAAAACATGAAAGAACCGAACCGTTTTTAACTTATGGGTGACATAGGTGGGTAATTAATTACAGTTTTAGGGTTATTTTGGATGGCCTACCAAACCAAAAGGCGGAAGCCTTAGCGCTTTTATTATTAGTAAAGAAGAAGAATGAGAATTGACCAGTTAATTAGCTGGCATTCCATACAAAACGTTAGTTTAAACAATTGTTTGCCATAAAAAGTCATGACCCTATCGATCTGCATATGTGTAGTGGCAGCCGTGGAGCCCGTGAACAACACTTGGAACCGCACACATAAAAACACTGCACTGCACTTATAAACACTTACCCCTGGAGTCCATGGATCGACGGAGCGCGAACTAATAATGAGCACGTACGGGCCAAACCAAAACCAACATGCATGGTCCTTCCTCTGGGGATCGATGATGGCGTACACGGTGGTTCTGCCCGGCGGCCAGAACAGGCCGCTGCGCTATCTCCTGCTCCATGGCACCATGCGCATTGTACTCCTACTACGCGGGAGTAGTTGCGTTTCCTGCACGGTCTTAACTACCCCGACCTGGCCGTTGGGATCCCATTTTCCATCATCTTGGTCCATATCTATCTATCTCCTTGATTCTAAAGAACTGTCAGTGTGCAGGGCCAGAACATGCATATGTCTAGTACTTGCACGCCAATCGTAAACGATCATCGATGCTACTAGTACATTGCAGTGCCGCATATGGTTTTTCTACCACGTTTATGCCTGTTAGCTTTTCGGTAACATCGATCATTCATCGCTGGGCCTGTGGATTGTGATGCCCGTGATGTGAGGAGCGAGACATGCATGCTCACCGCTCATATTGTTTATGAATTATGATCGACGCACAAAATTTATCCGGGTAGAGGTGGAAACATCAACCCAAATAGCCGGATATATAGCGCTACTTGGCATGGCCGCATCGATGTCGTGGGCACAGTCCGCATGACTGTAGGAGCTTAATGGTAGCACGTGCAAAGATGCGGCGCACAGGGCCACCGTCAATTACCAAGGAGCCCAGCTACCCGGCCGTGGACACGCCAGAAATTTGAAGTCAAACATACTTTTCTGTTCAAAAATTATACATGTTCCCGTAGAAAATACGTACAGAACAAAGGTGATGATTGCAGTCGAAAAGCTCTTTTATTCCAGAGAGGGCACATCGGAAAGTGTTCTTTACTTCCGAGCTCCAGAGCTCTCTCCGCTTAAAATATAAAAAAATCAAAAATAATATTTATTAGTTCTAAAAAATTCTGAAAAAATCACGGATTAGCCAAGGGTATATCTCATAAACGTGCAAAATGTTAATTTGAAATCCTTTATATTATGGGCTACACAAAAATAATAAAATCTGGTCAAACTTAAAGATTTGAAAATATGCAAATTTAGATACACACTTTGTTATTTTTGTGTAGCTTAAAATACAAAGTATGTGAAGTTGATATTTGACACGTTCGTCAGATATACTATTGGCTACAACCGGATTTTTTTTCATAATTTTTTGAACAACATAAATATGATTCTTGATTTTTTTTTAAGCGGAGGGACCACTGAAACTCGGTAGCCAAAAATCACTACTCCACATCGGAGGGCACATCTGCTACTTTGATGTTCTATTGTGTAGATGAATGATCCATGAGAAACATTTGGTCGTATTACAATCTGGATCGGCTGGACAGTTTTAACGTTTCTAAAAGGCATACCAGCATCTTCAATTCAACTGACGCATTTTATCATTTTTGGAAAACAACCGGACGCAAATGGAGAAGCTTCCTTCAGTTTTAACGAAGAGGTACCCTACCTGACGAAAATGGGCCTTACTTTGGGCTAACTTTGGGGGCAAAACCCATCCAAGGTAAGCCCCTTTCCCTTGCAAATACCAGCAACCCGACCTAGCACCGCATGCACTACCTATCGCTCTCGGGAGCTCATGTACCACGCAGGAATAGGGTTTGCCACCACGCGTTACGCGGACAGAAGTATGCTCCGCGTACCCTCTGACGCTATTGGGCCGGCCCACTTTGGGCAGCTGGTACATGCATCTCCGTTTTCGCGCGGAGAATGACTGGTTGGACAGTTTCGCGATTAGTCGTGAACGTTTTCGTTGACTGATTCCTTTTTTTTTCAAGAAAAGAACATTTTCTATGCTTCGTGATTTCTTTTGCTTCTTTGCTGCTCAGCTTCAGAATTGAACGCACAAAATACAGCTTATTAGCACGTTATCTCTGTATAGAAAATAGGAAAAATAAATCTGCTGCTTCTTTGTAATTTGGAAAAGTACATGTTATCTCTATAATCACAAATCACAGCAATAGTACAAAAAACACAAAAGTGCTAGTTACAGAAAACGGAGTGAATCGGATAATTGAACATTTATCTAATTTATGTCAAATTGTGTTCATGAAACCATTGTTGTTCGGGGCCTTTTCTTTTTTGACTAGCTGAAGCATTTTCCCTCAGATTTGGATCCTAAAAGAAGGGAAATCATGTAGTGGGGAGTAGTGGGGAAAATGTTGGTGAACAAAAATGCAGGTGAACAGAAAAAATGAAACAAAAAAATCATGTGAACTAAAAAAATGTCGGTGAACCGAAAGTAATAGTGAACAAAAAATCTCGGTGAATTAAGAGTGAACGAAAAATGAGGGTGAAGAAAAAATGTCGGTGAACAAAAAACTGAACCAAAAAATACCGGTGAATCAAAAATAATTGTGAATCAAAAATAATAGTGAAGAAAAATGCCAGTAAACTAAAAATAATAGTGAATGAAAAATGTCGATGAACCAAAAATAATAGTGAACGGAAAATGTCGGTGAACGAAAAATGCCGGTGAACAAAAAAGAGTGAACCAGAAAATGTCAGTGAACAACAAATAATAGTTAACCTAGAAAATGTAGGTGGACAAAAATAATAGTGAGAAAAAATGCCGGTGAACCAAACATAATAGTAAATGAAAAATGCCGTTGAACCAAAAATAATAGTGAACGAAAAATGTCAGTGAACGAAAATGTCAGCGAACAAACAAAGTGAACCAAATAATCCCTGTGAACCGAAAATAATAGTGAACCGGAAAATGTCCGTAAACCCAAAATAATAGTGAACAAAAATCGAGGTAAACTAAGAGTGAACGAAAAATGAACAAAAATGTGAATCAAAAAATGCGGGTGAACCGAAAATAATAGTGAACCAAAAAATGTTGATGGACCAAAACTAATACTGAACAGAGAAAATAGTGAACGAAAAATGCAGGTGAACAAAAAAAGTGAACAAAAAATACCAATGAATCGAAAATAATAGTGAACCAAATTGTTTTGGTAAAACAAAAATAATAGTGAACAGAAAATCCGGTGAACTAAGAATGAGCGAAAAATGTCAGTGAAAAAAAATGCCGATGAACAAAAAAAAAGCGAACCACAAAAATTACCAGTGAACCAAAAATAATAGTGAACAAAGAATACTGGTGAACCAAAAATAATAGCAAAAGAAAACTGAACCAAAAAATGTCGGTGAACCGAAAATAGTAGGGAAACAAAAAAATGTCGGGGAACAAAAAATAATAGTGAGCAAAAATTCCCGTGAACTAAGAGTGAACGAAAAATTTCGGTAAACGGAAAATTCCGTTGAAAGGAAAAAGTGAACCAAAAAATGGCAGTGAACCAAAAATAACAGCGAAACAATAAAATGTCCGTGAATATAAATAATAGTGAACAAAAAACAGCGAACCAAAAATAATAGTGAACGAAAATGCCGGTGAACAAATAGAATAGAGAACCAAAAATGCCGGTGAACCTTAAAAGGTGATCGACTGGTCCAAAAGATGTTCATGGAAAAAATAAAGATATTCAATGTTTTCTCTAAAAACAATGTTCCAAACTCCAAAAAAAATCAAAAATGAAATATGAGGAAAATAAAAATAAATTGAAAGAAACAAGAAATGAGAAAATAAAAAATAGTACAAAGTAGTATTTTTGAACGATTTTTAAAAAGTGAACTGAATAGGTATTTCAACGGAAACTTTTTTTGAAAGGTTTTAGCCTTGGGATACCAAATATTGACAAAAATGGTAAGTGAATGAAATTATATTTGTACAGAAATACATTAGAAGAGGAAAAAAAATTGAACGATTTTTTAAAAGTGAACTGAACAGGTATTTCAACGGAAACTATTTTTGAATAGTTTTATAAAATTGATCAGAAACTATTTTGGAACGATTTTAAAAGTGTATAGAATATTTCGGTGAACGGAAATTGTTTTTTAACGATTTTTAAAAAGTGATCCGAAAATGCTTGTGAACGGAAAATATTGTTGAACGATTTTAAAAAAGGGAACCAAACCTATTGTTGAACGAGTTTAAAAGGGAACGGAAAATGTCGATGAATAGAACTATTTTTTAACGTTTTTAAAAAGTGAACATAACCTATTATGGAACGAGTTTAAAAGGAAACAGAAAATGTCGATGACCCGAAACTATTTTGTAACGATTTTAAAGGATAACACAAAAAGGTTGGTGAACAGAAACTTTTTTGAATGATTTTAAACAGTGAACGGAAAATGGTCGGTGAACAAAAACAATTCTTGGACGATTTTAAAAATGAACAGAAAAGGTGTAACAGGAACTATTTTTGAATGTTTTAAAAAGGTTTGTGAATGGAAAATATTTTTGCATTATTTCAAAAGTGAATAGAAAACAACTTGTGAATGATTTTCAAAAGTGAACACAAAATGTAGATGAACAGGAACTTCATTTGAACAATTTTAGAAGTGAACATAAAAGGTTGGTGAACGTAAAACATTTTTGTACGATTTAGAAAAGTGAAAGGAAACTATTTTTCAATGATTATAAAATTGAACAGAAAAGGGTCGGTGAACCGACACTATTTTCAACGATTTTGAACTCCCGTGCACATTTTTGAACTCCAATGAACATTGTTTCAAACTGTAAACATATTTTTTCTAAAATAATTTTTTCAAAAATCATCATCAGAAATAAAAAAAGTAAAATAAACATGGATTAAATAAAGAAGAAAAGAAATCATGTACCAGAATAAGGAAAAGAGAGATAAAACAAATTAGGAATACAGCGAAAAATAAAGAAATAAATAAACAACAATCTGGAAGAAACGAAAAGAAACCAAAAGACTGAGCAGAAAACAGTTACCGGAGCGGCGGAGGCCCAGCTCTGTCGTACGTAGGTAGGAAACAGCCATGCGTGAAAAGAAATAGACAAAACAGCCACGCGTGAAGAAAATAAATGGGCCAGGCCCAGGACAGCGAGGGGGTACGCGGAGAGTTCCTAGCGCACGCGGTACGCGGAGTATAGGATTTACCATCGCTCTCTGCCTCTGTGCGAGCATTACCACACTCTCGTCTGCAGGAGCGTTCCGCGTGGGCTTGCCCAGTTGTTTTCCTTTCCTCGCTCGCGGACAAGGCAAAACAAAAACAAGGCAGCTGCGGCTGGTGAACATTTTTTGTATTTGTGAACAATTTTTTAATGTTGCGAAGAATTTTTTAAACACTCGAGTTTTAGTTCAGTTTCGGTTCACCGAATTTTAGTTGCTTTTCGATTCACTATTCTTTTGGTTCACTGACATTTTCGGTTCATCCAAATCTTAGTTCTTTTTCTATTCACTATTATTTTAAGTTTACTATTATTGTAGGTTCATCGGCATTTTTGTTTACTATTATTTTTGATTCAACCAAATTTTAGTTCCTTTTCGTTTCACTATTTAGTTTGGTCCACTATTTTTTCGGTTCACCAGCATTTTTGGTTTACTATTTTTTTTTGTCACCTAGTTTTTTTTTCTTTTCACCTTGTTACTTTCATTTTATGCTCACAATTCCTACGGTTCATCCAATTAGTTTGGCATAATATTTGTTCTTTTCTAATTTAGATTCATATGTTTCTTTGGTTTACATTAATTTCTTGGTTCATTATTCTTACGGTTCGCCCTAATTTGGTTACTTAATTTTGGTTCAAGGTCATGTATTTATCTGAAGACTGAGAATGAAGAAAAAACATATTAAATAGAGTGAAGGAAAAAAGATATAAAAATGCAAATAATAATAAAGCAACAAGAAAAAAAGTAATCAGAACAACCAAAATGAAAGAAAACAAGAAATAAATAGTAAAAAAACTAAAAAGACAAAACAAAATGGGCCAGCCCGCGCGAGGGACATTAGATGCGATTCCCTGTAACGACTCGAATCGTGTGGGCGAGTCCGATCGCTCGACTCGCTATAAGCGAGCTATAGGGGGACCCCCTAGCCCTCCCTTCTGTTCTACATTCTCCCAATTTCTGATAGCTTGCTCCGCCGTCGCTGGACGCCTGTACCCCGCGATCCGTAATTGTAATTCATGAATTCTGAAAATTCCAGACCTCATTTGTTGAATATTTTTGCTTTTGTAGCTAATTTTGTATACCTTATATCCCCCCCACTCATCTAAAGTCCTGGCTCCGCCATTGTTCACGGAAAGTAGCTATTGCTAGGGCAAAGTAGTGCTCTACGAACAATCCCATTCCAGAACAACACCAAGAAGGTACACAAATAGACTAAAACAAGACTACAAGAAAATATTGGATTAAGTGGAACACAACTTCCACCTCTAATTGTACCCAAGATTGCAAACATTGAGGGCACGACATGGTAAGAGACCACCCCGTTTATATACTTCCATGTATCCCATAAGACCAACTTGATCAGTGTGCGGATATCACACCTGGAAAGGTGAGGCATGGACTCCACCATCCACACTACTAGAAACATAACACGCATTTTGCGACAACAATCTCTTTAGAAAACATATATGAAAATAAAGGGATATAAGACCCATTGAAAGAACATATCTTTCATCTTACTTTTGGTGAATAAAGACAACACGAATAGAGACCTAATAAGTTGTTTTATGCTGTCAGGTTTTTGTGCTTGTGTCTAGCTTGTCTGGTTTCATCGATAAGTAGGAAGAGAGTCTTCAGTTCTGTGAAGACCGGAGATATCCGGACTGGAGCCGGAAATTCCGGGGGGCGGAAATTCCGGTGTGGTGGCCGGAAATATCCGGTGCGCAAGAAATCGACTAAGTCATTAGTGAACTGGGCTACTGGAGTCCCTCAGCGGCCAGCCGGAGATACTGGCGGAGATTTCCGGTCAGGCCGGAAAAATCCGGTGGCTGGGCCGGAAATATCCGGTTGCACGGAAATATCCGAAACTTTGCCCGGCGATATCCGGCCCCCTGAAGACTGCAACGGTCCGATTTTCTGGAGGGGTATAAATTCCCCTCCACCTACCTCCAGCCCAAGCAAGCATTCCAAGACTCTCTCTCCTCCATTAATGAAAGCTTTACCAACCTAGATCTCCCAATCCCTCCAACCAAACTTGTTGATCTTCGGAGGATTGAAGGAGAAGGCCCCGATCTACAACTTCACCAAAGCGTTCTTCATTTCCCCCTCATTCACTTGAGGGATTTGAGCCTAGGGTTTCCACTAGAAAAACCTAGGCATCTTGTTGTACTTACTTGCTTGCTACTTTTGTGTAGCGAAGTTGTGGTGCTTGAGAGCTCCCAATCCTTTTGTGGGTTGTGCCTCAAGCTTGTTGTAAGGGCTCCGGATTCCGCCTTAAGGATTCCGATAGTGGAAGGTGAACCGAGCTTTTGGGCGAGGTTCATCGGAGAATACGGTGAGGCCATTTGTGGCGTCTTGAGTTTGAAACTCGCACCCCTCCAACGAGACGTACTCCCCTAAAAAGGAGGAACTCGGGAATACATCCTTGTCTCCGCGTGCTTCCCGATCGGTTACTCCTTACTCAGTATTTACTACTTGTATCTTATCGTGTTTAGACTTAACTTGTCATATAGGTAAATTCACCGTAGTTGCATATCTAGAGAATTTACCTTTGTGTCAAGCCTTAATCGAAAAAGAATTAAAATTTGGATTAGCACCTATTCACCCCCCCCCCTCTAGGTGGCCATATGATCCTTTCAATTGGTATCAGAGCCTCGGCTCTTTATTCGGGCTTAACCGCCTAAGAGAAGTATGGCCCTCGACGAGTTTGGAAATGAGACTCCCGACCTTCCCATCGTTTCCACTACGGTTTCCATTGAGGACTTCAATTCCATGAAGACCACTATGAAAACTAAAATGGAAAAGTTGCAAGAGATGCTTAAGCAACTCATGGAGGCAAAGGAAATCTCATCTCCTCCCACTCCTCTTACTTCGGAGATTCCTAAGAAACCTTCGGAGGAAGAGGATGGTGTGAAAACGGGGGTGGACGATACTAAAAATGGTCTCCCAATTAAACCCGCTAATGGTTCGGGAGAACATGCTAGAGTTCCTTTTGCATACTCTCCCGACCTACCTATCCCTCATCCTCCTATTCACCTAAGAGGAGCTCCACCTAGTCTAAATGCATCCTCTTTTACCTATTGGCAATCTTCTATGAAATCTCATTTGAAAAGTGGTCGCATAGGGCTTTGGAGGATTATTGTAGATGGATACAAGGCGATGGATGAATCCAACTTGACAAGGCGAGAAGAAGTTGATTGTCAACTAAATGCCACCGCTCTTGATGTGATCCGTGTTGCCGTAGGAGAGAAGGATATTCATCACATTCAAGATTGCACCACCTCCAAGGAAGCATGGGATTCTCTCACCGAGGTGTTCGTTGGAAATGAAAGCATGTGGAGAAATAGATATGAAGCCATGAGCAATCAAATTGAAGGCTTCTTCAAGAAAGATGATGACACTCATGAGGAGATGTATCAAAGGCTCAAGGCTCTTGCTACCGCTTATAGAGACCTTGGTGCTAAACATGTGGATGATACTTACATCAAGAGGAAGTATGTGAATGCCCTCATGCCATTTGAAGAGGCCGACTTGAAGAGTCTCCAAGGAAAGCACAACTACGACATATTGACCTCAAATGAAGTCATGCAAGAGATGCAATCCTACAAAGTTCAAGCCCAAATTGCTAAAGACTCTCGTGCCCGGGCTCTTGGAATGGCCCAAGGTTCCTCACTTGCTTTGAAAGCCAAGGTGGTGGAACAAGATGAAGACCAAGAGCATGAAGAAGGAAGCTACTTGAACCCCAATGAACTCAAGGATGCCCATAGAGATTATGTAGCTCTTGCGGCAAGGACCTTTTGGAAGAATCCATCCAAAGCTAAAGCTCAAGTGGATCAAAAGTACAAATCAAGTGGTCACAAGGATGACAACCCAAAGATGAAGACTTGCTTCAATTGCCAAGATAGATTTCACTATGTTGACGATTGTCCTTATGAGAACCGTGAAGAACATGGAGGAAGGCTTATTCTCAAGGAGGCTCCAAGACCTTCTAGCAAGAAGCCTTACTTCAAGAAGTCCACCTCCAACAAGAAGCCACATCCAAAGATTGTGTTGGTGACAAGAGAAGAATACTCATCTGGAGATGAAAGTGAAGAAGAAACAACCACAAGTGGAGTGACCGCTTTAGCCCTTACTTCATCGACACCCTCTTCCCTCTTTGAATCCCCCAATGAGAATGTCCCCATCCAATCCGCTACATGTCTTATGGCCAAGGGCCCCGAGGTATCATTTTCCCCTCCTTCTAAGACTATGAATGAAATACATGATCTTATGAGTCTTAGAATTAAGGAAGAAAATGTTGCTTTGGATTTCTTAATGACTAACTTGCAAGGTGAATGCAAGATTCGGTTTGAAATTCTTATGAGTCAATATGGTATGGCACAAGATCTCCTTGAGGAAAAGGGGAGACTTGAAAGAGAAAATGTTAATGAGATTGCTTCCCTCACTATTGCTCTTGAGGAAGAGCATGAGCTTCGAGTTTCTCTTGAAGAGAAGCTTGATAATATTGATGAGTCTCAAAATGATATTCTTTCTCAAATCATTAAAGAACGTGACCATGCTATTGCTAAATACAAAGTTTTAAAGAAAGAAAAGGTCGAATTTGGTGTTGGTCATAGTAGACTAACCGATGAGCTAGAGAAGCTCACCAAGGCTCAAAAGGCCTTGGAGAGTGATCACTCTACTCTCACCAAGTCTTTTGAACAACTTCAAATTCAACCTACTAAAATTGATGTACCTAGTTCCTCAACTCCTTCTTGTGATCATGCAAATGTCATTGAGGAAAATGCTAGGTTGAAGATTAAACTTGCCAAGGCCTCTAGCCCTCAAGGTGAGAAACCTCTTTATGAGCTCTTGCAAGCGCAAAAGCCACTGTCGGCCCAGTGAGAACCAGGGTGTGCTGGGCCTGTCCTCCACGGCCCTCGACACTCGATGGCCAAATTTCGCTAAGGACCAAGCCTACGGCTTGGAGAGACTCGCGAGGCAAATCGCCTCGCGAGGGCTTTAGAGGCAGCGGAGGCCTATGGAGGCCCTATTCACTGCTGCCCCCTCTTCAAGGTGATCTTCCCTGGAGAGTGGTCAACGCCAAATCCTCCACAGGGCACCCTAGCCCTCGTGGGGATTGCTTCGCTGCAAAGCAACCTCTGCAGAGCGCACATGGGCTCTGCAGCGGCCGCAGAGTGACGCGAGCCTCTGCGTGGTGACGACGACGCTGCAGTTGCCATTCTGGTGATTAAAGGAGTCAACAAAGCTGCGCCATCCGCACCGGACTACAAGGATTTCCTCTTTGGTGATAAGGGGGCCGGCCGGCGCTACGCTCCACGGCCAACGTCACCGTGGGCACCCCCACGTTCCTCTGCAGCCCCAGCTGGCCGTCCTGCATGGACGGTGGTTTCTCTGCCACAGGCATCAGCTTTACGCCCATGGACCGCGTCCATGGACAGCTGGGCTGCGGTGCACCGTGCTTCCCCTTCTGTCGCCATGTGGTAGCCCTTCCGCGGCGCAAGCGCAGGGAAGAGGCCCGGGGCGCCTATAAAAGGAGGAGGTGCACCACCATAGCAAAGGATCGGATTCTCATTCTAGCTTAGCCACTTACGCGCAAGGAAGAAGAAGACCACAGTTCCCCTTCCTTGTGCACACCACTGCCAAAAGAGAGCCCTCGGCAAGCTCATTGTACTGTAACCTCCATAAGCAGTGCAATACAGACAAGCAGGAGTAGCGGTGTTACCTCCACACGAGGGCCGTGAACCTTGGTACGGGCTGGTGTTCATCTTTGTCGTGATGTCCCTCCTCATGCTCGACGAGCACCGTCGCCGTGCAGGTTGAGGGTTGTTTGACCAACGTGTTCAGCCCCTTACACGAACTCTCTTCGTGAGCTTGACCATCCCTGTTTCGTGGGAGTCATTCTCCGACAATTGGCGCGCCAGGTAGGGGGCTGAGGCGTGTCTTCAACCTTCACCGACCTTTGCACCATGGCGGACACTCGCGCAGCTCGAGCCACCCGACGGGCGTCAGGCAGGGCTACCACCGAGCCCGCTGCCAACACCACCAACCCCCGCGGCCGTCCCCGTGCCAGCCGCGTCTCGGGGCGCAACACCGCTGATGACTCCCAAGTGCAGGAGATCAATTATAGTACCTTTCGAATAGAAAAGGTTGTCGAACCCACGAGGAGCTGAAGGTATTGGTTAGTAGTAATGATAAATAAAACAGTGAAAGATGCAAGTGTTTTTGGGATTTTCAGTTGTATAATTGCAGATGGTATATGTAGTAGCAGGTGGTAGTAACAATGGCAGCAAGCAAACAGACAGCAAAACTGAGAGTAAACGGTGATTCAATGCTTGGAAACAAGGCCTAGGGATCATACTTTCACTAGTGATATCTCTCAACACGTTAGCACAACTGAACGCAAATAAATGCTACTCGGGATTATTCTTCTTCTTGATGAAACAAGAGTACTATGCGTAGGTCTACAAAAGCACGCCTCAAAGTCTGAGTAAACAAACACCACAATTCCGCAAAGAATAAGACATGATAAATATCTAAATTATTCATAGAGTCACACACAAGTACCCACACTGTCATCTTGATACCGTGTTGTCATAATGACTCCGGAAACTAGATAAATTCACTTGAGTAGCATAAACATTACATATGAATTCAGCGGTACGTACTAACAATGTTCATGATCACATAAGGATCACACCATGGGAGAGAGATGTATACCACATAGCTACCGTACGAGCCCTCAGCCCCGAGGGAAACTACTCACACATGGTCATGGTGATGAGGAGCTTGATGGAGAGGTTGATGAAGGGTGCAGCCCGGAGTGGAGACGGAAGCCCGCAGCAGCCACGGCGCGGCGGCGGCGGTGGCAACCCGTGGAGGCGGCTGCCCTTGGCGGCGCGGCGGCGGCTGCCCGTGGAGGCGGCTGCCCTTGGCGCGGCGGCGGCGTCCCTCAGCGTCGGCGGCTGCGAGGAGCGGCGGCGGCTCTTGGGGGCAGCGGCCCTTGGCCCCTCTTCTTCCTTGGAGATGGTGGTGGTATGGAGGAGGTTCTCCACCCCAGACGGCTGCCTGGGAGGAGGAAAATTCGTGGTATGGGGCTCTTCCCACGACCTAGGGTTTCCTCCCTTATATAGACTATCGGATTTCCGTCAACCCATCTAGGGCTGCAGTAAATCGGTGATATCTCGGCCGTCCGGACTCGGAATTGGGCGAATTTTAATTCTAGATCGATTCTCGCGAAATTTACTGCAACTTTCCTTTCGGGGAGACTTCTGTTTGACGCCGTCTTGGACCTGTAACGTGACCATCTTTGAAAAACGTTTCCAGACAGATTCAGGAAAAGTCCCAATTCGACTCCAACAAGGTTTCCTTTGCCCAATTTTGATAATTCCTACACATTAAAGTGTAAAACAAGAAAATTGTGCACTTTGGCAACTATTAGTAGGTTAGCCCAATAAATGCCATAATATGATATAAAGTGTATATAAAGCATGTGGCAATTAATATAAAATATGCATGAAACATCAAAAATTATAGATACGTTTTAGACGTATCAAGCATCCCCAAGCTTAGTTTCTACTCGTTCTCGAGTAGGTAAACGATAAAACAAAATAATTTTTGAAGTGACATGCTACCATCATAAACTTGATCAAATATTGTAAGGCACGTGTTATGAATGTAGTGATGAAGTTATTGCTACATAGAGTCAAATGATTCATTCTTAAAAGGAATAGCAATATACAAGATAGTTTATGAAGTGATATCAAGTATTCAATGCAAGGATGTTCAATGATAGTTCACAAAGCGTAACATAACAGATAGTAGTATGGACATTCTTACTTTTGCATACATGTGGTCCATAGAGTGATGATGAAAATCTGAATATGTTTGGTGGACACTTTGGAAAGATGAATAAGTGAGTAGAGGTAAAGCATGCATAAGTTTCATCTAACCTCCAAACTCTCCTACTTAAGTTAATGATTGCAATGTGGTAATACTTGGTGTCAAGCTCTCATTCCCCTATCATAGCATCTTGAATGATTATAGTTTAATGTGAGAGCAAATATGAGTAGTGTGCTTGACAAAGTAAAGGTTGGATGTCTCATGCCCCTTGAATACAAGTACCTACACCATGAGTTACTCAACTTGGAAAAGCAAGTTCAAGTTATCTATCATTGTAAGTAATAATAGTATCATCAAGAGCGTCAACTGGGGTGCCTCTTGTCACAGGATATGGAACAAGTCCATATCAAAATGACAAGACAAACAAACAAGATGAACCACCTCAACACCCTTTTTATTTACCATTGGAATAGCTTTTTATTGTAAGGTGTGTCATAGATAATTCACCATAGCATGTAAGTAAATTTCCACCATGAATAATGCATGGCTTAGATTAGCGGCCCAGGCGTCTCTCTAACCATTTATACAAACTCATTCAAACTAAATTTTTCCCCTTATTTCACCATGATAGGCATCCATAGACAAAAGCACATGATATCAACTAAATGGAGCATGTTGAAAGCTTTGCATGTGACAGCACATATGGGCTAACTCCCAACCTTGGACATTTATCAAGCCGCTAGCATCATAATCTTAATCACAATGGGTCATGTTTTATTTATAGCAATGATAGTAAAATGTGCATCAAGTTCATGAGAGCTATATAACCAACTTTTCCCATGGCAATCAATAACATAATCATTTTCATTCAGAGGTATAGATAACACAAATATCATGATGAACATACTCGGAATAGCATATAGCTAGTAGGTAGATATGGTGGACTCACTGGAATAACTTTGGTTGAAAGTGTTGGAAACAAGTTTTGACTTGTTGGAATGTTTGGGCTAGCAAAAGGGAGAAAGTTGACCATCTAGATGCATGCATGAGTGTCCATAGAACTAACTAATCCATGTTAAACCAAGTAAAATAACAATCAGCACCAAAACATGAATAAGTTATAGCTCTTCAAAAAGGATTTGCAAACTATTACTCATAAACAAGCTCATGAATCATGCAACTATATGTATCATTAAAAATCAACTCAAACATCCTTTTTCCCAATCTTATAAAAGCATCCAACATATTTCAACCCATATTTCCAGTAGCTCTCCCATATATAAATGATAGCGTGGTGGTCTCTCAAAACAAATCAAACCAAAACAAAACAAAAGACGCTCCAAGTTTATGCGATAAAGTGTTTCGATCGAAAAACAGAAGTTGGACGTGCGCAAACCGAGAGTGTGTAGGTCCAGTGGGGTTGTCTTCACATCCCCAAGCTTATGGTCTTCACCATCCTTGGATAACTCTTGGTGCATCTCCTCCAATCCCTGTGAAAAAACTTCAAAACACCGTTTCTCCCATTTCTTTTCTGTGGGGTGCATTAATAGTGATAAACAAATATGTTTCTTGCTGCATATAATCCTTGAACAAAAATTCATATGAGATGTCCAGAAAGTGTATAATGTTGTATGCCTACTCATAAACTCAATTGGATCAAAAAGATTCAACTTAAAAGCTCAAAGCATGCATCAAACAAAATGGGACAGAATCTGTCCAGAAAAACAGCAGCAGTAAAACGTATTTTTCTACCCTACCAAACTTTCTCGAAAAATTCCGAAAAATTCATGCATACAGAGGATGAAAAGTTGCAACTACAGTTCAAATATGAGCTCATTCGGAGTTACAGAATAAGAATTAAAAATCATACCGTGCACTGATTCGTGCAGGAATAAAATCTCCGAACGCTATAAGCAACTTTTTCAAACCAAAAAGGGTAAAACTTGGCACTTTATTGAAAATTCCAGAAACAAATTAAAACCTAAATCTCTTGTTACAGCAAGAGGACTCAAGAAAAATCACAAACAAAAGCAACCGGGTTGCCTCCCGTAAAGCGCTTTCTTTATAGCCATATAGCTGGGCTTGATAGTTTTGATGATGCTCTCATATATATAAGAGTCTAACCCACTTCCTATGCAAAGGAATCTTGTAAGAGAATAAATCAATAAAGCACAAAGTGAGTAGCATAGGAAGACAAAACAAGTGCAACTTCAAGACTTTGAACTTAAAGAGAGGAGACACAATAATATTGAGATATTTAGAACCATGTTTTCCCCTCTCACAATAATTTTCAGTGGCATCATGAATAAACTCAACAATATAGCTATCACATAAAGCATTCTTATCATGATCCACATGCATAAAAGTATCATTATTTTCCACATAAGCAAAGTTTTCCTTATTAATAACAATGGGATTAGGATCATCATAAAGAACTTGAACATGATAGACAAGTTGTATATTAGGGGAATGGTTGTAATTATAGCCAATGTCATAGTATTCTTTATAATAATTATCAAAGACTGGAGGCATAGTATCATCATAAGCAATGGAATATTTATCTTCCAAAGTTTGTTCATTTGTAAACATATCATCATCATTTTTACTAGAAGGAGAGGTTTCAAATATATAATCATTAGTAGCAAAAGGATTTTCAAACACCTCCTCCCCAAGCTTAGAGCTTTCCATATCATCATTGGAAGGAACATGGATAGTACTAATAGCATAACAATTAATAACATCATCATTTTCAGAATTGGTATCAAAAAGATTTTCAATATCAAAAGTAGTGTGCTTTTCCCAATCATGATCACTACTATAAGTAACAGGCATAGGATCATCATCGAGTTCGGACTCATCAGCAACAACTGTAATAGGAGCAACATGTTTAGGGGAAGATACCGTTTCCTCTCTCATTTTACTCCTCCTCTTCTTCTTCTTTCCTTCCTTAGGAGAGAGAGGCTTGAAAGGGAGCTTCTCCATATAACCTGGTTTATTGTTAGAAACAACGGAAGAAACTTGGGAGGACTCCTCTCTTTCATTAATAAGAGTAAAACAAACATTAGTCCTTTCATATTTTGGTAAAGCCATTCCATCTTTTATAATATTTTGTATGTAAGTGTTGGCATGACAATTATTAATACAATAGAGATAACATCCATGCAACACGTTATTCATATCAAAAGCACTCATATCTAACGAAGAAGTTTTTCTTGATAACTCTTCACACCCCAAAAATAATGTAAGTTCATCATGCTGATTAGGAGTGATCATGTTATCACAAAAGTCTCTCGCAGGACTCATATTAGATCCTGAGCATTGGAAGTTGAAATGACCCTCTTTATAGCAAAGTTCACAAATAAAAGGATAGAGGGCACAAACTTTTTCAGCAAGATCACTTAGAGCTCGGTACCATGTTGTAGTTTTTTCATTCCTATGATGAATACAATATTCCTCTTCGATTTTATTATTTTCACAAGGTCTAAGTGCTCCACAAAAATTAACATGCTTATAAGAAATAGTATTTTCAGAAGTTTGAGCATGTTTATTGCAATCATTAGTAACAATTTCATTTTCCATGCAAGTGTCTTTAAAAGGTTCATGATACATGTCCCAATTCTCTTTAGGAATATTAATATGAGAAGCAAAGGTTTTACAGCAATTAACAATAATTTGAGAATCAAGACCAAATTTAGCACTAAGCTCATGAAAACTAGCAGTTTCAGCAAAAGACTTAATGCTATCATATTCATGGTTTATACCTGATTCTTTACCTTTGTCATTCTCCCAATCTTCAGTATTGTGTTGAATTGTTTCAAGAAGATCCCATTTAGCTTCAACCTTCTTACTTGTGAAAGAACCTTCTGAACAGGCATCTAGATGATCCTTGTAATGACCTGAAAGCCTTGCATAAAAATTAGTAACAATTATTTCTTTAGGAAGCTCATGGTTAGGACATTTGAGTATTAATGTTTTCAGTCTTCCCCAAGCTTGAGCTATGCTTTCTCTATCATGAGGATAAAAATTGAAAATGTAACTCCTAGCTAGTTGCACTTCATGAAGAGGATAAAATTTAGAGTAAAAGATAGATTCAAGATTTTTCCAATTCGAAGGACGATCATCCAGCATCCTATACCACTTCTTTGCTTTGTCCTTAAGTGAAAATGGAAATAATTTCATCATGACATCTTCTCTTGATAAACCTGCAACCTTAAACAACTCACAAAGTCTTGTAAGTTTCAACAAGTGATCATGTGGATGGACTGTTCCATCCCCTGCATAACATTCCTCCCTAACCGTTTCAACAAGTTCCATAGGTATTTCAAAAGGAATACTTTCAGTTTCAGTAGGTGGATTTTGAACATCACAAGCATCATTAGAATTATCACATATGGAAGACAAAGCATTATCAAAGAAAATTTTCTCCTTCAAAGCTGGGGAACTAAAAAGATCATTTTCATGTAAACTAGCTTCCCCAAGCTTAGACTTTTCCATAGCATTAGGAGTAATAGTGTTCAAAGAATTCATGCTAATAATATTGCTATCACTATTATGCAAACAAATTCCCATTGCCTTTTTAATTTTCTCTTCCTGCAAAATATTAGTACTTTCCGTGGCAGCAAGAATTCTTTCTTTAGGAGTAAAATATTCAAGAAAAACATTCCTCAAACTACTCCATTCAATAGTGACTTCTTCATCCAAAGACTTGAACCAAATACGATCATTACCAGATAAAGACGAATATAATAGCTTCCTTTTTACCTGATCATTAGAAATACCAGGAAGCCTAAATAAACCACATATGTTTTCAATTGTCTCCACGTGTTCATGTGCAGACTTAGTTCCATCCCCTGTAAATGGATTTTTCATAACTCTTTTAACATGACCAATGGGAATTTTATATCTCACTTTAGGTTCCTCAGACACAGTAGTTTCAACCACTTTAGGAGCAGTGGCATAAGCACTTTCATATAAAGCAAGATGCAGCGAGGCACGATTCAGAAATGCCATAGTAACAATGAGATAAAACAGCTTTCAAGTTTCCTTACCAAACTTCTTACCAATAGCGCTACGCTCCCCGGCAACGGCGCCAGAAAAGTATCTTGATGACTCCCAAGTGCAGGAGATCAATTGTAGTACCTTTCGAATAGAAAAGGTTGTCGAACCCACGAGGAGCTGAAGGTATTGGTTAGTAGTAATGATAAATAAAACAGTGAAAGATGCAAGTGTTTTTGGGATTTTCGGTTGTATAATTGCAGATGGTATATGTAGTAGCAGGTGGTAGTAACAATGGCAGCAAGCAAACAGACAGCAAAACTGAGAGTAAACGGTGATTCAATGCTTGGAAACAAGGCCTAGGGATCATACTTTCACTAGTGGTATCTCTCAACACGTTAGCACAACTGAACGCAAATAAATGCTACTCGGGATTATTCTTCTTCTTGATGAAACAAGAGTACTATGCGTAGGGCTACAAAAGCACGCCTCAAAGTCTGAGTAAACAAACACCACAATTCCGCAAAGAATAAGACATGATAAATATCTAAATTATTCATAGAGTCACACACAAGTACCCACACTGTCATCTTGATACCGTGTTGTCACAATGACTCCGGAAACTAGATAAATTCACTTGAGTAGCATAAACATTACATATGAATTCAGCGGTACGTACTAACAATGTTCATGATCACATAAAGATCACACCATGGGAGAGAGATGTATACCACATAGCTACCGTACGAGCCCTCAGCCCCGAGGGAAACTACTCACACATGGTCATGGTGATGAGGAGCTTGATGGAGAGGTTGATGAAGGGGTGCAGCCCGGAGTGGAGACGGAAGCCCGCAGCAGCCACGGCGCGGCGGCGGCGGTGGCAACCCGTGGAGGCGGCTGCCCTTGGCGGCGCGGCGGCGGCTGCCCGTGGAGGCGGCTGCCCTTGGCGCGGCGGCGGCGTCCCTCAGCGTCGGCGGCTGCGAGGAGCGGCGGCGGCTCTTGGGGGCAGCGGCCCTTGGCCCCTCTTCTTCCTTGGAGATGGTGGTGGTATGGAGGAGGTTCTCCACCCCCAGACGGCTGCCTGGGAGGAGGAAAATTCGTGGTATGGGGCTCTCCCACGACCTAGGGTTTCCTCCCTTATATAGACTCTCGGATTTCCGTCATCCCATCTAGGGCTGCAGTAAATCGGTGATATCTCGGCCGTCCGGACTCGGAATTGGGCGAATTTTAATTCTAGATCGATTCTCGCGAAATTTCCTGCAACTTTCCTTTCGGGGAGACTTCCGTTTGACGCCGTCTTGGACCCGTAACGTGACCATCTTTGAAAAACGTTTCCAGACATATTCAGGAAAAGTCCCAATTCGACTCCAACAAGGTTTCCTTTGCCCAATTTTGATAATTCCTACACATTAAAGTGTAAAACAAGAAAATTGTGCACTTTGGAAACTATTAGTAGGTTAGCCCAATAAATAGCATAATATGATATAAAGTGTATATAAAGCATGTGGCAATTAATATAAAATATGCATGAAACATCAAAAATTATAGATACGTTTTAGACGTATCAACCGCTGAGCCGCGTGTGGAGCACCCCGAGGACGAGGACGGCCACCACGACGACCGCTTCGACGAAGACGTCGACCACGGGCACGGCGAGGACGCTGAGTCCTCGCATCCGTCCCAGCGCCACAGCGCCTCCACTCTTGGGCGTCCAGCACCCAGTCCAAACACCGCGCTGCTCATGGCCGCGGAGCTTTTCCGCTACCGCCCCACCGCCAAGGCGCACGACAACTAGCTCGGCCGCCTCCAGCACCTCGTCGACATCGCGGCGGCGCCGCGCGCAGCTCCGGCGACGTCGCGCTCTCTGGTGCACCACAACTCCGGACGCGCAGGGACTGCCGCGCATGGCGCACCTCCGCCGCCGCCTCCGCCAGGTCCGCCTCTAGCTGCGGCCCACAAGGCCGCCTCCCACGCGTCTTCGCCGCGCGATTGCCAAATCGTGCAGCGGACTCCTCCAGACGCGCGGGTGGAAATGGAGCGCCAGAAGGACCTCCAGAAGCGCATCGTCGAGGAAATCGGCCAAGCGGGGCGACAGAACCGCCGAGCTCTCCAGGGTGGCGTCGCTCGTACGCCACAGGATGCGCGGCCTTCACCCGCAACCTGCGTCTCGTCGTCTGGCCACAGAAGTTCAGGCCTGACCTACCCAAGGGCTGCGACGGCACGAACAACCCCATCGAGTTCCTGCAGCTCTACACCACCTCCATCCAAGCTGCGGGGGGAGACGACAAGGTCATGGCCAACTGGTTCTCCCACGCTCTCAAGGATTCTGCCTTGTCGTGGCTCCTGAACCTTCCCGAGGATTCCATTGACTCGTGGGAGGAGCTCTGCCAGCAGTTCGTTGCAAACTTCAAGGGCACGTATGAGCACGCCCTCACCTACAACAACCTGCGTGCTGTGCGCCAGAAGCCTGGCGAGACCCTCCGCAGGTACATCCAGCGCTTCAGCCAAGTCCGCAACAAGATCCCGAACATTCCGGACTCGCACGTCAATGTGGCCTTCAGAGAGGGCGTCACCAACCACAGGATGCTCGAGAAGCTCGGCATCCATGATACCCTCTCCTCCGTGGTGGGAGAGCGCTGGCGGATTTCGTCGCCGAGTGGACAGACCCAACTCCTGAAGAGCCTCGTGAAGAAGAAATCGCGTCATCTGGAGATACAATGCCAAGCCACTGGACCATGCACTTCGACGGAGCTTTCGCCTGCCGCAATGGTGGGGCTGGCGTTGTCCTAACCTCACCAAAAGGTGACAAGCTCTACTACGCCATCCAGCTGTGCTTCACAATAGACAAGATCTCCAACAATATCGCCGAGTATGAAGGCCTTCTCGCCGGGCTTAGAGCCGCAATCGCCCTTGGCGTCAAGCACTTACTCATAAAGGGTGATTCCCAGCTCCTGGTTAACTTCTCCAACAAGAGCTACACGCCCAAAGACGACCACATGGCCGCCTACCTTGAAGAGGTCCGCAAGCTCGAGAAGCACTTCAGGGGTATGGAACTCATGCACATCCCACGGAAGGAGAACCAGGAGGCAGATGACATCGCCAAACGAGCATCACGAAGGCAGGCCCAGCCGGCCGGCGTCTTTGAAGAGAGACTCTCCAAGGCGTCCATAAAGCAGCCATAAGAAGCCGCAGCCACAAGCATAGACGAAGTACTCCCACCACCTCCTGTAGGTGGGGCACCCAATTGCGGTCCATCCTCAGGGGAGCGTCTGCTGCTGGCTATGGTGCATCAAGAGACAGGCTGGGTCGACGAACTCAAGGACTAGTTGCTGAAGGGAGTCCTCCCCGAGGAAGACGCGGAGGCGGAATGAGTTGCTCGACAAGCCAAGTCATACTACATCCTCGAGGAGACCTGTACCGCAAGCGCCCAAATGGAATTGCACTTAAGTGCGTCCCCCCCGAGGAAGGCCGCATGCTGATCAGAGACATTCACAGCGGAGAGTGTGGCCACCATTCCTCTGCACGCACCCTGGCAGGCAAGGTCTTCAGGAGCGGATTCTACTGGCCCCAAGTGCTTCAAGATGCTACCACCATCATCCAGTCTTGCGATGCGTGCCAGTTCCACGCCAAGCAAGTCCATCAGACTGCACTGGGACTCCAAACCATCCCGCTCTCGTGGCCTTTCGCGGTCTGGGGGCTAGACATCTTGGGACCCTTCCCGAGATCGCAAGGGGGCTACCGTTTCCTCTTCGTGGCCGTCGACAAGTTCACCAAATGGGCAGAGGTGGAAGCAGTGCGCAGCATACCGGCCAGAGCAGGAGTAAAATTCATCAGAGGTATGGTCTGCCGTTTTGGTGTGCCAAATCGCATCATCACCGACAATGGCTCACAGTTCACCAGCGGCATCTTCAGGGCCTACTGCGAGAGCCTCGACACCAAGCTCTGCTTCGCCTCGGTGGCTCACCCACAGAGCAACGGCCAAGCCGAGCGAGCAAATGCTGAGGTCCTCAAGGGCCTCAAGACAAGATGCTTCAATCGCCTCAAGGGCTACGGCAAGGGCTGGATAGACGAACTCCCGTCTGTGCTCTGGTCCATCTGTATGAACCCCACGAAGCCCACTGGTGAGACACCATTTGCCCTCGTGTATGGAGCTGAAGCAGTCCTCCCCACAGAGATCAAGCATGGATCCACACGGGTCCTTGCCTTCAACGAGGACGATCAAGCAGACCTCCACAACGACGACCTGCAGCTCCTTGACGGGTTGCGCCGCCGTGCCGCCCTCAGGGCAGCAAGTACCAGCAGGACCTGCGACGCTACCACAGCCGCCACATACGTCCACACACTCTTGAGACAGGCGACCTCGTCCTCAGGAGAATCCTCTCCAGGGAAGGTCTCCACAAGCTCTCGCCCATGTGGGAAGGCCCCTACAGGGTCGCACACATCGCCAGGCCCGGCGCGGTACGCCTCGAAACGGAGGACGGCATCCCGGTCAAGAATCCATGGAACATCGCGCATCTACGCAAGTTCTACCCGTGATCATAGTCACGCCAGACATTTTTTGTCTCTAGAGGGAAGCACACAACTTCACCTCCAAGCTTCACAAAAGCTTCTCCACCCGAGGGCTAGCCCCTCTGAGCTCTCCTGATAACGTGCCGCCGCAGGCCGTGAAGAGTCTAAGCCACTGAATGTGGTCCCCATGCCTCGACATGGAAAACTTTATCTTGGTGATACCAAGTGTAATGAACCAATTCGTTTCTCAATGAAACATTGCGCTGAGGCGCCGCTGTGCAATATTTTGGTGGTGAGTTTTACTTTTCATCATCTTAGTTCATTTCGCGCTCATATTTTCCTCATGCGCACCTCGTGAGTGGGGGCTGAGTACGGTGACTGTGGCTCGAGAGCACCCCAGCAGCACCGCAAATTCCAAAGGATCCGAGCTCTAACACGTGAGCACGCTCTCACGCCTGTTACCTCCCCAGAGAGCTCTGGCCTATGGGCTTGCTCCCAAACACGCCACCTCACCAAAGGACCTTGATGCTTACTCTCCTCGCGAGATACTCATGAGGAAACCTATAAGCGCTCATGAGTTTTTACTACCATGTACTTGCTTTGGGTTTGCCTCTCTAACCAATACAGGGAACAAGAGTCCCCCCAAGCTCGTGAAGCCACGCTCCGGCCTCAAGAGAGAAGCGCACCATCAGGGAAACCAACGCCCTCTACGAGACCAAAGTCTCGCAAAGCTAAGTCCAGCGCTCGCGCCTCAGGAGTTTTTTCCTCCCTCTCACGAGCATCTGCCGTCCCTCGAGCGGTTTTTTCTCCCTCACACTCCATGGACTGCTTGTGCGTCAAAGGGGGGCCCTCGAGCACCGCGACTCAAGAGCCCTTACCTCTCCAAGCCTTAAACACCCCCCGGCATTGCCGAGTCAAGCTCCGGCATACCGCAGCGGCGGAGTCATAGCGCAAAGAGATGGGTCCTGACGACGTAGAGCAAAAAAAGACATGGAACAGGGATAAAAGGCCCGTCGAGGACATACATATAGTATCGCACGTTAAAGTGTCTTACAAACCAGAATGAAATAAAACAAGTCTTAAAACAAAGATAGCTGCGCCTCAAGCGCGTCTTGTTGCAGGAGCGGCCTAGGCAGGGGCATCGCCGTCACCATCCTCCTCAGCCTCCTCTTCAGCTTCTTCTTCGGCGCCTTCCTCCTCCTCAGCGGCCTGCTCCGCCTCGACCCTCTTGAAGCGGTCGACGTAATCGTTGACCTCCTCCCGAACCAAGTTGGAGAGGTCCTGGGCTTGGTCCGCCTCGACAGGCTCGGTCACAGACTCAAAGTCGAAGCTGGGATGAAGACGCTGGAGGTTGGCAAAGACGCGATCGATCGCCACCGTCAAGAGCTTGCGGCACTCTTCATCGACAACGTCGCCCATCTCCGCCACAGGGCCCTCGAGCGTGGTGAAGAGCTGGTCAAAGTAGGCGAGATACGCGGCAGCATCGACATTCCCATGGACGGGAACCGCAGGGGCGTCCACTCCCAGGTTCACCGCAAGGGGTGTCCCCCGTGCCACCAAACATGCGCTCTGATGCATGTAAAATGCATACATGAACTTTGCACTTTAATTGCTTATATTCCAATCATATTTGCATCATATAAGGGTTATATCAATGTTTTATCATGATTTTGGGAATACTTCATAGTTTTCCCATTTATTTGGAATTAACCCTGCACAGGCAGAAAACCCTAGTTTTGTATTTTAATGTTTCAGGGACCCAAACGTCAACGAAATCACCTGGAAATTTACGGGCGTCAATATTTGGAAGGAAGAAGGACTACGGAAAAAGGAAGCAAGCAAACGGAGCCCGAGGGCCAAACGGGTGGCCCACGCGGCCAGGTACTGTGGCCGCGTGGGACCCACCCGTTTGGGCCTCGTGGCTCCGTTGCCGTCGATCTTCGCTCCACCGCCTTCGTCTTGACCTAAAAACGCCTATAAAAAAGGTCCCCCGTCGTTCTCTGGAAGGAGCGCCACAAAACACAGAAACACCGAAACGGAGATCAGGAGCTGCAGATTGGAGGGGGAAAACTCCGGCGGGGCGCTGCCGGCGTGGTCTCCATCTTCTCCATCGACTTCTCCACCGTCTCCATGATGAAGAGGGAGTAGTCCACCTCTGGACTATGGGTTTGTGGAAGTAACTTATGTATCTCTCCTCTCTTGAGCTTCACTAATTAGCACCGTATGAGCTGCTGAACATGATTACGGTCACCGTTGTAATACCTTTGTGGTGGATCTTTATGAGTTAATATATGTTTGAGATTGCAATGTTTGTTTCAGTTATGAGTATAGATGCATATTATGTACCCCGTTCTTGTCTACTTGTTTTGATCAAGCATGTTTATGAGAGCGTGTGTGGGGGAACGTGTGCATTAGTTGGAGTAACGGGGGGTGGCTAGTGCAGTGAACGTGAGAGAAAGTTCTGCGATCCACTTTGGTATCTTTACCTTACTTTGTTACCTCACTAGGGATAAACTAAAATACCATGCTACCGGGGATGTGGGCGTGACCATTGCCACTACTCCATGACTAGATCTAGCATGTTCTTATTTTCACTTCATGTCATGATACTTAATGCTATACTCTGAGTTATCTTAATTACTGAGGTGTTATGATTTAGTTCGCATCTTGGTGGAGTATAAGAGAGGTTAATAACCAAAAGATCTCTATGTTAGGACGTGATGCCCATATATCTAAGTAACTTGTTATCAAACCCTGTGTTGCAATCTCATATGTTAACTTTGTGTGTTCCATTGTCTACCACTTTATAAAGAGAGAGTGCATTTGTGAAACCATGAACCCCAGTCCATTTTTAATCATAAGAAACACCTTTCCAACACCATATACCACTTTTCTATTTTCAGCCATCATTAAATCCGAAAATACAAAAATACTTTTCATCTTGCATACATCATTAAAAACCCAAAAATATCATTTATCATTGCATCCACCATCATTGCATATTTATTTCTTGTTTGCATTGCATAACTATCCTGATATCATTCTTACACCTTGTGCTTGACAACCACAGGTGAGGTTGAGGACCAAAACATCTAACCTTGTTTTGTAGGTAACCAAAAGAAGGATAAGAAGATAAATCTACCACTTCAGATTCCCCGAGAGTTCGATATTAAACCCTCGAGTCACCCCTCGTGGGGAAAACTGTCTTCCACTTACTATACACTCTGCACTTGGAGTCTCAACCTAAATCCCGTTATTTGTGCAGGCATCAAGACTTGCTCTTCGGGATCATCAAGACGTTTTCTGGCGCCGTTGCCGGGGAATCGTAGCTGAGAGATTTATCCAAGGGTGTGCATCATCGCATTCATCTCACAACAAAGTCAACGTCACCAACTTGTGCTAACACCTAAGCTTGGGGAGGTTGCACCTACGTGAGCACCATCTTATCCATCTTTACTTACAAAGCAATTTATTTGTTTTGTTAGTGTCATTGCATATCATATCATATTTATTTCAGTTTTGCATAAAAAATTAAAAATACCAAAAAAAACTTGCTATCATGGTGCTTGGAAACAAACAAGGAGGGAGTTCTCTAGGGAATTCTGTTTCTAGTTTTAAACAATATCATGGAGAAACATTAAAAGATGCTTGGGTAAGAATTAATAGGATGCATTATGAAGATCCTACACCTTGTGAAGATGAAAAGCTAAATCTTTATTTCTATTATGGAATAGATCCTTGGTATCAAAATGCTTTAGATGGGGCTACAGGTGGAAGTTTTGTCTTGTCAACACCACCTTGTGCAGCCATGACACTTAGAAGGATTTTTGGTAGCTTTGTGGGTAGCAAGAAAAAGTTGGAAGACACCACAATAGCACTTGCTTCATCAAAGGATAAATTTGAAACTAAGTTAGAAAAGCTACCTAGTAAGGAAGATTTTGAACAACTAGTTTCTTATTCTGAAAACATTATTCCAAAGATAAACAATGAATTGGTTAATGTCATGCATAAGTTGAGAATTTGTGAGAAAGAATTTCTGGAAAAAGATGTTTACCTGAACAATATTGAGGAAAAATTGGTTCGAGTTAGTGATTCATTGAGAAAAGATTCATCTCTTAAACATGTGAAAGAGGTTCCTGTAGAACAAGTTTGGGTTAAAAAGGAAAAGAAAGTTGAGGAAGTTAAAATGCTTAATGAAGTCAAGGATCCTTTGCTTGACTTAGAAAATTGTAGCTTGCATGAATTAATATCTATCTTACAAAAATTTGCAAGTGATCCTTCCATCAACACTAACCAAGCAGGTTTTGGTTCTTATATTGCTAATCATGTCTTGAAAGAAAAGATTGCTAGGTACAACCAAGAGGCTATGATACCACCTAAGCTTGGGGATATGTGGATACCTAAGGTACTAGTAACTATTGGAAAAGAGACACACCATGCCATACTTGATCTAGGATCTAGTGTCTCTGTTTTATCTAAAGAACTATATGAAGTGCTTGAATTGAAAAATCTTGAAAAATGCTCTATTGAACTAGCACTTGCTGATGACTCTATTAAACATGCTTTGGGAAAAGTAAGTGATGTTATGGTAGAGTTACATATGACTTTTGTGCCTGTGGATTTTCTAATCATGGATATGGGGAATAAAACCTCTAGTCCTATTATTCTTGGAAGACCTTTTCTTCGTACCACAGGTGCTATCATTGATTCAAAGGAAGGGAATGTAAAGTTTCAGTTTCCACACAAGAAGTGCATGGAACACTTTCCAAGGAAGAGGGAACCATCAAAGTTCAAGCTCCCTCATGAGCTTCGTCCACAATAAAACAACAAGTAAGAAGCCTAGCTATATGGCTATAAAGAAAGCGCTTTGCGGGAGGCAACCCGGTTATTTTTATGTGTGATTTTTCTTTGTGTCCTCTTGCTGTAACAAGAGATTTTGTGTCTAGTTAGGTTCTGGAGTTTTTAATAAAGTGCCAAGTTTTACCCTTTTTGGTTTGAAAAGTTGCTTATAGTTCGGAGATTTTATTCCTGCACGAATCAGTGCACGGTATGATTTTTAATTCTTATTCTGTAACTCCGAATGAGCTCATATTTGAACTGTAGTTGCAACTTTTCATCCTCTGTATGCATGAATTTTTCGGAATTTTTCGAGAAAGTTTGGTAGGGTAGAAAAATACGTTTTGCTGCTGCTGTTTTTCTGGACAGATTCTGTCCCATTTTGTTTGATGCATGCTTTGAGCTTTTAAGTTGAATCTTTTTGATCCAATTGAGTTTATGAGTAGGCATACAACATTATATACTTTCTGGACATCATATGAATTTTTGTTCAAGGATTATATGCAGCAAGGAACCTATTTGTTTATCACTATTAATGCACCCCACAGAAAAGAGATGGGAGAAACGGTGTTTTGAAGTTTTTTCACAGGGATTGGAGGAGATGCACCAAGAGCTATCCAAGGATGGTGAAGACCATAAGCTTGGGGATGTGAAGACAACCCCCTGGACCTACACACTCTCGGTTTGCACACGTCCAACTTCTGTTTTTCGATCGAAACACTTTATCGCATAAACTTGGAGCGTCGTTTTTTGTTTTTGTTTGAGTCTTGAGAGACCACCACACTATCAATTATATATGAGAGAGCTACTGGAAATATGGGTTGAAATATGTTGGATGCTTTTATAAGATTGGGAAAAGGGATGTTTGACTTGATTTTTAATGATACATATAGTTGCATGATTCATGAGCTTGTTTATGAGTAATAGTTTGCAAATTCTTTTTGTAGAGCTATCACTTATTCATGTTTTGGTGCTGATTGTTATTTACTTGGTTTAACATGGATTAGTTAGTTCTATGGACACTCATGCATGCATCTAGATGGTCAACTTTCTCCCTTTTGCTAGCCCAAAAACTCCAACAAGCAAAAACTTGTTTCCAACACCTTCAACCAAAGTTATTCCAGTGAGTCCACCATATCTACCTATTGGCTTTATGCTATTCCGAGTATGTTTAACATGTTGTTTGTGTTATCTTACCTCTGAATGAAAATGTTTATGTTATTGATTGCAATGGAAAAATTGGTTATATAGCTCTCACGAACTTGATGCACAATTTACTATTTGCATAATAAAACATGACCCATTGTGATTAAGATTATGATGCTAGTGGCTTGATAATGTTCGAGGTTGGGAGTTAGCCCATATGTGCTGTCACATGCAAAGCTTTCAACATGCTCTTCATCTCATTTAGTTGATATCATGTACTTTTGTTATGGATGCTATCATGGTGAAATGAGGTGGAAATGAAGTAGTTTAAATGAGTTTGTATAAATGGTTAGAGAGACGCCTGGGCCGCTAATCTAAGCCATGCATCATTCATGGTGGAAATTTACTTACATACTATGGTGAACCTTCTGTGATACACCTTGCAATAAAAAACTATTCCAAATGGTAAATAAAAAGGGTGTTGAGATTGTTCATTTTGTTTGTTTGTCTTGTCATTTTGATATGGGCTTGTTCCATATCTGGGACAAGAGGTACCCCAGTTGACGCTCTTGATGATACTATTATTACTTACAATGATAATAATTGAACTTGCTTTGTTTCCCAAGTTGAGTAACATGGTGTAGTACTTGTATTCAAGGGGCATGAGACATCCAACCTTTACTTTTCAAGCACACTACTCATATTTGCTTTCACTTTAACCTTAATCATTCAAGATGCTATGATAGGGGCAATGAGAGCTTGACACCAATGAATACCTTATTGCAATCATTAACTTAAGTAGAAGAGTTTGGAAGTTGGATGAAACTTATGCATGCTTTACCTCTACTCACATATACATCTTTCCAAAGTGTACACCTATCATATTCAGATTTTCATCTACACTCTATGACCATTGTAGGATGTTCTACTTATCATTATGCATACATGTGTTCCATATTACTTGCTACTATGTTACACTTTGTGAACTATCAATGAACATCCTTGTCTTGAATACTTGATATCACTTCATAAACTATTTGCATATTGCTACTCCTTTGAAGAATGAATCATTTGACTATATGTAGCAATAGTAATCATCTTTGATATCCATTGTTAAGTATTAAATTGCAAAGTCCATGTTAGTTTTATCATCTTCATACTCGAGGACGAGCATGGATTAAGCTTGGGGATGTTGATGCATGTAAAATGCATACATGAACTTTGCACTTTAATTGCTTATATTCCAATCATATTTGCATCATATAAGGGTTATATCAATGTTTTATCATGATTTTGGGAATACTTCATAGTTTTCCCATTTATTTGGAATTAACCCTGCACAGGCAGAAAACCCTAGTTTTGTATTTTAATGTTTCAGGGACCCAAACGTCAACGAAATCACCTGGAAATTTACGGGCGTCAATATTTGGAAGGAAGAAGGACTACGGAAAAAGGAAGCAAGCAAACGGAGGCCCGAGGGCCAAACGGGTGGCCCACGCGGCCAGGTACTGTGGCCGCGTGGGACCCACCCGTTTGGGCCTCGTGGCTCCGTTGCCGTCGATCTTCGCTCCACCGACCTTCGTCTTGACCTAAAAACGCCTATAAAAAAGGTCCCCCGTCGTTCTCTGGAAGGAGCGCCGCACAAACACAGAAACACCGAAACGGAGATCAGGAGCTGCAGATTGGAGGGGGAAAACTCCGGCGGGGCGCTGCCGGCGTGGTCTCCATCTTCTCCATCGACTTCTCCACCGTCTCCATGATGAAGAGGGAGTAGTCCACCTCTGGACTATGGGTTTGTGGAAGTAACTTATGTATCTCTCCTCTCTTGAGCTTCACTAATTAGCACCGTATGAGCTGCTGAACATGATTACGGTCACCGTTGTAATACCTTTGTGGTGGATCTTTATGAGTTAATATATGTTTGAGATTGCAATGTTTGTTTCAGTTATGAGTATAGATGCATATTATGTACCCCGTTCTTGTCTACTTGTTTTGATCAAGCATGTTTATGAGAGCGTGTGTGGGGGAACGTGTGCATTAGTTGGAGTAACGGGGGGTGGCTAGTGCAGTGAACGTGAGAGAAAGTTCTGCGATCCACTTTGGTATCTTTACCTTACTTTGTTACCTCACTAGGGATAAACTAAAATACCATGCTACCGGGGATGTGGGCGTGACCATTGCCACTACTCCATGACTAGATCTAGCATGTTCTTATTTTCACTTCATGTCATGATACTTATTGCTATACTCTGAGTTATCTTAATTACTGAGGTGTTATGATTTAGTTCGCATCTTGGTGGAGTATAAGAGAGGTTAATAACCAAAAGATCTCTATGTTAGGACGTGATGCCCATATATCTAAGTAACTTGTTATCAAACCCTGTGTTGCAATCTCATATGTTAACTTGTGTGTTCCATTGTCTACCACTTTATAAAGAGAGAGTGCATTTGTGAAACCATGAACCCCAGTCCATTTTTAATCATAAGAAACACCTTTCCAACACCATATACCACTTATATTTTCAGCCATCATTAAATCCGAAAATACAAAAATACTTTTCATCTTGCATACATCATTTAAAAACCCAAAAATATCATTTACCATTGCATCCACCATCATTGCATATTTATTTCCTGTTTGCATTGCATAACTATCCTGATATCATTCTTACACCTTGTGCTTGACAACCACAGGTGAGGTTGAGGACCAAAACATCTAACCTTGTTTTGTAGGTAACCAAAAGAAGGATAAGAAGATAAATCTACCACTTCAGATTCCCCGAGAGTTCGATATTAAACCCTCGAGTCACCCCTCGTGGGGAAAACTGTCTTCCACTATACTATACACTCTGCACTTGGAGTCTCAACCTAAATCCCGTTATTTGTGCAGCGGAGGCCTATGGAGGCCCTATTCACTGCTGCCCCCTCTTCAAGGTGATCTCCCCTGGAGAGAGGTCAACGCCAAATCCTCCACAGGGCACCCTAGCCCTCGTGGGGATTGCTTCACTGCAAAGCAACCTCTGCAGAGCGCACATGGGCTCTGCAGCGGCCGCAGAGTGACACGTGCCTCTGCGCGCGGTGACGACGATGCCGCAGTTGCCATTCTGGTGATTAAAGGAGTCAACAAAGCTGCGCCATCCGCACCAGACTACAAGGATTTCCTCTTTGGTGATAAGGGGACCGGCCGGCGCTACGCTCCACGGCCAACGTCACCGTGGGCACCCCCACGTTCCTCTGCAGCCCCAGCTGGCCGTCCTGCATGGGCGGTGGTTTCTCTGCCACAGGCATCAGCTTTACGCCCATGGACCGCGTCCATGGACAGCTGGGCTGCGGTGCACCGTGCTTCCCCTTCTGTCGCCATGTGGTAGCCCTTCCGCGGCGCAAGCGCAGGGAAGAGGCCCGGGGCGCCTATAAAAGGAGGAGGTGCACCACCGTAGCAAAGGATCGGATTCTCATTCTAGCTTAGCCACTTACGCGCAAGGAAGAAGAAGACCACAGTTCCCCTTCCTTGTGCACACCACTGCCAAAAGAGAGCCCTCGGCAAGCTCATTGTACTGTAACCTCCATAAGTAGTGCAATACAGACAAGCAGGAGTAGCGGTGTTACCTCCACACGAGGGCCGTGAACCTGGGTACGGGCTGGTGTTCATCTCTGTCGTGATGTCCCTCCTCATGCTCGACGAGCACCGTCGCCGTGCAGGTTGAGGGTTGTTTGACCAACGTGTTCAGCCCCTTACACGAACTCTCTTCGTGAGCTTGACCATCCCTGTTTCGTGGGAGTCATTCTCCGACAGCCACACATAGGGAAAGAGGGCCTTGGTTATGTTGCCAAGAAGAAGAAAAGAACAAGAACAAGAAGAAGGCCAAGCCCATACAAGCAAAGGAGACTACCATTGCAAGTAGTGATGCCACAAGGGGCAAAACTACTCGTAATGACTTTGCGGGAAATGCTAACCCCAACTATATTCTTTATGTTGATTATTATGGGGATGTTTATGCTAAATATGTTGGTCCCTATGATGGTTTCATTGCTTATTCTATTTGGGTTCCTAAGACCCTTATTGCTAACAAACGAGGACCCATTGTAAAATGGGTACCTAAAACCAAGCAATGATTTCTTGTAGTACTATGCTTCCGGTGGGTCTAAATGGGTGATTGATAGTGGATGCACAAGTATATATGACCGAAAGCAAGGAGATCATGACGGAGTTGACACCAAATACAAATCATTCAACCGTCACTTATGGTGATAAATCAAAAGCGGAGGTAACGGGCTTCGGCAAGGTGGTGGTAGCAAGGATATCACCCTTGTGAATGTCATGCTTGTCGAGTCCCTCGGTTACAATTTAATGTCCGTTCGTGCACTTAATAAGATGAACTTTGAAGTCCATTTTACTATTGATATGGTGGTACTCTTGAGGAGCAAGACTCTAAAGGTCATGTTCGTTGGGTATGTTGAACATGAGTTGTTTGTGGTGGACTTTTCGGGGTCAACCAACACTCAAGCAATATGCCTCTTCGGAAAGGCCGACATGGGGTGGTTGTGGCATCGCCGCTTGTCCCATGTCAATATGAGAACTTTGCAAAGTTTTCACAAGGGTGGCCACATTCTTGGACTAAAAGAGAATGTTTCCTTTTCTAGAGATCGTCTTTGTAGGGCTTGTGTTGAAGGAAAGATGCATGATTCTCCCCACATAAGCAAGACCATCATCTCATCAAAGAGGATATTGGAACTCCTTCATGTTGATCTCTTTGGTGCCGTTCCTCAACCGAATCTTGGTGGGAAAAAATATTGTTTGGTGATTGTTGATGACTATTCAAGATTCACATGGGTTTATTTCTTCAAGTCGAAGAGTGAGACTCAACAAGCCGTCATCGAATTCTCCAATGAAGTTCAATGTCAACACAATGTTCCCATATTGGCCATTAGGAGTGACAATGGCTCCGAGTTCAAGAACTACACCCTAAATGAGTTTCTTAGTGAAGAGGGGATTCGTCATCAATATTCCGCTGCATATATCCCTCAACAAAATGGTGTAGCCGAGAGGAAAAACCGGACTCTCATGGATATGGCAAGGTCCATGTTAGCGGAGTTTAAATCTCCGCTCTTCTTGTGGGCCGAGGCCATCTCCACGGCGTGTCATTCATCAAACCGGCTTTTCTTTCGCATTGGAAGAAAGGAAACTCCCTATGAAATGCTTTCCGGCAACAAGCCCAACATCTCCTACTACCGTGTGTTTGGTTGTAAGTGTTTCTATAAGATCAAAGGTGTTCGTTTATCTAAATTTGAGTCTAAAGCTTTGGAGGGTATTTTTGTTGGTTACGGTGCCGAATCTCACACTTATAGAGTCTACGAGAAAGCCTCCGGGATTCTTGTGGAATCTTGTAGTGTGAAGTTCGATGAAAATGATGGCTCCCAAGTGGCGCAATTTCATGTTTGTGATGTCGATAATGAGGAACCTCAAGATGCAATAAGAAGGATGGGCGTTGGGTTCTTTCGTCCCATCGAGATCCACCATGAGGCACCTCAAGAAGAATCAAGTTCTATTTAAGTAGAGCCTTCTACATCACAAGATCTTCATACTCCCACCAATGGAGCCAATGATGCACCAACCCAAGAACAAGTTCAAGACCCTCCTCATGACCAAGTTGCTATGCAAGAACCAAGTACTCCTATTGTCAATGCTAGCCAAGGTCAAGACCAAGATCAACCCTCTACTTCATCCAATGAAGAAGTGCATATTGAAGATCAAGGTCATCAAGACGGTCAAGACGGGACTTAAATGATCAAGATGATCAAGTGATACTTCCTCGCTCAATGAGGATATTGAAACCCCCCGTAAAGCAAGAGTTGCAAGAGACCTAGAATTAAAGAGTCATAACCTTGAAGCAATTATTGGTGATCTAAATAGCATGGTTACCACAAGGCGTCAATTGGCAAGCTTTAGTGAGCATCAACCACACATCTCCATGGTGGAACCAAAGAAATTCTTTGAAGCTCTTGAAGATCCGGATTGGTTGGAAGCCATGCATGATGAACTCAACAACTTCGAGCGCAACAAGGTGTGGAAGTTAGTTGAGAAGCCCAAAGAGTGCCGCAATGTTATAGGCACAAAGTGGATATTCAAGAACAAGCAAGATGAACATGGAATGGTTGTGAGGAACAAGGCAAGATTGGTGGCACAAGGATACTCTCAAGTTGAAGGCATTGATTTTGGAGAGACCTTTGCTCCCGTGGCTCGCCTTGAGTCCATCCGTATCCTTCTTGCATATGCATCACATCATAACTTTAAATTGCAACAAATGGATGTGAAAAGTGCCTTTCTTAATGGTCGTTTAAAGGAGTTGGTATATGTTAAGCAACCACCGGGATTTGAGTACCCAAACTTCCCTAACCATGTCTACAAGCTTGATAAGGCGCTCTATGGTCTCAAACAAGCACCTCGTGCTTGGTATGAGCACCTAAGAGAGCTATTGCTAGACCGTGGTTTTCAAGTGGGGCAAATCGATCCCACCCTCTTTACCAAGAGGGTAAAGGGGAGATTTTCATATGCCAACTTTATGTTGATGATATTATCTTTGGCTCGTCTAACAAAGCTTTTAATGATGAATTTTCAAAGCTTATGACCGATAGGTTTGAGATGTCTATGATGGGGGAGTTGAAGTTCTTTCTTGGTTTTGAGATCAAGCAATTGAATGAAGGGACCTTCATCTCTCAAGCCAAATATACCCAAGACATGCTCAAGAGATTCAAGATGCAAGATGCCAAGGAGAAACGCTTTCCTATGGACACCAAATGTCATCTACAACTTAACCCAAAGGGTATAGATGTCGATCAAAAGGAATACCGCTCCATGATTGGTTCTTTGCTTTATCTTTGTGCATCTAGACCCGATATTGTGTTGAGTGTAGGGTGTGTGCAAGGTATCAAGCCGCTCCTAAAGAAAGCCACTTGTTGGCGGTCAAGAGAATCCTTCGATATTTGGTTTATACCCAAGGTTTGGTTTGTGGTATCCAAAGGGCTCATATTTCTCTCTTGCCGGCTATACGGACTCGGATTGGGCCGGTTGTCTTGATGATAGGAAATCAACTTCCGGGTCATGCCAATTCCTTGGTAGGTCCTTGGTGAGTTGGTCATCTAAGAAGCAAAATTGCATATCTCTTTCCACCGCCGAAGCCGAGTATGTGGCCGCCGCTAGTGCTTGCACTCAATTGTTGTGGATGAGGCAAACTTTAAAGGAATACGGTGTCACTTGTGACAAAGTGCCTCTTTTGTGTGACAATGAAAGTACTATCAAGATTGCCCACAACCTCGTGCAACATTCAAGAACGAAGCATATTGAGATTCGTCATCATTTTATTCGAGATCATGTTGCCCGAGGAGATATTGAGCTAGGCTATGTTCCCACAAGAATCAACCTTGCCGATATATTCACGAAGCCACTTGATGAAGCAAGGTTCACTTTTTTTAGGAATGAGCTAAATATCGTGGATTCAAGGAGCTTGACATGATTATCTTGCATACACACATATGTCTTGACTATCTATTTGGTTTAGGTGTAGGCATGGACATAGGAGGAGTGCGGTCCTAATCCATTGGACTATCCCTCCCCCCATTCGCGGTGTCACGCCACACACACTCATACATGGTGGCCTAGGCCACTGCCCTCTTCTTTATGAAGAGTTGATGTTTTGGAGCTTATTTGGGGTTTTCATGGAAAACACACTCAAATGATTGGTTCTTATGGTTTTCATTTGCTTTTACACGAGTTTGAGTGTGAAGAACCATTTCCAGCTTCTTGTTCTCCTCCTAAGCCTACTTATCTAAAAAAAACCATGCTATTCTATCGCTCGTGTCCTTTTTGGTTTTATCTTGGAGATTGTTGGCGTCTGTGGACCGGAATTTCCAGGTCCAGCTCCGGACATTTCCGGTGCCTCAATTTTCGTTGCTATTTGCGGCTAAGGACCTAACCAATTTCAGTACCGGAGTTGGTCGGAAATTGGCCGGAAATAGTTCCGGAAATTTCCGGGGCACCGGATATATCCGGCCCTGGACCGGGTATTTCCGGTCTAAGTGCACCGGCCAAATATCACGCGGCGCGGGGTCAACTGCTTCTTCGAACAGTTGCTCCACCCCCGCACCCCTCCCGCTTTCTCTCTCCTGCCCGGGAGCCTCTCGACGCCGGCGGCCTCCTCGGGGTCACACCGACCTCGGTTCCTCCGGTTCTGCGCCGGATCTGCATCCCCACACCTAGGGGATCCTTCTCCTCCAACTCATTTTCCCCATGGAGTCCGGTAATCATCACTATTTTCAAATCTAGGACGAAGTGATTTTCGTTTAACCTAGTGATTCTAGAGATTTGTACCATGATTCCTTTGGTAGAAATGATCATCTAGGCTCGTCCTACTGTGTGCTAGCACCGATTAGATTTTTGTTGGAATTTTTTTTGAGCACGTAGCAACTTCCGACCGCTGCAGTGCGCACGGAAATTTCCGGCCCTCGACCCAGAATTTCCGGTGGCTGGATATTTCCGGTCGGCGGTCCGAAATTTCCGGTCGTGCTCACTCTGTTTCCAGCAATGAATCTTCTCGTGCTACGTTTGTTTGTTCCGTAGACACGAGTGCTTACCCCCTTGCTTCCTACTGCTCTTTTTCTCTCTCTACAGGTGGTAGCTCACGCCGGGGTCGATCCAAGCATGTTGCCTCTCGGGGTCCTCGTCCTCCTGTTGATGACAGTCCAGAGTCAGAAAGCAGCCAAGGTGCCACTGCAAAGAAGGCTCGGCACCGAAAGAACAAGTCTATACAACGGTCTTTGGAAGATCTGTCAAAATCTGAATTTCGTACTTGGCGTTCAGCTTTCACTTATGAGGTTCCGCAAGATGAAGACATTGATAGCTATTTCTAGACCTCTCAGATGGAGTTGCTGAACAGGGAGCTTTATCTCAAGCTGTCAGACAAGAACAAGGTTTGCCCTCACAAAGTTATCAACTTTCAGCAGGCCAAGGCCGACTATTTTGGTGGGGCAGTCAGTGTGGTTGATGCTATGGGTTTGAGAGACTTGATGAAATCCTCTTGCAACTACAACATTCCTTTGATTCATCAGTTTTACTCCACAGTTGTGTTTGATACATCTCCTGACCGTGGTATGACTTGGATGTCTGGACGCCACAAGCTTCATGCTACCTTCCATGACTTTGCGGCTCTTCTTGGCTATCCCTTTGAGGGCAATCTCACTCCTCAAGGTGAGCGTTTGCATGTGGAAGGCGTGGCCTACAACAAGAACATCTTGTCTGATCTTTATGTTACTTGAGGCTCTATTGGGACTACTGCAGGGCTTCTGCTGGTGTATGATATTCTGCTTCGCATGTTCCGTCACACCATTGCTCCTAGTGCCGGCAAAAACGATGATATTCGAGGCGGTCTTGTCCCTCTTATGGCTTTTGTGCACGAGACTTATTTGCTTGGTGAGCCCGCTCCTAACTCTCGCCGCATTGATGTGATGGACTTCATTTTTCATGAGATGCATCAAGTTGTCATGGAGAGGAAAGTTCCTCCATATGCTCCTTATATCATGAAGCTTATCAAGCATTTGTACCCTCTCAGTGAGGAAGAAGCGAAGGATGTGGATCTTGCTCTAGATTGTGAACCCCATTCTTATGTCAAGTTGGTCAAGAAGTCTGCTCATGTGATTCAAAAGCAAACTACCATGCAAGACATTGATGAGGATATTGTGTGTGTGGCTCTCGGTCTCGAGCTCCTAGAGACCCCAAGGTGAAGAAAGCTGATCCTCAGAACCGCCCATGGGTTGTCCGCGCCATTGAGAAGATGCTTTGCATGGGCATTGAACTCCACAAGGAAAACTATCATGCTTATGAAGGGAGGCATGCCATTCTGACTAATGAGTCCAAGATCATGGAACATCTCAAGATTCCCAATGCTCCCAAGAAACCTAAGAAGTTGATTCCTTATGAGCAATGGAACAATGATGAGATTAACTGGACCTTTGAAGTAGAGGATGATGTTGATCTTGACGAGGATGGCTACCCCATTGACCCGGCCGCGTGATGCTTGGGGTGCTAGCATCGGTCTCTCTCCCTTTTTGGCGTCTCTATGCCAAAGGGGGAGAATTATATCTATTAGGCCTACGGGGATTTGCATGGGTGGGAGTACAAGCTGCGTTTTTCTTCTATTTTGTATCTTATGCTTGTTGCTCCCAACTTATCTTATATTCGGTTTAGGTGAACATTTATTTGCATGTGTGGTAAGACATATGAGAACTCTTTATTGTACTATCTATTATGGTGTCTTACTTTGGTTGGCAAGTTCCTTTCTTGTAAGTTTTTATCTTGTCATGAACTTGCTTGGTTTGTAAAATCTAGGGGGAGCTTTTCTAATAAGTCGTGTGCATTTTGTATTCAAGAACATATTTGTAATAATGCACACACTTAGGGGAGCCCGACTATATTTTGCAAGTCCCTCTAGTCATATTGTCATTATTCGCCAAAAAGGTGGAGATTGAAAGAGCATATCTTTCATCTTACTTTTGGTGAATAAAGACAACACGAATAGAGACCTAATAAGTTGTTTTATGCTGTCAGGTTTTTGTGCTTGTGTCTAGCTTGTCTGGTTTCATCGATAAGAAGGAAGAGAGTCTGCAGTTCTGTGAAGACCGGAGATATCCGGACTGGAGCCGAAAATTCCGGGGGGGCGGAAATTCCGGTGTGGTGGCCGGAAATATCGGTGCGCAAGAAATCGACTAAGTCATTAGTGAACTGGGCTACTGGAGTCCCTCAGCGGCCAGCCGGAGATACTGGCGGAGATTTCCGGTCTGGCCGAAAATATCCGGTGGCTGGGCCGGAAATATCCGGTTGCACGGAAATATCCGGAACTTAGCCCGGATATATCCGGCCCCCTGAAGACTGCAACGGTCAGATTTTCTGGAGGGGTATAAATACCCCTCCACCTACCTCCAGCCCAAGCAAGCATTCCAAGACTCTCTCTCCTCCATTAATGAAAGCTTCACCAACCTAGATCTCCCAATCCCTCCAACCAAACTTGTTGATCTTCAGAGGATTGAAGGAGTTCACTTAAGGGATTTGAGCCTAGGGTTTCCACTAGGAAAATCTAGGCATCTTGTTGTACTTACTTGCTTGCTACTTTTGTGTAGCGAAGTTGTGGTGCTTGAGAGCTCCCAATCCTTTTGTGGGTTGTGCCGCAAGCTTGTTGTAAGGGCTCCAGATTCCGCCTTAAAGAATTCCGATAGTGGAAGGTGAACCGAGCTTTTGGGCGAGGTTCATCGGATAATAGGGTGAGGCCATTTGTGGCGTCTTGAGTTTGAAACTCACACCCCTCCAACGAGATGTACTCCCTAAAAAGGAGGAACTCGGGAATACATCCTTGTCTCCGCGTGCTTCCCGATCGGTTACTCCTTACTCGTTATTTACTACTTGTATCTTATCGTGTTTTGACTTAACTTGTCATATAGGTAATTCACCGTAGTTGCATATCTATAGAATTTACCTTTGTGTCAAGCCTTAATCGAAAAAGAATTAAAATTTGGAGTAGCACCTATTCACCCCCTTCTAGGTGGCCATACGATCCTTTCACCCATGGAATATGAACGTGTTCATAGAAATGTGTAACATATTACATTTGACGAAAGGCTAAATTTAATTGACGTGATTCTTTTTTATATTTGATGATTAAAAATGGGTGACATGGACAATTGTATGGATGAAAAGTAGATGATGGGGATAGGTTGCATGCAAAAAATACTTTCATTAATGAATGTTAGTGGAATGACATGGAAAATTGGTTGGTTAAAATGGTGGGTCATGTGGATACCTCACATGTTAAGATAGAAAAATCATAAATGACTTATAGTGGTGTTTTGCTTTATAAGAAGTATAGACATATAGATATATTAGAAAACATTTTTAATAATGGAACATGTGGTCGTTAGCAGTCGAATTGTGGTCGTTGAAAGTCATAACGACCACAATTAGGTGGTCATTAGTTGTCGCTATAAAAATAGGTACTGTCGTTAGAAATGTTTGCGTCCATATCAGTTTATTAAAATACTCAAATGTGTTAGAGTATATCACGGTTAGAATAGTTTTGGTAGTTTAGGTTTGTAATCCAAGTCTATCTCTACTAGTTTTCGTAGTCTCCAAGTCTTGTAACCCTTTATATACAGCCCACCGTGGCTCATTGTAATCAATCTATAATCAATACAATATACAATCCATAATATTCCGGAATCTTACATGGTATCAGAGCGTTTTGCTCCTCGGCCTACGGTTTAGCCACCACCACTTCCGCCACGCTGCCCCCGGCGAGATCGACTACATGATCTCCGCCGGGGCATCGCATCTTGTAGCTAGCTTTTCTTCCAATAAAAAATAGATTTCTTTCTTAGCTTTAGCAATTTTCGGTTTTTTTCTTTCCGTCTAGCCCTCTCGTCGGTGCAGTTCAGCAGATCGATTCGCAAGATCGGGTCATTGCATGCATGCATGCGTGCTTTGCATATGGAGCAACGATCGTCAACTCTACTCCAACGAGCAAGGATCGATCAGCTAGCTCTACTCCAACCAAGCAAAGATGCATCTGCCTCCAACTGCACTGTACGTCTACGCCGTTAAAGTCGTCAAGAAGCCAATCTACTCCGATCCATCAACGTTCCTGGTCATCAACGCCGACAAGCTCTACGCCAACAACGCCTCGGCATGTTCTACTTCTACATCGCCGATAACTATCTACATCAACAAACGTCTTCAACAACCATCACGTCGTCTTCGTGCACCACAAACTGCGCCGTCAGAGTTGCAGTCTATTTAATTTTACACAATTTTTCCCAACCTTTTCGTCTACTCCGGCAAATAACGGCGGAAAATCTGCGCTACGCACCGACCGATCACGGAGATCTCCTCTTCTTCTTCATCCGACTCTGGCTCGCAAGGTTCATGGTGGTCCCTGTCTTCGCATGTCCGGTATTGGCAACACCGGCGCGTGCCTTCGTCCCCGACGCACTCCCGATTAAGGCAAGCTCGGCAAGGCGTGCCGCCTATCTCGTCTACACCAACTCCAGCAACGTCTCTCTCAACTACTCCAACAACGACAACATCGACCACGACTACAGCGCCCACAACTCGGCTACATCGACATCAGCATTAAAGGGCTATCACCTCGACTCCCTCTCCAGTTCGCAACTTCGGCTTGTGCTCCAGTCAGACCGTCCGCGACGCTCCAGCTGTTCGCGTCACTACCGATCCGACTGCAGGGGGTGTTAAGAGTATATCACAGTTAGAATAGTTTTGGTAGTTTAAGTTTGTAATCCAAGTCTATCTCTACCAGGTTTCTTAGTCTCCAAGTCTTGTACCCCTTTATATACAGCCCACCGTGGCTCATTGTAATTAATCTAGAATCAATACAATATAATCAATATTCCGCAATCTTAAAAAATGGACATGTGAGGTAAGTTATCACCAGCAACAAGGCTTTGAGAATTTTAACGAACTCACATGTTATTATCAGAGTTCCCATAAACACCATTTTTAGAAACATTCTTGGTTAACACATGGCTCCCAATTTTTTTTGAAACATTATTTGAGTAGTGGTATTATTTTAAGTTATAATTTTATTTTAATAAGCACATCTATGAATGTCAACTAATAGACATAAGTAAACTACGAAGTACAAACATGGTTGGTGGCATATAGCAACTAAAATTAACGAGGATTAAGATAATAAAGTGATACCCCAACATCTACCATAGCATATATATCCTTTTATGATCAATACTAAATATCAAATTGATTTTAAGAAAGTAACATGAAACATGTAAATTACTTGTAGACATGTATATTTCAAAATATGGATGAACGATGGTCAAAGTGGGCGATTGTCTAGTCCTATAAGCTACTCCTCTTGCTCTAGATTTTGGAAAAATCCTCGTTCACAACCCTGTTTCCGAAATAATCTAAACATTAAAAAATAAACCAACATAAGAAACTAAATCACCAAAATATTCTAATGTTCCAACGATCATGAGACTAGTAAACCTAGAAACATAATTTAAAGCCTAGGTGGGAAAGCACTAAAAAAAAGGTCTAACTTCTCTTACTTTTTCTTCTTCCTGGATGGACGAACGAACAGAAGAAGCTCTCATCCATGGACCATGGTTAAACGTATGTAGTAGCATATATACATGATATTTAGTAGCACATATATTTGATATTTTTTTGGAAAAAAATGGAGGATAGGCTCATCGGGGCCTGCCATCGAGCTTGTGCGCGGCTGTGGCACAGGTGGGCGAGCGCGAGCCCACTTACAGCCCGACACGCACATCATGAATCTTCGGCAGTTCGGCTAACCACCACCTGGTTACAGTGGCTACAAATAGCACCGCCTCCATTCCATTCCTCTCCCCACCCAGATGCCAAACCCAAACCCAAACCCTCGACCTCGGCCCCCTTCCCCTCCACCGGCGGCCATGGACCCGCAAGTGATCATCGGCACCTGGATGAGCCAAATAGAGGATCGCGAAACGCTGGACATCGGCATGAACCTGTTCCTCTGCTACGTGTACGATTACCTCCCGGATCCGCCCGTCTCCCCCGCCGCCCATCTCCCGCTCTCCGGCGCGTTGTGGATCCACGACGGCGTCGACCGCATCAGCCGCCTCCCCCACCAGCTCCTCCGGAACATCGTTTCGCGCCTCCCCATCAAGGACGCCGCGCGCACCGCTGCCCTCTCCTCGCGCTGGCGCCCCATCTGGCGCTCGGCGCCCCTCACCCTCGTCGACAGCCACTTGCTTCCGGACTGCGGCGCGAGCGGGCCGCTTGTCGCCGGAGCCGCTTCTCCCCGTGCTGTGACCGCCGCTGTGTCCCGCATCCTCGATGCGCACCCGGGGCCCTTCGGCTGCGTCCATCTCACCTGCACCACCATGGACGAGCACCGGGGCGAGATGGCGCGCTGGCTCGACGTCCTCGCCGCCAAGGGAGTCCGCGAACTCGTCTTTGTCAACCGCCCGTGGCCGATCGACCTGCGCCTCCCCACCACTATTTTCAGCTGCGCCTCTCTCACCCGCCTCTACCTCGGAGTCTGGAGGCTCCCCGACACGGCTGCCGTACCGCGCCGCGCCGCCTTCCCCAACCTCCGGGAGCTCGGCCTCTACTTCAATGTCATGGACGACCGGGACCTCGCCTTCATGCTCGAAAGAAGCCCAGTTCTGGAGCTTCTCATCATCACGGCACCCCAGACCGGGTTGCGCCTTCGCCTCGTCAGCCACAGCCTGCGGTGCGTTCAGCTAGGCTGCGCCTACTTGGAGGATATCGTCGTGGTGGATGCCCCTCGTCTAGAGAGGCTCCTTCAGTGGACAACCTTTGGTGACATCTCTCTCTCTGAGCGCAATTCCAACAATTGCCGCCGCTGGAGGATCAAGATTGGCCACGCACCCAACCTGCGCGTGCTGGGATACCTTCAGCCAAGAGAGAATGAGATTGAGATCGGCAATACCGTCTTCGTGGTGTGCAGGCTGGGACCAAGCAGAACATTGTCCGTGTACAGATCTTCGCCATGGAGGTGCCATTCGGTGTCCGCAATGCTGTCAAGAAGGTGCCTGGCTTCCTCAGATGTTTCCCCAATCTGGACACACTCCATGTCCAGGTAAAATCCATTCAACTCTAGTTGCTGCATCTGCAATTTCACATCACTCGCATGACCAGAAACTGTGAATTACATTAATTATGAAACTGATGCTGCATGAGTATGATGTACGTGACATCCTAGTTGTAGCTATCCATTCCTGAACTATGTATGTGCCGATTACTGTTTGCAGTCCGAGCAAGATGATGGGCCAAATGGCAAGGTCAATCTCAAGTTCTGGCAGGAGGGCGGTCCGATTAAATGTGTGGTGCAGACCATGAAGAAGGTGTTCTTCTATGAGTTCCGAGGGTCGAGAAGCGAGGTTGTTTTCCTCAAGTTCATCGCGGAGACAGCTAGGGTGCTGGAGAAGATGATGGTTGTGGTGGCCAGTCAATGTTTCTCCTCGGGCGTTGATCTGAATGTGAAACTGAAGCCTCTGACCAGTGCAAAATGGAAGAATAAAGCCTGCAAACTTCAACTCTTCGATAGCCCACTCACTGCATCGGCAGTTCCAGTTTTCTGCCACGAAGTGGCATCTGATTTTTCGTTTCCAGACCCTTTTGACCTCAGCTACTATAGAGAATCTCTGTAAAGGGAGTAGAAGACTACTTTCGTCAGACTCTGCAGCAGCTTAAAACCTGCATTTCATGGGAGTTCTCTAGGAAGCTTCCAATGATTGATATTACGCTACACAGTTTGTGCTTACTAAGTGTTCTGTGGATGTGTGCTGGTGGGAGTAACTGAATTGATAAAAGTTACTCCCGCCAGCTAAAACTTTGTACCATGCATTTTCTGTAGCAAAGCTGTGGCAATCCGTGATGTTGAACATTTACTCCAGTTTTACTTTACCTAGCACTGTCTTTTGTGTTTTCGTGCTACTAGCAGTATTCAAACACCTTTGCCAGGCCGATATACTAATTATGTTGTATTCCCTCGAGTACATATATACATTCGGATTATATAGTGCCTAGGAGGCTAGGATATTGTACGGCTAGGTTACTTCTGATGCTAATCTGCACGAAGCCAATTAGTAATGCTAACAGAGGCATTTTAATCGCTATTGAGATTCGTAGACTCAATGCACATACTACCTCCATTCCAAAATATAAGGCGTATTTTGTTTCCTTTGACCGACGTTTTGACCAAATATTACACACTTATCATGCGACTTATGTGATATAAATCATAATCATCGTAAAGTACTTTTGAATAGGAATACAATGGTATCAATTCTAGGTCACATATATTACATATTGATAGACTAATTCTTGGTCAAAGCCTTGGTCAAAGAAAACGAAATACGCCTTATATTTTGGAATGGAGGTAGTAATTGGTTTTGGTGGTGCTTTGGATTTTATGATGTACATCTTGGTTGGCTTAGAAATAACAGATTGAACAGTAGCAAATCAGAAACTCAAATTTAAGATTCAGGTATAATATGCAAGTTAAGTATGTAATATAGTTGCAAGGGATAGTGAAAGCAAAATATTTCTTAATAATGTTTTGTAAAAAAGTACTCCCTCCGTCATGTTTTAACTTTTGTCCACATTCAGATGCACATAAATGTATCTATACATATTTCATGTGTAGGTTCACTCATTTTAGTATGCATGTAGACAACATGTGTAACACCTAAAACATCTTAGATTTAGGAACGGAGGGAGTAGTTCGTAATGCGTTGCAAACAAGATTTTAAAAAGATTTGTGGCTAGCGCGATGTGTCAAGTACGGTAGGGTTTATGATCTGGCTATTGTAAAAGCATACCACCCCAACTATTCGCACCAACATAAACCAAACTTTTGTATATGTACAAAAAAACTGTATGTAAAAAAAACTGTATGTTATGGAAAAGAACCAAGTTCTTCCTTGTCTCTACGCGAAGCAAACCGTTCTCTCTTCCTTAGATTTTCTTGCTACGCCATGTGTCGTAGAACCGAATTTGTTGTGTTTCTTAGCCTCCGCTACCACACTGCTTCTATCCCATTGCTTTCTCATTCTATCCTTATTCGTTGAAAAGCCTAACTTCCTTTTCTTTTCATCTATGGTTCCCCGTGGGTACTGCCTGCTTGAAGCAGTGTGGTAGCGGAGGCTGAGAAACATAACAAATTCGGGTCTGTTTAGTGGTGCTCCGAAGTGACTTGCAAGTTGCAACTCCTCGTGTTGTCGTCATGCAACTGGAATAACCCTGCGTGCGGGGTAACCTGACAAATGTGGTGCCCGCCGGCAGGGAGACGCCGGCAAAAATAAAAAAACCGCCAGACCTTGTGTCGTGGCTGCATGCCTATGATTTACTTGGGGCCTAGAAACTAGAACTGTGGCACGACAGGGTTGAGAGGGGCATTAAAAAGCGAATGCGCAAAACAAGTTGTAACTTACAAACTTTTATATACTCACTGCGTATCAAACTAAGTGTCTTAGATTCGTCCAGATATGAATGTCTAAGCATGAAATACATCTAAATACATCCATATTTTGACAAATCAAAGACACTTTGGAACAGAGGGAGTAGTATATTATGGCATTATGCACACACATGTCCTAGTCATCCAATAGTAAAAAATGGCGTGATCTTTAGTTCGGTGTCTCAACCCCTCTTTTCCTTCGACCAACTCTAAGCGAAAGCCGGTTCAAGTTGAACTGAAGAGGGTAGAAAGGAGAAAGTTGAGTTTTGGCCCCTAAACTTGTGAGAAAGTATACTTTTGGTCCTAAAGTTTTTGTTTGGTTCAAAACGAACCTTAACCTATTGAAAATATTCACATCCAGTCTAACCAAATGAAACAATGACATGTAATGCCCCATCTCTTCACGCTCTTGAAGTTGACTGGCTAGTTGTATCGCCCATCTTGAGGGACGACCATGTCGATCTACCACGAGATCCCTCTGACGAGCGCGGATGCCGCCGACAAGTGTAGACGAGAACAATGAGCTTGGCATCTTCGCGGGTAGGGACGTATATAGGTGCATACGTTCTAGAGACCTAGATGAGTTGTGTCGTGGACGGGTTAGACAACCTCGAGGGTCGTGCAAGAGCAGGGTGACATGGATTAGCTAGATGAGAACAGAGTGCGACGTCGCGGTGCTCTAAAGGTTTACTGATTTATAATCCACTAGTACACATGTACGTGCAACGCACGTCTATACAGTTGGTCAAAGACACTCCTAGGCGACCCTTATAAAATCAACAAAAAGAACTTTGGGACCAATAATAGAAAATTGTTAAAATATATTTTCAAATCAGTTTGTTAACGCAGAGAAACAAAATTATCAACATAGATTGAAGTTTGAAATTGCATCAGTCAATATTAATTCAGTTACAAATACCGGAACTTTGAAAGCCTATCAATAATAAGAACAATCTTAATGAATATGGACATTTTCCCTCCGAAAACCATATCAGACGATTTTGTGCTTCATACGCCATTGCCGCCATATTGTTTTACCTTCCTAAGAGTAGGTGCACTAAATAGCATGATACAAATTATTCATGGCAGAGTGAAAAGATCAATAATTTAGTATAAAGGTTAAGGCAATATTTTTGCACCTGAAGCAAACACATGTGTTGGCTGCTATGGCTACATAAATCATCTTTTCAACGTTCGCTAGCCAACAGAGAACATGTCAAACCTTTTTCGGCCTATTGTGTTCAGTGGGGTCAAGTTTTTTTGTTCATTTTCTCAAGAATTGTAAGTCCAAGTGCAAAACAATATACCGACTCCAAAATTCTTGTGAATTATGCTCCTGTTTTCCGCATGGTACATATTTTTAGGAGTAAACTAATAGCAACAATGAACATCTTTCCTCCAGATGCAATTACATTTTTTAGTTTAAAATAACACCTAGCAAGAAAAATTACCATCTATAGCACATGTGTTAGCCCCTTGCAAAATTATTCCTCCATTTGATTCATCTGCACGCTCCATGGTAGGCATCCATCTTGTCATTTCACACTGGAGAAAAAAGAACTCAAACAATCAAATGTGAATTGCTGGAAATATTGTGATGGTCAATTTCTATCGTGAAGAAACTGACAGAGAAACAGCCTTGAGCCCACAACCCAAACGGGAAGTGGATAGCTTCCAAAGGATGATGAATACTCAAAAATCTGGATTTCTGTCAGAAGCAAGGAAAGTAAGATCCTTTTTTAGAAAAAAAAATTGGGTTGTCAATTCATCAGTGACCCAATTTGGCTAAAGGGCATTATTTTTTCCATATGAAGTGGATACAACTAACAAAAGATCAAAACTCGGCATGTAATAGTCCATCTATGAAACTGGTACTTCATTATGAGCTTCTAGGAGAGTGGGCTCTCATGCATATTAGAAAGGGATGTGTCCTGCATTTGATAAAAGCTTATATCAGAAACATTATGTACAAGCGAAATTCATTTTGACCTGGGAAGGTTCAGTTTAAAAAATTGAGATTCAGTTTGACCCCATACACTGATTTAATGGCACTCCAGATTTCAGTTGCAAACTGACATTGCAATAATGCGTGTTGCACTGGCTGCTCCCGTGAACAAATACATCAGTTGTAATTTGCCGGGATTGAACGCTTTCACAGCTGAACACCAGTAGGCAGTCAGTGGCAGTCATGGGCAAACCTTCACAGTACCACCTTCATCTTACTCAGGCATTGTATTCCCCACAGTTGCTTCCAACCCTTTTCATCGATGTCTAAGCTGAAAATGCACCTCTACCATCAATACTTTTATATCTGACCAAAATCGAGCATAGAGTGCTAGATTATAAGTTGATCGAACAGAATAGATGCCTGTCTTCTCCTGCGGCCAAACAACAAATCCAGTGCCATGAGAAGAACCGATTGGGATATTCAGTTTTCTATTGCAAAATCTAACAGACTGCATGAAGATCTGTATCCCCACTTGGTAATCATGGTTCAGACTACGAACAACTTCCGTAATATCAAAAATGCTGAAACAAAAATTGTTTTTTTTCTGAAATCCCTTAACTGTTCCAGCGGGGAGGACCAGGGGATGTGGGAGGTGGTGGTGGTCGCGAACTGGTCGGCGATGGCGGCGTCCCTGGCGAAGAGGTTGAGCGGCAGGGCCGCAAAAACGGCCGCGGCGGAGACGACGACCAGGACGACGAAGGAAGCCCGCTCGAAGAGGAGGAACTGGGCGACGTCGGCGCCGCCGGAGTGTAGCACGATCTGCGACGCGGTGGCGTGATAGACGACGAGCAGCTTGGAGGCCAGCGCGGAGGTCCCCGGGATGCGTCGGTGGTCGAATCAGAGCTTTGACGGGACCTGGACATTGGGTCAACGGGTGACGCTCAGCTACAGATAATGGAGCAGGACAGGTCGATCTGGCCGAGGTGGCACAACAGGAGCTGGACGGAGCGGCGGAGAGAGGATGTGCACGGGAAGCTGCGACAGAGGAGGCGCAGAACGACGCGCGGTCAAGGTCGTCGTCGACCGGGGTGGGAGCACTGCTGCCCACTGCCATCGTCGGAGCGGAGAGGAAACAAGGGGACCGAGGCGAGGAAGGCGGCGGCTCGACGGCTGAGGCGGAGAGGAGCGAGAGACAGGAAAGAGATATCGCTGGTGGCAATTCATGTAAATACCACGAAAGCGAAAATGTGTGTTGAGTTGTCAAACATTGGAGCGATCTGGAGCGTTGATCGGTTATTTAACGGCACAGATTTAATGTATCCCGAACATGTTTGCTCTTTTAATAGTAGTATAGAAGTGTGAATTTGGACTCGGTGTAACAAGCTATGTGATATGGAATTTTCGATATTTCAGGGTTCATTTTAGACCAAACAAAAGTTATAAGAACAAAAAATGAACTTCATACAAAGTTGATGGATAAAAAGTGGACTTTCTTCGGGCAGACATATGCAAGAACGGTTTGGCCCGCAAGCACCCCGGAACCTATATTTGGCCCAACTACTCGCTTGCAAGAAACATGCGGCGGAACCCTACGCCACTGCTCACTCACTGCCCTACTCCTCATTCCCCAGTTGCTGATCCAAAATCCTTGCCTTCGTCCCCCCGTCCTCCCCTCCACCGGCGGCCATGGAACCGCAACCCATCATCGGCCACAACCTGAGCGATATGCAGGCCGACATTGAGCGTGACGGCTTGGATCCCCGGACGCTGGATATGGGCACCAACCTGATGCTCTACTTCGTGTACCGCTACCTCCCTCCTCCGCCCGTCTCCCCCGCTGCCCCTCTCTCGCCCTCCGGCGCGGCGTGGATCCACCAGGGCGTCGACCGCATCAGCCGCCTGCCCGACGATGTCCTCCGCAAAATCGTCTCGCGCCTCCCCGTCAAGGACGCCGCGCGCACCGCTGCCCTCTCCTCGCGCTGGCGCCCCATCTGGCTGTCGGCGCCCCTCACCCTCGTCGACAGCCACTTGCTTCCGGACTGCGGCGCACGCGGGCCGCTCGTCATCGGCGCCACTTCTCCCCGCGCCGTCACCGATGCGGTGTCCCGGATCCTCGCGGCGCACCGGGGGCCCTTCCGCTGCGTCCACCTCACTTGCACCACCATGAACGAGCACCGGGGCGAGATGGCGCGCTGGCTCGACTTCCTCGCTGCCAAGGGCGTCGAAGAACTCATCTTTGTCAACCGCCCGTGGCCAATCGATCTGCGCCTCCCCGCCACGCTTTTCAGCTGCACCTCTCTCACCCGCCTGTACCTCGGAGTCTGGAGGCTCCCAGACACCGCCGCCGTACCGCGCCGCGCAACCTTCCCCAACCTCCGGGAGCTCGGCATCTGCTTCAGTGTCATGGAGGACCGGGACCTAGCCTTCATGCTCGAAAGAAGCCCCGTTCTGGAGCTTCTCATCGTCACGGGAAGCCAGACCGGAGTGCGCCTCCGCGTTGTCAGTCCCAGCCTGCGGTGCATCCAACTGGGCTTTACCTACTTGGAGGACATCGACGTGGTGGATGCCCCTCGCCTGGAGAGGCTCTTTCAGTGGACAAATTTTGGCGGCGAGCTCGATGGCAAGGGTAAGATAGGCCCCTCCACGATCAAGATTGGCCATGCACCCAACCTACGTATGCTGGGATACTTTGAGCCCGGAGACCATGAACTCGAGATTAGCAAAACCGTCATTGTGGTGCGTATGTATGAAGTACACTAGCTAGATTCTAATTCACATGCGTATCTATATACACCATAAACTTATGATCTCAATTAGTTTCTATTTGGATGCATTGCAGGCTGGGACCAAGGAGAACATTGTCCCCAGTGTCAAGATCTTGGCCATAGAGGTGCAGTTTGGAGTGCACAGTGCTCTGAAGAAGGTGCATGTCTACCTCAGAAGTTTTCCAAATCTCGAGACACTCCATGTCCAGGTAAAAACTGTTTTCTCTTAGATAAAAGGTACATTTGGTATTACTTAACTCCACTTGGTGCAGTGGGCATTTTACATGAGCTGTACCTATACATATAACATGGAAAAAAACTCAGAATAGAATTATGGTAATTGCTGCTGCATGATATATCATCATTTAAATACTTATTCCTCTATTTCATTTGCAGTCCCAGATAGCTGAAGAGCCCAATGGGAAGGTCAATCTCAAGTTCTTGCAGGAGGGCGCTCCCATGAAATGTATCGTGCAGACAATGAAGAAGATGTTTTTCTATGAGTTCCAAGGGTCGAAAAGTGAAGTTGCTTTCCTCAAGTTCATCGCGGAGAGAGCTCGGGTGCTGGAGAAGATGGTTGTTGTGGTGGCCAGTGCATGTTTCTCTTCGGGGGCTAATGTGAATGTCAAACTGAAGCCCCTGATCAGTGCAAAATGGGTTAGTAAAGATTGTAAACTCCAGCTCTTCAAGAGCCCACGCGCTGGAGGGGGAGCTCCAGTTTTCAACCACCGACTAGCATCTGACTTTTCGTTTGCTGACCCTTTTGACCTGATCTACTATCAAGATGCTCTGTAAGTGTTGAAGTTAACTAGTAACACCGTGAGCTAGCTTAGAGAAGACTACTGTTTGTACCTAGAGTTTCTGTTATCAGACTTGGCATGGCAGCAGCTAATTACCTGCATTTCATGGGTTTTCTGGAGCAAGCTGTGGCATGCTTTCAACGATCGATATTCCGTCACACAGTTTTTGCTAATTAAGTATTATGTGGATGTATGCTACAATGTGTCATCACGTATGTTCCTTGGAAAACCTTGCAAGTCAAATGACAGCGGGACTATCTAGGAGTAAGGATTTTCTGATTTAAACAACTCCATTTCTATTGCGTTGAGCAGTTATTGATGTTAGCATGATTTGTTTAACATACATAAGTGTGAGCTAGGTACTCTGAATTTCCTCCGGCTCATGCCACGGGCTTAATATTGCGATGATTATTACACTACTTGCACATTATTTATTGAAGTTTCGACTGCCTGTGATATATGGCAATTGTCTAGGTGAGGATTTTTTTGCTTGGAGTGTATTGCACATTGTCTAATGCCCTAGGAGGCTAGGAGTTAGTACTGCTAGTTTACTTCAGGTGCTTGTCTGCTCGAAGCCTATTTGTAATGCTAGTACTTACTGGAGGCAATTTAACTGCTATTAATTCGCGGACTCAATGCATAAAAAATGGTTTCGGTGGTGCTTTAGATTTTATACTGTATATCATGGTTGGCTTAGAAGCAACAGATTGAACAAATCGAAGCAACAGATTGAACAAATCCGAAATATAGAGTTGAAGATGTACTATGTAAGTTTAGTCCGAAGTAATTCCACCGCCATATTAGCCAGATCAAACAGCAGCTTCCTTTATTAAAATCCGCTTGAGTAGTATGTTGCTCAATTATGCCCGGGGCCAAAATTGGTGGACATGTTTCCTTCATTACAATCTGCTTCCTTTTCGTCTCCGTGTTGGAAAGATTGGCCAGCTGATTCTGTCCATTCTGGTTTAAGGCCCTGGGCGCTCATCCTCTGATTGCATAGGTCGATAGTTTCAAAGAGTTCTCGTCTTGAGAAAAAAATAAAGGTCATATTCCATTTTGCTTTTCACATCTCCTTGCTCTTCTACAGGAAATGCCATCCTGCCATTTTCGCCACCCTCTTGGCAGATGGCCGTTGTCCTCATCCAGCCAATGGCCAAAATCCCTATTGACTTGTGCCCTCAAAAGTTGACAATCCAGCAGGTTGACGGGAGGACTACAGGTCATCAGGTTTAATTCATAGTTATGCTTTTGACGACTCCATAAGTTTGATTGGATAAGAAGTTTTTTGAAGTATCTTGTCTGGAATATGGTGAGCTAGATTGTGGAGAATGAGGAAACTTTTATCTTGAAAAATACGACTTGGAGGGTTAGACGGCCCTCCAAGCAACTTTGATAGAAGAATTTCCGTTGAGTACGCACGAGGGAGCGGGCGCTGGCACTCGAACTCGAGACCTCGCGGGCAAGCAGGTATCAACACCTCCTAGCCATCCGGGCTCTGCCTTGGTTCTCGAAACTTTTATCTTCGGTGTCCCTAATAAATGTTTGTCTGCTCTGGTATTTGAAAACAGAAGAACCCTCCCCTGGTATTTGGAATGCGGCGATTCAAAATATGTGTCACAGTTTTAAACTGGATTAATTCAAAACTGTGAAACTTAGTATGGAACTATGGATCGGATCGGAGGTAGTAGGAAAACTTGTTGTATCCAAAATACTTCACGTGAGATGAACTTGCGTCATATTTGGAATGTGGCGATCGACACAAACAATTGCTCTTGATATTTTCTTGTGGAGAACTTTTTTTGTTTTTGAGGGATTTCTTGTGGAGAACTAGTTATAAGCTGAAGAGAAGCTGATGGTAGCTGTTTCAAGGGCCCAGGAGATACCTGCTTCCGACATTTGGCCCAATATCTGCATAGCGACACACATAAGCAGCTCACCACCACTCAGTCACTCACTCCCCCTACAAATAGCACCACCTCCATTCCCCACTCTCCAGACGCCGGCCAAACCAAAACCCTCGACGCCTTCTCCACTTCCCCTCCGCCGGCGGCCATGGACCCGCAAGTGATCATTGGCACCAACACCAGAAGGAGCGATATGATAGCAGACATGGAGCGCCATGGCCAGGATCCCGAGCATGTGGACCTCGGATTTAACCTTGCGCTCCACTTCGTGTACAACTACCTCCCGGACCCGCCCGTCTCACCCACCGCCACCCTCGCCCTCTCCGGCAAGTTCTGGATCCCCCAAGACGTCGACTGCATCAGCCGCCTCCCGGATTCGGTGCTGTCTCACATCGTCTCCCGCCTCCCAGCCAAGGATGCCGCGCGCACAGCCGCCCTCGCCTCGCGCTGGCGCCCCGTCTGGCGGTCGACGCCCCTCACTCTTGTCGACAGTCATCTACTTCCGGACAGTGCGCGGAAGGGCCGTACATCATCGGCGCCCCCTCTCCCCGCGCCGTCACCGCCGCGGTGTCTCGCGTCCTCGCGGCGCACCCGGGGCCCTTCCGCTGCGTCCACCTCACCTGCACCACCATGGATGAGCACCGGGGCGAGATGGCGCGCTGGCTCGATCTCCTCGTTGCCAAGGGAGTCCAAGAACTCATCTTTGTCAACCGCCCGTGGCCGATAGACCTGCGCCTTCCCGCCACGATTTTCAGCTGCGCCACTCTCACCCGCCTCTATCTCGGCATCTGGAGGCTCCCGGACACCGCCGCCGTTCCACGCAGCATCGCCTTCCCCAACCTGCGGGAGCTCGGCCTCTGCTTAAACGTCATGCAGGACCATGATCTCGCCTTCATGCTTCAAAGAAGCCCCATCCTCGAGATCCTCGTCATCATGGGAAGCCAGACCGGAGTTCGCCTTCGCATCATCAGCCACAGCCTGCGATGCGTCCAGCTGGGTTTTACCTGCTTGGGCGACATCGAGGTGGTGGATGCCCCTCGCCTGGAGAGGCTCTTTCAGTGGGAAACTTTTGGCATGCCTCTTATGGACAACGGTCGCCGTTCCACCACAGTCAACAATCGCCGTTCCTCGAGGATCAAGATTGGCCATGCACCCAACCTGCGCCTGCTGGGATACCTTCAGCCGAAACATCAAGAGATGGAGATTAATAGCACCGTCATCATGGTATGCAACTCACTAGATTATCCTGCGTCAGTTAATGCATAATGTCTACCAAAGCATGATCTGAATTAGTTCGCATTGCTTTAATTGCAGGTTGGGACCAAAGAGAAAGTTGTCCAGAGTATTCAGGTTTTGGCCATAGAGGTGCAATTCGGAGTCCGCAACGCTATCAGGATATTGCCTGTCTTTCTCAGATGTTTCCCCAACCTGGACACGCTCCATGTTCAGGTAAAGTTGCTAACTTAATTGCACTTGCTGGATTGGCAATTTTGCATTACCAGAAAACGTGTGCATCAGATTAGTTACATAACTGCTAGCTTGCTGGTGCATGATTTGTCCTCATAGCTATTCTACCTAAACTACATAAGTATATGCATTGATTTCATTTGCAGTCCGAGAGAGATGATGGGCCAACTGGCAAGGTCAATCTTAAGTTCTGGCAGGAGGGCGGTCCGATTAGATGTGTCGTGCAGACAATGAAAAAGGTTTTCTTCTATGAGTTCCGAGGGTCGAAAAGTGAGGTTGCTTTCCTCAAGTTCATTGCTGAGAGAGCTCGGGTGCTGGAGAAGATGGTGGTTGTGGTGGCCGTTGAGTGTTTCTCTTCGCGGGATGATGTGAATGTCAAGCTGAAGCCTCTGACCAGTGCAAAATGGAACAGTAAAGCTTGTAAACTTGAGCGCCCACGCACTGACCCGGGAGCTCCACTTTTCAGCCCTCAACTAGCATCTGACTTTACGTTTGCTGACCCTTTTGACTTGATCTACTATCAAGAATCCCTGTAAGTGTTGAAATTAACTAGTAGCATTTTGTCTAGCTTGCAGAAGTCTACTGCTGGTACCTAAACTTTCCGTTGTCAGACTCGGCAGCACCTAAGTACCTGCATTTCATGTGATGACACTAGCAAGCTGTGGCCTTCCTGATCCCTATATCAGATTATTTGTACCAAGTGTTTGTGGCTGGATGCTGATGGGAGTAACAGAGTTAAATAAAACCTTAGCTAAGAGGATGTTTCATATGTTGAGCATGCTCCTTTGAAAGTCTATTGTATTTGCATCTCTTTTTACTACCTTGCAAGACATTGTCAGCAGGGCTATCTAGTGGTTAGTATGGTCTTCCTGATATAAGTATTCAACTGCAATTTCATCATGTCATGCAGTTGTTGCAGTTAGTTAGCATGATTAATTGTCCATCCAAATGAAGTCCTAGTAGCTAAGTATCGATGGGGCCTCTGAAATTTTCTGCAGTTCTTCCATTTTCATGCACGGCCTCAATTTTGCAATGATAGTTGCACTACTTGCACTTTGTTTATTGTAGTTTCAACCATGTGGTGAGATATCTATATATGCATTTTATGTAGATGCTTTTCCAGTTGAAACGTCCGTTCCTAGCTTGGTAATAAATCAATACCAATATAGTCGATGCATGCAACTTGGCAACTTTGGAAGCCTTTTGAACTAGTTAAATAAATTAACCTTGAAAACTTTCTATGGCCATATGTCCATACTTGACCAGTTTCTAGGTGAGGAATTTTAGGTGGGAGTCTTACCTTATGTAACTGGGTTGACTAATTCATCTAGCTACTCCCTCCGTTTTTGTTTAGTTCGCGTTCTAGGTTTTTTCAAAGTTTGACCCAATATATACGAAAAAATATCTACATCTATAATATGAAATATATATAATACAAAAATATATCTTATGAAGATTCTAATAATGTCAAAATTTTGTTATAATATTTATATATTTTTCTATGTATTTGGTCAAGTTTACAAAGTTTGACTTTGACTAAACCCATAACGCGAACTAATTGTAAACGGAGGGAGTATTTATTTTGTGTTCTTGCACTACCAGTCTTACCTTGTGTTGCCCATATGGTGAGAAATCTAGATAGTGTCAAATTAAAGGGCTCCAGTGAGCTCGGGACCAAATTACTAGTGCTTGCAGCACATGCACCATGCCGTCGGGATCAAATTCGTGCTACTACATTACTGTTTAACTGTTATTTGTGGAAGATTCCTGCACTAATTAGTGACTAACTTGTGCTGCCAAATTGTGTTTGCGCGTATAAGAATGTACTTACTATACTTGACAGTTCTCCCGTGATGATATCAATGAAATAATGATTGGGGATATTTAAAATCACAGTTGCACTGCAAGTGAAATCAGACAACACAAACATAAGAAACACAGTTCCAAGCCTCGATCGGCTGGCTACCCGGCACTATCAGAGAACACAAACAGCAAGTGCACAAACTGCTTAAAAAAACCTATCTTTGAAAACAAGTGCAACCAATTTCCACATGATTCAGAATTACGCTGCATTTTAGAACGTGAGGCACTTTGTCAAAAAAGGGAGATACTAGCTTAGCTTACTTTATCAACTGGGTTCCACATCGATAACTATGGATGTACTAGAAAACAAGTACTGTACTTACTATCCGGTATACTCAGCCTACTTGCTGGTCATTTCAGAAATGCATGCTCTGCTCTGAAGCCCGAATGTAACCATGCCATCCTCTTCAGGCGATCGGGAAGCACCGCTTTGAATGTAGTCTCTACCATCCAGTACCAGCAAAAGCTTTATTTGATCTTTTTCCAAGTGGAGAGCTTTATTTATGTAGTATGTCCCAATATGAATCTTTCCGATCACCAACAATCTCAAACACCCGCGAGCTTGGTTTTGAGGACTGGCTGAGGTCAGGTGTCTCCACCATCTATTTGCGCCACCCGGCTCTTCCTACGATCCTTCAGTGAGATCACAGAATTCAGAGTTCAGACTATTGCAATTTGACAACAAGAAGACACAAAAAAAGGTACAAACCTCGCGTGATGGCGCATCCTCTGCTTCGAGCATACGGACGGCCTGACCCATCGTAGGCCTTCTGTCAGCAACAGGGTCTACACACTTGAGTGCGAGTAGGAGGGCACGCTTCAGAGCCTGTTTAGTTGGCTTAGTCTCCATTTCAGGGTCAACCACCTCCTCTGCTCTCCTGCTGCCAACCATCAGTTTAAGCCACTCCACCATATGCACCTGCAGGGTATCAATGACAGCATATATTAAAGGAAGAGGACAAACGAAATTTTACTAGCATACTTGAATAGCCTTGACAAAACAATCCGCGCGAGATCAAGTACTTTCCCTGTTTAATATACGGATGCCTCTAAAAGAAAATATGAATGATTACTAGGGTTCTGTGAATGCTTACCTCATTAGCAGGCCGGCCGTAGTTAACTGGATCCCTTCCAGTCAGCGCTTCCAAGAGAAGAACCCCAAAACTGTAGACATCACTCTTCTCATTTAGCAACCCGGTATTTACATATTCAGGGGCTACGTATCTGAAAACAACGATAATTGTTACCGAGTCAACGCTTATAGAGAATTTATTCAGGGAAATATGCCCCAGACCTGAGGGACATGTTTATGCAATTCCAGCAAGTCAGCAGGGAAAGGTACGAAATGACATTCCGAGCTTACCCAAAAGTTCCCATAACTCGAGTTGTAATGTGGCTCTTCCCTGCACCCAAGAGCTTAGATAATCCAAAATCGGAAAGTTTGCCGTTGAATTCTTCATCGATAAGGATGTTACTTGATTTGATATCCCGGTGAATCACTTTTGGCTCTATCCCTTCGTGCAAATAAGCCAGTCTGCTCCGCAGAAATATTTGTTGAGTGGATGTTCATACATAGTATGTTAATAATAATGTAATAAAGAGAAGTATGTTAAAATTCATGAATAGAACATTTCTTACGCTTTAGCAATCCCAAGGGTAATTTTTATGCGGGCTTCCCAAGTAAGAACACCTTGTTGACGCATCGAACCATGCAACCACTGATCTAAGTTCCCGTTGCTGATGTACTCATAGACAAGCATCCTGCAAAAGGAATGGCTTAATTGTGGTGTGCTGTAAATTTTAATTGTTTTATAAAAAAATATGTAGATTGAAGCTAATGGACCTTTATGCATTACACTTCTATGGGTTATATCTGTATTAGCATAAGAAAACAGACTTAATACCTACAGAGATAGGAAGGTATTTCCAATATACCAACACACATTCCATGAAAATTACAGATGCGCCTGGGCAGCCAACTAATGGGAACCAATATTCCGCAGCTAAGACTGACTATGTATGAAGCAATCTCTTCTCACCTAGACTCAAATTTAGATTTTTAGTTTGTAAGTAGGATTCAGAATGTCAAAAACCTTAAATCGCTCAGATCTACAGCCAATTAATAATTGTGACTAATATTCCATAAAAAAAATAAAGATTGTAATACTATACCAATGTTTCTTAGAACAGAATTAAGATCTCTACCACAAATACATTGGCTGAATGTTCACGAATGTTGAATGATGCCTTGATTTCTAATATTCAACATTGTGTTGGAGAGAAATTCCCATATTGACATAACAATCATTGAGCACGGCAAGACAACAGAGGCTGAGATGGTACGATGCATGTCTACAAATATGATGATCAAGATACTTCTACTAGTAAAAAAATCTTAAAAGTAGATAGTACAAGCACCTTCAATCATCATAATATAGTTACCATGCATTGTACCAGGACATTTGGCGTAAGGTAACTACTGAATAGACTTGTAGGCTTTTGAAATAGACACATTTTTTTGACTATTTGTCCCGAGACTCCTAATATGAAGTGCAATGACATGTTGGATACTACGTAACCTTACCAATTAAGAAGCATGCTACTTTTAGTCATTTAAACCCTACCATATGTGCATATTTTTGGAGTACTGTCATTATCAGATTGTGTAAAAAAATCTCAGTACATTTGAGATCGCTGAGTCTGACTAAGGTGTACTAGAGATATTGATAATTAGTGCATGTTATATAAATAGTGAAGTTTGTCTTCCAATGCAGGACTTTTCATATTTTTACAGATCTGCGATTCTCTCACTGGTCGCAACTTGCCATTCAGGACTTTCAACCAAAGAACCTCAACTCCAGCGATGTAACAGAAATAAAAGGATACACATGGAAATACATGACAACTGAACCATATAAAAGGATACACATGGAAATATATCAACTGAAGCTCCATGAATGTTGATATTGGGAGATAGAAAAGGTTAGTTAACACAATTAAACAAAGAAGTACCTGTGGCTTCCCTCAACGCAGTAACCCAGAAGTCGGACCAGATTCTTATGTCTAACATGACCAATGGCCTCAACTTCAACCCTGAACTCTTTTTCTGCCTGGCCCCTGAAAAATCATACCCAGAATCTTGAAACGTCAATAGTATATCCCATATCATATCATTCTGCGGTCTAGAAAAAACTATTGTTTTTGGTAAGAATTAACTTTAATATCTCTTACATATTATTAAAAAGCTTTTTTACTGCAACATCAGTTCCGTTTACAAGATGGCCATGGTAAACAACACCATATCCCCCCTCTCCAATGATATACTCATTAGAGAACCCATTTGTTGCCTGATCCAAATCTCTGAGAGTAAACCCATGACCCAAACCCAGATGAGAGAACTCTGGGAGACCAATCCTGGAAGACATGGGCATGGCGGCAGACTGGGAAAACTCCCACTTATCATACGTTGAGCTTCCTTCGTCACCAGAGTATAATCCCTTGCTCCTATCATATTCCTGCACTGAGATGCACTCAATAATATTATCACCACTTGATTTACTCGTAATCGAGTGAGCCAACAATTTCCCTGAATCTTTCTCGGTATGTCTCTCCTTCACTGGAAAGATGTGACTTTCTTGGGCACAGAAGTTCTCTACAAAAGCTCGGCTGCCCACTTCATCTACTGCAATCTCTTTGGTTACATCAGGGATTTCAGGCTCATCAATCTCATCGTGATTCCGATTTCCTCGTTTTCTCCAGTATATCAATAGGAAGCATATGCAGCCCAGGACAAACAGTATTGCAGCCCAAATGCTTATGCCAAGGACAACCCATAGTCTTAAGCCAAAAGGGGGAGTCCTCGACAATAATTCTGTGCGTAAGTTTTTACTGGTTGGCATGTTTATTTCCCTGCAACCAAGACACAATTATCATTAATTAGGTCATCCTATCTTCAGAATTACTAGAATTGGGCTGAAGAGGCTGGACTAGGTATGAAGAAATCAAAAGGATGAAGAAAAAAATGGTAAGAGAACACAAAGCAGTGTTCAAGGTTACCAGAATATTAGGAGAAAATGGATAATTACACATTCGATTAATCCAGAACCACAAAAATGGCCATCCTAATAAAGCACAAGAGAAAACCCTCGGTGGTACTAGAAATTCAAGAAAATGTTGATGGCGCTCTCACAAATATCTAGTATAGTACTGAAGCAACACCTTCAGCAACATATGAAGATACCGGCCCATGAGCATGCACAAATTCCTACCTTTATAGCTTATACGATCATAAGGGGATTAAACACCGGAGTACGGACTCGATTACCTAACTGATAACTAAACAGTCATTTGCAGCTCATGGATCAGACTAGCATAACGAAAAAACGATTAAAAAATATAAGACGGTACAAAATTATCGACAGAATTCAAGAAACCGAAGCAATAAATTTATCGTAAGGTAAAAGAGAAACAAACAATCATTAGAAAGAAATCGATCTTCGATCTTTCAGTACAATTTACATTAGTTCCAAGACATCAAGCATATCATACTAGTGTGATGGGGTAACCTTGAGTACATGATCTCCAGATGATCAAGATAAAACAGACTTATCCATGTTTTGGTGCTGGCCTCACTGACAAGAGCACAGGCTGGAAGCAGAGGTCTGCTTCCAGTTTATACAGGACGATAAAGACCAGCAAATTGGATTCAACTAAGAGGTACATTCTTCCAAGAGAACCAGGAAATCCTAAGTTGGCCCATGTACCTCAAGTAAACACCTTGGACGCGTTAACACTGACTACTTCTGGGCATTAACGCAAACAGCTCCGTGACTTCCACGGGACGGGAGCACCTCATCAAACGCATGAGCATGGCGCATCTGATCGATCTGAGCCTTGGTATAGGCAAACACTCAAACAACTAGCCTGCGCTCTCAAGAGCATCACCAGTAAACCCGCGAATAAGTCGCACAGCCTTATCTTATCAACAATCATGCTCACCTGGCTATCATCAAGCGGGCCAGGAATGAGCAGGGGAGGCCAAACCAGAATTCGGCAACCCTCCGTCACCTCGCCGTCGCCGCCTTCCACCATTCGCCCCCGAAGACCACCGGTACTGAGATGTCGAGAGATCGATGTGGCTGTGAGGCCAGCCAACAGAGTGTTGAGGCGAGGAGATTTCTCTTGGTTGGTGAAGTGCTCTCTTCCGGGGCCTGCACACTTGTTGCTTCTCGGGGTGTCTGTACCTGGAGTGGCACTGGAGTTTAGCACTAGTGGGCCTAGTAGCTCGTTGGAATTTTCTTTATGAGGCAGTTTGTTGGATTTTGGTGAGCTGTATCCAGCAGATTAACTTGGCTGCGAAAAAAAAAGATAAATGAAAATTTAAGAGGAAAAATAAAATAAAATAAAAAATAGATGCATGAGACTAGCCTCCTGAAGCACCATTATTTTTCTCCGGACATGTGAAATGCCGTGTTCGTGACCAAGCTGTTTAAATTGTTAGATCAACAGTTCCAAGAATATCTTCCTAGGTTGGGCGCATTATGCCCCTCCTTGCTTTCCGAGTCCATTATTAGTTAGGTGAAGAAAGCAAGCGCTCACCCGTGTAAAGATCGTAACGGACTAGCGGCTTTGGGGTTCATCGATCTGTACTTTACCGTGCATCGCCTTCCTTGCGGTCGAAGAAACCAAAAGATCTTGTATGCACGAATCATCGATCTCTCGAGCAGGCAATGAGACTATCAGATCCCGGAAAAACTTGCACCGCAAATCCAGTTTTGGGTGATTCCGAAAACTGGTTTGCGGTAAGACACGTGCTCGGACATAACATATACGGTAAATTCGTACAAGATATTTAAATAAAAGAGTTCGCGCGCGATTTTAACCATTTCATTTTAAGTTCATCGAGCCGATCAAACTACATGGATAGAACTAAAACTAGAAAGAATAATAAACTAGATCACAGTGGTTTTTCTTCACCATCATGCTCAGTCGAAACGGAGATACTGTCGGGTAACCGAATTGAGCAGCGCCACGCGAGCTCGTGCTCCGCCGGCTTCGAGGCGGGTCAGAGCACCGAAATCGCCGTTCTCCACCATTTTCTTAGCGGCAGCAAGTTCGTCGTCGGCGCGGTCGGTCCGCTGGAAGTGTGGCAAAATATGCTCGAAAAGCACATCCAAGGTGCATGTTCCGGTTCGCCTGCCGCCCACGGAGATCGCCACCTTGTCCAGCACCTCAATTGACACAAGCGGGAGCTACCTGCCTCCGGATCGTGCGAGGGGCGGCGGTGCGGCCTTCTCGTAGGTGCTGTCCGGCCCACCTGGGCCCTCGAAGGCGGTCACACTTGCTCACGTTAGCCGAGCGGTGGCCACGATGCTCCTCCTTCTCCTCCTCTCCCAGAGGCGCACGGCTGCCGGAGAAGTGGGCAAAATTGGCTAAAACTAACGGTTAATTGCTTGCCGGAGCTATCTAATCCTGGTCGTGGAAGAAAGTAAATCGTGTCGGAGGGACAGACGGTAACCCTGAATGTTTTCCTGTACTGTTATATAGCGCCGGAGGGGATGCTTATCCGTATCCCTAGATAAAAAAATCAGACCGGGCCGATATGGAGTATCTGTTTGGATCCTAAAAATGATCTAAATCGCATATCGGCAGGGGCGAATCTAGAAAATATTGGCGATGGGTCGGCTATTATAGAGCTACGCACATTAAAAATATGTAATGAAGTATTATACCATGACATCTTTCATACCATAATATAACGCTAAAAGATAATACAATCGACGAAAGTGTTAAATGGTAGAATAGTAATTGCATTAATAAGGACGTGACATACCATTCAGATGGTGTGCTAAATCCACTTCTTTCCAAATAACTAGGTAATGTGTCGCGGCGACACGCCGCGTTCTTCAGCTTAATGTTTTGTTAAAATATGTTGTCAATATATTATTGGAATTGCCGGTGTAAATCAGTGTTTGTGTGTATTTGAAGATTGAATTTGTGAACAAAATTTGGCTTTAGAAGAAATATGTGATCACAAAGTTTTACCGTTGTGGACGGAATTAAGTTTTGAAGATAATATTACTGTGGCAACAACATTTCCCAAGTGAGTTGTACAAAAGTATCTGTAGATTCCTAAAAGAACATACGTTGGAAGCATATTTATTCTCCCAATTTTTAAAAATGTCAAAGGCAGACGATCAGGTAAATCAAGGTAAACATATGTGTTGGACATACGGAAAATATGAGATGAATTGCTTAAAGTGTGGTTATTAACACAATCTCTAGAATTTTGTGAATTTAGTCGTTTGCGTGAAGATATTGGACAGTGTATGCAACAAATATTGGATACGTGCGCTATGGACATCTTACTTTGTCGTTTATATGTTCATTTTTAGTTTAGGTTTTTCCATACCAAGAAGAAGTAACTGCTGGATTGTAATAAAGTATTAAAATATTTGATTAGTATGAATTAGAGACAACATCAATTGCAAGATAGATTAAAATGCAGTATATGAATTAGAAAATAAAGGGCACTAAATCATAGGGTGTTTAAATATGTTTGTACTTTTTTATGTAAATAGTTACTTTAAATATGTGATTAGGGAGTAAGCATTATGCAAACATTTATCAATTTTAATTCAGATGTAATTAGGGAAAATACATTTAGATTATCTTGACATATCTTAGAATTTTTTTTTAGGTTATTGAAATGTTCGTTTGTGTTGAATGTATTTGTTGTGAGTATTTTGTTATATTATATGGAATTTTAAATAAGATGGTTAAGATTTGTTAAATATGTGTGCAGTTGATGTAAGTAGACAGGTTACATTTTTATGCACATGTTGGTACACTGATCACATTTTTTTTCTTTTTTCTTTTTTTGGAATTTTTTAGATAGACTTTATAATGAGAGAAAATTATGTTTAGGATATTTGTAACATTAGTTACATTTTTTATGTTTTTAAAATAATTTAGTTAGGTGATTTTAGTTAGAGGAAATATGTTTGGAATGTTTGTGAACATATAATAATTTGAATTTTTTTTAAAAAAGTGTTAGTTGCGACATAAATTGATTGGATTTAGTTTTGTGGACATTTCGATGTGTTAAATACATTTTTTCGGGTAAGTAGATTTAACGATTTTGATTTTATATAGCATTAATCATTATAGTATTTGTGTTGCTAATCATCTTGATGTATTTTTTTTTGTTTTGTGTATGGTGGACAAATTTAAAGTTATTGGTTTATAACATTATTGGTTGAAACTGTTTAGATAGACTCCATAATTAAAAAAATGTGTTTAGGATATTTGCAAGTATCGATCAAATTGAATTGGCAAAAAATATACTAATTTTGACACAATCTGATTGGATTTGGTTGTTTGAACATATTTATTTATTGAATATATTTTTCTGGTAAATAAATCAAAAGTTATTGGTTTTACAGCAGTAACAATCTTTTTTTTTGGATTTATTTTAAATAGGCTGGCCCACATGTCAGTTTTTTATTAATTTCCAAAACCATTTCGAAAAAGAAAAAACTGACAGGCCGGCCCCACCGCTAACGTCATTCTGACGTCAGCAATGGCAGCACGGCTCTGGTGAACTCAAGCTTGTCGATTTGAGCGCGGTAGAGCGCGAGGATTCGCGCGAGCTAACGCATTCGACGCGCGCGGACGCACGGCGCCGATAGGTGGCGGCGCCGCCAGCTAAAGGTCGTCGACGGCGCCGGAAATTTGGTTCAAATCCAGCGGCCAGACCTGTGGGAAAACGCGAGATTCGCTCGATTCAAGCCACCGTAACTCATGCGAACCTATGGCGAGGAAGAGCGGAAGACGGCGGAGCTGCTGGATATCTCGGTTCGCTCTAGAGAGGCCGGAGACGGCGGCGACGCGGCGGAGCCCGTGCGGCTAGGGTTCCGCCCAGAGGAAGAAGAGGAGCACGGGGAAGGAGAAGTGCTGGATCGTTTTGCATCAAAGCCCCTGAGCTTTCGCGAAATCACGAATAGATCCTTCGTGCGTAGAAGATGTGGGCTGCGGAGCAATTTCCTGAAAGCTCAGGTTCTTTTTTGTAAGACTACCACGGGGACCGTCGAAAACCGTTGGATCGACCGTATCGGACGGTCTAGATGCGTCCGGTTACTGTAGCAAGCACAGTAACGCGGGTACTGTTCCTCGTAACAGTGAAGCAATGTGAGGAGCTGAATCTTCTCAATCTTAATATATTTAGGTAATAACAAGAAACTGAAGTGGCAGCTCGTAAAATATTCCAAGACCTCATTTGTAGCGTCCTCGAGTATGGAGACAATATGAAAAACATGTTATACTCACAAAAATTGCATGTAAATAATTAAAGGCGAGAGAAGTATTGATAATATAATACAAACATTTGATTTGACTCACTCACACAATTTACAATTTTTCTTTTAGATTTTTCACTTTCTAAAAGCAATCAATCACGGCATCCTTACAGGTTCCTACATCAAAATCTGATCATTTTCTTCCCAACACAAATTGCTCCATTACCTAGAAAATAAGAAAGAATATACATTTTTAGACTTTGGTGCTTAGGGATGACTTGATTACTAGACTATAGGGGATTGCAAAAGCAACTGGTTGCATGCGCCTGATGCGAGTTTAGACTGTCCAAAATTTGTGAATTATCCATTACCTGAACTAGAACGGCAAAATCTCCGGTTTCAATCTCCTGCCGACTTGCAACTGATTTCCAGCGGCGCCCTCCCAACTTTACAGCATCAAATCGCTAAGTCCGGGGCTCCAGCCGTGCGGGCGGCGCGGTCGCCACTCACGTAAGAGCAATCGAGAGATGAGAGGAAATTAGGGATCGTGGACTCGTGGTGGTCTCGTAGAGGCCCCTGGTCAATTGGTCATGTACGTGAGGGAACGATCGAACTGACCAGGGCTGAACATGGGCCATGGGCCATTATTTTGAATTATATTTCTTATTTTCTCAAAACCATTAACTGTGCTTGTGGGGCCTAGCTAGCTAGATGGGGATTTTTGGCCTGGGGTCAGATACGAATTTTGTGTAGGCTTCTTCGTTGCTATCAGCGATCCATTGGGGTCAGCTGAACCCAGCCCTTGTACGGGAGATTCACCCCTGCATATCGGTCAAAAATTTCCGAACGGGGGCTTATTCGGGATCAGGTAGATCTGCTCTGAGTCATGTTGTGCTCGTCGGAAGGGAGCTACCTCCTCATCTGTTGTGAGCACAGAAAGTGGTAGGTAAAGTCGTATACAGTCGTACGTATTGCACTTGAGATGTGTCACGTTGTGGGCTTCCAGCAAAGAAGATGACCACGGTGCGAGGTAAATTGATAGTGATGTAAGGGTTGTTTAGAAAAGCGGGGGTTTCCAACACGTGACAGCATAAACCGGTGAACGGTACCCATCGGCAGATATCCGTAGCTTTCCAGCCACAAACGAAAGAGTGCCGCCTCCATTTTCATGTGCGGACATCACATAAGCAATCTCAACGAAAAACAATTGTGAGGACATGTATGCAGAAAAGACCCAATTTTCCATGGAATAGTGCTAAACGGCCGCGAACTTATATTTCCATAAATATACTAGCAAATTTAGGCCCTAAGAACATATTATTTCCTTCATCTTCGTTTCAAACCAACACGGCATGACTTTTGCTCTCTCTCGCAGCCTTCATGGTTTTTCTTAGGACAAACAGATACCGCGTAAACTGCAAAACACTTTTGCGCCATGACATTTAATCTCACAGAACATATCTTGTAAATGGTATTGGTACCACTACCACATGATTCAACCAAATGGTTCTGTCGCATTTGATCATCACAGTTCATGCACACAAACTAGATCGTGCATAGAATTTAAGCAGATTGTATACATTGAAAACAACTAAATAGTTTAGCATTTGAAATTAAAAGGCAAACTAGAGCAACTAGGAACTAGATAACTTCCCAGAGGCTTCCCCGAGGCAGCAGATCGGTGGCGGATTCTACTCCCAATCGTCGATGATCGAGCTCCAGTCGCATCTCCAATCACCGCTCCTTCATGCATGTCTTCACGCTGCAACGCTCATTGCGCACGAGGGTGTGCTCAGAGCGGCGGATGGCCTCCTCCAAATTCAGGTCATCGCCTTCAGCCACCAGATTCGGCTTGTCGGTTGCCAGATCTATCTTCTCAGTATCTCTACAGGTTCTGTGATAGGTTCTTCGGTCTACCAGATTCTGTGATCCAAGGGGAAGGAGAAGAGGGTGAAAATGGCTTTGTGGTAAACCGAAGAACCTACCACGGAATCCATAGGTATATGGGTCCGAGGGACGCATTTAGGTAAACTTCAAAAATCCTTCTGACTATGGTTTACGATTACTTCCACACTGAATCCACTTTCAAGTTCATTTTAAAGAATCCATATCGATTGATACCGGATACGGTATATGATATGGTAAGTTAAATAGCATCCGAATATATATTATCTAAAAATTAATTAGGATTATCCCGTGATTTTAAACTGAACAATCCAATTTTGAACCAAAACATTAAAAATAATCTAGCACAGTTAGTTAGTAAGTGACCGAGTTGGCATCTCACTTATATAGTCATTGCATGACTATGGAGTATAACTTTGTTACTCTACTAAGATATTAAACAATTATTTTTGGTTGTATGAGTTTTTGATGTACATATGCGCGTAACTATCCCATTAATTTTGTTTTTGCCCACAATCCGCCCCATTCGCATTCTGAATCTGTAACCGGTCATTATCCTCTTCGCTCCGCATTCGACGAAAGAATATGGTAGAGAATACAGGTCGGCAAATTCTTATCTCATCCGAATTGTTTACATCCATAAGAAGACCTTATCACTCATATATATGCCTTTATTGAGGACAAAGACTTTCACTTCGAGGCCTAACCACCTTAGGCTGAGCACGCCGTCGGCGTCGAGCATGTCGTTGGTGAAGTACTTGTCCACGCGGTGGTGCAGCGCGATGTGCAGGAAGGCGAGGCCGCCTGGGCATAACGTGCACTTGATCTTCACGGCGAAGCGGTCTGGGTGGAGAGTCTGGTCCAACAAGTTGGAGAACTTGAAGTCGAAGGCATCGTTGGTGAAGGGTTGCACGTGGAATTCAGCCTTGACGACGAGCGGCGGCAAGGTCGATATTGATGACGTCGGAGAGGCAGAGCACCGTGACCTCTTGACTGAGGCGCGCGCCGACACAGTGCACGTGTGAGACCCGGAAGGCGCTCTAAGGCGCCGACCACGTTGGTAGCGGAGATAGCCGTTGTTGTCGGTTTATGTAATTGTGTTTGTGGTATTTTCTGTAATTAATCAGATACGAAAAAAACCGTGAGACCTCGTTTATAGAGAAGTATAATGTGCGTGTGCGCTGCTTTTCTTTCCGATCCAAATTAAAATGCAAATTTGTAGGTTGGGATGGATGTGGTGCGCTTCTAATCTATGGTTTGTTAAGGGAATAATTAATTAGCTCTTTCTAGAAGCAACTGATTTTGCGTGATATATTAGTTGTATAGTATTGGTAGATGTGTGACCCCAGGTTTGTATAATATTGATAAATGTGTGACACCAATCATTTACGGATTCAGATTTAATAGAAAAAATTGTAAAATAAATAGATTATTAAATTTACAGATTAAACACACACCAAAAATACTCGTATGTTACAAATTAACACCCGCCGAATAAACAACACGCCAAATAATCTTAGCTAAAGGACACTTAAAGAAAAGATGTTGTATTCCTGTCTTGATAAAAAAAAATAACACTGTTTACTACCTTGTCCATTCCTTTTTGCTAAATATAAACATGTGCAACTTTAGAAAATACTCCCTCCGTTCACTTTTATAAGGCACACTAGCTATACTTTTCATTTGGCTACATGCATACTAAAATGAGTGAATCTATGTACAAAATAAGTCTAGATTCACTCATTTTGGTATGTATATGGCCAAATGGAAAGAAGAACTAGTGTGCCTTATAAAAGTGAACGGAGGGAGTACGTTAACATGTGTTTATTTTCTAAAGTAGTCGTGCTCTGTCAATTGTGTTTCAAGTACTAAGTTATGGAAAGGCGTATCATTTCTACAAAATAAGTTAGGCAAGCGGCCAGTACAACGTCCCGGAGGCTTTACAAAACGCATTTGGGATAACTTATTGTTCTCACATACATTTAGTACCCCCACTCTATGCTAAGCTCGCGACTACTCGTCGTCATCCACCATCCTCGAGTACAATCGGTTCTCTCTCCATAGAGAGATCATTGAGCATAGAGAGCTCGGACCTCTTCCTTCCCCCTGTCTACAGTACAGAGGAAGGCGATTTGTGCAACCCCCCCCCCCCCCCCCCCCCCGCGTTGACCACCTCGCCACCGTAGATCCGCTCGATTCCTCGCCTCCGGCGGCCGCTCCGGCGGCGGGAGGTTGGGGGAATCGGCGGATCACGGTGTGTACATAGTGTAGGTCGCCGTTGGTCGCTAGCCGAAGGCGCTGTGGAGCTCCGTCGCGGATCAGCCGCCCTCAGCGCACTCCCGGCTCGGAGGAGCCCCCGAGTGTGCTTTCCCTTGCCGGTGGCCGTGTGACGGCGGCGCCGGGATCTGAAGACCTTGGTGGTGCTGCTGAAGTTGCCCAAGCCGGCGACTCTTCGAGGTGCAGGATGGAGGTTCCTAGGAACCGAGGACCGTCGACTTCCCGTCTCCTGAGGGGTTCCTCCCAGTCCAAGCGTTGGTGGAGGAGTGGAGGCGGCGCGCCGGCGGAGCGTGTTGCGTTGTGGAGAGGAAGCTGGAATCCAGAAGGACTTTCCTGTAATTTTCCTTTGTTTCTGGGTTCTTCTGTAAGGAACTTGGTGTAACTTTGTCAGTTTCACACAACAACAACAACAACAACAACAAAGCCTTTTTTCCCAAACAAGTTGGGGTAGGCTAGAGTTGAAACCCATAAGATCTCGAAACAGGTCATGGTTCTGGCACATGGATAGCTAACTTCCACGCAGCCCTATCCATGGCTAGTTCTTTGGTGATATTCCAATCCTTCAGATCTCTCTTAACAGACTCCTCCCATGTCAAGTTTGGCCTACCACGACCCCTCTTAACATTCTCATCCCGCTTTATCCGTCCGGTATGCAATGGCGCTTCCGGAGGCCTACGTTCTATATGACCAAACCATCTTAGACGGTGTTGGACAACCTTCTCTTCAATTGGTGCTACCCCAACTCTCTCACGTATATCATCATTCCTAACCCGGTCCTTTCTTGTGTGGCCACATATCCATCTCAACATGCGCATCTCCGCTACACCTAACTGTTGGATATGTCGTCTCTTGGTCGGCCAACATTCTGCGCCATACAACATCGCAGGTCGAATCGCCGTCCTATAGAACTTGCCTTTTAGCTTTTGTGGCACTTTCCTATCACAGAGGACGCCAGAAGCTTGGCGCCACTTCATCCAACCAGCTTTGATTCGATGACTCACATCTTCATCGATATCACCATCCTTCTGGAGCATAGACCCCAAATATCGGAAGGTGTCTTTCTCAGGTACCACCTGTCCATCAAGCCTAACCTCTTCCTCCTCGTGCCTAGTAGTACTGAAACTGCACCTCATGTACTCAGTTTTGGTTCTACTAAGCCTAAAACCTTTCGATTCTAGAGTCCGCCTCCACAGCTCTAACTTTCTATTAACCCCCGCCCGACTATCGTCAATTAGCACCACATCATCCGCAAAGAGCATACACCATGGGATATCTCCTTGTATATCCCCTGTGACCTCATCCATCACCAAAGTAAAGAGATAAGGGCTCAAAGCTGACCCCTGGTGCAGTCCTATTTTAATTGGAAAGTCATCGGTGTCGCCATCACTTGTTCGAACACTTGTCACAACATTATCATACATATCCTTAATGAGGGTAATGTACTTTGTTGGGACTTTGTGTTTCTCCAAGGCCCACCACATGACATTCCGTGGTATCTTATCATACGCCTTCTCCAAGTCAATGAACACCATATGAAGATCCTTCTTCTTCTCCCTGTATCTCTCCATAAGTTGTCGTACCAAGAAGATGGCTTCCATGGTAGACCTCCCAGGCATGAAACCAAATTGATTTTTGGTCACGCTTGTCAATCTTCTTAAACGGTGCTCAATGACTCTCTCCCATAGCTTCATTGTATGGCTCATCAACTTGATTCCACGGTAATTAGTGCAACTTTGAACATCCCCCTTGTTCTTGAAGATTGGCACTAATGTACTCCGCCTCCATTCTTCGGGCATCTTGTTTGACCGAAAAATGAGGTTGAAAAGTTTAGTTAGCCATACTATCGCTATGTCTCCAAGGCCTCTCCACACCTCGATGGGGATACCATCAGGGCCCATTGCCTTGCCTCCTTTCATCCTCTTCAAAGTCTCCCTAACCTCAGCCTCCTGGATACGCCGCACAAAGCGTCGGCTGGTATCATCGGAGGAATCGTCTAGCTCAATGGTAGAGCTCTCATTCTCTCCATTGAACAGGTCGTCGAAGTACTCTCGCCATCTACGCTTGATATCTTCGTCCTTCACGAGGAGTTGATCCGCTCCGTCCTTTATGCATTTGACTTGGTTGACATCCCTCGTCTTCCTTTCTCTCGTCTTCGCCATCTTATAGATGTCTCTTTCGCCTTCCTTCGTGTTTAGACGCTGGTAGAGGTCCTCATACGCCCGACCCCTTGCCTCGCTCACCGCTCGCTTTGCGGCCTTCTTTGCCCCCTTGTATATCTCCATGTTGGTTGCGCTCCTGTCCAGGTATAGGCGTCTGAAACAGTCCTTCTTCTCCTTAATAGCCTTCTGGACCTCAACGTTCCACCACCAGGTATCCTTAGCATCCCTTCTACTTCCCCTGGTCACCCCAAACTCCTCTGATGCAATCTTCCGAATGCAAGTCGCCATCCTCATCCACATACTGTTTGCATCGCCTCCTTCCTCCCAAGGGCCCTCCTTAAAAACCCTCTCCTTAAAAGCTTGAGCTGCCTCTCCCTTTAACTTCCACCACTTTGTTCTAGCAACTTTTGGGCGCTTATCCCGCTGGACACGAATCCAAAAACGGAAGTCAGCCACCACCAGCTTATGTTGATGGACAACACTCTCTCCAGGTATCGCCTTACAATCAAGGCAAGCGCGTCTATCTTCTCTTCGAGAGAGGACAAAATCAATCTGGCTAGAGTGTTGGCCACTACTGAAAGTCACTAGGTGGGATTCTCTCTTTCTAAAGAGGGTGTTAGCTACGACCATGTCGTAGGCTAGGGCGAAGCTTAAGACATCCTCCCCTTCTTGGTTCCTGATGCCATAGCCAAAGCCCCCATGCACCCCTTCAAAACCTGTGTTAGATGTACCCACATGGCCATTGAGGTCTCCTCCTATGAAGAGCTTCTCACCAGTAGGTACTCTCCTAACCAAGTCCTCGAGACCTTCCCAGAACTCTCTCTTGGTGCTCTCGTTGTGGCCTACTTGCGGGGCATACGCGCTGATAACATTGAGAACAAGTCCCCAACAACCAGCTTGACTAGGATAATCCGGTCTCCTTGCCTCTTGACGTCCACTACTCCATCCTTGAGGCTCTTGTTGATCAAGATGCCTACCCCATTTTTGTTTGAGGTTGTCCCCGTGTACCACAGCTTAAAGCCGGTATCCTCCACCTCCTTCGCCTTCTGTCCCTTCCATTTGGTCTCTTGGACGCATAGGACATCAACACGCCTCCTTATCGCCGTATCAACTAACTCCCGTAACTTGCCCGTCAGGGACCCTACGTTCCAGCTACCTAAGCGGATCCTCCTAGGCTCGGCTAACTTCCTTACCCTCCGCACTCGTCGAGTCAAATGCGAAGACCCTTGCTCATTTTTCACTACACCCGGGCGTCGATGCAGCGCGCCACTAAGGATGCGACGACCCGATCCTTGCTCACTTATCACCGTATCCAGATCAAGATACGGCGCGCCACCAAGGGGGTTTGTCGACGTATCCAGGAGGCTGAGGTTAGGGAGACTTTGAAGAGGATGAAAGGAGGCAAGGCAATGGGCCCTGATGGTATCCCCATCGAGGTGTGGAGAGGCCTTGGAGACATAGCGATAGTATGGCTAACTAAACTTTTCAACCTCATTTTTCGGTCAAACAAGATGCCCGAAGAATGGAGGCGGAGTACATTAGTGCCAATCTTCAAGAACAAGGGGATGTTCAAAGTTGCACTAATTACCGTGGAATCAAGTTGATGAGCCATACAATGAAGCTATGGGAGAGAGTCATTGAGCACCGTTTAAGAAGATTGACAAGCGTGACCAAAAATCTCTGGTGCTCCCGTAACTTTGTCAGTTTCACACTCGCAAAAAAAAAAGAGAGATCATTGAGCACTTTATCCACTGTTGTACTTGTCGATAGACCACGTCATTCTAGTTAACCCCGGGAATTACCATTTTTCAAATTAAATGTCCCGACGGTCACGCACCTCGTACGCATCGGCTCGTCTACCATTCCATCACACTCATGTTAGTGCTCGGCATCCACTCCATGCGCTAGCCTAAGACGCAAAGTAAAAAATAGGGTGCTATGAGAAATAGTTGCGGCTTCCTCGAAATGACATACACGCTATAACGTGCTAATAGTGTGATATATTTCAGATAACGATTTGGAAAAAAATTAGATATAGCTAAAAAATGTCACAACAATATATGAATAACAACATACAAACGTTGTTCTCCCATTGTTTAGAAGCCTAACATCAACATCCCGCGGAGCAAAAACATAGCATAAATTACTTATTCAGAATCATCAGCATTAGCGATGACATTTTCCGATTCAGAAGAGGAACCAGCAGATTATAGTTCATCACCACGATAAACAGGAAGAAACTTCTTCTTCTTCTTCTTCTTCTTCTTCTTCTTCTTCTTCTTCTTCGTAAGGTGGAAAACTCGGCACTTTGGGGCGATAAGCTGAAGATGAAAATAGCGTGCTAACGCTATGACGTTTTAGCGCGATATAGCGTCCTATCACGTGAAAAACACCATAGCGAGCAAAAGAATTAAAATTTAGGGCGGACTCTACAGATATGTTATAACGCGCTATTAGCGTCGAAAATAGTGCGCAATGTTTTCCATGCTAAGAAGTGAGTAGTCGCATAGGCTAGTCCACCAACACTCACTCGGGTTCTATCCCTTTGTTCCTCCGAAAATATGTTACTTTATTTCTTGTCAAGACACGCGCAGCCGACCACAATATATTAGCAAAAGCAAAGTGGGGATCTCATCGACAGTGCTACATGGCAGTACAAGTGTGCAAATTCTGCGAATATTACACAGTTCCTTCACGAGCACGGGTGGCATTTGATTTGATACGTACCCGATATTCTCGTGAATGAAAAGCTGAAGAGGTCGCGTCGCATACTTGGAGCGCAACCAAACTTTGCACGATGGCGGTTGCGTCAATGGGCTGTCTGAAGTTAGCGAGCTGCAGAGGACTGAAGCAAAATTAATATTGATTTATACTACTAATACTACTTGCCAACAATTGCCACAGAAGATGACTAGTACTGTACAACAAACTTGGAGAAAATTCATGTCAAAAAACTTGGAGAAAATTCTATCGTTGGCTATAAATGGCAAAAACGTAGTACTAAAAAGAGCTACGTTTTCATTCATCTTTCTTTGTTTCCCCAGTCATGACGAACAGATTAACAGAACAACATGCAAAGGAAAAGTCAACCTATGACAGCTGTTATCCGACGAAAGCCACGGCGAGCAAAAGCGAATGGAAACACAAATACAGGAGAAAGGTCACATGTGGCGGTGTGGAGCCCTCCCAAGTCACCAGCTGGCCACAAGTACTGGCTGGCTGGCTGGCTATAAAAACGCGCCAGAAACGAACAAACAAACGAAGCAGCCACGCCGGACTCAGTAGCAGGTCGCAGACGTCGGAGGGGGGCATCACCGTCCACCGTCTCTTCCTTCCTCAGGCAGCCAGCCACCGATCCTCCGCAGATGGCCACCGCCGCCGCGTCCGTGGTCGTTGTGTTCGACTTCGACAAGACCATCATCGAGTGGGACAGCGACGACTGGGTCATCACCAAGCTCGGCGCCACCGACGCCTTCAACCGCCTGCGCCCCACCATGCGCTGGAACTCCCTCATGGTATGTATGATCACACCCGCGTATCTTGCACACGCAGATTCGTGCTTCCCCCGGCTGAGGCCCAACCGAGACTCGTCTGCTTCATGTCTTCCAGGACAGGATGATGGGGGAGCTCCACGCGCAGGGGAGGTCGGCCGAGGACATCCGCGAGTGCCTCAGGAGCGCGCCACTCGACGCGCACGTCCTCTCTGCCATCAGGACGGCGTCGGCATTAGGGTACGCGCGCACTGCAGCCGCTAAGGATGCATGCCGATAAGTGTTCTTGACTTCTGACCGGTGGTAGCTGGAGCTCCGGATCTTGATGCTGGTAGGTGCATGCGCGTTGCAGGTGTGATTTGAAGGTGGTGAGCGACGCGAACGCCTTCTTCATCGAGACCGTTCTGGAGCACCACGGTGTCCTCGGCTGTTTCTCCGAGATCAACACCAACCCCGCGCGTGTGGACGCCGACGGGAGACTGAGAATCTCGCCGTTCCATGACCCCACCAGCTCGCCCCATGGATGCAGCCTGTGTCCTGAGAACATGTGCAAGGTATGGACAGTAGGATGCCAGATCAGTTCACGTGTTAATTGCAGATTTGCAGATGCTTCACTGGATGCACGTGAGTGATGGAGACAAAAAGAAAACAATATACAGTATATAACACTCAGTGTAACGGTGTGCTCTGCATTTAGAATCTTAGACAAGATCTGTTGTTAAACGATTAATGATTAATTAAAACTTACTTGTGCTAATGATCCCAGTGCAATGCTCATATGAAAAGAGGTCTGAACAATGAAAACCCACCATCTGGAGATTTTTAGTTCAAACTAGAAAAAATTTAAACTAGAAATCTCCAAACGAACTAGAAGCGGGATATTGGCTTCATCCCACTTGCACCCCTACATACCCCCGTGAACTAAAATTTTACCTACCATGTGCAGGGCAAGTTATCGAGGGCATTCAAGCGACAGACAGTGCAAGGAACAAGCACTTCATCTACATTGGTGATGGGAAGGGGGATTACTGCCCCTCCCTTAAGCTAAGGGAAGGGGACTATGTCATGCCAAAGGAGAATTACCCCTTCTGGAATCTCATCAGGGGCAATCCACAGCTTCTCAAAGCTGAGGTTCATCCATGGTGTAGTGGCGAGGATCTCGAAAGGATCCTGCTTAAGTTGGTCAACAAGCTAGTCACCCACCTGCACAGGTATCCCAGTTGGACTACAAATGCGAGATGAGCAATCCAGTACCAACGGAAGTAGGTCACCACCAGACTCTCCCTGTCCCAAATTGATTCTTCACCATATCTTAGCTCACAGTTACACGCAAGATTGTGCGCCTATTTACGTATGCCTCGACTAAGGAACTGTCCTTAGCATCCATCCTAGTATGTGATGTAATAAAAGTTGCACTGATTTGGTTGGTGGATTTTCTGTACGTTATAGCTGCTATGAAAATTGCAGGTTAGCAAGCGATTAAAATTAAGAATCAAGACTTCCAGTTAAGTGGGCAGCTTATATACCCATCGAACTCTTCAGGCATCCAACAGCATGTTTCAGTCGGTATATTCACCTGCTTAAATGAGATAAAACAATCAACAGTTAAACAGAGTGGTAAAGATCTGGTAATGCAGACATGGCATTTTCAGTTATTGTGTCTATAAATAGGGTTTACCTTAGCACTTTGTATCAGCATACAGAAGCAACCATATATACTTGAAATCAGCTTCTGCTCATTGTTTCTGTATGGGCACGGCCCATGGTGGCATTTCACAATGTGGGAACAAAAGGCATGTACCAATCAAATTCTAGTATTTTGGATATCCATCTTGCGACAAGAATACGTGAATCTGGCCATTGATTTCAATCCAACTACAGCCTGGTTCCTTTTTTATTCCACGATCCAGTAGCATATTCCTAAGCCTATTAACATCACTCCACCTTCCTAAATCTGCATAAATGTTTGATAACAATATGGAAGAAGAAACATCATGTGGCTCTAACTCAAACAATCTTTCTGCTGCTCTCTCAGCAATCTCGGTATTTCCATGTATCCTGCAAGCTCCCAAGATTGTCCTCCATATGGATGAATCTGGGGTCAATGGCATCAGATTGATGAGAGATTGAGCCTCAACTAGTCTTCCAGCCTGCGACAGAATATCAATCATGCAAGCATAGTGCTCCATCGTAGGAGTAATTCCATAGACACTGCTCAATAATTTAAAGTACTTCCTTCCCTCATCAAGTAATCCTGCATGGCTACACGCTGAGAGAACACCTACAAATGTGATATCATCTGGTCTTTTCCCATGATCTACCATCTGTTTAAACGCATCCAGTGCCTTGTACCCATGACCATGTTGAGAATAACCACAGATGATTGTATTCCATGCAACTTGATCACGTGTTTCTAACTCGTAGAATAGAATCTCAGCATCTGTTATGTTCCCACACTTCACATACATGTCAACTAGAGCTCCAGAAGCAACTGAACTGTTAAAACCAGACTTGATGGCCCATGAATGAAGCTGGAGCCCACTGCCTAAGGATGCCATATCAGAGCAAACACTCAAAGAAACTGCTAGTGTGGCATCATTAGGCCTTTTGTTTTCTTGCAACATTGAACGGAAGTATTCAATCACCTTCTCAGCCTCCTCCGTTTTAGCATATCCTGACATAATCACTGTCCATGAGAAAGCATCTCTTTCTTTCAATTGATCAAATACCAGGCGCGCACTTGTAAAGCAGCCGGATTGTGCATACATGTCAAGAAGCATTCTTGTAACATCAGTATCGCTTTGCAGCCCACTTTTCAAAACACATGCATGAACCTGAGTGCCATACCTCAGGTTCATCAAGCTAGTGCAGCATCTCAGAACGCCTACATAAGTATATTTGTTGGGTGAAAAGCCTTCACAACTCATCTGCTTGAAAATCTGCAAACCTTGCTCACAGTTGCTTTCGCTATAAAATCCGGAGAGAAATGTGTTCCACGAAAATGTGTCAGGATCACGCATAAGATCAAAAGCGACTGTTGCATCTTGAACAACACCAGCTTTCACATACATATTTAGAATGGCGTCAGCCACTAATTTCTGCATAGCAAATCCACTTTTCACAATAAGTGCATGAACACTGCGACAAAGGTTTGCATCACCAGTTCTTGATGCAACACCAGCAATTCCAACAAACGTATATTGGTTTGGCTTTACTCCCATGTCTGCCATCTTCACGAAAAGATCAAATGCTTCCCAAACCATATTATGTCGATCGAAAGAAGAGATCATGGCACTGCAATGCCCCACATCAGGTTCATCTATCCTGACAAAGACTTCATAGGCCTCTCGAGCAGATAAACAGCTCGAGTACATTTCAATGAGGCAATTGTTCAGAACACTGTCAGTTTCCAGCCCTCTCTTGACCACCAAAGCATGAACAGCCTGACCAGATTTTCCAAGACAGAGTTCCATACAACACTTAAGAACAGTAGGTAAAGTATACTTGCTTATCTCGTCACCGGATTTCGCCAACTTATCGAAAACCTGCACGACCCTTCTGTAGTCGCCGTGCCGAGCATACTCATTGAGCAGAGCATTCCATGACACGTCACTTCGTTCGGGCAGCCCAACAACACTGTCTCAGCAGCGTCCACCTCCCCACACTCGTGTAAGCTTCAACCAGAGAGGAACCAACATAGGGATCATCCAAACCTTGCAGCTTAACTACCTGACCATGCACTGATGTGTAAACTTGGAGTGCGAACCACCGAGCAGGCCTTAAGCACTGAAGCGAGGGTGAAGCCGTTAGGAGCGAGTCCTTGTTGATTCATCTGGGAAAACAGATTCAGAGCCTCCTCGGAATCTCCCGCGGCAGTGTGAGCGGATACCATGGCGGTCCAGGCGACGACGTCCCTGTGTGGCATTCCATCGAACACCCTTCGTGCGTCCAGCAGGCGGCCACACTTGCAATACATGTTGAGGAGCGAGTCAAGGAGGAACGTGTCCGGCTGCAGCGCAGAGCGGAGCAGCCGCGCGTGGAGCTCCTGACCGCGGCGGAGCGCTCGGCGGACGGCGCAGTCCTGCAGCGCCGCTGCGTGGGACCGGAGCTCATCGGCTTGCGCGTTGGTGCGGAGGCGCGCATTGGCGTGGGAATGAGAAGAGTGCGCCGCGAGTCGCGTCGGTGGTGGAGAAATAATGTCAGTCAGTGACAAGGGAGGAGCGCGGTGGTAGAAGAATGGATTGTGGAGAAGAGGGGAAAGAGGGAGGGAAGCCATGGATTTGGCCCGCAAGAGGAAGCGTTTTTTTTTTACCAACTAAAATGAGAGAACACGTATTACAGGGAAACGCCTACTTTCTAAAGAAACAAATGAGAGAAGACCAAAAACAGAGAAAATAAATGACAGAAAACTACACATTTGGGGCTCAATTGTCACTTAACTACGACAATTGGATTAAATGTCACTTGACTACCATCTCAGGGGCAGGGTTGTGACGAAAGCACTGATCACTCGTTTTAGTCGTCCTAACAGGATTTTGACCGCACTGGCCCACCTGTCAGTGCTGATGTGGCACGGCGTTGACGGAGGGAGACGACGGCCGTTAGGTCTTCGTTGTTTACCTGTCTAAGTAGCCATTCGAGGCCAGTCGCACCATTTCTCACGCTCCTCTCCTCTGCCATTGTTGCTCTGGTGCCTGACTGCCGCCGCCGCCGAGCCGTAGATCGACAGCATGGTATCGTGGAGCGACGGCGACGAGGATTCCCCGGATCCGAGCTCGCTTGGCACCGAAGTAAGTGTTCCCCTCTCTTGTAATTTGGAGTTCGGGATTTGGGGATTTAGGTTTAGGGTTCATATGGTTTGGGGAATTGGGATATGAGCACGATTCCGAGCACTGGCGCTAAAAATTTCTCTTGTTAGGGCCCAAATACCATGTACGATTCCGATTATTGCGGATTAGCCGATGAAGATGAGCTCCCTATCCGTTGTCGTTGCAATTGCACGGCCCAGAAATTTGTTGTGTTCGAAGGCTGTTGGACTGGCAGGAGGTTCCTGGCCTGCGCAGGGACGGTATGTGACAAATCTGATTTTTTTAGATTATTAGAACTTGAGATGTTTTTGTGCAAATTAGTAACATAAACTTGTTTGATAAATGCATTGTAGTTTGGAGATACTTGTGACTTTGTGCACTGGATTGATGAAGTGTGGCCACCTGCATTGTGCAAATCTCTGTCCAAGTTGTGGGAAATGCATCGGGAAATAAAAGATGCTAGAGTTCGTGATGCTTTAGACGCTATTGAATCAACGTGGAAGTACAAAGATGAGATTACAAAGCTGAAGCTCGACTTGAAGAATGCCCAAGATGAGCTGAAGAAAGAGGTTGAGGAAAAGCATGTTATATTAGCTCTGAAGGCCAAAGCTGAACAAGGTCTTGTTGATGCAAGAGCTGAATTAGAGAAGAAGAAGAAACTGGATGCATCTACTTCGAACATGCACTCTTTTTTGAGGCAGAAGGCAGAGAAGGAGAGGGATGTGCTGAAGCAAGAGAAAAGGAAGTTGGAGTACACACTACACAGTTGCAGAACTTCTCAAACAGAAATTCAACTTGGGGGCAAAGTTGCAGAAGATCAAAGATTTATGTGATGAGTAGCTGTTGGTGGTGGTGCTGAAGCAAGAGAAGATCATTTGTTGTAACAATTATGAGTTGTATTGTCGTTGAATTATCAGCTTTTTTTTATTTGCACTAGTAGTTGTTGTATTTGAGAACACAATTTATTTCTGAGATATAATGTAATAATTGTGTGTTGAATGATGAGACTTTTTATTTGTGAGATGTAATAGTTTAAGTCTGTGTTAATTTATGGTTTGAAATGGTAAGGAGCTCTAGGGTTTGTTTGAATTGAAAGGTTGTTGAATTTATATTTATGAGCTCTAGGGTTGTTGAGACCCGTCGGGGGTTTCGACAACCCTACCATGAAAGTTTTGAAAGTTGTCGAGACCCGTCGGGGGTTTCGACAACTCCAACATGAAAGTTTTGAAAGTTGTCGAGACCCGTCGGGGGTTTTGACAACTTTAACATGAAAGTTTTGAAAGTTGTCGAGACCCGTCGGGGGTTTCGACAACTTTAGCATGAAAGTTTTGAAAGTTGTCGAGACCCGTCGGGGGTTTCGACAACTTTAGCATGAAAGTTGTCAAGACCCGTCGGGGTTTTGACAACCCTAACATGAAAGTTTTGAAAGTTGTCGAGACCCATCGGGGGGTTTCAGCAACCCTAACATGAAAGTTTTAAAATTGTCGAGACCCGTCGGGGGTCTCGACAACTCTAAAATGAAATAAGATTCAACAGGTTTCAAAGTGACCGCTAGGCATAAATAAGATTCAACAAAATGACAAGACAAGAACCAGATTCACCAGCCAACAAGTTTCTTAGTACATCATACAAGATTCAACAGGTTCCACACCCCAAAATGACCACATAATGTTGGCTAAAAGTATCTTAGTACATCATAGACACTTCAACAGGTTCCACACCCCAAAATGACCAGCAAACAACCCTGTAAGCTGTTCTCTTGCCAACAGCCACACCAAAATATTTTCTTGCTTTGTCTTGTATAGTAGTGATGCATGTGGTAATGTCTGACTTGTACTCCTCAACATAAACACTGCTCAGCCACTTTGTATTAACCCTGGTCTTCTTAGGATTTGTTGGACAAGTGTGTGGCCCTTCCATTTTTTTAATGCAAAATGTCTGCCCATGCTTTATTTTAGAGGCTGTCATGTAGAATTCACAACCAAATGTCTCCTTCTCCACGCACCTCACAATTATAGCATCTGGAGTGTTCCTGTGGAAGTAAAAAATCCGTTGCTGAGCTATGTGCAGCCTTGACAGTGCTTCTCTAAACTGATAGACATCTCTGAAACAAAGTGACAGCCTAAATTGTTGCTCTGGATTCTCTCTAGTTTCATCATACCAAACCCTTTCCTTTGGCTTCTTTGCTCTGCTCTTTCTGCCTCCTTTAGGCAATACAAATGGCACTGGCTCATAGCCATCATCATATTCAACTTTTAGAAAGCCCATCTCTTCCTCATCATCAGAAGGAACCCATTGTGGCATAGCTTCTTTCACTACCTGAGAATGTGATCTTGTAGTTGGTCCTTGCCTCTTAGGTTTCTTCTTCACAGGTTGTTCTGATGCAAGCACTTCTGGCTCCTCTTGGATGTCATATATATATGTCCTCTACATCTGTCTCACCCTCACAATGGAGCATGGGATCGTTCTTCCTCTTCCTACTCTGTGCAATTGAATTCTGCAACTCTTTCTCCTCCTCCTCATCTGTGCTAATGTAACCAGATGTGTCCTCTTGCTCTGCCTCCTATGCCTGCATTTCTGGACAGTACACACTGTCTTGAGTCTGAAACTGAATTGGGATGTGTTCATCAACCTGTGTTGTGTGCAAATTCTCGTAGTTCACACTACTCTGAGTGCTCATATGGATAGGAATGGGTTCTTCAGCATCTGAATCAAGATCAATATGAATTGATCTCGGCTTCTTCACTGGGGATACAACAATTGCTTTACACCTCCTGTCCTTTATCACAGTCAAAACAACTGCCTTTGTATCCTCATACTTCCTAATCATCTCTTCAACCTTCAGATGACTGTCAATTAGTTCTAACCCATTCAGTGCCTCCCCTTCATGCTTAACAAAATACAGAGAATCATTCATTCCATACCCCTCTGACTCCATGATTGACAGCAAATGCAGATATCTAATTTCGGATCGGCACACTCGTTTTTGCACAAATTTAGCTCCATCAAACTGAATGTAAAGATCCCACATCTCGGTCTGAACCCTAAATTCAAAATTAACAAACAATTCAAACTAAATTCTAGAGCTACAGATCCTAGAACGTTCGCTGAATTGGATAGAGAGGTCGCACGGACAGAAATTGACTTACCCGTCAAGATCGGAGACGTAGTGGCTCATCGGGTCCTTGCAGCTCGATGTGGTGCCCGCCGACGTCCAAGCTTTCTGAGATGCGGGTCGCGGGGGACTAGCCGCGCGCAGCCGCGGCGCACCTTGCTCGGCGTCGTTAGATCCGCCGCCTCCGCCGCCACAATCGCCGTCGCCTCCTGACCGGTGGCGCGACCGGCCGCCACCACCTCCAGTCGCCATTCGTCTTCGAGGTCAGAGCAGAGGGAAAGAGTGAGAGTGAGCGAGTCAACGCGTGGTCTCCGTCGTCCAGACAGGTAAACAACGAAGACCTAACGGCCGTCGTCTCCCTCCATCAATGCCGTGCCACGTCAGCACTGACAGGTGGGCCAGTGCGGTCAGAAATCCTGTTACGACGACTAAAACAAGTGATCAGTGCTTTCTGTCACAACCCTGCCTGCCCCTGAGATGGTAGTCAAGTGACATTTACTCCAATTTTCATAGTTAAGTAACAACTGAATCCCAAATGTCGTAGTTTTCTGTCATTTTCTCCCAAAAACATCCCTATCGTACAAAAAAGTTAAAAAAGCGAAAAACCGGGTTCATCAGAGAAAAGCATTGGCAATGCCTAACCTACCCTTGCACATCGTTGGCTGTTAAAATTCATTCTCAAAAGTACTCACTTAAGTCTAGAAAAAACATGATGAGATTGTCATTGGCCAAATGGCCACAAGTATACGGGAGGCACAATATTCATGGTAATTACGAACTAAAAGTCAGTCAAGATTCATTCATTAAGATGGTCCTGTAGGATAAAACAGGAAAGGTACTCTTCCATTACAGAAGTCTTTAAAGCAGATCTACATCTTAAAGTCTCAATTCAAGAAACATGATATAGTTTATGGCATCACGCGCCAAGTCAAGTTAGCTACCAGTTACTATATCCGTAAGCCTCTCGCTGGAAGTGAGAACGCGCAGGTTCCAGATCCCAGGACCCGCTTCAACTCATAGTTATCGAGCATGAACTAAAAGAGATACTACTTCACGACATCGTTAAGAGGCGGAAGTCGGAACCAAAAACAACAACAGTCTTGCAGACTCCAGAAAGGCAGTTGTCCAGTGAACTCTCCAGAACGACTCTCCCCAAGTAAGCATTAGTGAATGTTTCCTTCCAGGCATCAATCTGTGTCTTCCATCTCGGCATCAGACTGTGGATTCTCTACCTCGCTGCCACTGCTCATGCCATTACTTGCAGGAAAGTAGTCCTTAACTGAGCTGTCTTCAGTCTTGTACTTCACAAACTTCCACACTGTTGCGTCTTCAGTTCCACAATCTTTCCTTTTCCTTATGCCATTCGCCATCACCTTCATGGAATGAGCAGCAGCCATGAAAGCATTATCTGCTGACTCCATCTCCACGGCTTCTTCATCCTCGCCACCTTTTGTGTCCATACCCTCCTGGTGACTCTGCTTATCAATGAAGAAAAGGTCAGCATCTGAATGACTCATCCTGCTCTGGTCATTCTTGCCCTCATCATGAATCAGCCTCTGCCTTATCTTTGAACTATTCTCTCCAAACACTTCAAGCCCTTGTCTTCAAGATCTACAAGCCACTCTGTGAAAAGCAACCATGTATAACTTCAGCACTCACTCTATTAAAGACAATAACAAGCACCCATTTTATACCTAAAATCGACAGGATCATGTCACGTATTTACTTACTCAGAAAAGCTTGAGGCGTGATAGCAATTGGTTTGCCAAGTTGGTCAGTGCCAGCTTGATGGGCAGCGCACCTAGCGAGGTAACTGGGAATATTTGAAGTCAAGAAGGCGTTGATAAACGATATTGCTCTCCCTTGATCTCCTTTGCGCCTATCACAAAGAAAAATAATTAGAAGAAATTTTCACCAGCCAAGTTAAGGTAAAACCAACTCCTTATCAGTTATCACCTGGCGTCATTGATAGCATCAACAGTTATGACCAATCTTGACACAAAAATAGGAAAAAGGGAACTATCAGCTTGATCAACTTCAGCTCCACTGAGGAATGAATAATCCACCAAAATCAGAGCATCATAAAGGACATCTCTGACCAAGATTTCATCATCAGCACTCTGGGTTATGCACCAGATATCAATATGTCAGTAAAATAACTAATAATGTCACCACAACTAAAATTGGATGAGGTGTGAATAATTAGTTCATTTCTGCTGAATGGTTTTGGCACAATTAACTGCAGCAAACTGAACAAGGACTGATGGAGTCACTATTCAAAGATAAACAAACATTACTATATACTTAATTCAGCAAATCTGAAAACAAACAGAAAATGCTGGTGAAGTTAATCATTAGCAAGGAACTAGCATGGCCTGCACAGCAGTTTGTGTCTAAGATAAGTAAAGACAATAATAGTTGGGTATTAGCTCACGCAGAAGCTTGGAAGTTTGACAGCTCACACTACACAGCATACTCATATGTAGTGATTATTATTTGAAATAGAAGGGCATAAGAAGATCACCAAGGATCAAGATTTCAACCTGTTTGCACATGGCAAAGATGATACACAATTTCCATCCCAATTAAGGCTCCTTGTGGACACATTAACAGCAAAGATGGCATAGTAACACCATCTTTGTGAAATAAAATAGTCCTAGTACTGTTCTCCTCTCTGGGAGCCTTGGCGCAGCGGTAACAGCTGCTGCCTTGTGACCATGAGGTCACGGGTTCAAGTCCTGGAAACAGCCTCTTGCAGAAATGCAGGGAAAGACTGCGTACTAAAGACCCAAAGTGGTCGGACCCTTCCCGGACCCTGCGCAAGCGGGAGCTACTGCACCGGGGCTGCCCTGACTGTTCTCCTCTCTAGTTTCCACAAGATAAGAAAGACCCCTGAGTCCAGGAACAATCAGAGTACATTGGAACAAGTTGCTGAGTTTTTATCGCATACGGTAGTATATGGTAATTAACTAACTCATACAACAGATAGTTGCAACGCCCAAGCAGCCCTCCCATTCCTTAGTGAAGTGATGAGCCTATTAAGTTAATGGTTATTCCTAAATATTTATGATCCTTGCAACTACGAGACACACTCTGAAAATACTAAGTTACAATCAGAATGGTTTATGATGCAGCAAGCAGCTGATGCATACTACTACTAAGTTGCAAGTCTAATGTTGCATGCACAACAACCACTGTATCCCCAAATGGCTCGAGGGTAGAGGAGCACATACCAATAGCGAATAGACAGGCAGTGGAGGGTTTAAGAGCATGTTGAGCAGGACTCCTGTAAAATCAACCAGCAAAATGGAGGTATCACAAAACCTGAAGCTACAAGAAACAAATTAGGGCATTGCCAGCATCAACTCACCGAAGAATTGCTGGTTCTGGAAGACCGAGATAGAGCTAACCGCCCAGATCCTTAGCTCCTTCTGCAGCTCAGAACGTGGTACCCTGCGGCACCCTGCACCTTGAGGCAGAGCCTGAGCAGGAAAGCCTCGGCCACCACCACCCCGGCGAGGAAAGTGACGCTGCAGCCGTCCTTCATGAGCTCCCGCCTGGCCTCCTCCCCGACAAGCGGGAAAAGCACCTGGAACGGGCACCTGTCCCTGGACTTGCGCACGCTCCACACCTTGACCAGCTCCCCGAACCCTGGCAACAGCTTGCCTGCGTCGGCGTTGACCTCGCCACCAGCAGGGCGGCTACTGCAGATGCTGATGTAGCTGAGGACGGCCTCGACGAGTGCCTCAACCTCCCTGCGAGGCTTGGCGGAGTGGAAGAGCTCGGAGACAACGGGAGCGAGGAGCGCAAGGGGCTTCGCGGCGGCGGGGGAGGAGGCAGTGAAGGCGGAGAGGAGGTGGAGGATGGAGCGGAGGTCGTCGGGGGCGTCATGGAAGGTGAGCGCGGAGAAGAACCAGACGGCCTCAAGGGGAGGGTCCGGGTAGGTGTTGAGTAGGCGAGAGAAGAGGGAGCGGAAGTTGGTGAGGTCTGGGTCGGGGGCCGCGGAGACGGCGGCGAGGAAGCGGGAGGTGGAGTCGCGGAGGAGGGACTCGAGGCTGGGGAAATAGCAGGCGGACCCCGTGGAGGGGAAGTCCACCAGGACGCCGCCGGCCATGGCGAGGGACGGGTGAGGATTCGTTCGAATCGGAGAGGGAGAGTAGCCGGTGGAGTTGAAAACCCTAACCCTAGATGAGGAGGGGAGTGAGGTTTCGGGGAAGAAGCCACGCGGTCGAGGGGTTTGGGTTTGGTTGCGGCCTTGCGGGGGAGCTCCAAATGGTAGAGGGCCCTGGGGATTTTGAAGATGCGAGGGAGGGGACGGGTTAACACAGACTGATGGGGCCCAGTAGTCAGTCGCGGCCTTGCAGAGAGGGAGCCGAAGGAAGCGAATGCCTTGTTTGGGCTTTACTTTTCGAACAGCCCAGTAAGACACTACGAAGGTGCAACTCCAAAATCGAGTTACAAAAAAGTCGCTACTATGTCTCAAAAAAACAAAAAGGTGCCACCCCAAAAAGTAGGGTTTCTAAAACCTAGATTTTATCGTCGGACTCGGCGACGATCATCGGTGTAGTCGGCATCATGGAATCCGGCGGAGGCGGTGGTGGTGCCTGATGACGTGAAAACACACGAGTTCGTTGGGAGACCCAAGAGGAAGGTATGAAGCAGTGCAGCAGCAAGTTTTCTCTCGGTAAGATACCAAGGTTGTCAGATCCAGTAGGAGTAAAAGACACCTCTGAAAGTTGATGGTGGCGTCGTTTACTCGATCACCAACGTGGAATCTGCACACAACACAATCAAACTACTTTGCCCCAACGAAACAGTGAGGTTGTCAATCTCACCGCTTGCTGTAAACAAAGGATTAAACGTATGGTGTGAAAAATAGTGTTTAATTGCAGAGAATGAAAAGGAACAATGATTGCAGTTGGTTATATTGTCCACAGTACACTAGTGGTGTCTCTCCATAAAAGATAACTAACATGCTGGGTAAACAAATTACAGCTGGGCAATTGATGAATAGAGAGCGCATGACAATGCATATATGACAAGATGACTACTATGATATTCAATTGGCCATTACAACAAGATACATAGACCGTTGTCTAACTGCATCTATGACTAATAATTCACCTTCAGGTTGACATCTGTGTTCCCCGTTGGTATTAAGTTGCAAGCAACAGATTATTGCATTAAGTAAAGTGCATAATGTAAACAATACAATTATCCTTAGACAAATCATTGTTGTTTTACCCTAGTGGCAACAGCACATCCACAACCTTAGACGTTGCAGTCACTCGCCCAGATTACCGGAGGCATGAACCCACTATCTAGCATAAATACTCCCTCTTGGAGTTACAAGCATCTATTTGGCTAAAGCATCTACTAGTAACGGAAAGAATGCAAGATCATAAATAACATATAAAATAGATTGATAATCAACTTGATCATAGTATCAATATTCATCGGATCCCAGCAAACACAACATGTAGCATTACAATAAGATGATCTTGATCATGATAGGCAGCTCACAAGATCTAAACATGGTAGCACAAGGAGGAGAGACAACCATCTAGCTACTGCTATGAACCCGTAGTCCAAGGATGAACTACTCGCGCATCACTCCGGAGGCAGGCATGGTGATGTAGAGCCCTCCGGTGATGATTCCCCTCTCCGGCAGGGTGCCGGGAAGAGCTTCAGAACCCTCCCGAATTAGGGTTGACGACGGCGGCGGCTACAGAACTTTTCGTAGATGGAGACTCGGGTATTTACGGTTTTCTGGACGAATGCATTATATAGGCGAAAGGGCGGCGTCTGGAGGCACCCGAGGGGGTCACGCCACCCCCCGTCACGGCAGGAGGTGGGGCCGCGCCGGTCCCTGGCGTGGCTGCCTCCTCGGTCGCCTCCGTCTCTCCTTTGGACTCCGTGTACGTGTCGGGAAAATAGAAGGTTCTGTCCAAGTTTCGTCCAATTCCGAGAATATTTCCATAACAGCTTTTCTGAAATACAAAAACAGCAGAAAACAGGAACTGGCACTGTGGCATCTTGTTAATAGGTTAGTCCCAGAAAATGCATAAAATGATATGAAATGTATGTAAAACATGTAACAATTGGTATAATATCAACATGGAACATCAGAAATTATAGATACGTTTGAGACGTATCAAGCATCCCCAAGCTTAGTTCTACTCGTCCTCGAGTAGTTAAACGATAAAAACAAAATAATTTCTGAGGTGACATGCTACCATCATAATCTTGATCAAATAGTATTGTAAAGCACATGTTATGAATGAAGTGATCCAGGTCAATGGTCTATAGTTTGCTAACAAATAGATAATGAGCAAACAACTGAATCATATAAGCAAAAACTTTTCATGAATAGTACTTTCGAGACAAGCATCAAATTTTTTTTGCATAAGAGTTAACTCATAAAGCAATAGATTCTAAGTAAAAGGTATTTAACCAACACAAAGGAAGATTTAAGTTTCAGCACTTGCTTTCAACTTTCAACATATATATCTCATGGATATTTGTCAACACAAAGCAATATAATAAGTACAATATATACTAGCATAACAAAATTGTTGCACCAAAGTTGACACTAGTGTTTGCCTCTGAGATAGAAAGAAGTAGGAAAACTGACTCAACATAAAAGTAAAAGAAAGGCCCTTTGCAGAGGGAAGCAGGGATTAAATCATGTGCTAGAGCTTTTTAAGTTTTTGAAATCATATAGAGAGTAAAAATATAAGTTTTGAGAGGTGTATGTTAATTGTCAACAAATCAGAAAATGGAAAGTACAATATGACCCCTGCCAAACAGACTTTTAAGAGTGGCTCCCATGAAGAACGTTATTTCTACCAGCAAGACAGATCATCCCTCTCTCTCTTTTGTTTACACATGCAGATATTTCACTGTTTGTCATTGCTTGACTGATAAATCAGGGCAAAAATGTGAAGAGAATTAAGCGGTTAAAGTTGTAATTAATTGGGACTAGGCACCTCATTTGCCAGCTCTTTTTGCAAAATTAATGGATAAGCGGATGTATATGCCACTAATCCGGTGGTAAAGTCTGTTTGACAGGTGACATAAAGACATCCACCCCATCCTCAGGAGCTTGGTAAACATTGACACAAAAAGGAGTAATAAAAGTTTTGAATAGTTTAAAGGTAGCACATGAAAAATTTACTTGGAGTGGCAAGGAAATACCACATATAGGTAGTTATGGTGGACACAAATGGCATGGATTTTGGCTCAAGGTTTTGGATGCACGAGAAGCATTCCCTCTCAGTACAGAGTTTAGGCTAGCAAGGTTATTTGAAGCAAACACGGTGTCACACCCCAAATTTATAAACCAAGAAAAACTTAGTTTTACCAGACCCCAAAATTCAGAACCAACAAAAACTTTTTGAAATGTTTTGCTGATGATTGTGTTTTCCTTCCCATTGCTATGTTTGAACTGGTGTGACTTGTTGTTTGAGTTGTTTGACTAGTAAATCCAAGACCCAACCAATATAAAAATATATTAAACTTGGTGATCATGTCATGACAAGAACAAAATATTCCATATATCTCCTCCACTCTAATTTGGACCAACTTATTCTCAAATGATGCTTTGTTTAGCAACAACCAAAATACCCACTCCTTGAGAGAATAAAAGTATTTTCCAAAATTATATGTTTCCAAAAATATGGAGATATATATACTACCTCCAACCTTGCTATTCCCCTTGTATTGGTAGCCCTATTTTAAACTCATACTTTTTGGAAAACAATAAAGGTGGGAAGTGTGTTGCCCATATATTTTAGCAACCCTTTTGAAAAATATCAAATTATGGAGTTGAACTTTTCCTACATTATTCTTGTCAGGATGATACTTGATCACCACCCCACCACTTGTCGGAGTGATTAAAACTTGGTTGAAAAATTTATAAATGATTGTCTAGTGTTGCTTGTTATTTCCTGCCAACTTGATTGCTTGTGTGGTTAATTATTCAAATGTGCTTGAAAACTTTAGAACACCCCTGACAACAATTTGGAAGGGGACTTGATTATTCACACACTCCCAATAAAAACACTAACTAAAAGAAAAAGGTCTTATTTAAATTTCCCTCCCTATCTACATCTCTATTTTGCTATAACAATTATTTTATTTTATAAAATCCTGGAATGAGATGCAATAATAACCATCTCATTATCATATTACCCTTTCCTCAAAATATCTAATTACAAAGATATTTTCAATTTGTCAAATTCCAAGATCCCTTCTTTAATCTTTAGGGGTTATTAGGAATATGACACAAAAATATTTCAAAGAAATTATTTCTTTTCAACAAAACTTCAGTGGAGTGGTAGTATGATCTTACCCACTTAATTCTTGCAACTTCCCTCTCTCAAATAAATATTTCCAAAAGTCTAAATTCAATATCAAATATCTTCTTTATCTTTTCCAAATCAAGAAATGTGCTATGTTGCACTGGTCTAATAAAGTTCTAAATAGCACAACAAATCTTGATAAACATGTGTGAAACAAATTATGAAAATAAATCAGAAAAATTCAAATTAAAAGCTGATTCACGCATTTCATCGAGCACTGGGTGAACACAGTGGTGTTCATCCCAAATCCGAGAATTTGATCGACAAATTGGAGCTCAAATCGGCGCAATCCCGCGCCATTGTCGATCCCTCTCACTCCTCTCACCTCTCTCACTCGAAGGAGGACGAGAGCGACGTGCTCGTTGACCCCCAGAGCTGGTGTGCGGGCGACGCCACGCCATTGCGCTGTGTCGAGCTGCCGCTCGGGTCACCTCGTGGAGGAGGCAGACGCCACCTCAAAGCAACGCCGCGCCATGTCCACCGCACCACACTCCACCCTCTGCTCCTGCTCGACGAGACCACACCGCTGCAGAAGCTCCCTAGCGTGCACGCCGTCCGTGCCCATACGCGCCGCTCGCCATGGCGGGCTGAGCACGCCACCGAAGCTCGCGTGCCACCCCTGTCCCCCCCCCCCCCCCCCGACCAGCCGACCACCTCTGCAGCACCCCTCAGCTCCCAGCGACCTCCCAGACACCTCCATCTGGACCCCGCACCTCTCCTCCCCTCTCTGTACCGCCGTGCCATGGAGCACCGCAAGCTCCTCCGCTATAAAAACCACCCCGCACCCCCTCTCCTCTCCACACACCGCCACCACTTCCCCCTCACGCTCCTCACACCCGTGCATCGCCAGGAGGAAGAGCACGCCACCACAGCCACCGTGCACAAGCCCGGCTGTGCACTGCCGCACCGAAGAAAAGGTCAATCGCGGCCGCGCCGTGTTGCCCTCTCCCTCTTTCTTCTCTGCACCGTACCCGCACCTCCATTACCCCCGCATCCTCACGCTCTTCTTTCCTCTCTGTTTCAAGCACAGAACCGCCGCCAGATCACCGCCGGAGTTGGAGCACGGCCGAGGCAAAGGAGGAGGTCGCCGCCGACGCCAGGAGCTTCCCCATCAAGCTCCACTCATCTCCCGAGCTTCCCCACGACCTCCGCCGTCGAACACCGTCCTCACCACCGTCCCTAGGCCACCCAGGTACCTCCTCTGGCCACCTCGCCGTCGCCGGAACAGGAGCGCCGCCTGTTTCAGGTCAACGACGAACGCGGGCTCTGTGAGCCGTTCGATCTATGATCAACGGTCACATACCGCTTCGTCTCGTTAAGACACCGACAAGCGGGACCCACCCGTCAGCATTTTAAACTTTTCCAGCGCGGGAACAATTTCCCGTTGAGTCACTGACGTGTAGGCCCCACATGTCATATTTCTCAACATTATCCAAGTCAATTATATTTTCTAATTAAAAATTCCAGAAGGATTTCAGTACTGGTATGCCCTTTGAAATTCAATATCTCGAGTTCTATAAATCCAAATAAATCAAATAAAAATGTTCTGGAAAGCTTATGAAATTGTTCAACCAACAAACTTGGTTTTATCTCATTTAGATAAATAATAAAAGTGTATTAATAAAAATACCACAGAAGGGTTATTACACCAAATTAGTTGTTTCTGGAGCTCTGTTAGTCCAAATGACCTAAATCCAATTTTGTTAGCTTGGTATGGTCATCTTTTAGCTCTCCTAATTTTTGTAGAATTAATTAATTATTATTAATTAATTAGCATCAGGTTAAATAGGAGAAGGCCTTTCTGGACTAAAACTAATATAGAAAATTAATGGTAAATCCAATTGAGCTGAAACCAATTTTGTTAGATCACATTTAGCCAAGGTTAGTCACCCTAAAAGGATTTAATTTCTAAAACAACATAAATTAAATGGTGGCTAAAACTTGAGTAATAAGTTTCTGGATTAAAGCGATTGTGTAGGGAGTTTGATAACTCCAAAGGACCTCAACCCAATTGGGTTGTCTTCTACACATCAGTAGCGTTCTGTAGAATTTTAGTTCATGTTTTTGTGATCAACAGAACACAAGTTATGCAATTAAACATGAATAACTAGGTTCTGCCCTATTTAAGACATCACCAACTAATAGTTAATTAATTTACAAGTAAATAAAAGTGTGTTGCCTTGTGTGTGTAGTAGCTAGGTGTGATGTTTACGAGTGTGTTATCTCATTTATATAGCATGATGGAAAAAGTTTAGTGTTGCATATGTTTATCTAGGAGTAATATCATTAGGGTAGTTATTTCCTAGGAATTCCTAACTTTTAGGAATTGTTTGTGGATAAAATCATTTGTGTGCATGATTTTAGAAATGATGCTTGAACATCAGTAGCATATCATAGCTACTGATATTGTAGCATGTCATCCCTTGCTACCTTTTATTTGGCCCTAGCTTGTGTATAAGTGTTAGACCACTGATTAGTGTAAGGCCCTTGTAAGTGTAGAACCTAGTTTGTTGCTTGAATAATTAGTTTGGTGCTTGTGGTTGTTATCTGTCTGTGCACCACTTGTGGTTTTGTTTGGTGTATTGATTGTTGTTTATTTCCCTGTATGCGACGCTAGATAATAACGCTACCAGAGTGGTATTTGGAGAGAATTGATCGAGGAAGGATGGGATTTTTATTATATTGATCAACAAGGAGAAATCCAGGGACATTATGCTGAAACCAGGCAAGCTACTTCACTGAGCTTGCATCTATATACACCTATTTTGATTCACATGTTTTACGTATAAAGAGCATAAGTGATTTATGTGGTGTTTGCCACTAAAGCTATGATTTTGAAAACCCTTTTCCACAATACAAGTTCATTAGTGAGACACCCGATATAGAGGTGTTAGTAGTGTGCAGTAATTTCTAAATGTATTTGTTTTTTACTCAAAAGCTTCTATGAAACTCTCTTGGTGAGATTACGATCCACCCAAGTTTTGGTTAAAAGTATTTTGCTATGAAAATTGGAAAGGATTTTGAAAGCCTTTTCAAAAGTATACGAAAAACTATTTTGCCACCCTATGTAGAAGTATCAGTTTGTTTATATAAAACTATAGGATGGGAAAAACATTCATTATTCAAAACTCCTTTTTTCAAATCCGTGGATGAAATATGGTATACCGGGATGTCGGTATGGAAGTGGAGAAATGGAGTATGGTGATGTTTATGAAAAATGCACATTGTGTCTTGTACTATGACGACCAACCAATACCTGTGCGACCACACTTACCCACATATGGGCAAGGGCGTAGCCATATAATTTGCTCGTGTTAGTACTGGATGCCTCAATAACGAGGATAACTTCGTTCCATGAGGGGATGGTCTGAGGACCTACCCCCTGACCTGGGTCCTCTTAAGAGAAGTCTACCGGTAGCCGGTATGAGCGTAAAGAAGAAAGAGGATTGAAGGGCTCCCTTGGGTCCGCCGGGCAGAACTACGAGTCCTCACACTTAGTTTCTGAGGATTTGAGTGTCGATGGAAAGTGTCGTAGAGGCAGGGTCCTATACTAGCATGAGCAAAGGACAGACTATGGCCGGGAACTCAACTTCGCATACCTCTGGTATGGCGGGACGTGGCTGACACGATGAGTGACCGGATGGGTGTGGGAAAAGCGTGCTACCTCTGCAGAGTGTAAAACTATTCGAATAGCCGAGTCCTCGGATATGGACAGTTGGAAAGAACTGCTGGGTTCTATGTGCAAGTTTTACAAAGTTTGAGATTTGAAACGAAAATGGAGATGTTTTGTGCAACTATACCGAGGGGGTGGTATGAAGTTGCTGGAAAATGAGTGACCATGAAGGGGCTATGTTCGGAAAAGGAGGAGTTTTGGAGAAATGGACAAGATGGTGATTTTCGAGAAAAAGGTTTAAAAAGACTTCTTACCTTTTTAAACAAAGATAGTGAGAAAACTACTTTCCAAAATGTTTTGTCTTCAAGATTAAAGATCTACTCTTCCCTTTTTCAATAAGGATATAGAGATGTTTTTCTAAAAATAAAAGTCTTTTAAAATTAAAAACTAGTGCATGTTCCTGTTGGGGTAGTTTGCGAGTACAATCAAATGTACTCATATTGGTTTTCGTCCCTGGCTATTGTCTTAGCCAGATTTTAAAGAGGAGCAGTTCGAAGAAGAGGAGTTCACTGGCGTCTTTGCGAACTAGGGCGCTTCCCAGTCAGCTGCCTGTAGGGTTAAGGCTAATGACTTGGGCTCCACGTTGTTTGGTGATTCCGCTGCCAGTACCGGTTGAAGCTAAGGACTTCAATCAAGTAAGTATGTTTATTCGGTATTTATGGGTGTTCTGTGATACCAATTCGAGTTATGTGCAACAACAGACTGATCACGGGATTGTTGCAGGAAACATAACGAGTATCTCGGATAACTAATCCGGGGTCCTCACACACGGATATCAACCGGTACAACAAGACTCATATGAAAACATATTGCAAGCATTATAAGACTCTACACTGTCTTCCTTGTTAACCAAACCCTTTTACTAGAAAATATCTAGACCTTAGAGATACCAATTATACAAACCAAATTTCAACAAGCTTTATGGTAGTTCTTCACTACTACTTGATAACTCAAAACAATTGACAAGTATCAAATTATCCAAGACAGTGATCTACAAGAATATGTAAGTCTTTTCCATTATAATATCTACCACATGCCGCATTTTTTGTTCCAACCAAACACCAATCAATTTATTTCAACACAAACTTTCCAAACAATTATAAGCGAAGCAACAGAGTATTTTCTCTAAAAGAACTAACAGCTCTGAACAAGAGATGCATGAAAAACAGGATCTAAAAGCATAACAATGCTAGACAAGAATACTCAACAAGTATAAGTGAAGAATAGGAGTATTCAAATGAAAAAGCGGAGCGTGTCTCTCTCCCAAACAAGATTGCTAGGATCCAACAAGTTGACATCGGAAAAATAAAATAACAATGCGAAAATAAAAAGCACACAAACGCTCCAATTACAGCACATATGATGTGAAAGAATTAAAATATAGTTTCACTAGAGATGACCTGATAAGTTGTTGATGAAGAAGGGGATGCCCAAGGCATCCCCAAGATTAGACGCTTGAGTCTTCTTGAAATATGCTGGGGTGATCCATGGGAGCTTCCCCAAGCTTAAGCTCTTCACTCTTCTTGATCACATTATATCATCCTCCTCTCTTGACGCTTGAAAACTTCCGCCACACCAAACTCAGAGTAATTCTCATTAGAGGGTTAGTGCACAATCAAAAACTCACATGTTTTATAAGGACACAAACATGACCATTACTTTTTAAACATTAGCTACTGCCACTGATGTTATGTGAAGCTCTTCCACCACAAAAGAATTCCACTCAACACTAGTAAAAAAGAGAATGCAAAATAAAAGACAGAATCTGTCTAAAACAGAACAGTCCGTAAAGGCGAATTTTTCGAGGCACTTACGTTGCTCAGATCGAAAAACCCAAAACTAACGAAAGATGCGTACATATCTGAGAATCACGCACAAAAATTTGCAGATTTTTTCAATTTTCTGGCAATTGTATAAGAACAAAACGGTGAACAGCAAAAATCTGTTCCTGCGCAGAAATCCAAATCTAGCATCATCTTTCTATTAGAGGCTCTACTTGGCACAACAATTAGAAAAAGTAAAGATACAAAGAAGTTGTTACAGAAGTAAACAGCACCTTGACACAAACTGAAAACAAAAGATAATGGGTTGCCTCCCAAAAGAGCTTTCTTTAGTGCCTTTTAGCTAGGCTAGAAGATTTCAATGATGCTCTTGTAAGAATAAGAGTTGAAAAATAAAATAGAGCATCAAGAGGCAAATATCAACACATTTAAGTCTAACCCACTTCCTATGCAAGGAATCTATACCTAATAATAAAAGCATTAAGGTTTCTTCTCGTACGTCATTGAAAATACCCCTAAAGTTAGAAAAAATTACCCACCACTGCCACCCATATGTGAAAAAAACGTTTTGTTTTAGACAAACGAACGGATCCCCACGAGGCCACGACCTGAACACCCTGCGCCGCCCCAGCGAAAATCGATCCCGACTACGTGCAGCAAATCCGTCTCCACTTCCTACATCAACCCACGATGTAGGATTGTTACTTGCCCCGATGCCTCATCGAGCAGAAACAGTGTCCTGATCAGACCCGACTTGGCCTCTTCTCCTTGAGCCTTTAAATTTGGGGAGATCGATTGCGCTGCATCAGAAATTTAGAATCGAATCTTAGGATCCAAGAATCAAGCGTTCCAGCACGCAAGTTAGCAAATCGACGAGAGATCAAGCGAGAAGCCGAGAACAATGGCGGCGAGCACGGTGGACAGAAGCAAAGTTGACGAGATCTTGGCCCTCGCGCGCGCTGAGCCCTCCGAGCTTCTGTTTGTACGCAATCCTGACGATTAAGACGATTACGAGGCAACTTCTTCCTCACAACAGCGTGATCTCGACGATTACGGGGATGTGCCGCGCAGGTCGTAGCATTGGCGTCGAAACATGGCAGAGAGGGAACGCCCCTGCTCCGTCGTGTTTACCTCGACGCCCTCCTCCGTAGCGCCCGCGACGACAACTGCCCGGACATCCTCTCGTGCCTCCGCGACGTCGTGGACGCTAAGAACCGTACCATCAGTATGTCCATGGCATGCAAGCGCGCCCGCGCTAGGCGCCTGCACGAGGACAGCAAGCAGAGCAGCCAGAGCGTCACCGCCGAGTGCCCGAGTCGGCCCAGATGTCACGAACTGCCCCAAGCCTCGTCCTTTCGTAGAGCGCCCGCGACGTTCGAGACGACACCGACGACCACGGCGTCGTCGTATTGGTTGCCCAAGGAATGCTCTCGGTGGCCGACGCTTGCTGCTTGGTGGATGGAAGCTATCTGAAGCGGCTGATGGAGAAGTACCAGAAGCTCTCTGTCTCTGAATCGAATGAAAATATTGAGCTGATCACAATGCGCTACAGCATGGTAGAACGGTTAGGCTTCAAAAAGTTTATGGGATACCGAGCATTGGCTTAGTTCGTGTGCTTTCGAGAAGAGTCTAGGTAGCACGCTTCAGATGTTTAGGGGATCGGACACCGCGGAGTGGATTCACAGGTAACTACAGTTTATGGTTCTTGCTATTGCCTATCAGGATGGTAAAGTATCATATATCCCATGCCAAATGTTTAGTTCTAAACCTACTGTCTCAAATGTTCTCAAACATTATTTTTCTTCAGTTGATACGGTACAGTTTCAAGATAAAAAGGAAACCAAGAAAAACATGTTTTTTCTGTAAGATTGTGGCACATAGTATTATGTTGGTGCATGAATATTTAGACTTCGGAAAGAGTTTTTTCATTCAATTATGTTTTGCAGGCAAAAAGCTTAAACTTTTTTCTTCTACTTTGAAGTATTCCCATAATAGACTGCAAAGTGCATTGTCGTATTAATCAATTAGCTAAAACGACATATTTCTTCTCTCTCCCGTTGCAACGCACGGGCACATTTCCTAGTATTGTAATAAAATAAATTATTGAAGCATAAAACAACTAGCATAGAAAGACGAAACAAATGCAACTTCAAAACTTTCAACATAAAGAGAGGTGTTTTAGTAACTTGAAAACTTTTACAACCATATTTTCCTCTCTCATAATAACTTTCAGTAGCATCATGAACAAACTCAATAATATAACTATCACATAAAGCATGCTTTTCATGATCTACAAACACATAATTTTTATTAAGCTCTAAAACAGTGGGGTCATTAAACCCAATTTTGACAATAGTAGTATAATAAATATCATTAGGCAATATAGGACCATCATCAAGAGCATTATCATATATAACATTAGGAAGCACATTTTTACTTTCTGCAATTTCCTCTTTTACTTGAGTCAAGGAGCTTGTTACTTCAAATTTATCAAAAGTAGATATTTCAATAGAATCATGACATTTAACAATATAGCATTCTTCCTCCTTAGGTAGGCATGGAGGGTAATCATATAATGTAAGAGTTAAAGAGTTACTATCTTTAGGAGGTAGATCCTCCTTTTGTTCATCACTCTCTTACTCTTTTTCATCCAATGAGATTTCAATTCCAGCAATTTCTTCTCCCACAGGTTCCTGAAAGGTAGCAAGTTGTTCTGGAGAATAAGTTTTCTCAAAAAATTCAGTGATATAAGGATTATCATTGTAATATTCAAGGCAATAACCAAGTATAGCATAATTCTCAGTTCTACAAGGAGCATCATCATCTTGAATAAAACCAACAATTTCATAGGCACCCTTAAAAACAACAAATTCTTTAATTTGTTCAAGATTATCAAAGTCATAGTTTCCTTTAGCATAAGCAGCCAAGATTTCATTATCATCATAATCACATTGGAAAGGGAGGTGTTTATGCCTCATACAGCAAAAACATTCATTAAAGCACCAGGATTCATCATAAGTAAATCACAAGTTTCTAGCAAAACAATTCAATTTATATATTTGTACCCATAAGTGTTTCCCTTTTTGAGACAAGCGGTATTCCTTATAGTAATTCTGTTGTTCCTCCGTTAACCCACTTAGACAATAAGATTTTGTTTCAAAGAGAAAACCCATTGATAGCGAATAAATAACTTGACATAATAACAAACCAAAATAAACTAAATGCAAGAAACTAATTTTTTTGTTTTTTTGATAGATAAAAGCAAACAAGACAAGATAAAATAAACTAAGCAAGACAAAAACAAAGTAAAGAGATTGGAAGCGTGAGACTCCCCTTGCAGAAATCCTCTTACTCCCCGGCAACGGCGCCAGAAAAAGTTGCTTGATGACGTGAAAGCACACGTTCGTTGGGAGACCCCAAGACGAAGGTATGAAGCAGTGCAGCAGCAAGTTTTCCCTCAGTAAGATACCAAGGTTGTCAGATCCAGTAGGAGTAAAAGGCACCTCTGAAGGTTGTTGGTGGCTCCGTTTACTCGATCACCAACGTGGAACCTGCACACAACACAATCAAACTAATTTGCCCCAACGAAACAGTGAGATTGTCAATCTCACCGGCTTGCTGTAAACAAAGGATTAAACGTATGGTGTGGAAAATAGTGTTTAATTGCAGAGAATGAAAAGGAACAATGATTGCAGTTGGTTGTATTATCAGTGTAAAGGAATGAACCGGGGTCCACATTTCACTAGTGATGTCTCTCCATAAAACATAACTAACATGTTGGGTAAACAAATTACAGCTGGGCAATTGATGAATAGAGAGCGCATGACAATGCATATATATGACAAGATGACTACTATGATATTCAATTGGGCATTACAACAAGATACATAGACCGTTGTCCAACAACATCCATGACTAATAATCCACCTTCAGGTTGACATCCGTGTTCCCCGTTGGTATTAAGTTGCAAGCAACAGATTATTGCATTAAGTAAAGTGCATAATGTAAACAATACAATTATCGTTAGACAAAGCATTGCTGTTTTACCCCTAGTGGCAACAGCACATCCACAACCTTAGACATTGCTGTCACTCGCCCAGATTACCGGAGGCATGAACCCACTATCTAGCATAAATACTCCCTCTTGGAGTTATAAGCATCTACTTGGCCAAAGCATCTACTAGTAACGGAAAGCATGCAAGATCATAAATAACATATAAGATAGATTGATAATCAACTTGATCATAGTATCAATATTCATCGGATCCCAGCAAACACAACATGTAGCATTACAATAAGATGATCTTGATCATGATAGGCAGCTCACAAGATCTAAACATGATAGCACAAGGAGGAGAGACAGCCATCTAGCTACTGCTATGGACCCGTAGTCCAAGGATGAACTACTCACGCATCACTCCGGAGGCAGGCATGGTGATGTAGAGCCCTCCGGTGATGATTCCCCTCTCCGGCAGGGTGCCGGGAAGAGCTTCAGAACCCTCCCGAACTAGGGTTGACGACGGCGGCGGCTACGGAACTTTTCTTGGATGGAGGCTCGGGTATTTAGGGTTTTCTGGACGAAGTCATTATATAGGCGAAAGGGCGGCGTCTGGAGGCACCCGAGGGGTCACGCCACCCCCCGACGCGGCAGGAGGTGGGGCCGCGCGGGCCCCTTGCGTGGCTGCCTCCTCGGTCTCCTCCGTCTCTCCTTTTGATGAGGACATGGCTGCTATGGATACATACACGCGACACATTTTCGTGTTAAATGTCAAACCAACAGGACAAGCAACTCCAAGCATCTGTGATGTACCTTACGTACACGGGCATTGCAATGCATGCTGGTGCATGCGCTTCCTTCAAGTCCATGCAAAGATCCAGCTGGTGGGGCCCTATGCATGCGTTCCATCCAAGCATCAAAGCCCAAAGCCCAACAGCTGAACGACGTGCAACCGTAAAACTGGTGCATGAATCTTGACCGTCTATCGTTCAAGGAGGTGGGGCCTAGGGCTAACACATCGAGCGTACCTATCCGGATGGAAGCTGCCGCCGTCGCCGCCACCTTACGCGTCTCCTCGTCCAATAAATAGTCCGTCTTTGTTTAGGTTTAGATTTTGGGGGTTTTGTTTAGAGAGTTTAGCCATTGTGCAACTTTTATTTGTCTACGCTCGTAGCGGCTAGTGCGACCGTCAAGACAATCTTTCGGAACCCCAACTTTCATCTATTGAGATTGTTCATCTAGCATATCCGCAATTTCAGATTGCTTACGCTATTGTTTTCTTGCTTGTTCTTTGATTTGCATGCAGGAAAAGTCCTTCGTGGACAGGTTGATCGTGTCGTTGGCTCGGTCGATAACATCGTGGAGTTGGTTCAGCGATTGCCGTGGATATCAGTCGTGTACGGTTCTCCCTTTACGGTTGGTAGCCGAATCATGAGAGTCAAATCCTCTCCAAATCATAGTTATCCTCTCTCATCGAAAGATCGGGAACCCTAGAACACATCAAGTGGTATCAGAGCTACAGTTGATCGGTGAGAGTCCACCAAAAAGCCAAAAAAAAAGTAGATTAGTTCATCCTGTTACCTATTTTTTTAGCCGCAGCAATTTTTGCATCTAGTTTTTGCATCGTTGAATTTTTCGTTGCATTCATCCTAGATCTAGTGCTGGTTTAGATTAGTTTGGGTTAGAATCATCTACCAGATCACACCATTTTTTTCCCCACCGAAGCAATCACTCGATCTATCTCGTTTCGTCCATACTCTTAATCTCCGCTGCTATTCATCTGTTAATCTGAAAAGTAAAAAAAGAATCAAGTTGATTTGCGTCTGCTAGTAATACTTCCGCCTGATCACGCGCCGCTGTGCAGCATCTGTCTGCCGTGCCGTCCGCCACCCACGTACAAGCACTCCGGCCACGTTCCTGCTGTTTCCTGTACCGCTTTCCTGTATAGCACCCATCGCTGCCAAGCATCACCGCTGCCGATTCACCAGCTCTAGTACCATACGTTCCAGCAGCTTCAAGTTCATCTGATCAGCCCCTAGTTTGTGTACGTCAATCTCAAAAAAAATAGTTTGTGTACGTCTATTTTGCTAGTAACCGGCTTGTTAAAAAAAAACGAGCAAAAAAAAAGGAAGAAAAGAAAAATAGAAAGAAGGAAAGTCTGTGGAAAAAACAAATACAGGCCGGCTTGCATCCCAGTGAATTTTTTTTGGCTGTTTCTTTTGGCTGCACCACACACTTGTCTAATATCCTGCTTTTGAGCTATACGTAATTATCTGTACTTCACTCATACCTAGCTGATTAGAGCTATTTTTTTCTTTACTTTCCGACTTACTTGTTTCAGTATCTTGCTTAGATTGTTTTCTCTCTCTCTCTAGTCGACTACCAGCACTAGTTAGGAGTTTGAACAATTTTTCAACTTTGCATTGCTTTTGCTAAATTGTGCCATTAAATTGTGAGTTGAGGAAACCATACCCAAGATACACTTTTCTACCAATCAGTTTACAGGGTCCGACATTACTGATTCCTGGTTATCGCTCCATCCAATCTCCATTGATAGTTTGAAGCCAACACCAGTGTGCCGATTGCCACCTGTATCATTGGTAAGAACGAGTAAGAATTTGATACTAAACCTGATTTTGTGAGTTTTTTTCCCCACCACGTCCTACTAGTTGATAGGGATTATACTCCTGTGGTATTTCTCTCTTTTGTGCTAACCATGTCAGGAAATGAACTTACACTTGAGGGCCTCACCGAGGACGTGAAGGTCACTAGCGAGCGTCTTGCTCAGCTTGAAAATGCCCAGATTGTTGTTGAAGGGAGACTCAAGGCCATCGAGGATGCACAAGATGTTTCCAATACACACCTACAAGATATCTTGGTCCGTCTTGACGAGTTGCGAGCTGCACCTCCCGTCGACAACACTGCTGCTACTCGGCATTCCACCGGCGGCCCCACTGCTTCACGAGCTCGGCGTGTGGCCTTCGGTGACCCACAACACCCTGCGAGTGCCACCGATACCGGCAACCATGATGAACAAGGAGACAACTATGAGGAGTATGCCGGTGACACCGAGGCTGACCATCGAGTTAACCATAACAACACCCGTGATCATCGACAATTGCGCTTCAACCGTCAAGGTATGGGAAGAGCTCCACACCGACATGAGGTTCGAGGCATTGACCACTCTACTGCTAAAATTAAATTAACAATCCCTGCTTTTAATGGTAAATATAATCCTGATGATTACCTTGATTGGGAACTTTCAGTTGAACAAAAATTTGCTTGTCATGATATTCCTGAAAATCAACGAGTTAAAGCTCCTACTAGTGAATTTACAAACTTTGCTTCTATTTGGTGGAGTGAGTATTGTCGTACTAATGAGAATAACATACCTACTACTTGGGATACTTTAAAACGGGCTATGCGACAACGTTTTGTTCCTTCATATTATGCTCGTGATAAACTAAATGAATTGACACGTTTAAAACAAGGCACTAAAACTGTTGAAGATTATTATCAAGAACTGCAAACTGGTTTATTGCGTTGTGGATTAGTTGAAAATGAAGATGCTATGATGGCTAGATTTTTAGGCGGTTTGAATCGTGAAATCCAGGATATATTGGACTATAAGGATTACAATTCTATCACTCGTTTGTTCCATTTTGCTTGTAAAGCTGAAAGGGAAGTGCAGGGACGACAAAACAAGGGACGAGGAAATTTTTCTGCAGGTCGTAGCACATCATGGACACATTCTCCTGTTGTCCCGTCCACTCGTGAGTCTACGCCGGTTATATCCAACAATGGTACAAGTTCAGCAACAAAATCAGCCACGCAAGAACCCACGAAGAGCTCTTATTCGACCGCTTCTACGGGACGCACAAGGGACATCGAATGCCATGGCTACAAAGGACGCGGTCACATGAAGAGGGATTGCCCAAATAAGCGAGTACTCATTGTGCGAGAAAATGGTGAGTACTCTTCCGCTAGTGATTTGGATGAAGAGACATATGGTATGCTTTCCACTAATCATGCAGGTGACGCTAATGATCCGGAGGAAATATGTGATGCTTCTATGGCGGATAAATACCAAAGTCTTGTCACCATGTGAGTACTTAATGCACGTGAGGAGCATACAGAATTACATCAACGTCACAACCTTTTCCAAACCAAATTTGTTGTCAAAGATCATTCCGTTCGTGTAATAATTGATGGGGGAAGCTGCAATAATTTGGCAAGTATAGAGATGGTGGAGAAGCTATGTCTCACCACTACACGACACCCCCGTCCATATTACATCCAATGGCTCAATGAGTGTGGTAAGTTGAAGGTAACACGTCGTGTGAGAGTGCACTTTACACTTGGTTCTTATCATGATTATGTTGATTGCGATGTCGTACCTATGCAAGCATGTTCTTTACTGTTGGGTAGGCCTTGGCAATATGATAATAGTGTTATCCATCATGGTAGAAAAAATTCATATACTCTCATGTTTGAAGGAAAAACCATTAATTTGTTGCCAATGACTCCTGATGAAATAGTCCAGAACGATAAAGCATTCAACATGGATAAGGGGGAGGGAAGTAACACTAAAATTCAGCAAGATACTTGTACTAGTCACTTAGAGACAACACATAGTATGCTTGCTATAAATTCTGAATTATGTGCATCAAGTGTTTCATCTTCTGATTTGGACACGAATTATTATATAGAAACTATGTGGTGGCGTACAAATCTTTTGTCTAACCCTCATGAGCTAATACCTTTGCAAGGAAATATATATTCTGCACCTGTTTTTGTTTTGCTCTTTGATGGGTTTCAGGTAAATGGATGTCGAGGACGGCTTTGTTTTCAAGGAGGGGAGGATGATGAGGACATGGCTGCTATGGATACATACACGCGACACATTTTCGTGTTAAATGTCAAACCAACAGGACAAGCAACTCCAAGCATCTGTGATGTACCTTACGTACACGAGCATTGCAATGCATGCTGGTGCATGCGCTTCCTTCAAGTCCATGCAAAGATCCAGCTGGTGGGGCCCTATGCATGCAACGCATGCCATCCAAGCATCAAAGCCCAAAGCCCAACAGCTGAACGACGTGCAACCGTAAAACTGGTGCATGAATCTTGACCGTCTATCGTTCAAGGAGGTGGGGCCTAGGGCTAACACATCGAGCGTACCTATCCGGATGGAAGCTGCCGCCGTCGCCGCCACCTTACGCGTCTCCTCGTCCAATAAATAGTCCGTCTTTGTTTAGGTTTAGATTTTGGGGGTTTTGTTTAGAGAGTTTAGCCATTGTGCAACTTTTATTTGTCTACGCTCGTAGCGGCTAGTGCGACCGTCAAGACAATCTTTCGGAACCCCAACTTTCATCTATTGAGATTGTTCATCTAGTATATCCGCAATTTCAGATTGCTTACGCTATTGTTTTCTTGCTTGTTCTTTGATTTGCATGCAGGAAAAGTCCTTCGTGGACAGGTTGATCGTGTCGTTGGCTCGGTCGATACCATCGTGGAGTTGGTTCAGCGATTGCCGTGGATATCAGTCGTGTACGGTTCTCCCTGTACGGTTGGTAGCCGAATCGTGAGAGTCAAATCCTCTCCAAATCATAGTTATCCTCTCTCATCGAAAGATCGGGAACCCTAGAACACATCACCTTTGGACTCCGTGTACGTGTCGGGAAAATAGAAGGTTCTGTCCAAGTTTCGTCCAATTCCGAGAATATTTCCATAACTGATTTTCTGGAATACAAAAACAGCAGAAAACAGGAACTGGCACTGTGGCATCTTGTTAATAGGTTAGTCCCAGAAAATGCATAAAAATGATATGAAGTGTATGTAAAATATGTAACAATTGGTATAATATCAACATGGAACATCAGAAATTATAGATTCGTTTGAGACGTATCAGTGCCACCTCCACTGCGAACGCTTGGAGTGTCGGATCCAACCTGGGCCGCTCCACGGCCTCTTTCAGGCGTCGCCTAGCTATCGCACATACATCTCGTCGGAGTTATTCGTGACGTCGAAGGACTGGGATTCCACTCTCGTCGAACCAATATTCCGGTGCTCAACAAAGAATAAGGAACTGGGTCGGCACTCGTGCTCCAAGTCTAGGCGTTCGTCCCAAATTTGCGAGTTCTCGACGTGCTCGGGAAGGGCCCGCTCCGCCGGCAACATGGCCGTCCCGCCAGGGGCATATGGTGGCGAGGCGCACGTCGCCAGTGGGCAGAGGCGCCAGCGGAACTCATATGAAGTTCATGTGCCAACCATGCAGGAGGCGACATTCCAAAGGCACCGGCCAGTTTTTGCGCTCATACTCTTCTGCTTGCGTCAGCACAGGGTTCACCGCGCACGTCGTCTCCTGTGGGTAGAGGCACCACCAGAACTCATACGAAGAGGGACGGAGACAAGGGGGACGAGCAGGGGTACGCCTCCCCTATGATCAAGCTTTTGTTTGCAATATTAGCTACTATGACTGCTTGATTAGTGTAATTTAACTTGATTATCCCCCTCAACAAGATCACACACACTATTAAGCTAATCCTGCCCCCCCCCCCCCCCCCCCCTTGATCTCAGATCCTGGCTCTGTCCCTGCATACGAAGTTCCTGCGCCAGCCGTGCGGGAGGCGACAGTCCGGCGGCACCGACCAGTTGTTGCGCTCGTACTCTTCCGCTTGCGTCATCAGCCGATGTCGAGTTCGCCACGTGCGGCGACATGCGCAATAGTCATCAGAGCGCGGGATGAGCTCGCCTTGCTAACAGTCCTGATGTGGACCTGATAGAGACTACAAATATCTCGTGTGTCGATCAGGAAAGGAATCCAGTTGTATCACGGCAGAACGGCTCTTCCCGGCTCCTTGTGCTTTCCCGCCCGCATCCCATTGTTGAATGTCTAACTTCGGAGTTTTTAAAAAATGCGAAATGAATCATGGACATAGATTATGTTGTATCTTGTGTACACCCAAATTTCGTCCAAAATTATGACCATATGTGATCTGGACAAAAAAAAAACAAATGAAGTATGAATAGCACATGAATGTGACCATATGTGACCTGGGCAAAAAGCAAATGAAGTGGTCACATACGGTCATATTGTTTTATGAATTTTGTGGGCACAAAAGATATAATATAACCTATGTCCATGAATTATTTCATTTTTTTAAACTCCAAAGTGAGACATCCAACAATGGGGTGCCTCCGCAACTATTGCAAATTGTAGTTTCCCTTCCCCAATCCTCTTCTCCAGACTTGTGAACAACTTGTATCTGTGTTTGTTGCCAATCGAATCGAGAGCTAGAGGAACCCTAACAGGCTGGCTGTCATGTCAAAAACATCCACTAATCTGATCACCGCATATTCAGTGTCATCGATGTCAAAAAATTTTACTTCATTTTGTGCGAGTCAAAATGATCCACAACATGCCGATGGAAAGATGTACGGGATGTCACAAACAATAACAGGCCAACTACTCACACGGCGACCCGGTGACGAAACTATTCTCAAAACCGGCTTCAGGGAGGTAAAGGTATGTTAAGGGGTCAAACAAGATACAGCATCTGGAACAGATTATATGAGATGGACGGTTTTAAATATTGTCCTGACAATCAGAGGAAACGAGAATGGTCACTTTGAAATAGAAATTATAAAAAATAATCAATGCCCCTGTCCTGATGTTACAAGCCCCATGATTCCATCACAACGGAGATCATCCCCTTATCATCCACTGGAGATGCTCCAAAGTTTTCCAAATGTTTCACTAGAATCTTATCTTTAAATCTAAACGAACCTATAGGGGAAAGACAGGCCTTTCCCCTAGAAGAAAAAAATAATCAGAATCAAGCTGCTTCCCGGGAATGATCCAGTCACTTCCTCTTGGACTCTTGGACAGCTCTATATGGAACTCAAAAGAAAAGCATGTGACTGGCTCAAAATACACCATTCTCCAACAACTCCCTGATCTGCCACACCAGGGATAAAACTACTCGCCAGGAGCAGCTAGCAAAAAATACTGTCCCTCTGTTACTTTCCCGTGTTTACGCATAGTACATGTACAAGCTGTTGGCTGCAGCACAGGCAATCAAATTTTCCGCCGGGTGCCATGCCAAATGGAGTAGTTTTGTGCTCAAGTCGTAGGAATTCCCATTGGCATCTATTCCAGTGTTCTCTGCACCTGAATAAGGTTTGCATTATAAATAGCTCTATAACTTAAGTACTTAGCATATTAAGAAACATGAAGCTCACCTCGTCTGACAGCCCTTGTCAAAGTAGATCTCGCAGGCCGTGCAGGATTCTGGCTCTGCCTCCTGCACAAGTAGGAAAATGACAGAATCAAGGAACGGTTGGCACCACAGTATTACATTTGAGTGAACAGGGTCACATAGCAGCATCGGTAATCACCGTAACAATTGATTATACAGGCAAACATAGTAGCAGCTAATATACTAATTTATAACATATGCATCATTTGCTACAGTATAACTTAGTTTGCTTCCACTATTTCTCTTAAAAGAGGAATTACCTTGTAGGGTTTCGAGTTGCTTCAAGAGTCATTACCTCACCATCACCACAATTGAACACCCGGAAAATATTGCTGAAGGAACACAGATCAAACCATTAGTTCCGTGAAGGAAACTAAGTGTACCATAACTGAGCTGAGATAGCAAACTACCTGTAAGAACCAGTTGCTACTCGCAACCCATCTCCACTTTGACAACACTCAAATTTGTCAAAAATTGAATCATTTTCATATAAATCACATAACTGCAGTTTCAAAAAGAAAACGTTAATTAGGGTTGCTCCCAGGAAATATCTTTAATGTCCACTGTCCTCAAAGAAGAAAGAACTATCGATTATTTATCTTCACATGCAAAAGATTACCTTAGGCCTCAGATACTCGTGAACCTGGAATGTCGCAACTGGACCAGAATCCATATTAACATCCCATAGCTGTAACAGCAGATAAACAATCTAAATAAAAAGCACCGAAATAGAACTATTTGCAATGTCATTGCTGCTAGCTTACTGCAGGTACATAACACTTACTTAGATAGTACATGCAGGCATGACATAAAATACTAAGTACAACAAATAATTTAAGCATTGCAAGGAAATAGACAACAGTGATGAGTGAATGCATTTGAAAAAAGTACAGGGTGCAATGCCAATATATATACACGATCACATCAAGCAGAAACACAACATCTGGATCTGTTGAATATCAGCAAATAAAAAAAGCCTCTACAGTACACATGTTAATTTGGTTATGCTGTACCAGAGGTTACAATGTAAAAAAAAGCAGACTGAATTTAAAGTAGTGGCACTGGCACATCACAAGTTTCAGGAAAAGACCTTCAGAGTCATGTAGTCACGACTCAGGATATGTCTTCCATCCATGGAGAACTTTATGTCTGAAATTGAGGCTATGATCTCGGTAAAAAATGATTTTGAACCTGGGGCCTCATGCTGCTCAAAGCTACAAGATTAAACAGCAGTATCAATAAAAGTTAAAAACAGTGCAAAGCAAGATGATCAATTCGAAGCAGAACTGACGAATCAATGCCCACCATTTGTTCTTCTAAACAAAGTACTGTATGTTGAAATATTAAAAATGAGTATCAAACAAAAAGCTCACAGTTTGGAATGAGTATCGCAAAGAGCAGATTGCCGCAGGTCCACAAGTCGAATGGCGCCCTTTGAGCTACTATATGCCAACGTGTTACAGTGAGAAGGATGGAACTCCGCAGATGTTATAACCTCTGCAGATCACACAATTGTGACAACCAGGAAACATGTTATGCAACCCTGTGCCACCTCAAAAACTCAATGAACATGTAAATAAAACAAGGTCAATTAGGATAGACCTCTAACAACCACCAACACGTGTTTGAAGTAAGAACTACACGTCCATCTCATTAAAAGTCAATTTTAGTTCAATTTTTTGTTAATTACATGAAAAGAAAAAATGTTGGCATGATGCAGCACTGCATAAACACATGTAGCTACATACAATATGACTCATCAGCACCAAACTAGTCACATTACTTCACTTGTCAATTGCCGTGGCTGTGTAAGAGGGTACCTTTTTCCAACTAAGTGAGTTGAGGCTTTAAGTGTTTCTCTTCGCAAACCTATAAAGCTATAAAGTATGCCTATAGTGAGCACATTTAAGTTTGTAGATTTGGAAGTTATACCAGTGAGATCCTCCATGTTCGTTGGCTTAACATCGACAATGTTGAAACTCTGATTGCTGATTTCCAAATTCCAAAGATTTATTCGCAAATCATCTGCTGATATGAATGTCTCACCGTCGCTGCGAACAAAGGAACAAGAAACAATGTGTCACTACATAAACCAAGGCTTGACATAAACATGGACAGGTTTCAGCTAAGTTAAATGTATATGATGTTCATGTGTATATATACTCCTAGTGACAAACTGACAGCCTTGAATGAAGATGAGAGATCGTGTATATCCTAGCGGATTATGTTTGTACATGCAAGGGTGGGTGGCTTTAGGGTTTAGAAACTCCTATCATCATAGATGTACATTATGTTAGAATATGTGCGCCCGCACAAAATCATGTAGAAGTATGAACAGAGTTGTGATGTACAATTTGATCATAATTTTGCGTAGAGCACATTATTTTTTTTTGCAGGTGTCACATGTTCTAACATGATGTGCATCTATGATTTAGTTTACTTTGTTGAGCTTGCACAAGTAACTATATCTTAACTCATGCGCCCACCCTAATTGCACAAATATTAGCTCATTAACTGTCTGAAGTATAATGATGCAGCTTTTTACATACAGCACAACCACACTATGATTATACAGACTAAAGTCGCAGAAGTCGTGACACAGCAATGGTACAGCTAGATTAATATATATTTTGCGGAATAACTCGGCTGAACTTTGCTCAAATGATAATGATGTTCCTTGGATGTTAGGGTCGTAATCTTGAAAATTTTGCAGGCCAACTTTATGATGTTAACTACGATACAACTAACTGTTAAACATGAGTAATGACCGAGACCTGTTATTTGAAATGGAATTGATATGGTAGTCATGCGCATGAGCATAGACTCTACGGCAATTTGCGGCGAGACTTGTTTCTTGGCTCGTAACCTGTTATATTGAAAAGGTAGGTTAAATGTAGGCATGTAGCAAATCAAGAAGGTATAGTTAAAATCTGCATAACGACAGACATCAGATATGAAAAATGTGAACCATTTGAAGATCATGTCAGCTCATTAATAATACCAGAAATTAGCACAGTGATAGTGTCTAGCAATTTAAAATTATAGTTCTTCAGACTTGAGTTAAGTACAACTACCACAGGCAGGTGAAGTGAAGGAAGTCCACCAGGCTTTAAATTTCCACCATTTGGAACACGTGTGCTTGAACCATACATAGTACTGCCAGCAGGGCTACCATTTGGAGCAGCATTTAAAGTGTTCATATTCGCCTCAAATATCTTTTTAACCTTCTTTTCTTGTACCTACACAAAGTAGCTCGATTAAGTACAAACCCGTTGTCAGATGCACCACGCATATGATAACAAACATATAAACCTTGAAATGAGTAGGTAGATAAAGTATCCTCAAAATGTATTCAGGAAGAGAAACGTAAAAATGTGAACATAAACGAAAATTAAAATCATCAATAAGTAGCACAAACCACGTGCATGGAGCAAATATATACACCAACCAGAATAGCCTAAAAAATGTCATCAAGGGCAATTTATTCATATTACCACATACAAAGGGTTTTCAAAAAATTGCAAGCTAGAAGATGTGGAACAGTTGACTCTAATAGGAAATTTTCAAAGTTGTTGATCAATGAAGCATACCTTCCAAAACTTTATCGTTTTGTCATTTGTGGACAGGAGAAATGACGCGCCATTTGTTTCTTGGCACCACTTTATCTTGTTAATCTTCTCTTCAATTTCCAAGCTTTTAAGATAATCAAACTATTTCCATGGCAACACCACTTGGTCAAACAGCAGAACTTCAGAAACTAATGCTGACATTAGCAATTATCATAAAGGTATACCTCTGGTTCATGGCTTTGAAACTCGGTTTTGTAACGAAATTCTGGATGTGTGCTGATAGAATAATCAGCTTTCTCAGCCTCTTTTCTAGGGACATGCTAAAGGAAACCGTAGACAGAAAATGCTCAGTCACCGGAGCACAACAATAAATCCCAGAAGTAATATCTTTTATGACAAAAACAGGTCAATTATATACACATACATCTTGGCATCAGCCCTTTCAAACAAAACAACTCGTCCCCCTCTGTCCCCAGTGGCAAGATGATGCCCTGATTTATTGAACTCTATTGCTGAGATTATATCAACTGCAGACAACAATAGAAAAAAAAAATTAAGTTACCATGAAGCCACAACATATAATGGCACTTTATAGTGTGATCATACAAGAAGCGATGAGGGGAAAACATGTATAACATTAGGCAATCATACATACTTATCAATTTCACTAACAAGCACATATACAAACAAGCTTTAAAGCCTAAGAAGCCAAGACACATCTCGGAGAAAAGGTAAGAAGAATAGCGTGCTTTCATCAAATGTTTGCAAGCATTCAGTAACTCTGAAGCAGTATACTGTCGGCGCTACATGTCAGCTGTGAGATCAATTGACAATACAGGCTTTTGAGAACATTGCTATAGTGTGTGCCATGTGTGGAGACTTGTAGAGGCTGTCCTCACAGGGTTTGGTTCTAGCACTGCCTCTGAAGCAGCAGATTGACTATTGATAGGTTTAATTCAGCAGAGCAACTAGACAGTAAAACTGATGTTCAGCATTACCCACTACTAAGTTTGTGTAAACTATGCGCTGCGGAGCAACCTAATGGGGAAAAATGAAGCTTCACAGCGCAAGCATTTGAAAATCCATGATTCAGAAATATGACTATCAGAAGTAGTGATTGAAATTAATAGCGAACAAAGCAACACACAACATTTCAGGTTCTATGCAAAGTTTGACCTTTTAGGCGTATGCCTAGAGATACTACAGCAAGCTAAATTCGGGTTGGCGAACAATAATCAACTATTGATATGAAAATGATCTATTCCAATGCACGTGCCCGTTTATCTGAACACTGCATCAGGTATCAGACAGATTGGAAATTCATTGCGTACTTGAGACAAAATCAGAAAACCAGCGACATACGTTCCAATAGGTATGAATGACTCTGAGGCATCTACATCATGAGTTGCGCATTGGGAATTTTTATCATCCGCTTTGCATCTGATTAATTTTTCAGCTAGCACCCACATCATGAATGTTCCATGCTTATCTCAGGACAACATGCATTGTCCGGCCAACCCCAGTTGCTAACCTACATAGTACATCCATATCTGTCCTTACATAACACATAATCCAACTACGGCGTTCAGCTAGACTCATACAGGACATAGTCTAATGACATTGACTGCTCCCACGAATGATACTGTGCTGTGTATCTGCTAGTCAAAACTAGCTACAGAGCATCAAAAACGGGGTGCATCCCTCACTGATCTGGAAGAGATAAAGCAACACGTCCCCAATACTTCCCAAAGCACCAAGCTTTGGAGGTGGCCAATTCGTGGGTCGATCCGCGCAGGAATCCCCCAGACATCACATCAGTAGCACCCATTCACGGGTCCTAACCTCGTACCGAGCTCGGGAGCAGAGAAGCAGTAAGATCCAGGTGGTGGCAGCGACGAAGAAACCAAAGGCAAGGAGAAGAGGGAGCAGAGATGGATCGATCGGTACCATCCTGGACGTCCTCGCCGGCTCCGCGCTCGCCGAAGACCTGGGAGAACCTCCACTCGAGCGGCAGCTGCGGGGACGGGGCCGAGGCCTCCGCGGGCTCGGGCGCCGCTGCCCCGTTCATCGTGTCCGGCCGCTGGATCGGATGCGTCGGCGTGGGCGCGAGGCGGGATCGGTGGCGGGGTTCCCCAACGAGAGAGGGTGGGATGGGAGCGCGATGGTGCTGCTACGCGGCGGGTGTGGCGAGGCCGGCGAGGGTTTGGGGTTTCATGGGGGGCGAAATGGCCAATAAGAAAGGGAGATTGGGAGAGGGGGGGGAGGTGGTGGTGGGGTCCGGATACGACGACAACCCAGAGGGAAGGGAAGCAAAAGAAATTGTTTTTCCTCATCATCTCCTCTCCCGATTTATGACGCGGTCATTCATGGCGTCATCGCGTGCCCGGAGCTGGCTCGTTCACCGTTCACCCCTCCGCCGCCGCGACGAGGAGAAGGGTCTCGCTCATCCATACCGGAGTCCGGAGCGTGCAGCGACACCGACACACACGGCGGAGATTTTGCACAAGTGTGCTGCATCTTTCGCTGGGAAGCTCGTGGAAAATGACGATACGGACTCTCTGGGAATGATTGTCGCGCGGAGGTACGCAGTTGGTGGAATGGTGGCGCGGGAGGCGGGATAGTGGGACGCTGATGCGATGGCCGTTGTATTTTTGCTCGGGGAGCTAGAGCCAAGCTTGTGGGCTGGGAAAGCGGTCGTCAGATGTCACCATCGGCGGCACGCTGCTGCAGTAGTACTCTATTTGTAGCAAGAAAAGCGATTCGTCTGTCGTGGTTTTTTTCTAAAGTATTTTGGCGGTTAAATTAAATAAGCGTGGTTTGCAGGTAGGTTACAGCTATCTCTGAGTACGATGTTATTACCACGTCCTGTGACGGAAACAACGTTTTGAGACCCATGACATCAATCCGTTTAACCAAACACCACCAGGAATCTCATGTCAGCTCAATCCTAATCTCTTGTTTGCTCTTAGGTGATGCAATCGAGCTTGGGGAATGAAGATTTAGAGCAGCATCCGCAAACTACCTAGAGGACCAATGGGTCCGGGCACAAAACGGCCACAGCGGCACACTAAGGCTGGTGCCAGTGGGGGCGGTAGGGCGGGCGATACCGCCCGGGTCGGGGCGGGAGCGAGGCGAGAGGCGGGCGGGACGGCAGCGGCGGGCGACGGATCCATCGCCCGGCGACGGGGGCCGCTACCGCCCCGCTGTCGCCCGCGTTGGCGGCGAGAGGGCGGCGGGAGCGGGCGGGAGGCGGGCGACGCGATGGCGGGTCGGGGCGAGAGCAGGGCGAGAGCAACGGCTAGCTGACGTGGCGAGCTCTGATTCGTCCACGTCAGCTAGCCGTTGAGGTATCCGTTGCAGCTTCAAAAAATTCGAAAAAAAATTGCAAAAAATTCCAAATTTCATCCCCAACCCCCTATAAATACCCCCACCTGGTTTCACTCATTCCACACCCCACTTCATCTCATTTCTCTCTTCCACTCTCCATTTCCACTCCTCTCGACGCCATGTCTTCGTCCAGCAGCAGTTCGAGCGAAGGAATGCAGGGTGCTATGATCGATGCATTCCAAGCGGAGTACGAGGAGGCGATGCTCAACCTCCAGGCGGAGTCAAGCCGGACGCGACGCCATCGAACGTTCATCAGGCGTGATCGTGCTGGTGCCGCCGATCGGCTCTACGAGGACTACTTCGCCGACAACTGTACTTATCCTCCGAACTTTTTTCGGCGAAGGTATCGGATGAGGCGAAAGCTTTTTCTAAGCATTGTAGATAGATTGGGTGAATACTCTCCGTATTTCACCCAAAGAGTTGATGCTCTCAACCGTCCTGGTTTTACTCCCCTACAAAAGTGTACTGCGGCTTTGCGCTTGTTAGCTTATGGAGCCGCTGCGGATACGGTAGATGAGTGGCTAAAGCTAGCTAGACAAACTTCATCAGAATGTCTAGAGATGTTCTGTGAAGGCATCATTCACTGTTACGGGGAAGAGTTTTGCCGTCGACCAAATGTCGCGGATACTCAGCGTCTCCTAGCGAAAGCCGAGGAGCGTGGCTTTCCGGGAATGCTAGGGAGCATCGACTGCATGCACTGGCAGTGGAGGAACTGCCCAGTGGCGCATGCCGGTCAATTCACAAGGGGAGACATCAAACACCCTACCATAATCTTAGAAGCCGTTGCATCGTATGATCGTTGGATCTGGCATGCCTATTTTGGAGTGGCCGGGTCCAACAACGACATCAACGTACTGAATCAGTCGACGTTGTTCACTGATGTGCTTAGGGGAGAAGCACCCGTAGTGAACTTCACGGTGAATGGACACGAGTACAACAGGGGTTACTACCTTGCCGACGGCATCTACCCCTCCTGGCCGGTGTTCATGAAAGGTGTTACTCTTCCACAAAGTGAAAAGCATCGGCTATTCACAACTGCTCAATCAGCTTGGCGCAAAGATGTCGAGTGTACCTTTGGAGTGCTCAAGTCTAGGTTCAACATTATAGCAGTTCCCGGACGCTCCTACTCGCAGCATACTCTTGGGTTGATCATGCGTGCATGTGTCATTCTGCACAACATGATCATCGACGATGAGCGTGGTACCAATTTGGACGACATCTATGAGACAGTTGCGTCCAATGTCGGGCCGGCGATCCACAACAATGCACCACCAGGCCTAGCAGCCAGGATTCAGATGGACAACGAAATGAGGGACTCACCGATGTATACACAGCTCCAGCAAGATTTGATTGAGCATGTGTGGGCAAATAGTCATGCCTAGATTATGTAATTTTTTAATTTTTTATGTAATTTTTTTATTTATATGTAATTTTTTTATTTACTATGTAATCGGTAATATTTTTAGTTGAATAAAATAATTCTATTGCATTATTTTGAATGTCTAAACAAAAGCGAGTGAAATAACTAAATGTGAAAAAGAAATGCTGACGTGGAGGAGAGAGAAGCTGACGTTGCTACAGCCTGCCACTACAGCCCGTGCACTGGCACCGTGAGGTGAGAGTGAGGTGAGAGTGGGGTGAGAGTGGGGGTAAAAGCTGACGTGGCGGGGCGATAGTGAGGCGGTGCACTGGCACCAGCCTAAGTGTCCGGACTGAGCCTTTTTTGTCTGGCATCCCCAACCCACACTTCAAACTTGGTGGCCTGCTTGGGACACCGGACACCACCCGGACACGTCTTCCGACATGCGGCCCCCCTTGTCATTGACACGAGCGCATAGGTCGGTTGTCATTTTCCCCTCCTATCCTCCAGTTTTCTCCGATCGTCGATTCGCTCCATCGTCGCCCGCTCACCGTTGCAGTCAACAACTAGGCTTACTCGCCGTTGCACGTCGTCGCTTCATGTCCTCTTTTTGTGTCGCCACAGCTTCTGCCAATGGCGGCGCCTCTTCCTCCCTGCCGCCCCGCACGAGGTGTTCGGCCATTTGCCAACTATTTTATCTATTTGATTCATTGCCTACTTTCATTGCTCCATTCTTGTCCAGTAGGCTATGTATAACGACAATGAGATCGTGTTCATGGAGCGTCACCCTTGCAGCCGACGTTTTAGGATGAAGAGGAAAGTGTTCATGAAAATCTTGCATGGTGTTTGTGTATGATGAGTACTTCGAGCTGAAAACGGAATGCACCGGTTTTCTTGGATTCTCATCCATTCGGAAATGGACGACTGTCATACGATGCCTTACATAGGGAGTTCCCGCATATTCATTGGATGATTACCTCCGTATATTTGAGTCCACAACTGTTGAAGCCACATACATGTTTTGCAACAGGTGGTGGTAGTGTTTGGACCCACCCAACTGTCTTAGGGCACCAAGCGAGATAATTTCCTGAAATGGTTGGGAGCATCGATTGCGTGCATTCGAGATGGAAGAATTGCCCATTTGTTTGGCAGGGGATGTATAAAGGAGGACATCATGGAGCATGTAGTGTTGTACTTAAGACTGTGGCAGGTTATGATCTGTGGATCTGGCACGGATATTTTTGGAATGGCCGATTATCACATTGACATCAACGTGTTGCAACGCTCTTCGGCGTTTTCCAGACTTGCTGCTGGATAAACTCTGGAGTGTAACTATGTGATCAATGGCCGTGACTACGACAAGGGACACTACCATGCGGACGTCCATTTTGCAAAGAAACAAGAGTGTACGGGAAGATGTGGAACGGGCATTTGGTGTGCTCCAACCCGGGTTTGCAGTTGTCTGCTACCCTTCTCTATCATGGTCGCTAGATCAGATGTGGGAGATCATGGATGCATGTGTGACCATGCACAACATGATTATCGAGAGTGAGCGAGGTGTGAGGATGGTGTTAAATGAGCCATTTGACTACAAGATCCTTCTTGCCGAGCCACACCAAGGCGTGTCAGTCGAGTTTGCTGATTTTCTTGCCACACATCTACAAATTCGTGATGGAACACCTCACGAGCAATTTTAAAATGATAGTGTCACGCACTTGTGGGCGCTCAGAGCACACGAGTGGTCAGATTGCCACGTGTTGTTTTCTTATACTCGCCGAATTTGAATTGTTGTAATAACTTTATTTATTGCAATGCTTTAATTAGTATTGAACTATGTAATAAGTTTTATGTTATTTATAGATAGAAATCTGAAATATTGATTTAAAAAATGATCAAAAGTGGATATCGACGGACGTTCAGGGGTGCCGCTGCGGGCAACACCCCACATTGGTCCGAACATGTGTCCGACAGCCCCCAAAGCGGACATATTTTTGGGGGTGGCGCAAAGAATTTGGGGGGGGGGGGGGGGGGGGGTAGAGTAAACGAAAAAGATACTTTCATCTATAATGGATAAACGTTTCGGATGATCACGGGAAAACCGTCTTAATTTGTCATTGTTCTCTCACTACATGCAACTCGATGAGTTCAGTGTGTCGAGAGTGCTATTTTCTTTCCTCTCATCCTTGTAAAAAAAAAAAGCTATCCTATCGATCGACACATACATATGCCATATGAAGTCAGCTATGTTGTCAACGTGTAAGTAATCATAATTCGGCACCTCAACTAAAAATCATTGAAACTGAAACTTAAAACAAGAGATTGTGCAATATTGTTGTAGCTAGTGAATCTCGATGTGAGACAGTTTCCACATAAATTTATATAGACGAGGAAATGGATAAGAGAGAAAAAAACATAAGATTAATACGCAATAAAAAAACTCAAGGCTTTAGCAACTAGACAAGAGAGAGAAACCCACATACACTTTCGCTATTTAATTATCTACTGTTTTTCTTTTCATCAAAACTCGTTTTTTTTTCATTATATACATCATAGACAGATTGGGCCACTTACTTTTTTGTGCTCCATATGTTGCATAAATTACAACACATGTACACACTAGTATGTACATGTAAATTAGTAAACTACCAGCGCACTAACAATTTAAATTACATGTATATAGATTGTTAACACTGGTAACACATACTATATACATTCATTTATTATATGGGTATACATGTAAATTAAATTACGTGGTTATACATTCTAATTACATATATATTATATATACTGTAAACTACATGTAAAATTATGCCTTCTGATGATAAAAGAAAACAGTCCAATGTGCATGTGTCATCTTATGACGGGAAGAAATTTGACTCATGACAAATTGGAAAACAGTGACTGCCTAATAGATTCTCAAACATATGATATTTATTCCCATCTCCTTCTCACAAGTTCACAACCAGCAAGCAATCCTAGTCGTGCATGGCATTTTCAGCAGATCAACTCACAAATCCCAATCCAGATGCAACAACAGTTTCAGAGTTCAGATATCCCTCTCTCACTTATTCAGCTACTACGGAGTACATGCTATATTCAGATCTGCCAGTTGAAGGCAACGGGGCTCCTGGCACGGTGCTTCCTGTTCTCCCAGGAAATGTGGCCGAAGTCCCATGTCCCGGCCTGCCTCACCTTTCCTCGCGACTGGAGGCTGAACTCCACCGTGTAGCTCCGCTTCTCGTTCTTCCCCTTGAACTCCAGCGTCCCGGCGTCACGGTCACGTGCACGTCCTCCGGCACCGCGAACGTCACGTTGTACGTCTCCGGCTGCGCTGATACCTTGGTCACCGTCCTCGTTAGCTTGCGGATGCCATGGTTGCTCCTGTCGAACACCACTACGAACGACGGGTAGTTGAGGTTGGCCACGCCGCCGAAGATCCTCCTCGCGCCGCACCCGGTACTCATCTCCGGCACGAACTGCTGCATCTGCTCACCGTGTAGTTGAGGCTGCAGAGGAAGTCCGCGTAGTCCTGCGTGCCGGCGTTGTACACCAGGCCGGGGTCCATGGCGAGCCGCGGGAGGACGAGACCCGCCCCGGCAGCCAGCGGCGTCGCGTCCATCACGGCGCCGAAGATGGTGCCGCTGTCGACGATGTCCCTGCCGTTCTTGTCGAGCGGGCCGGCGGTCGTCATCAGTGCCGACCGCACCATGGCCGGCGTCCAGTCGCCGTGCCTCTTTTTTATCAGCGCCGCGGCGCCGGCAACGTGCGGGCAAGCCATGGACGTCCCGGAGATTATGTTGAACTCGACTCGCCGCGGGTCAGTTTCCGAGCCTGACGGCGCCGCGGCGCCCGACCAGGCGCCGAGGATGTTCACGCCCGGCGCGACGATGTCCGGCTTCAGGATCTCCGGGGCCAGCAAGCTCGGGCCCCGCGACGAGAACCCCGCCACCATCGGCGCCCGGTTCTCGCCAGTCGCCGTCTCGCAGGCGAAGGTGAACGACGCCACCGGGTACGGCGAAGACGACATGTAGTCGTCCAGCTTCTTGCTGGCGGTGTCGCTGATCATGACACCGGGGAGTGTGAAGGTTTGGGCCATGACGGCGTCCCAGAACCTGTCCATACTCTGCGGGGACACCATCCCGGCTCCGCCGGCTCTCTCCACGTGGAAGCCGGTCCCGGCTCCTGCCATCCATGAACACACCACCACCTTCCCCATGACACTGTCGGGCGTCAGGTCATCCTGGGTGCAGGAGCTGTACACCAGATGGACCATGCTCGTTCCCGTGGACTTCATGGTGTACAGCGACTGTCCTGTGAGCACCACACCGTTGCCGAGCCTGAGCTTCGCCGGGAACACCCGGTCCGTGGTGGCGGCGCCAACGGTGGTCATCCATGGCGCGACGTTGGACACGGAAGACGCCTCGGGACCGCTGTTGCCACCGGCGAGGACGACGAACACGCCCATCCGCTCGGCGCCGAACGTGGCGACGGCGATTGGATTGTCGTAGAAGGGTTCGTCCGCGGCTCCCCCGATGGAGATGGAGATGAGGTCGACGCCGTCCCACACGGCGGCGTCGATCGCCGCGATGAGCGACGATCCATGGCACCCCATTACTGGGACGCACGCCTTGTACATGGCGATCTTCGCATTGCGCGCCACGCCGCTCGCCCTCCCGCCCGCGAATCCGTACAGGTCGGCCCAGGGGACCTCGGCGCCGGCGGCCGTCGACGCCACGTGGGAGCCATGTCCCTCGAAGTCCCTAGGGCTCGGGTCATTGTAATGCGGGATCGGTAGGTTGACGGTGAAGGACTTGGCGCCGACGAGCTTGTTGTTGCACGATAAGCTGGCATTGAACCCCTTGGCGTCCACGCACTTGCCCCTCCATGTGGGACGGACGGGGCCGAGACCGGTGTCGTTGAAGCTGGCGCGCTCCGGCCAGATGCCGGTGTCGATGATGCCGATGATGACGCCGTCGCCGAACTCCGAGTCCGGCCACGCGCCAAAGTCGTCGTGGAGGCCCATGAACCAGGGCGACCTCGTGGTCTGGGTGTGATACACCCTGTCCTTGTACACGCTGGTCACGCCGGGGACGGCCGACATGCGCCGGGCCTCGCCGTCGGTGAGGCGAACGGCGAAACCGTGCATCACGGTGCCGTAGGTGTACAGGATGCGGTCGGTGATGGTTGCACGAGGGGAATAAGTGTCCACCATGGACGTGTACCAGTGCTCGAGGGTGGCGAACTTGGATGGCTTGGCCAGGTGGTTGGTTTGGACGATGTAGGTGTGGTGCGAGCTCGAAGGACGCTGAGGCTTGAGCTGTGCAATGGAGTTCTTGGGCTCTGGGATGATGGCGGTGTGTGTGGACTGGACAAGGACGAGAGCTAGTAGCGAGTAGCGCAAGAGGATGGAGATCATGGAAGCCATTGTTGATGTGTGTGTGAGTGAGCGAGGTTGTGGGGAGGAATGCATGTGTGTGGTGATGGGTTTTATAGAGCTTGAGCTCGGTTGGGCTATCTGTGTAGACAAAGAGTTTTCATTCTGTGTCAAGGGTGTATACTTTGGCACTCGACATACATGCGTCTTCAGCAGGAAAATGTCTTTTGGAAGTTTGCAGCCATTGATGTGCTTGCGTTGCCATGTTAAGCTATCATCATGGTGGCTCGGCAAAATGGATGTTTCAAGTGGATTTCTTCCTGCACAATACTCGGCTAGTGGAAGCTAAATACAGCAATGAAACAAACTTGGTGCTAATTTCGATTTTGCCCGGGATAATTTGGATTCTGGACGGTGATGAAACGGCCTTCCAAACCAAACAAGGAATGAAACGGCCTCCACTATCCTTTTGTCTCCACCCTGGTACACTAACTGAACACACCACACATGCAAACGCCACAATGTTTCAGTTAACATTCTTGCTTTGTACGAGGCAGAGTACCTGCAATAGCACATGATGGCAGGCAAGGCAGTTTCAGTCCTAAATACAGATACCAAATGTTTCACTACAGCTCCCATGAAATTAGTTAAATACAGTATGTATCAGTCATCCAAAACAGAGACCTGCGTCAACATTCACATGCCAAGATGTAAGTAAACCATGGCTGAGTGTGCAGATGGATTCTAAATTATATAATGGGTATTCAACGCAAGATTTTGAATTGTCTCGAATGATCCGATATGCTACATTCACAGTTACAACTTACAAGGTATTGGACATCAATTCACACAGTTATGTGTGATCATTACAGGTTTCTACGTACGTGCTACTTTCGTCGTCTAAAACTTGTCCAGACTATACAGTATAAGTGAACTGAACATGCCTCTAAATCTGTTTCCACTTGTTAGGAACTCCACATAACAGGCCACTGGTGATCAAAGCTCTCCAGAGGAAGTACTACCAGCAAGAGCTACACAAGAAGAGGCTCCACTAGAGAGAAGGGACTTGTGCCGTGTGTCTGGGATGTTCATGGTATAAGCTACTATGGCTGAAATCAGCAAACATGCAGCTGGAACTAGCTCGAAACCAAGCCTCGTAGTTGAATAGCCAAAACTTAATTCTTGATTCTCACTACTATGGCTGAAATCAGCAAACAGCCAGCTGGAATTAGCTCGAAACCAAGCCTCGTAACTGAATAGCCAAATACTAATTCTTGATTCTCACTGATCTCAGTGCTTTCCTTCCATGCACAACTAAACTCTCTGTGTACTCCAATATTATCTAATCACTTACTATAAAGGGCAATCCTCTCTCTAGGGACTTTAATTGGGAAGGGTTGCACTTTGAAGTAACGGATTTGGGTGCTCTAGGTGATCCTATCACCCAGGAGAAGGTCAAGAAAGCCATTGATCAAAAGTCGGGTGATAAGGCCCCCCTCCCGGATGGTTTCACGAGAGCATTCTTACAAGTATGTTGGCAAATCATCAAAAATGACGTCATGAATGTTATCCACCTCTTTGGAAACCTACATGTGGCTAACCTTCATTCATTGGCTCAACTCCGCCAACATCGCTCTCATGCCAAAAAAGACGGTGCAGAAGACATCTCCGATTTTAGGCCCATTAGCCCTATCCATCCAATCGCCAAGATCATCTCTAAGGTTGTCGACCTTTGCCTTGCCCCTCTCATGAACGACCTCATGTCAAATGTCAAGTGTCTTCATCAAGAAAAGAAGCATTCATGTAAATTTCCTCTACATCAAGAAGACTTAAAATAAAAACAATATTCTGGCGCTCCTATTCGTACTTGACACCTGGAATGCTTTTGATTCAATAAGATGAAAATACATATATACCTTGCTTTTAATACTCATCAGGTACCCAAAAGTCCAAAGTATGATCAAGACAGAGGCACGAGCAAAGGAGAACATAAAGACTATGCGCGAAGCTAGTGAGAGAATGAGGAGTACAATTGATAGAATAAATTCTCTAGAGAAAAGTGATGACGCCACACAGGAGCGAAGATAGAGGGTATCCTTGCCCAATACCCCTATCATGCTTCATAGGAGCACCGACAATGCCATTAATATGAATCCTTGAGGAGGACATAGATAAGAACACAGAAATCCAATGTCAAAATTTGCTACAAAATCCCAAGTGATGGAGAAAATCCATCAAATAGTCCCACAAAACCGAATCAAACGATGTTTTATGTGAAGCTTGAATAGAAGCAAGGGAGTTCTTGATTTGTGGAGCTGTCTTTCCAACTTTCTCTAACATATAAGAAATTATCATGGATGCTTATCGTCTTGATGAAAGCAATTTGGGCATTGGAAACGAGCTTGTTCATGTGAGAGGTGAGGCAGGTAGCCATCATCTTTGAAACGAGCTTTGCAATCATGTGAGATGGTTAATCGGTCTAAAATTGGTCACATCCTCGACGTCTTCCTTTTTCCGGAATGAGAGCAATGTTTTCGGAGTTTAGCCAATGAAAGTCGTTAACGTAGAGGGTGGATAATAAGTTGGCCATGACCATATGGGTTCGGAGTCTTGCCACTTGCAGTTTTATCCACCGCGGCCTTCAGCCCACCATTGAGAAAGGGGCATCAAGGCCACTAAGATCACACTGCCGATGGATGTGATTACTTTTGCACCTAGTGTGGATGTGGAGGTGGAAGTATCTAGTTTTGCCTCACCATTTGTAACCCTTGAGCTTTGCTGCTTCCTTGTTCTAACAAGCACCACCAAGCCGATGTTTCCTATTTTGAGTTTTGTTCAAACCTCCCTTTCAAATCAATGCGAACAAATATAAATTGTTGTGCAATGTTTGATTTACAAATTATGTGAAGATCCACTTTGGCTTACAGAAAATATATTTACTCCAGCAGCCCAACCTTTGTCTGGTTCTTTTGGGTTTGAAGAAAAGGAGTTGGCAAGGTTGATGTAGCCCAACCAACGGATCCTACAACAAGTGGACCAATGACAAGATCAAGAGTCAAAGCTCTACATGATAAGGTGAATTCACTCCTATCTATGTGTGATCTCGACACTCCTTTGAATGGGTTGCTACTTCATTCGGATACTTTGTGCATACTCAGGAACCACCTTGATGACGACACACAATGGAGTGGAGAAGATGACCAAGAGAAGACCCAAGAAGATGGCCAAGAGATGACGCAAGACGAGGGAGAAGAAGCGGAGAAGACTGGAGGACCGGCCTCCCAGCCGGCCTGGGCCGGCTCCAGGGCCGGTTGGCCTCCAGACACGGCCGGCCTACAGACTGGCCTAGGCCGGGCCACAGGCCGGTACACCTCCCGACACGACCGGCCCTCCAGCCGGCCTAGGCCGGACCCAGGGCCGGGCACCAGCCAGAGGCAGCCGGCCTCCCAGCCGGCCTCGGCCAGCCACCAGCCGGCCCCCAAGACGGCCCCCAGGCCGGCCTCCACGCCAGCCTCGGCCGGCCTCCACGCCGGTTTCCTGATTAACTTCAGCCTGCGCGCTTGACGGGCCCGTGTGGCCTTGTACCTCCCACCTTTTCACCTACTTCGTGACTTAGACTATAAATAGACCCTTCCCCTCCAGATCTAGGGTTAGACAATGATTTGGGAACTAAAGTAGAGCCTTGCTCCTTCTTCTCAAAGTGTCTCTTTCCTCCTATGGAGATGAATCAAGGCCTCCACTTGTGGAGATGAACCAAGGCCTCCTCTTGAGGAGAAGATCCCTGCGTGGATACCAAGGCTTCCGCTTGTAGTTGCGATTACTTGCTAATCTTCCCTCTTTGAGTGGCTAGATTGGGTTGGTTGGATTGACCAATTGGACAAACAATCCTAAGAGTAAGGTGTGCTTGGGAGAGGAGAATTGGGGGCTGCCCTAGGGGAATTGTTACCAATTGAATCTTGCTGAGTTGCTACTTGCTAGTTATCTTGTTTTGTTGATTTCCCCTCTTTGTGTTCTTCGTTCTTCATGTGTTCTTCGTGTTCATCGATCCCTCCGCACAAATCCGTGAAAATCGGGACCAACCTACATCATATGGTATCAGAGCTCTAGGTTGACACGGATTTGTTTGTGTTTCCACCAAAATCCACCAAATTTTTCTTCGTTTTTGAGAAATTCGAAAATTTCCACCAAAAATAGCCATTTTGGGATTCGAGCGATTTGGTCGATTTGATGAGTTTTTGGTAGTTTTGATCCATGGATCTGTTGCTTTAGGACCCCCTCCACCCTTGTTTGCGTTCCCTAGCCTTAATTTTGCCAATTTCCCACGAAATCGAGGATTTTCGCGTCGTTTTTTCCGCCCAAAATCCGCGGAGTTTCGAGATCCAGACAGGCCGGCCCCACAGCCGGCCCAGGCCGGGCCAAGGCCGGCCAGCCACCCGACGCGTCCGGCCCCCAACCGGCCTAGGCCGGCCCCAGGGCCGGTTTCACCGAATTTTTTCTTTTCTTCTTTTTTTCCTCGGTTCGTTTTGGCAATTCTCCTTTGTTGTTTGAGTCCTTTTCCGGTGTGTGCAACGTCTACAACATCGACAAGCTTCCGCAACAAGCGTCATCAACGCCAAGCAAAGACGACACCAAGGACTCGACATTTCCCCGTCATCGGAATCCGTTGTGAACCCTTCTTCCTTTCGCGTAACTTGACCTATCGGACTAGCTCGGTGATATTGCGAGGCATTGCACGTGTTGAGTGTTTGTCTTCAAGTATTGGCGAGTGTGTATCGTTAGAGAGCTTGGCACTAGCAAAAGAGAAGGAATCATCGTCAAAAAGCAAAAAAAAAAAAAAAGAGAAAAGAAAAGAATCAAGTGGTGCCAAGTATCATCTCTTGTAGGTTGCGACAAAGCTTGAACCGCCAAAGTGAGTGAGTGTGTAACTCTTGTGCAAATCCGTTGCCCACAAAAGCAATTGAGCTAGCGTCCTCTTGTGTTGGGTGACATTTGAGCACGTAGTCTTCGTTAGGTTGTCTATCTTCGAGTGCTCGCCCTTTGGTCGCCCAACCCCATCATTCGCTTTTGTGTGTGTTTCTTGATACTTTGTGGTTGGAGTTTCTTTGGTAATTTGATCATTGTGGATTTTCTCTACCTTTGACAATACTTTTCGCCGAGTTTGCTTGATTTCGTTGCCACTTCATACCTTCCTATCCTCATAAGTGTGTGTGTGGGTGTTAGAACCGGATTCTCCTCTCAAGCCACATTATACTTGGGATATAGTTTGTCTTGGTTTTTCTTACCACATATCTCACTTGATCTTGAGAAAATGTTTAGGGGAAGTACAAACGGAAGCTCAAGCTCGGACGATGAAATCCATGGTGGAGTTCGCGGTGATCATGGCTATGTCACACAATCGGAGCTTGTTGGCATGCGACACTTTCTTCGTGATAACCTAGGACGCTACGAGCGCCGTCTTCAAGCTCAAGAGAACAACTTCAACGACGCATGCATGCTCAAGAAGCAAATATGGAGCGGATGACCGAAGCTATCAACAACCTTGTGCGACAACGAGCTTCTTCACACTCAAGCCGTACAAGAAGCACCTCAAGGTCGACACAAGCACGTCATGGACGTCATGAACCTCGACAAGAACGTCAACATGATCCAAGGCGCGACGCCCATGAACGACCTCCTCCTAACGTTGAACAACCACATGATCTTCACGCGAACAATGCCAATGCGCATCAAGAACAACCTCACCAAAATGTTGAACGCGAACGCATACCATCACCACCACCGCAACAACGTGATCGTCATGACCCATTGGCTAATGACAATGGCGTCCGGGTGCGAATGACTTTTGAACAAGGACGTCACCCCGTCATCCTCCAAGGCCACGTCATCAAAATCATGACAATGCGAACAATAACGAACAACCCGTTCCTCAACAAGAGCTACCTCCTCAACATGACCCTCCCTCGTCAAGAACTTCCACATGATCGTCACCAACACCAACTCCGAGTCAAGTGATAACGAGTCAAGCCAACACAATGGTGATGGACTCAATCGAAGGAGACGTGGACGTGCATTCCCACGTGGTGGCCATCGTGACGACTATGATGACTTGACCAACGTCCGCTTTGACATACCCAAGTTCTACGGCACAAGTGATCCGGAAGCTTACTTCTCATGGGTACTCAAGGTTGACAAGATCTTCCGCGTGCAACGCTTCTCCGACAACAAGAAGGTTGCCTTAGCCTCGATGGAGTTTGAAGAGTATGCCCTCTTGTGGTGGGAACAACTACAAGATGCTCGCGTCGCTAACCACCAACAACCAATTGACACTTGGGTTGAAATGAAAGAAACAATGTACAAGCGCTTCGTGCCAAGCCATTACACTAGAGACTTATACAAGAAGTTGCAAGAGTTGAAGCAAGGTTTGAAGTCGGTTGACGAGTACTACAAGGAGATGGAAATCTCCATGATGAGAGCCAATGTCAACGAGTACGAAGAGCAATCCATGGCTCGTTTCATGAATGGCCTCAACTATCCAATCAAGAAGATCGTGGAGTTCCAACCATATGCCTCTTTGGTTGAGCTAGTACATCAAGCTTCCAAGGCCGAGCGCCACGTGCTTGAAGAGCTCAAATACCTCAAGACAAAGGCATTCTACGCCAACAAGCCTTCTTCGTCAACTCCTACACCTTCACAAGCTCTTCCTCAAGCGAACACTCGAGGTCCTCCAAGAGTCTCTACTTCGACACCTCAAGCGCCTCAACCTTTCAAGAAAGTACCTCCCCTAAAGGCGCCTCAAGGATCTTCGTCCGGCACAAGACTTTGCAATGCTACAAGTGCGGCGGACAAGGGCACAAATCTTTTGAGTGCACCAACAAGAAGGTCATGATCATCAATGACATGGGAGAGTATGAATCTATGAGTGAAGATGAGTACAATGCTTTGAACAAGGTCGCCACAATGCAAAGTGCTCAAGAAGAAGAAAGTGAGATCTATTGTGATGGCGACAACAACCCTTCCTTGGTTGTGGCAAGAGCTTAACCACCAATGTTCAAGTAGAAGAAGACCAAAGATGCAACTTGTTCAAACAAGAGCGGGAATCAATGGAAAGTCCATCAAGGTCATCATAGATGGTGGAAGTTGCCACAACTAGCGAGCAAAGAACTTTGTGATAAGCTCAACTTGAAGTTCAAGAAGCACCCACATCCTTACCATGTGCAATGGTTGAGTGATACCGGAGCCGTCAAGATTCAACACATGGTGCAAGTGTCCTTCAAGATTGGAGCCTATGAAGATACGGTTGATTGTGATGTTGTGCCTATGACGTTTGTCACTTACTCTTGGGCGTCCTGGCAATTTGACAAGGGTGCTATGCATGATGGAAACAAACTACTATAGCTTCAAGAACAACGACAAGACCTTCGTCCTTCGTCCCATGACACCAAGTCAAGTCATCGCCGACAACGCCAAGACTATTGCAAGGGCACAACAAGATCGTTCGTCAAGTGAGATGAGTGGTGAGCGAGAGACCCACCATAAAGTGAGTGAGAGCCACAAGCCAAATGAGAGTGACACTTCAAAGAGAGTTCCCACAAAACTTACACTATTTGCCACAAAGAGAGAGATGAGGGAGTTGAGAGAGAACCCATCCACCCTCCACTATGTGCTCATATGCAAGGGTGAAGTTTCTATGACTAACACTTTCACAAACCTTCCTCCTTCTTTGTTGTCTCTTTTGAAGGACTTTGAAGATGTCTTCCCTCAAGAAGTGCCACCGGGACTACCTCCTCTACGCGGAATCGAGCACCGCATCGACCTTGTTCCCGGCGCACCGCTACCAAACCGCGCTCCTTACCGCATGTCGGGGGAGTATCCCCGGGTAGGGTCAAGGCTTGGCATAAGGTGGTGTTCCAAGTTGTGCCGAGGTATGGAAAGGGCCGACCTGTTTGGGCCTGGGAAGGTCCGAGCTTCATCTTGACCTGGAGAATACAGGCCGACCTATTTTGGCCCAGAGGGGTCCGAGGTATACTGTTGGCCAGGGCCGAGGTTCACAGTCCGAGCTATGTTCTGCCGACCTAACTACCTCAGTGCGGTGGTTTGTGTTGTGGGTGCAGGAGTAGCTGTGGGAAGGAAGTAAGATCCGAGCTAGTAAAAGATATTAAGCGCAAGACCCGAGGTACGGAGCCCGTCACATCCGTGTCGAGCTAACCGAGGTGGTGGGCTGTAGGTCGGGCCGGAGTCAATGCTCCTGTCACTTCCAGCCGGGTACTAGAGCGCCTGACACGGGAGCGTCTGTCAAGGAGCATGGCAGAGGCGTGCTCCGGGTTCGGCGGGCCTGCACGTCTCCGACCACTGACCACGCGAGGTCTGGGTAAAGGCTACGAGGTAGCTCTGCCAGGCCACGTCCTGTCTCGGTCAGAGGGGACATGCTAGCTCTGCCGTTAGGCAACAGGAGATGGGCAAGCCACGTCTTGTCCCCGACCGAGGTACGGTGGTACGGTGGTGACCGTTGCAGAGGCATGGCAACAGTGTTCTGCGAGGGGCACAATGGTAACCCGGCTGGCCTATATAGTGGGCTTCACCCCCTCCTGCTAGAGAAGATCGAGGATCCAAGATCAAGAGAGAGACCCCCCCCCGCGCTGGAGCTAGTTGATCAAGAGAGAAAGAGAGAGAGGAAGCTCGGAACACCTCGGAGAGACCTCGGTTCAGGCTCGGAGTGCCTTTTCCTCTCTTTGTAGCATCATCTTCCACCTCGGGTTCTCACCATTGTATCATCATACAGCTCGAGGAGCAGCTTGTACTTGTCACTCTGAGCTATACCCTGACTAGGATAGTGCTGCAGTAGGGGTGTTACCTCCGCAAGAGGGCCCCGAAGCAGGGTACATCGTGGTGTGTTTTGTGTTCTTGCTTTCTTGGTTCTTTGTTCGTGTTCTTGCGTGTTCTTGCGTGTGCACTTCTTGAGTGCATAAACCCTCCCCGGATTCCCCCAACGACCATTCGGCCCCATCTTAGCCATACCTATGGCATCTGCCGTGATCCCACCACGACACCGCACCAACCCCGAGGAGACAAAGGAGATCGAGCGGCAAATACAAGAACTTCTTGCCATGGGACATATCCGCGAGAGCTTGAGTCCGTGCGCCGTGCCCGTCATCTTGGTACCCAAGCACGACAACACTCTTCGCCTTTGCATGGATTGTCGTCCCATCAACGCCATAACCGTTCGGTATCGCCATCCTATCCCTCGACTTGATGACATGCTTGATGAGCTTTGTGGTTCCGCTATATTCTCCAAAATTGATCTTAAAAGTGGATACCATCAAATAAGGATGTGTGAAGGTGATGAATGGAAGACCGCATTTAAAACAAAGCTTGGTCTTTATGAATGGCTTGTCATGCCATTTGGTCTTTCCAATGCAGCTTCTACTTTTATGCGTCTCATGAATCATGTTTTGCGTCCTTTTATTGGCAAATTTGTCGTGGTATACTTTGACGACATCCTTATCTATAGCAAATCTTTGGAAGAGCACACTTCTCATGTTGCTCAAGTTTTGTTGGTTCTTCGCAATGAAAAGCTTTATGCAAATCTTTCTAAGTGCACTTTTGCCACCAACAAACTTGTTTTCTTGGGTTTTGTTGTTTCTTCGGATGGTGTTGAAGTTGATGATGCCAAGATACAAGCAATTTGGACTTGGCCTTTTCCAATTTCGCTTGAAGAGTTGAGACGTTTTCTTGGTTTTGCCGGATTTTACCGCCGTTTCATCAAGGATTTTTCCACAATTGCTTGCCCCCTCCATGAACTTACAAAGAAAAATGTACCTTTCATTTGGGGCAATGCACATGATTTTGTTTTCAATGAGCTCACACGGTTATTAACCGAAGCACCACTCCTTGCCCTTCCGGATTTCTCTAAGACATTTGAGATTGAATGCGATGCAAGTGGATTGGGCATTGGTGGAGTGCTTATGCAAAATGGTAGACCGATCGCATACCATAGTGAGAAACTAGATGGAGCTCGCTTGAATTACCCCATTTATGACAAAGAGTTATTTGCTTTAGTTCGTGTTTTGGATGTGTGGCAACATTACCTTCGTCCTAAGGAATTTGTCATCCATTCCGACCATGAATCCTTGAAATATTTGAAAAGTCAAACAAATTTGAACAAAAGACATGCTAAGTGGGTTGAGTCTTTTACCTTTGTAATCAAATACAAGAAAGGTAAAGACAATGTGTTCGCGGATGCTCTATCCCGCAAGGCCAACCTACTTACACGTCTTGACATTAGTGTCTTGGGTTTGGATGAGATAAAGGAGTTGTATGCTACCGATGATTTCTTTGGAGACATTTTCGTTCAATGTTCGGAGCACAAAGGAATTGGTGATTTCTATTTGCACCAAGGTTTCTTGTTTAAGGCTAACAAACTATGTATACCCGAGTCTTCGCTTCGTTTGGTCCTTTTGAAGGAATCTCATGGAGGAACACTCATGGGTCACTTTGGCCGTGACAAGACCTACGCCATGCTCGCCACCAACTACTATTGGCCACGAATGAAGCGTGATGTGGAACGCCTAGTTCGACGATGTTCTACATGTCTCAAAGCTAAGTCTACTCTAAACTCTCATGGCTTATATACTCCTTTGCCTATTCCACATCACCCATGGTCCGATATAGCTATGGATTTTGTCTTAGGACTCCCACGCACTAAAACAAACAATGATTCCATCTTTGTCATCATTGATCGCTTCTCTAAAATGGCACACTTTATACCTTGCAACAAGAGCGACGATGCTTCACACATTGCTACTTTGTTTTTCAGGGAAATCGTCCGTCTTCATGGAGTGCCCAAGACCATTGTGTCGGATCGTGACGTCAAGTTCGTGAGCTATTTTTGGAAGACTTTGATGGCCAAGATGGGAATCAAGCAACTATTCTCCACCGCATACCACCCTCAAACCGATGGCCAAACCGAAGTGGTGAACCGAAGCCTATCTACACTCCTTCGTGTGTTGATCAAGCCCAACTTGAAGAATTGGGAAGAGTGCATCCCACACGCCGGGTTCGCCTACAATCGAGCACTTCATCGCGCAACAAAGAGAACACCCTTCGAGATCGTCTATGGCTCCAACCCCTACACCGCGCTCGACATGCTACCACTTCCACTCCGTGAACAAGTTAACATGGACTTCGACAAGCGAGCTGCTTACATGAAGAAGCTCCATGAGTAAACAAGAACTACACTCGAGAAGCACAACAAAGACCATGCTACGAAGATGAACAAAAACAAGCGCGCCATGATATTTGAAGAAGAAGACCTTGTTTGGCTACACCTTCGCAAAGATCGCTTTTCGGATGCAAGGAAGTCCAAGCTTCACCCTCGTGGAGACGGACCTTTCAAGGTTATCAAGCGCATCAACGACAATGCCTACAAGATCGACATCTCCAACTCCAAACACTTGGTCCATGACACCTTCAACGTCGCCGACCTATCGCCATATCTTGGAACTTCAGGCGATGAGGATGACCAAGAGTCGAGGACGACTCTTTTCCAAGGGGGGAGATGATGTAGCCCAACCAACGGATCCTACAACAAGTGGACCAATGACAAGATCAAGAGTCAAAGCTCTACATGATAAGGTGAATTCACTCCTATCTATGTGTGATCTCGACACTCCTTTGAATGGGTTGCTACTTCATTCGGAAACTTTATGCATACTCAGGAACCACCTTGATGACGACACACAATAGAGTGGAGAAGATGACCAAGAGAAGACCCAAGAAGATGGCCAAGAGATGACGCAAGACGAGGGAGAAGAAGCGGAGAAGACTGGAGGACCGGCCTCCCAGCCGGCCTAGGCCGGCTCCAGGGCCGGTTGGCCTCCAGACACGGCCGACCTACAGACCGGCCTAGGCCGGGCCACAGGCCGGTACACCTCCCGACACGACCGGCCCTCCAGCCGGCCTAGGCCGGACCCAGGGTCGGGCACCAGCCAGAGGCAGCCGGCCTCCCAGCCGGCCTCGGCCAGCCACCAACCGGCCCCCAGGCCGGCCTCCACGCCAGCCTCGGCCGGCCTCCAGGCCGGTTTACCTGATAACTTCAGCCTGCGCGCTTGACGGGCCCGTGTGGCCTTGTACCTCCCACCTTTTCACCTACTTCGTGACTTAGACTATAAATAGACCCTTCCCCTCCAGATCTAGGATTAGACAATGATTTGGGAACTAAAGTAGAGCCTTGCTCCTTCTTCTCAAAGTGTCTCTTTTCTCCTATGGAGATGAATCAAGGCCTCCACTTGTGGAGATGAACCACGGCCCCCTCTTGAGGAGAAGATCCCTGCGTGGATACCAAGGCTTCCGCTTGTAGTTGCGATTACTTGCTAATCTTCCCTCTTTGAGTGGCTAGATTGGGTTGGTTGGATTGACCAATTGGACAAACAATCCTAAGAGTAAGGTATGCTTGGGAGAGGAGAATTGGGGGCTGCCCTAGGGGAATTGTTACCAATTGAATCTTGCTGAGTTGCTACTTGCTAGTTATCTTTGTTTTGTTGATTTCCCCTCCTTTGTGTTCTTCGTTCTTCATGTGTTCTTCGTGTTCATCGATCCCTCCGTACAAATCCGTGAAAATCGGGACCAACCTACATCAAAGGTTCTACGTGGCTAAAGTCACCATTCCAGGCATCACCGACGTTTCATGACATCTAAATCCAAAAGTTATGGAAACGAAAAGTTTTGGATCTCTTTTGTCCTCTATCACTTGCAAAAAGTAGAGGGCAATGGTCGAAAAAAGATGAATAAAGAACGTGGAGAGATTTGGTTGGAGAAGGTGACTGCTTGTTGGCGTGAAAACACATGTTCGTTGGGAGACCCCAAGAGGAAGGTATGATGTAGTGTAGCAGCAATTTTCCCTTGATATCTACCAAGGTTGTCAGATCCAGTAGGAGTCAAGAGCACTTCAGAAGGTTGTCAGTGACGCCGTTTACAACAACTGACGTGGAACCTGCACACAATGCAATAAAACTACTTTGCCCCAACAAAACAGGAAGGTAGTCAATCTTCCCGGCTTGCTGAATACAAAGGATTAAACGTATGGTGTGGAGAGTAATAATTGCAAAAAATAACAGAGAACAGATGATTGCAATTGGTGTTTTTATCAGTGTAGAAGAATGGACCGGGGTCCACAGTTCACTAGTGGTGTCTCTCCATAAAAGATAACATACATGTTGGGTAAACAAATTACAGCTGGGCAATTGACAAATAGTGAGCGCATGACAATGCAATATATGACATGATCGTTTATTGTAGTATTTATTGGGCATTACAACATAATACATGGACCGCTTACCAGCCGCATCCATGCCTAAATAATCCACTACCGAGATAGCATCCGTGTCTCCCGCTAGTATTAAGTTGCAAGCAACAGATTATTGCATTAAGCAAAGTGTGTAATGTAAACAAATGCATTAGACTTAGCAGACGTACCCTTAAGCTAAGCATCGGTTATTTTATCCCTAGTGACAACGGCACATCCACAACCTTAGATGTTGCTGTCACTCACCCAGATTACTGGAGGCACGAACCCACTATCGAGCATAAATACTCCCTCTTGGAGTCACAAGCATCTACTTGGCCAAAATATCTACTAGCAACGGAGAGCATGCAAGAACATAAATAAAACAGTAGATATATTGATAAACAACTTGATCATAACATCACTATTCATCAGATCCCAGCAAACACAACATGTAGCATTATAATATGATCTTGATCAAGTTAGGCAGCTCACAAGATCTAAACATGATAGCACAAAGTGGAGAGACAACCATCTAGCTACTGCTATGGACCCGTAGTCCAAGGATGAACTACTCACACATCACTCCGGAGGCGGGCATGGTGATGTAGAGCCCTCCGGCGATGATCTCTCTCCGGCAGGGTGCCGGGAAGAGCTTCAGAACCCTCCCGAACTAGGGTTGACGACGGCGGCGGCGACAGAACTTTTCATGGATAATTGCTCGGGTCTTTAGTGTTTTTGGGAGGAGGTGAATATATAGGGAAAAGGGCGGCAGCAGGCACCCGAGGGCCCCACACCTGACCTCGTCGCGCCGGCCAGGGGGGCCGCGCCCAGGTGTGGTGTGGCCGCCCTGGGTCGCCTCTTCATGCGCCCTTCGGACTTCGTGATCGTGTCGGTGAAATACTAGGGTACGCTGAATTTCGTCCAATTCCGAGAATATTTCCTGACTAGCTTTTCTGAAACGGAAAAATAGCAGACAACATGAACTGGCACTGTGGCATCTTGTTAATAGGTTAGTCCCAGAAAATGCATAAAAATGCTATGAAGTGTATATGAAACATGTAGCAATTGGTATAAAACAAGCATGGAACATAAAAAATTATAGATACGTTTGAGACGTATCAGTGACGTCACATTCATGGTTGGGTGATGACGTGGATCACACGTTCGTTGGGAGACCCAAGAGGAAGGTATGAAGCAGTGTAGCAGCAGTTTCCCTCAGTATGAAACCAAGGTTTAATCGAACCAGTAGGAGCAAGAAATCACTTCTGAAGGTTGTCAGTGGCACGCTGTCGTGGAACCTGCACACAACACAATCAAACTACTTTGCACCAACGAAACAGTGAGGTTGTCAATCTCACCGGCTTGCTGAAAACAAAGGATTAAACGTATGGTGTGGAAAACATTAGTAAATTGCAGAGAATGAAAAGGAACAATGTTTGCAGTTGGTTGTATTATCAGTGTAAAAGAATGCACCGGGGTCCACAGTTCACTAGTGGTGTCTCTCCATAAAAGATAACTAACATGCTGGGTGAAAAAATTACGGCAGGTCAATTGACAAAATATTGAGCGCATGAATATGCATATATATGACATGATGATTATTATGATATTCATGTGGGCATTACGACAAAATACATAGACCGTTATCCAACAGCGTCTATGACTAATAATTCACCTCCAGGTTGTCATACCGAGTTCCCCGTGCTCTTAATTATATTTAGTTGATATCATGTACTTTTGTTTATGGATGCCTAACATTGTGTGAAATAAAAGTGGAAACTTGGTAAGTTTGAGGAGTAAGTATAAATGGCTAGAGAGACTCACCGGGCGGCTAACCCAAGCCATGCATCATTCATGGTGGAAATTTACTTACATATCACGGTGGACCTTCAGTGAGGCACTTCACAATAAAAAGCTATAACAATAGTAAATAAAAGAGTGCTAAGATTGTCCATTTCGTTTGTTTGTCTTGTCATTTTGACATGGGCTTGTTCCATGTCCTGGGACAAGAGGTACCCCGGGAGCAACTCTTAATGATGCTATTATTACTTGCAATGACTTTAACTTGAACTTGCTTTGTGACCCGAGTTGAGTAGCCAGTTGGAGAGGTACTTGTATTCAAGGGGCATGAGGCATTCAACCCATACTTTGTCAAGCACATTACTCATATTTGCTTTCACTTTAAACTTTAACCATTCAAGATGCTATGATAGGGGTAATGAGAGCTCCACACCAATGGATACCACATTGCAAACATTAACTTAGGTAGAAGCATTTGGAAGCTAGATGAAACTTATTCATGTTTTACCTCTACTTATTTATGTATCTTTTCAAAGTGTCCACCTTTTATATTCAGAGTTATAAGAATACTCTATGACCATTATAGGATGTTTTTACTTTTCATTATGCATACATTTGGACCATAGTACTTTCTTCTATGTTACACTTTGTGAATTATCATTGAACATCCTTTCATTGAATATTTGATATCACTTTATAATCTATCTTGTATATTGCTACTCCTTTGAGAATGAATCATTTGACTTTATGTAGCAATAGTAATCATCTTTGATATCCATTGATAGTATTAAAATGCAAAGTCCATGTTAGTTTTATCACCTTCATACTCGAGGACGAGTATAGGTTAAGCTTGGGGATGTTGATGCATGTAAAATGCATACATGAACTTTGCATGTTATTACTAGATATTCCTACATATTTGCAACTTATATGATGTTATATTCATGTTTTATAATGATTTCGGGGATTTTCTAAACAATCCCCCCTCTTTTGGTTCTAACTCTGTTTTCCAGAAAACGTCTTTTTTAGTGTTTCAGACTTTTCGGGAGCTTCGGAACTCCAAAAAGGGCAAGGCCAAAGAGCACGGTTCAGAATTTTCGATACGAACGCAATGGACTGAAAATGAAGACCAGAAGCCCAACCAGACAGAAAATAGGTGGTCCCACGCGGCCAGATTCCCTGGCCGCGTGAGGCACCTCCTTTTGCCCCTCGTGGCTCCGATGCCATCCGTTTTCATCTCCGTGGCTTCGTCTTAACCTAAAACCGACTATAAAAATTGTCCCTCGAGGAGTTTCGCAAGGAGGCGGCGGAGAAACACAAAACCACGAAACAGAGTCAGAAGGCTGTCGCCGGAGAAGATTGGAGGGGGGAAACGCCGCCGGATCACCTCCGAAAGCCTCCTCCATCCCCCCTCCGGAGTCTCCATCGACACCACCGTCAAGATCAGCACCATCTCCATCACCATCTTCGTGATCCACTTCACCCCCCCTCATAGTTTGAGATTGTTCGAACCCTAGCTATTGTCTAAGTACTATTCTACATGTTTGTGAATTGCTACTTGTCATTGTTTTGTGGGGAGATTATATTTTCAGATTGTGTTGTATCACTTATACCATTGAACCATATCATGTCTTCGCGTTGTGAGTAGTTCTCTCATGTTCCTGGGGGCATAGGATGGATTGGCAATGATTTCCACTTAACATGTATTGAGTATTTGGTCAAGTTTTTATCTTTTATGGTTATCTTATTGTACAACGTATGGGTGCACACATATGTTGAGTAATGCATGAAGGTGATCACACTAATGTGATGGAATGGGTAGGACCTGGGAGGACACGTAAACCTGGGTCTAATACATGAAGTACAATTAGGAGGGGATTTATATCGGGGACCTTAGAGTTTAAGGCTATGGTGGGACTCTATGTCTTAATAACTCTTGTGCAGTCATTTACTTGGCCATAAGAACCATCATAAGGGGTTTAGTTTATTTATTTAGCTACACCTAATTATGGCTCCGTCCAAAGAAGATTAAAACTTGACAAAATGTTTACCTTGTTGTTCTAGAAATATCAATGCCATGAAATCCATGTAGCCCTTGGGAATGTTTTCCACGCATAAGAAACACACACTTAAGCTTGTCCTCTTGCTGCATAGAGGATTGGGCTTTCTCTCTTTGAGAGCTTTCACTCATCAAAACACTTGCTTCATTTAATCATTTTAGTTTGTCTAGTGCATAGATAATAAGAGAAGTGACACTCTTATTTGAGAGGATAAATACTTATACCTTCTACTCCTCGTGGGATCGATACTAATACTTACACATTGAAGATTTCAACGATCCCCTATACTTGTGGGTATCAGTATAATATCAACATGGAACATCAGAAATTATAGATACGTTTGAGACGTATCATTGGGTCGTGTTCTTCGTTGCTCCAAGTGAATTTTCGATTTTGAAGATGGATTTCCTTAGGGTCACGAGAGTTGAAGCGTTGCTTCGGTTCACATTACCATGACTCTTGTTACTAGTTTTTCTTTTATATTTGTTTTAAATCACCAGTAAAGAGCCACCATATCGGTGCAACTCTTATTCTTCACGATTTTTTGAAGTCACCTAAGCTCAAGCATTAACTCCTGGGTACGCTGGATCCTGGTCCTTGTCAGCGGGAGGGATCCGTTTTTAGGTGTTTTATTGTGTTCTGTTAAGTTTTGTGTCCTATTCAAAAAAAGCGAGGCAACAACCCCCTGGTGATGAAATAAAATTCTCCCCGCATAGCTCCCGTTCTAACGGTGCATCTAGTGTCGTCGGGTTTGGGGTGTGGGGGGGGGGGGGGGGGGTTTGGGGGATGGGTGGAGGTGTGTCTCCATATTGGATCTTGTGGGATTCGGTTCAATATTTCTCTTTTGGCAGATCCGATTGGATTTGGTCGTCATTCGTCTGTCTATGTTCGTGTGTCTACAAGTCTGATCCTTTCGATCTACGCTTCTCTTCATCAGCGACGGTTGCTCGTGTCGTGCGCTGATTAGTGGGGCCTTGGGACGATGACTTCCCGACTCTTTGCTACAACAAAGTTTGTCCGACTTCATTGAGGGAGGGGCGATGACAGTGGTGCGCTTTCGTCTCACTCAGTGCTTGTAGTCGTCGCTAGGTGGTCTACGAATGTGGATGTACTTCTTGTATTCGGTGTAGTGCCTTGACAGTTGTTGAATAGATTGGAAGTTTTCTCGATAGATATAAAAATATAAAGCAATTCTTTTTTTTTCTAGAAAAAACACTCTTTTCCAAACATTTGCATCTTTGCGGTTGACTTATTTTCTAGATTCCTGTAAAAAGAAATTAGGGCCTCTTTGGATTGTAGGAATTTCGTAAGATTTTTGTTGCATTCCAATCCTTAGGATTTTTTCCTATGTATTGCCTTTGGATCAAAGGAATGGCATTATCCAAGTTCCTATGGATTGGATTCCTATGTCTCAATTCCATAGGAATTTGAACATCCACTCCAACATTTTTTTAAGACTCAAGCGCGTAGGATCGAGAACTTTTCCTGTATAATTCCCGTGTCTCGCCCAAACGACTATTCATGCAGTTTTCCTGTGTTTTACAATCCTCTGTTTTACACAGGTGAACCTGTGAGATTCCTATGTTTTTGTCTATTTCTGTGTTTTTCAATCCTGCGATCCAAAGAGGACCTTAGTTTTTTAATCTCTATCTGGAAGTATTATTTGGAGCTGCTAGTAGGGCTGGACATAAAGCTCGAAACTCGGTGAGCTTAATGAGCGCTCGGTAACTCGACTCGTTTGAGCTCGACTCGTTTTCTTAGTAAACCGAGCTAAGCAACAATTTTAGCTCGTTAACACTAACGAGTTAAACAATCAAACTAACGAGTTTCACGAGCTACTCGTTAAGCTCGTTAGCAACGTGCCAGTAGGCTACAAATCGTGGCAGTATGCTGCAAATCTGCATATCTTTTATGTATTTTTGCACACGGTAGGTGTTTGACAAATGCATGTCAGCATATTTTTGTAATTATATCTGTGCCTAGAATCGTTTGCTCCTGATGCTTGCTGAATTAGCTGAATATCCTGATACATCTTCTTAGCGAGCTGCTCGTGAACGCTCGCGAACATATAACGAACCGAGTAAATCTTTAAATTTATCTCGTTATCCTTAATGAACTTAATGATCCGATCCTTAACGATCACGAATCATAACGAGCCGAGTCTTAACGATCTGAGCAGCTCGTTAGTCCAGCATAGCTGCTAGCACTAGGAGGCAGATTATCATGGTCGTGGAGCTGGGCTTCGAGAGCAGAAACCCTGAGCCAAACAGGCTCTAGTATCCAGAACGAGCTGACAATACTACCCTCCGCTCGCCCACCCACCCACCGTTTTCCCCTCCCAATCTCCCGCACCCACCATCTCGCCGCCGTCGTCCTCCCCTCCCTCTCGATCTCCACACACCTCACCGCCTCCTCGCCTTTCCCCGACTTTTCGCCAAGGTACTTTCCAATCCAAAACCCTAGCCCACTCCCATTCAATCAAACCACGCAGTCTAATCCATCACTAGATCCGCCCAGCCAGATCTGCTGCCTTCGATTTGACCTGTTTTCGCGCGTGCATCGCAGGTTCCGGCGGCGATGGCGGCGAGGCTCGCGCAGCTGCGGACCAAGGCGGCTCAGGCGGCGGAGTTCGCGTCGAAGCATGGCGGCGCCTACTACAAGGAGGCCATGGAGAAGAACAAGCAGTACGTCGTGCAGCCTGCCACCGTCGAGAAGTGCCAGGAGCTCTCCAAGCAGCTCTTCTACACGCGTCTCGCGAGGTGATGCCCCCTACCCGATGATGGTGTGCCCAATTATCTGTACATGTGGCGGGGTTCCAGTAGAGGGCCTGTTAAACCGTGTGATTGGATCTGCTAGTGCTTGTAGCAACGGGGGTGGTCAGGGTATGTGTTCCAATTGGTTTTACCCGCAATTGCCTACTTTCTGTGTTCCTGCTGGCATGCATTCAGCTAGCCCAGGTGATCCACTCTTGGCTGGTAATGTGTGGTTTCAGGTTCAGTTTTTGATGTAGCAAGTAGATACAAAGTTCCTTTTTCCGTGAAAGTAGATATAGTGTTTCACGTCTGAGACTGCCGGATAATATGGTTATTTCGTTTTTTGTGCTATCAATAATTTGGGTTTTTCTATAGCATATCCTGTTTAGGTGTTTATTGGGAAATGACTCCTACCACATGTGATTCAGTGATTGAGCTAGCATAGTTCTTCGCATGCTGCACTATTTATGAATTATAACCTACTGCATTTGGAAACTTTGGAGATCTCTGTCTGTAGCTTAAATCTGAGTGTTCATGGCTAGGCGCTAATCGGGTGGAAGACCAACACTACACCTGTAATTAGGCGAGGCTTATGCTACACTAGGCTGGGACTATGCTAGTTCTTCACATGATGCTTGTGCTAGGTAGCTGCCAGGGCTGGATAGTTCAGCCAGGTATGCGTGGTGGGAGTGTGTCACATACTCCTAGCTGTACAGCCCTCATGTACAACACTATCTCTGATTAGAAAACCTTGTACGTGGATAGAAATGCGCCATGTGATTATTGAAATGATAATAAGCGCCACTTCAATCTAACAAGATAACTGGGTATCGATAATTCAGTGATGCAGGGCAAATCACAATTTTGTAATATCTGCATGCAAGTGCATCCATCTAGTCATGCTGTTTAGGTGAAAGCTTGAGAATTGAACACCTTGGCAGGCTGGCATAATCTGTTGTGAAGTTGGTATATCATAATTTAAAAGCCAGGATAGTTTGTATGGTTTGAGAAATTGATCTTAGTACATACAGCTGTCTGTGTCTGCATATAAATTGATCCAACTATTGTCTGAAAACATTTCAGTAAAATAACATTCTGATCTGGGTTACTGCCGGGAAATATTATAGGATATTTTACACGTATAACCATGTTTGACCGGCATAGCAAGATATCGCGTATCTTTTCTTCTTGATTTGTTAGCTTAGTGTATGATTTGAGTCTTTGGTCTTCGCACTAGCTACTTTGTGCAAATAGTGCAACCTTGACCTAGTCCATCCGTATTCTTGTTCCGTGCTGTTGTTTTTTTTACATTTGGTAGTAGCCTCAATGTGGTTATACAATCCAGATCATTCCATGTGGTCTTTCTACGAATTATTAGAGATTTTAGCTTTGTTTAGCTGGATATATATTATGGGATGGACACTTGACCTGGCCATAACCTTATATTCTTGTTAAACCAGTGAACCAGCTGACTTCAGTTTCAAGCTGACTTATATCAGCAGTTGAGTCATGACAATATTATTCTTTAGCTATGGCATAACCAGTTGTTTAGTTTTGGCATGTACTATGGATAATCACGATTTTTTGGGGGCTTTGAACCAAGCTTGGGTTAGCTAGCGGCGTAAGTGCATGGCCAGTCCATGTCCGTGGCCTCCACAGTAGTGCTCGTGGTTGCCTTCATCTGCAATACAAAGTCACAGGAGCTAGTTCCCATAGGTCTAGTATTCTATTTTTTGTATTTTTACATGTTTGCTATCTTTAAATGGGGTGCATCACTGTATGTTTCACGAGTCATCACTTGATTGTGCACATCTATACTGATCAGTGCAAGTGTTATTTCCTACCATGGCCATATGCTTGTAATGTTTTTTTTGTTTTTTATGGAAAACAGTACGACAACTGCATATTTTTATTGACTTTTGATTAAATGTTAATTTTTCCATGTTTTCTTCTGTGCTGCTTATGTTCCTTTCTAATGGCTTCATTACTTTGGAGTCTGATGTGGTTTCTATGTATTGCTGTTCTCGTCAGTCTACCAGGCCGCTATGAGTCATTCTGGAAGGAGCTTGATGGTGTGAAGCAGATATGGAAGAACAGGAAGGATCTCAGGGTTGAAGACCTTGGAGTCGCGACATTATTTGGGGTTGAGCTTTATGCATGGTTCTGCGTAGGCGAGATTGCCGGCAGAGGATTCACCTTAACCGGCTATAAGGTCTGAGTTAGGTCTTCTGGCTAAGACCTGCCTTATAATATACCTTTAGCTGATGCTTGTCGAAATGACAAAGGTACCTGTCTTTCACAATTTTGTTTCTGAAAAGTTTCTAGTGCTGAATGCCAGCAAGACGAGCACACCATTGCGACGGTGCCTCAATAATTTGCTCGCTCAATTGTCCATTTCTGTGGTCTGGAATTTGTTCTCATGACACCTGCTGCATCACCCTTGTGTTCTTTGCTATGAATGAGCCTATTTCTCGTTGCAGATGGAAGTGACTTTGGTATTGGATAAGCTTTTCTTTGGTTCTTCTGCAGACCGTGTTGTATTTTTCACAGCATGCTGGCAATCTTTATATGGAATGTGGAAAGCGTTGCCTACCTATTGCACAGTATATTTTTGCTTCAAAAATGAAACTCATGGATGATGTACGGGTTGTCCTGAGTACCGGTACTTTATTTCTTAAAACAACACACTAGCAAGTGCCCTCAGGGGAGACGATCAGTCTACTCTGGACAATCAGCAGACCTAATTATATTAATCTAAAGCCAGAACAAATTTACATCGGAATCTGACGACCAGTCTACTCGGCAGAACTAGCTCCCCAAGTGATTATTCCTAACAAATCATGGCAGTGAATCTCAGCTGTAGAGCAGCACGATGAGGGTGGTGAGGCTGCTGGCCGCCAGCACCAGCATCCACCCTCTCCCTGCCCTCTCCTCCGTGTCCGCCTCCTTGCTGGAGAAGAGCAGCAGCAGGCGGTCGCACGCCAGCTTGAAGAGAGCCAGGCACGCGAAGAAGAGGCTAACGGACAACACCGCCAGCTCCTTGTTCTGCAGCGTCTCCTGGATGTTCCTCATCTCCTCCACGTCCCACCTGCACAAACCAAAATCCATACATTTTAAAACAGCCCGACAGACCTCGTTTTGAATCATTATATGGGTGCTAGTAGTACTTGCCTCATCGCCTCGTTCTCCCTGACCAGATCGTCTAGTTTCCCCGAGAGGCTTGATTTCCAGTCCTTGAGCTCGCCCAGATAACTCGCCTGATCAACATTACAACCAGTTTGCCGGCCCTTTCAGTAGCTTCAAATTGCATTGTACGATAAGAGAACTGAGACGTGTGATATACAGGCACATACCACGTCGTCCTTCCACTCGACAAGGTCCTTCACGTCGGCCTTCATCTTCTCTAGCGCCTTGGCCGTCTGCGACATCCCGTTCTGCAGGTCTGGCAGCTTGCCGCCGTACCTCTGGTTGAGCACCCTGGCGTACTCCTCCAGCGTCGACAGCCCCACTTCCAGAGACCTCATCTTCTGCATCAGGATCTTGAGAACCGCGTCGCCGTGAATCCGCCCCGTCGACGACGACTGCTTCACCGGCTCCTTGGCCTGCGCTGGCTTCGCGTCGGGCACACTATTTGCGTTGTTTTTGGCGGCGTCGCCGCCGGTGCTGTCGTTCCGCCCCGCGCCGTCCACCTGCTTGGCGTGGACCTGCCGCGCCTGGGTGCCGGCGGTGTCATTGCGGCCACTGTCCTTACGGGCGTCGGCTGCGGCCTTTGCGGCGTCCGCGTCCGGGATGTGGCTGGCAATGAAGTCCTGCAGCATTTGCTCCACGGCGTCGATGCCGTACACCTCGAGGTAGCTGAGGATGCAGTAGAATCCGGAGCCGTAGTGGCTGACGAGGCGCAGGCGGAGGTACCGCGTCCACCTGGGCTCCGGCAGCACGAAGCGCTGCGCATGCTTGGCGTTGTCCGCCGTGAAGCGGCCCAGCAGCTCAGGCTGCCGTGGAGCTCGATGTCTTTGAAGTTGGAGGAGTAGTGCTCCAAGTTGGCGAGCGCGATGGTGTGGACGAGCGTCTCCTCGGAGAGCTCCACCACGACGAACTTGCCGTCCGCCGAGCAGGGGTTGCGGAGGTACCGGTCCTTTTCGCCGTCCAGGATGTTGGCGGCGCCCTTGGCCTCCGCCTCCTTGTTGTGGGCGAGCACCTTGGCGCCCTTGGACGCTGCGGCGTAGTTGTACTCGGCGCCGGTGGGCTCGAGCCGGTGCGTGGCACCGTCAGCGACGCGCTGATGGTGCCTGCCGGTGTCGTTGTCGGCATTGCCCTGCAGAATGCGGCTCCGGAACTCGTCGAGCTCCACGAAAGCCGCCTCAGCCGAAGAGTTGCCGCCGGTGGCGCTGGATGGCGGTAGTGCCTCTTGGTGGCGGTGCGGCTGGCACGTCGGGGAGGAGACGTTGTCGGCGGGGAATATGTATGCCTCCAGTGGCATCACCTTGCAGTAGTTGTCGCGCTCGCCGTAGAAATCTGCGTCCACCGGTCCACCGATGATGAACTCGAAACGCACGCATGATCCCGATCCGACTTACAAGGAGGATAATCGTTGGTGGTGGTTACCTGAAGGTTCGGTCTGGCTGTGCAGGAACTGAGAGCGGAGGAGAAAAAGGAGGCACCAGACGGAGAAGATGACCGAGACCGACACCTCGCGGAGGCCGCCGTCCATGGACAGCGCATCCGTCACCGCCGTCGGGATTCCCCTCTGCTGATGGTCCCCTCCCCCACCGCCTTTTCCTCCGCCGCCTCCTTCTCTCCTCTTCTTGCTCATGCATGCACCACCTACCCAGGACGTGCGTGCCCACGGTGATCACGAATTGACGGGTCGATCGTCGTTCTCGTTCTCGTTCGTCATTCTCCTCCCACACACCACGTACGGTGCGACGATACGTTGTCGCCGTGAGAGCATGCAGCTAGGCCGGCCGGCCGGGCGTCAATCGGAAACGCGCGCGCGAGGGAGACGATGGAGAGGGAGAGAAGTCAGGAACGGCTTGGGAGCAAGAGATGGAGCGGCAACTTAGGAGGCGACCGAGTGTCGTCAATCGGAAACGCGCGCGCGAGGGAGACGATGGAGAGGGAGAGAAGTCAGGAACGGCTTGGGAGCAAGAGATGGAGCGGCAACTTAGGAGGCGACCGAGTGCGGAGTGGCTGGTGAATGCTGATGATGGTCGATGCGCGCGGCGACGGCATCGGCAGGCACACGCTGCATCTGTGTCATTTGGGCATGTAGCGAAGAGGTTTTTTTTTTGTGTTCAAATCTGACCCTTTTACGAAATTAATGACGAATATGGCCCCTCTGCGAAACTATTCTCAAATCTGACCCCTGAGGTCGGTTCCAGAGAGGATGGCGCCGACCTTGTACATGTCGGCTCGTTGGCGCCGCCCCCCATTTTAATTTTTTTAATTCCTTAAGAAAATTGTGAGACTTTCTGGATGGCGTCGAACTGAACAAGTTCGGCTTAATCCTCTTTGGCCCCGACATTAAGAGGTCAGATTTAAAAATAGTTTTGAGATAGAAATATATGTGTTTAGTTATTCAAATGGGACAGATTTGTTAAAAAATAGGCGAAGAGGGCACCCGTTGTCTTCATCATGGCCTCATGGGCTTAGGCTGTTATGTTTCTTTTCAGGTTGGGCCTTTTTTTTTTTTGAGAATTTTTTCAGGTTGGGCCTAGACTGATATTTCATATGTAGTGGGAAATGCTGAACATATTTCTGGGCGCAAATCGAGCTGAGCCTTCCGTATTTGACGCTCATTGCGTGTGTTAGCGCGGTGGCCTGATGCATTATTCCAAATGGGCCGCATTAACAGATCATTTTTAAATATCAAAATCATCCATAAAAAACCGTTTCCTTACAAAAATATATCTAGAAAATTGAGAAACCTTGTTCAATGAGTTCAAAACTAATTGTTCACGAGGTATAAAAAAGTTCACCTGACGAAAAATGTTGTACATTTCAAAATAATTGTTCGCATGGTTAAAAAAAAAGACATATGGAGAACTCGATACAAAACAACTTTTCACGAGGTTCCAATTTTTTTTTATCTCGCTACTATCTTGGAGCTCTTTGATCTCTGACGAACCTTCAATTTTTGTATCGAGATATGGGCAGAATTTTGGCTTCACTTTTGTCGAGAATGATAAACTTGCAATGTGAGGTCATGTAGATTTGATCTATACCTGGGTCATGCGTAATGACGAAGTTTAGTATGGGCTCTGAGATTTTCGAGTCTCTAGTCCTATAGATCCAAGGCACTTGTAGCCAGGAGCCATCTTTTTTTCCTTGTAAGGGCCTCTTTGGTTGAAAGGGTTTTCAATAGAATGTTGTAAGATTCCAACCCATAGAATTTTTTTCTTGTGAACCAAAGAAGCTCGAATTCCCACCTAAAGTAGCTAATGAAATCCTACATTTCCCTGTGGTCCAACCAAACAACCAGTACATATGCAAGTACATATGCACACACTCACTCGTATGCACGCATGCACGCACACCTTACCCCTGTGAGCACCCTCCGAAAGACTAAGCCGGCGGTCGGGTCTTGAGATTGACGAAGTCACCACAGGCGTCTCGCTGTCGACGCGAAGGTCGTTTCCCACTGAAGAATATATTCCAGCTAAATGAGAAACACAAATCTAGGATTTGAATTCTGGTGGGCTGAGGGTACAACCACCCTACTAACCATCTTGCCATAGGCAAGTTCTCTCCCATGTCATCACCTTCTATTTCTATGTTTTACCTGTTCTGTGTTTTTCATTTCTCGTGAACCAAAGAGGCTCGAATTCCCCACATAAAGTAGCTAATGAAATCGAGTCTTGTCTTAGTATTTGTGAGATTGTTTGATTGAATCCAGCCTATCAACAGGACAAGATGGCCATACTCCCGTACGTACGATAGGAGGCACATGCATGCTTAGTTTGCCAGTGGCGCCGAACTTTGTCATGATGCCGACACGGAAAAGCAGCGCATCAGCCCGTTTGTTAATGGTATACCACTGGTTTTCGGTTTCTCATTTGTTTACACGACCATTTTTTACCGGGGATTTAGACCATTGCTCTACTCTAGTTGTGCTCTACTACTTTGCATCGTATAGAAAATGCGTTAATCCACATGGTGAGGACCGATGCTTTCCGCGGCAGCACACACGCGTCCTGATCGTCGTGGCCACATAGATTCATAGTTGACCCCGCGCGTACGTCCAAATCCAGATGGGGAATCATGCGACATGTCCTCGTCCCAGCTAGAGCGAAGAGATCACGGGATGGAGATTTGCAATTTGCAAACCTCCATACATCGACAGGAAGAACAGTTGGTGAAGATACATTTCTCTTTGTTCTGCGTGAGCGCCCCGAGTTCCAATTTCAGGACTGAATGGCCACTAGAGATGACAAGACGAGGCTAGCTAGCCGAAAGCCCGGGGAGGGCGGGAAAAAAAATTAAAGAGCGCGCGGGACGAACTCATCTCGCAAACAAAGGAAAACGAGTGCAGAAATGGGAGAAAACGAAGGTCAGACTTCAGAGAGCCTAGTTATCGTGTCCGTGCACTGCAACGGAAGAACAAGAAAAATGCGGTCATGGCCGCGCACAAAGTTCTCATCGGCAGGCACAGCGGTGGCGCCAGATTAGATGAGGCTACAAGCGATGACAAAGTACACTGCGCCGGATACGTATTGTCGGCGTGGTTCCTAAAATATTAAAAAAAAAAAAACGATACATATTGTTGGATCGATGGGGCAATTTTATCTAGTGGGAGAGTAGGCTTTTTTTACCATGTAGTAGCAAACAAAGTGGTGTCATACCAAATAGCCCATAAAAAAAACTCCGAAATGGCAATAATGCAATACGTATCTTAATGAAGTGGAAGATGATTGATTACATCAAAAAGTTGCAGGTCTTAACATGTTGCGGGTAGAGATGAGGCCGACACAGCGACAGATCTCATTCGAGAGAGCATTGGACGTCATCGCCGCATCCAACACTTTTTTTGATGGTTGGGGTTTTCGTCGGGATATGTTAAACACTGTTACACCTTGTCCAAGCGTGAACAAAGAATGTCAAGCGAGGGAAGGCATCTCCAATGCTTTGTGGATGCTATGTGTTGTGCAGCTTGTTAGCGATGACCATGAGGTATTGACGAAGAGCTTCCGTCTGATGGGCCGGCGAGACTGCAACACCCTGGGGCTCTATGGCCGGAAGGTATTGACGGTCTCGACGGGCGTCTCGATCCTACAAAACTGTCAAATATTAAAAGGTTTTACGTAAAGAAATGTCGGGTTGAGAGGGGAGGGGGGCAATGGCCCCCTAAGTACACATAGCAACTCAATTTAAATGAAAAAACCATACATATATATATGCATGTGATTTTTATTTCCTATACTACTATTAAAAGGGCCTATTTTTTGTAGTTTGCCCAGGGTCTCCAGAAAGTTAGGACCTACGTTGAATGTAAGCATACGGAGGAATGGATAACTGTACGAGCAAGCGTGGCGTAGCTTGATTGGTCCAACAAACTCCTGTAGATACCGTCTGCAGTGCTAGATAAGCACTTCTGATGGTCGTCTACATACTGCAGCAGCCCACGCCTTCAGGTGGTAAGCTGGCAATAACCCCCCTAATCAACCAATGCTGGGAGTAACATGCCAAAATGCACATCGAGAAAAGCATTCCCGGTTTTTTTAACGGGGAATAGCCCCGAAGGTCCTTTTACCATCTCTTCGCCGAACTCAGGGAGGTTTTTTTAACGAGCAAATTTGACCAAAGGTTTATCGAACTCAGGGAGGTGGAGGTTGAATGTATCCCTCTCAAGTAACCATGCAATTAAGGTACAACAAGTCTCTTGTGTCCCCAACACACCTAATACACTTATCAGTTGTATAGGTGCACTAATTTGGTGAAGAGATGATAAAAGGCAAGTAATATTGATGGTACAAGGTGGTATGTCTAATCTGTAATAAAAATGGCAGCAAGCAAACATGTAACAAAAATGAAATTAAACAGTGTTTCAATGGTTGAAAACAAGGCCTAGGGATCATACTTTCACTAGTGGTAACTCTCAACAATGTTAACATAATTAAACACATGATACTTCCTCTACAGTATGTAATGTAGATGTTACTCGGAGACTATTCTTTTGCGGATAAGAAACAAATGAGATTGCGTAGGGCTACAAAAGCTCACCTTAAAGTTCTTCTAAAAAACACCACAATTCAATAATGCCATCCAACACCAAAAACATTTCATGATAAGTATCTCTCTAATCTATAGTCCAGTAGAGCCACAAACGGTACCCGCATTGTCATCTTGGCAACGTGTTCACACAAGTGACTCCGGAAACTATACTAGATAAAATCAACTGAGAGCAACAATCCATTACATAAAGAAGGGGAAACATCATATGAATTCAACTAGATTAACAATGCTCATGATCACATAAAGACCACGTCATGGGAGAGAGAGATAACCACATAGTTACAGGTACAAGCCCTCAGCCCCGAAGAGGGACTACTCCTGCATCATCATGGGAGGCAGCAACATTGATGACGATGGCTCCGGAGGTCGATCCCCGTCCCGGCAGGGTGCCGGAACAGGACCCTGGAAACCCCAAATTAGCATTTTTGTGGCGGCGGAGCTCTGTTGTGTTTCTGCAAAAATCCTCCGGGGGGTCGATGTTTTAGGTCAGGGGATTTTAGAGGCGCAGGGCAATCAACAGGTGGTGCCCGAGGCGTCTAGGCGGTCATGCGGCGCAGCCCCATCTTTGGTCGCGCCCAGGGGTCGCCTGGGGTCTGTGGCCCCCCAGGGTCGCCCTTTGGTCCTCGGTCTTCTTCCGTGGAATAAAAAATCTCCGTAAATTGGCGTCCAATTCCGATATTTCTTTACTAGCTTTTCTAGAAAAAAAAAGACAAGAGAAAACAGAAACTGGCACTGGGCATCTTGTTAATAGGTTAGTCCGAGAAAATGACCTCAAATGATATAAAATTAGAATAAAAACATGTAGGATTGATATAAAACAAGCATGAAACAATCAAAAATTATAAATACGTTTGAGACGTATTAACTACTATTACAAGGGCCTATTTTTTTAGTTCGCCCAGGGTCTCCAGAAAGTTAGGACCTGCCCTGAATGTAAGAATACAAAGGAATGGATAACTGTACGTGCAAGCGTGGCGTAGCTTGATTGGTCCAAGAGAGTCCGGTAGATACCGTGCAATGGTAGATAAGCACTTCTGATGGTCGTCTACATATTGCAGCAGCCCACGCCTTCAGGTGGTAAGCTGGGAATAACCCCCTAATCAACCAAAGCTGGGAATAACATGCCAAAATGCACAGCGAGAAAAGCATTCCTGATTTGTTTTACGGGGAATACCACCGAAGGGCTTGGAACTGCATTAACTTGGCAGCACAAACACAAATTATAATGAGGACCTTAAAACATGTGGAAATAGCAACTAGGTCCTTAGAAATTACAAATATTACCTTATAAAATTATGGAAAAACAAACGGGTCCTTAGTCATTGCCACTAAAAAAAGCTTGACCTTCAAGCGCAGGCGGGAGCAGCTCTGTCAGGGACGCCACCACTTGGGGCACCACTGCCGTTGGATCCCTCGCCGAGATCAATGAAGATCTTCCACCAAAGGAAGAAGAAGCTCTGATCAACCCGAAGTCCGAGCGCGGAGTGGCCTCTCAGGTCCGAGGTAACCTTCTCACATCGTAGCCGGAGCTAGGGATCTCCGATAAACAGTAGCAGCTCCTAGAGCACGCGGCTCCGAACCCACTCCACCTTCCCGCACCGTCGAAGCAGCAAAAAACACAGACACTCCCTTCCACCCCTCACCAAGAGGGCGTCGAGGACATCGTTGGAGTCCGAGATCTCGTCGCTGCTGGGCACCGCCGAGCTTATTCAGAGAAGCGTCGCGTGAAAGCTCCGCCTTCCGCCACAGGAGGCAACATGCAGAGGTCATCTGGAATCCAGGCCACCGCTCGCTGGCAACGTAGACACGCAACGCGACATAGCACGAGTCCACCACACGAACGTATCCTAGGTACGGAGGAGGGCCGGTATCCCCTCCCTGTCCGGCCAGCGAGGCCGCCGGAGGAGAAGGGGGGAGGCCCCGGTGTGGCTAAAGCGACTCTCAAAAAAAGATAAAGCTAGAGAGGAAGAGGGGAAATGAGGGCCCTACAACAATCTGCAGGACTTTGTAATCCATGTTGTACTCTGCACTTGAGCTGAGTGAAATTTGGTCGTCTCCGGCGCCATCTGTTATTAAAAAAAAAAACTGGAAATAGCCCGCTCATTTCGGTTACGTTGGCGTCAGTTTACACTGGTATCAGGCAAACGGCAAACCTAGGCTAGCAAGGCAAAAGTCTGAAACAAACCTTGTTCTCGTACTTGAAGTCTGAATCAAACCCTCACGTCTCAATCCTTGATTTTTGAACCCTGATCTCTCCAATCCCACTCTTCCTGGACGTTTTATGGTCTACTCTCGTTTGTCCGCTCGGAATCGCTGAAGTGGCGGGGATTACGGGAATAGGATGCCATGGTGGCTGGTCGTTTTGGCCCATGACCCATGATGCAAAGCTCTCTGTCCCCGTCAATCTCTCTACAGGCGCACGGTAATTCAGCTCCAGTTTGTTCTCTTCCTTCCACTTTTGGCACTGCAGCAAGCAAGGGGCAAAAGAAGGCCAAGAAGTAATCAGCAAGCAAGTGGCAAAGTTGGTCCACTATTTTACAAGTGTACCTGTTGACAAACTGAAGTCCTGAACATGCTAGTTGTCATTTTGGGTTATTTTAAATTATGTACTGAATATGTATGCGACATGCCTTTCTATACCATTTGTTTTGGTGTCATGTTGTCGATACTACTTATCTGTCATGGCTTAAATTAAATTTGCAGTTAACATTCTACTATATTGCATTGCCAATGGAATATTGCTGAACCAAATAGATTCTCCATTTAACTGAAACAAATAGACGATACATTTAACTGACACAAACTGTACTTTACACTTCTCCATTACACCGCCATTCTCTCGCCATTACACAGCTATAAGCAGTACCAGCCTAAGGCTAAGCCAGCGCAAGAACAAATCCCAAAGATGACCAAATAACATGTACAAAGATTGGCAGATCACATCCCGAACGTGAAGCTCTTCATTCTTGTCCCTTTAGCTGCTGTCAAAGTTCACCGAGGCGCCTTCAGCTTCGCGGCGCAAGCGCACAGCCTGGCAGGCTCGTAAGCCATCAGGTGCTCACGATATGGCACCGCCGACCTTGCCGACGGCCTGGCTCAGCCACCCATGCGCCGGAGGCCGCCTATCAGTTCTCCTCTCTTCCTCAATCCCTAATTTCGTTCCCCACTCGCTCAGTTGAAAAGACCACATACAAGTGAAGAGGCCCACAGCCCACCGTCATCTCCTAATCCCTGCCACGTCGACGGAACCCAGCGCCCAAACATGCTTCCACCAGAAAACAACCAGACTAACCAGGATTAGAGAGATTAGGGTTCAAAAACGAGGGATTGAAATGTGGGGGTTCGATTCAGACTGCGTCTACGAGAACAAGGTTCGTTTCAGACTTTTGCCGGCTAGCAAAGCCGGAAATGGAAACAACCCACTGGCTGAGGCTCGAATGGCACTTTGGGCGGCGTTCACACAGTGACACAAGCGTATTTGCGCCAAGCTATGCAGGCAGGCCGTACGTACACCTGAGACTAGCGGTCGACCTCTGGCGCGGCCCGACATGGCCAACGCCGATCCGTGGTGACATGCGGGATGCGGCCGCGTACGTTTGCCGCGGCCGACACCGCTCGCTGGCTACGGTGGCTCAGTAATCATGTGTGCGTTCTCCGGGTGGCTCGGTGCGTCGCATCATGTGCGTCGATCGCCGTCGCGAACTGATGACGCGCGGTCGGTACCAAAAATTCTACCACCGGAGTACAGTAGCATCTACGAGCTGCATCAGCGTGTGGTCCGGCCAATTCTGGAAGGACTGCTATGTGTACATAGATAAAGCGGATCACGCGCCATCGGTGCTCTTTTTCTCGCTCGTAATAAAGCCGCGCGGAGGAGCGAAATGCAGGCCAGGATTCGTCTATGCAACCTCAGCTTCGATTTTAGACTGTTGTGCTGATCATGTCATGGGTCGATTTCAGTTCGTATGGAGGCAGCCAGGTTCAACACAGTTTGTTTGTTTGTTTGTGCAACGTCCCCGGTTTTCCTTTGTAATTTGTAGCTGTAGAAAAGGAAACGGCTTATTTTCCATGTCTGTGGTACCCAGCATTTTATGCCGTGCAAAGCAGTCTCTACAGAGATCTCACGGTGGCGCGCCATCGGGCCTTGTTGGTTGTGGAACGGCTTGTGTCCTCTGTGCTCCCATGTGCGAAACCGGTCGGCCACCACCTCCTGGGCCGTGCTCGTGAGCCTGAACTGGAGGAGATCAGCAGCAGTAACTGACGCCGGTAGCAGTACGAGTGCTTAAACAAATCCGGGACTGCATGGGGTAGGTGGCATGCAGGACCCCAGACTGCATGGGAAAGCACCTACGTTTCTTCCTTTCGGCCGGGATAATAAAACGGGGCCACATGCAGCTTAACCCCACTGACAACGTCTCTTTGAGTACACTCCTTGGGACCGTTTGAGATCTTCCAAATGACGCTTGGGAGGAGAGTGCAATACATCGCGTCTCAGAGACGAAGGGATTTTCTTCTTGAAAGAAAAAAAAAAGAGAAAGGGAAAAAAAAAGACGAAGGGATCCATGGTGAATTTTGGTGATGAGCTGCCAAGGCAGTGGTAGCAAGTAACAGTGGGAAGACGGGTCGCACACTTTCCCCTCCCTTCCTCTACAGTGGAGAAGGGCGATTTTCTGGAATCGCCTGCTCGCCGCGCTCTCGCCGCCGCGGATCCGTGGGATCTCTCTCCCCCCGTCCGCTCCGGCGGCGGGTGGGTGGGGGATCCCCGGATCCCTTCGTGTACATAGAGTAGGGGTGAGTGGGTTCCCGCCGGCGGCGCTGTGGAGGCGGTGGTGCGGTCGGTGGGGTTTTGGCGTCGGCGACCTTCCTCTTCGGCGGTGGAGCTCCGGTGATGCTTCGTCGCGCGGTCGTCGACCTCTCCGTGCTCGCGGATCCTTGGATCTGCCGTGTGCGGTCTTCTTCTCCAGCTGCTGCGGTGCGGCGGCGCTGGAGTCGTGTCGCTCGTCCAGGGCTGGACGAGGTCTCCAGCTTCTTCCTGCGGCGGATCCGAAGGCGGCCGAGGCAAAGCGGCGGTGCGGTGCCGGGGGGGCGTATGCCGTGGGTGTTCATCGACAAGAGGTCTGTCGCGGCGCGGCGGACAGGCTAGGCGGCGTCTCTCAAGGGATTAAATGCTCCCAGGCAGTGGTTTGGTGGTTGCTGGCCTTCGTCTTCGTCGCCGGCGTAGCTGCGGCTCTCGGTGCTAGCTCTGGATCCTCTACGTATTGTTCTTCACTTTATGTATTTCTACTATGTACTTTGTATGTGGTGTTTTGGTGAATATACGTGGAAAAATGCAAAAAAAAAAAAAAAAAGTGGTAGCAAGTAACATGCTGTTGCACTGTCACATGTTTAACACAGTGCCAGTACACACAAATACTCAATGCAGCAGCTAGTACGTAAAAAAAATGCGTGAAAACATCAAAGGAGTTCTAGCCTGTTTTTTAACCATCACTTTTACAGCCTTCAACAAACCACCTTATCCTCGTCTCAAAGCACACCCGACAACTCTGCGCACCGCCAGGGAGTTACAGCATCCAAAGCTCACCTTAACTAAAACCCCTCATAATTAAATTATGACTAAAACACAAATGTGCTCCCACATTCATCCGCTAATCAAGCGCTCGCTGTTACCCGTAGGTACCACTACCCATAATCAGCAGCCCTTGGGCACGAAGCCGACGCGCTGGTTGTCGCCGTCGAACACCACCCGGAAGCCCTGCTGCTGAATGTTACCGATGATGGACACGCCGCCGTCGGTGCCCGCGAACGCGAAGCAGAAGGTGCCCTTCGAGTCCACGGGGATCAGGTAGTTCTCCGGGGGCAGCGCCGCCTCCGCGCCGCCCGCGAAGTGCATCGACACCGTCGGCACCTTCACCACCTTGCGCCCGCTCAGGTCGTAGCACGTGTCGAACAGCGAGAACCCGCCGGGGGACAACCGGAGCCCCGCGGCGGCGGCCCGGAACGCGTCGCGGAGGGCGGAGTAGGCGGGGCGGGCGAGGCGGGTCACCGAAGTGCCGGAGTCCACGATGACGCCGCCGCGGCCGGACGACGGGTCGAGGCGGAGGTCGGAGTTCGCCACGCCCGGGACGCGCGCGCCGCCCACGCTGATGCCGGCGAGCTGCACGTAGTAGAAGGTCTCCATCCGGGGGTTCTTCACCATCGGGGTGAAGGAGGAGGCCACCGTGGAGCCCAGCGCGCCGGAGCCGAAGGTCACGGTGGAGGAGTGGGAGGAGGCGGGATTGGCCGACGAGGTGCGGTCCACGAGGCAGTACGAGAAGCTCCGCCCGTAGCGGCGGGAGATCTGGGCCGGGAAGGATAGGCTGCCGCGGCCGAGCCCCAGGAGCCCCGCCGCCGCCACGAACAGGCCCTCGTTGTCGTGGCCGCACCCGAGAGCGACGCGCGCCACGCGGGCGCCGCCGGCGAAGGTCAGGGTCTCGGTGGCGAAGTCCCCGGCGGTGACGGAGCCGTCGCCGTAGGCGACCTGGTAGAGGCACGCCCTGCGGCGCAGGTCGCATCCGCCGGAGTCGAGCCTGCGGCAGAGCGGCGAGGCGCAGTCCACGGCGCCGTAGGAGCCCGAGCGGCGCGGGTCGAACACCGGGCCGGACTGCTCGTAGCAGCGCCTGCACGGCGCGCACTGCAGCCACACCACGTCGCTGCCGGTGTCGAGCACCATCAGCGCCGGCGTCGCGGGCGTCCCCACGCCGATCTTGGTGAAGTACTCCCCGCTCCCCTGCGCCAGCCCGGACACCACCGGCGCCACGACCCCGCCGCCGCCGCCACCACGCGTCACGTTGGCCGCGCCCTTCGCTGCCGCCGAGATCCGCGCCGCCCTCTTCCCGTCCCGCTGTAGCCGGTGCGCGAGCAGCTCGGCCGCGGTGACGTTCGTCGCGAAGTCATCGCGGTGGACCACGCTGAAACGGACGGTCGGGTCCTCGGCAGCAGCGAGGTTCCCGGCGAAGACGTCCTTGTCGTCGTCGCGGGCTAGCTCCGACGGGGCGGAAGAACGGTCGGGCGAGAGAGGGGTGGCGAGGAGAGACTGGGTCTGGACGGGCTTGGCAGCGGCGTTGGAGGCGAAGGCGGCGAGCAGGAGGAGGAGCGCGGAGAGCGAGAGCATGGACGGAGGCGCCATGAGCATCTTGTGTGAGGGGGGTGTGAACTGTGAAGTGGGGCGGCGCGGTACTGGAGTGGAGCGGAGGCGGAGCGGTGGTATAAGAAGGGGATAGCGAGCGAGCCATTACCATCACCATCACCAGGAGATTTGATTAAACAAAGATTAGGGGATGATGCCTCTAATTATTGTTGGATTAGATGTTCAGGGCATTTAATGAGATAGTTCTTGTGGGGATGTTTCGGTTGGCAGCGGCGGTGCGTGGCGGTGGGAGAGGGATAATGTCGCTTTGCGCAGCGGAGTGGACGCTGGTTTTTCGTCGAGTCTTTTTTTGTTTGACAATTTTGACTATACCGCGACGCCGGTCACCCCGGTGGTGTGGACACGTCCGCTGTTTGCTGTCGGCGTAAAGATGACTCGACAGGCCGACGCAACGGACGCGCGTTTAGTCCACATGTTGTCCGTTTGTGTCGGCAAACGGACACACGTCCGGTCCATGTCTGCTCCTCACTGGCCAAACGGACCGACGCATTGAGTCCGTCCGGTCATGGGTTTGATGATTTTTTCCCCGGCTAAGGTTTTGATCTCTGTTTTTTTTCCCGGCCAGGGTTTTGAACATAATCAATCACACCAAATAATCAATAACACTAAATAATACAATCCAAATAGTTCAGCAAATATTTATTACAATCCAAATAATTCAACAAATAATATAAATTGTTTCACAAATAACAAATTGTTACACTAATAGTCTTACAAATCAAATAAATAAGAAATCGGTAGTTCATCAAATAGAACTACTGGTTTCCGTAGTGCTGCCAGAGATGCTCCACCAAATCATTTTGGAGCCGAACATGGGCCACATTCTCACGAACGTCACGGTGTAAGTCGAGGAACTGAGCGATGTGGACGGTCCCTGTGGCTGAACCAACTCACGCTGAAACTGCCATGCGTGATCATGCATACCCTGATCGCGTTCATCCTGCACAATCATGTTGTGCATGATCATACAACCTGTCATCACCTCACACAGGGTGTCCTCGTCCCATGTTCTAGCAGGGTGTCGAACAATAGCCCATCGAAACTGGAGGGCACCGAATGCACGCTCCACATCTTTTCTAGACTTTCTTGTTCCTTGGCAAACTTCTTCTTCTTCTCATCATTTGGATTGGAGCTGGTCTTCACAAATGTAGTCCAGGTAGGGTAAATGCCATCAGCAAGATAGTATGACTTCTTGTACTCCCAGCCATTGATCTCGTAGGTCACCTCAGGTGCTTGGCCGCTGGAGAGCCTGTTGAACATCGGAGACCACTACAGCACATTGATGTCATTATGCGAGCCAGCCATGCCAAAGAACGAGTGCCAAATCCATAAATCTTGTGATGCCACGGCCTCAAGAACGACCGTGCACGCCCCAACATGGCCCTTGTACTGCCCCTGCCAAGCAAATGGGCAGTTTCTCCACTCCCAGTGCATACAATCTATGCTCCCAAGCATCCCAGGGAAGCCTCTGGCCTCGTTGATGGACAAGAGTCGAATCATGTCCGCAGCAATGGGTTCCCTCAAGTACTCCGGGCCAAACACTTGTACCACGGCTCTACAAAACTTGTACATTGCTTCTAGGCATGTCGTGGGTTAGTCACGGCAGATGCCATAGGGGGTGGCTTAACTCGGGTGTGAGCCAGGCGATGTAGGATTCACGAAGAGGTAGTACACGCGGAGTTACCCAGGTTCGGCCCCTCTGTATGAGTTAAAGACCAACTCTTGCTTGTATGTATTGGATCTGAATGGGGTGTACAATGTTGTGCGCAACAGAGCTTGCGGGTGCTCCGAAGGCTATGGAATGAGATGAGTCTGCCTCTGGGGTTGCACCTTGCCGGCTTTATATAGGGAGCCGGCTAGGGTTTACAGGGAAATGACGGGTGCCGCTGGCGGCGCTAGCTATCCTGCCTACAAGTGCGGCTGCTTGAAGCGCACTCTTCGGGATACGCAGATCGTAAACCGATTCGGAGATATCCGCTGCCGCCTTCCCGAGCCGACGTACCGGGATCCTCGGGGACCCGGTATCCTGGAAGATGCTCTCCGGGTGGGCTTTGGGCCACCCGGCCTTGTGAGCCGACTCGGGGTCCTAGGCCTACCCGGTTGGGCATCCCCCCATCATTAGCCCCCGAGTTCGTCATGGACTCGTCTCCGGCTTGGCCTTCGTCTTGCGAGCTGCCGGGTCGTGTCGGTGAACGAACTCCTGAAACAAAGAGAGAACAAAGGCTCGGAGTGGTGGATTTTGGCGTGTCAACGTCCGGTCTGACTCAAGTTTTGTTTGATGCCGGCTCGTGCCCGTTGGGACGTTGGCCATACCGACTCGCCTCCGTGTGGGTTATCTCCTCGTATCTCCGGCTGACGTCACGGTATCTTTGACCGCTTGTCCTGTAGTGTTTGTCCATCTGACGCCGAGTCGATTGATGGGACTTGACGGTGTATCGACTGCCTCCACCTCGGGATGGAGCAGTGGCAATGATGATGTTTTTGACCCGCACGCGCCTGATCCAACGGTCAGAAAAGTCGTGACAGGGCGACGTGGCCAAATCTGGGCCGAGTTTTCCGGCACGTTCCCGCAGAAACCGAGGCGTCGTGCGGGAACCGAGGCGTCGTGCGACGTGGCGATTAATGCGGGACGTGGGTGGAGCCATTTACTGCGGTAACGGCTCCACTCACGGCGCCTATTTTAAGAGGCGAGGGAGTGCGGCTGATGGGTACGCACTCCACTCCTCTCCCTTCTCGCGCTCGCCGCTTCTTCTGCTCAGAGCAGCTCACGCCTGAGCGCGCGTCGCTTCGCCATTGCCGCCATCGGGCACTCCTGTTCCTCCCTCTCCCTCGCGGCCAGGATGGTGGCGCCAAAGAGCCAGTGGGAGCGATCCTCGGTGACGGCGCACGCGCTAGAGCAGGCCGCCAGCGAGGGCTTGTTGCCGCCGGCGTCGGAGGGTCGGTGGCGCATCGCCACCGCGGATCCGCGTCCGCGGCCGTCGCCGGGCGAGTTCGTCGTCTTCCTCGCGTTCCTCGAGCGCGGGCTTGGGTTCCCCACGTCGGAGTTCTTCCGACGTTTCCTCGACTTCTACGGGTTGCAGGTACACGACCTGACGCCCAACTCCATTCTCCACCTCGCCTGTTTCGTGGCCCTGTGCGAGGGCTACTTCGGGTGCGCCGCCTTCTTCCCGCTATGGCTGTGGATCTTCCACGGCAAGCTGGGGAAGGGCGGCGACATGCCGCCTTGCGGCGGCCTCAACTTCCAAGTCCGCGGCGACGTGGATTACTTGGATCTTGGCCTTCTCCCCAAGGTGTACTGGAGGAAGACCGGCTTCTACATGCGGGAGCCGGCTCCCGACGGCGAGATCGGGGTTCCCCCGTTTTCTCCCTCGCCGAGCCGTCCCCGCAATCTTCAGGAGCTGCCGCAGGACGCCGACTTGCCCACGGTGCACCGGCTGATGGCGCGGCTCCAGGAGCTGAAGTCCGAGGGGCTGACGGGTCTGAACCTTATCGCCTCCTGGGTGAAAAAGAAGATCGCGCCCCTGCAGCGTCGCCCCTCGCTGATGTGCGAGTACACGGGGCTGAAGGACCCGCAGCGCCACGACCCGTCGCGATTCCAGACGGTGGAGCAGTTCACGCACCGGATGAAGCGGATTACCGTCCACCCGGCGCCTGAGTGGGCGTGGGCGGCTTGGAGGCCTTCAACGCCAAGCATCCGGCTCCAGAGGTGAGTCCTTTTACTTGACGATTCGCATTGCTTTCCTTTTCTTGGTCTTTTTATACCGATCTTCCTGCTTGCTGAGTTCAGGAGTTCCGGTCGCTCGTTGGGATGCCTCCGATCCGTGGTGACGCTCCCGCGGTGCTTGCCGGCCCTAACGACGTTGTCGAGCGTGACTCCGACGACGAGGCCGACAACACCAACATGGCCTCCTTCTCCTCCCGCCAGCCGATCCCCATCTTGTCCGAGGGCGAGGAAGGAGAAGAAGGAAGAGAAGAACGCGCCGGGTCCAAGAACCCGGCGCTTGACGATGATGATGAAGACGATCAGCCGCTGCGCATCCGGCGGAGGCGCAGGCCCGCGTCTGAGGATGCCGGGCCCCAGTCCAAGCGCTCGAGGTCGGTGAGCTCGACGCCGCCGCCACCAGAGCGATCGGTGGCGACCGCCGCGCAGCGCACCGTTGTGCCGAGCGGCGACAGAAGGCCTTGCGGGACATCCCCGCGAGGGTTCGTGCCGACTCACCCCCTGCGCCTCGCTCCCGGGGGATCCGTACCTCGACTCTGCCGCCTGCGGGCGAAAGGTCAGCTGCTGAGCCACGCCCACAGTTTCGTTGGCGACGTTATCTTGAATTTGACCCGTGCGAGTGTCGCAGGGCTGAGGACGCGTCCCTCAGCGACATGGAGGATGCGCAGGTGAACAACTCCCAGCGGGCGGGAGCCGCTGTGCGCGCCGCGGAGCCCGTTGCGAGGGCGCCGACTCCTCCGCCTTTCGCCGGCGGAGGCGATGAAGTGATTGTGCCCCCTCCGAACGAGGGGGCCACTATTGATGACTCCGTGCCGGCTGGCACGGACAACGCCGCGCTTGTGCCCGAGTCGGCACTGGTGATGACGGCGACTCGGGCCGCTGCAGCGGCTTCCTCCTTGGGTGGGCTGACTGGTCAGCCCCCGAGCTCCACCCCGGGCTCCTCTTCGTCCCGGCCGAGCTTCCGAGCCGCCATCCAGACGGCAATGGATGCGCACCAGGTACGTAGAAATTTTTCTTTGTACATGTTGCGTCCATAGTATATATGTAGCCCCCAAGGCCCGAGTCGTATTTGTAGAATGCGGCTTGGGTCTTTATAGTTGTCTGGTTGCGGGGTTTTTGACTAGTGGCGTAGCCCCCGAGTTGCCGATGCTGTGGTAGAGGCAATTCGGGGCGCAGCCCCCGAGTTTCAGACTCGGCATGCTTGTCAGGGCGAGCCCCCGGGTTGCGGAATATCGATGTAGACGCAACTCTGGGCGCAGCCCCCGAGTTCCATACTCGGTGTAGAATTTTGGAGTGCAGGGCTAGCCCCCGGGTTAGCGCTGATGTCGCTGTAACCCGGAGCGTGGTCCTCGTATATTTTTCTGTGTTTGACTTTCGCCATCTTTTTTGTTGCAGGAGCTTGCGTGGCTCCTGGAAGCCGAGCAGAACGAGACCCGCCGCCTTCAGGAGGAGCTGACGAAGGCGCGCGAGGGCTACATCTCCCTCGCTGAGCATCAGCGGCTGCTAGCCGCACAAGAGAGCCGGCACACCGAGGCGTTCGCCGCGGTGCAAGACTCCTGCGTGCGGCTGAGCAAGCAGAAGGAGGAGGCGGACGCGGCCCTCACCCAAGCCACAAAAGGCTATGGTGAGGATCTCGAGAAGCTCGAGCGCAAGTCCGCCGCGGCCGAGCGCGAGATGAAGGAGCTGGCCGAGCCGCTCGAGAAGCTCGCTGTTGGCATCTGGGGTGAGTTTTGTCACGATTTTCCCCTTTGCAATGTATTTCGTTGCCGTTCTTGGCCATTCTTTGCTCATTTTCTTCCTTTTTATCGCTGACGGTAGGCGAGGAGACGGCTGGCTCAACGTCGGCGGAGCATATTCGCCGCATCGGCGTCTTTGCTCGCGACGTGCACGACAAGGCCAGCGCCGTCGTCCAGGCACTGTCTCCCAAGGAGGGGTGTCCCGCGCCCGTCTGCCGGGTCCTGCGGGTGCTTGAGCTAATGCCCCAGGTGATCACCTGGGTGCGGGAGTCGTCCGCCCGGAGCGGAGCGTGCGTGGCGCTCGGGCTCGTGCGCGGCCGGTACACGCAGACGAACGTCGACAAGATCACGGCCAGCATCCCGACTCGACCTGATGGTCGAGAAGTCGATATGGCACCGGTCTTCGAGTTCTGCACCCCGTACGCCTGCCGAGCCGCCAAGATGGTCGACCACACCGAGTTCGTCTTCGATGCGGTGCCCCCCAACAGCGAGCTCGACGAAGTGGCGGAGGAGGAGCCGGCAACGGAGTTCCTGTTCTCCAGGGCTTCGATTATGGCGCCGGCGGCTGCGGAGAACGAGGCGTCGACTTCTTCCGCTCGGGCGGCTCCGTCTTCCTGAAGGTCATGCCCCTGCTTTCATGAGAGGGGTTATTTTGAAGTAGTTAGGTTTGATCGCCTGCGGGCGAAAAAATATATATGTAATGAACAAGTATGCTAAGTGCCGGGTTGCGTTTCAGCGTGCGCCTCTGCGGCTTAAGGATTTATTTCTGGCACTTCTTGATGTTTGTTTGTTGTGCGCTTATCGTCACTTTGTTTGTTTTTCGCTTTTTGTGAGCTTAGTCGATCATGCGACCTCACCAAGTGTGCCTCGCGTGATTTTTGTTCGTGACGCGCGGTACCCATGGTGACAAAGTCCGAGTGCGGCTTCATTGTCAAGTTAGGTTTGAACCGGCTGCACTACTTTTCACTTTTTGCGGGTGGCTGACGACTTGGGAGAAAACAACAATTCCTTAAGTGATTTTGCTGCATGAGCAGGGAGTCCAGTGGTGAGTCGCGCATCGTGGCGTCCGGCTCTCTTTGACGACCCATCAATCATATAACGTGTGAGTAGGAAAAATAAAGGCTCGAAAGCATGATTGAGACGAAACGGTAGCCCCCGAGCGTGTCGAGTGCGTACCGGCCTTATTTCCTTGATTGATTACACAGCATTACAATGGATACTATGTATAGTAGGGGCGAAGCAGGCTGATGTTCCATGGACGCTTGGTCTCCTCTTCGGACTTGGAGCTTTTGTTTGGCTCACGCAAGTCGACGAGGTGGTAGGAGCCGTTGCCTATCGCCTTGCTGACGACGAACGGTCCTTCCCATGGTGCCGAGAGCTTATGCATCCCTTTCGACTTTTGGATGAGTCGAAGAACCAAGTCGCCTTCCTGGAAAGATCGACTCTTGACCCGGCGGCTGTGATAGCGGCGCAGGCCTTGCTGGTATATCGCCGTCCTGGAGAGTGCGAGTTCGCGAGCTTCTTCCAGGAGATCGACGCCCACTAAGCGGGCTTCCTCATTTTCCTCCTCGTTGTAGAGGGCGACCCGTGGCGAGTCGTGCTCGAGGTCGGTAGGCATGACGGCTTCCGCTCCGTACACCATGAAGAATGGCGTATAGCCGGTGGAACGGTTTGGAGTCGTTCTGATGCCCCAGAGTACGGCTGGGAGCTCGTCCAGCCAGCAACCCGGTGTTCGCTCCAGTGGTACTTGAAGTCGCGGCTTGATCCCGGCTAGCACTGTCTGGTTCATTCTTTCCGCCTGCCCGTTTGATTGCGGGTGGGCGACCGATGCCAGGTCGAGACGGATGCCCTTTTGTTGACAGAAGGCCTTCATCTCTCCCTCGGCGAAGTTTGTGCCGTTGTCGGTGATGATGCTGTGCGGGTAGCCAAACCGAAAGATGAGCTTCTGGAGGAACTTGGTTGCAGTCTTGCCGTCGAGTTTCTTGATGGGTTCGACTTCGACCCACTTGGTGAACTTGTCTACTGCGACCAGCAGGTGTGTCATGCCGCCACGAGCTGTTTTGAACTGGCCCACCATGTCCATCCCCCAGACGGCAAATGGCCATGTCAGCGGGATGGTTTTCAGAGCTGCAGCGGGTAGATGATCCTGTCGGGCGTACTTCTGGCACCCGACGCAGCGACGGACGATGTCGACTGCATCCTGGTGCGCAGAGAGCCAGAAGAAGCCGTGTCTGAACGCCTTGCCGACTAGGTTGCGGGCACCGACGTGGTGACCGCAATCGCCCGAGTGGATCTCGTGAAGGATGCGCCTTCCTTCTTCCGGCTCGACGCAGCGGAGGAAGACTCCCGATGTGCTGCGTTTGTAGAGCTCGTTGTTGATGATGGCGTAAGCTGAGGCCCGGCGCACGACTTGCCGTGCATGGACCTCATCGGCTGGCAGTTTCTTGGTGGTGAGGAACTCGATGTAGGGTTCCCTCCAATCGCTCGTCTCCTGTGTTACCGCTACCAGAGCTGTGTCTGACGATGGCGGGTTGGCGGTGTCGATTTCTGCCGGTGGCCGCACCGACGGGTTGTGCAAGTGGTCGAGGAAGACGCCGGGTGGGACTGGGTCCCGCTTAGACCCGAAGCGAGAAAGCGCGTCAGCCGCCTCGTTCTTCCTCCGGTCGATGTGCTCCAGCTCCATGCCGGCGAAGTGTCCGCCGACTTGATCGACGAGTCGGCGATAAGCCGCCATGTTGGGATCGTTTGCGTCCCATGTCCCCATCGTTTGCTGAACGACGAGGTCGGAGTCGCCGTAGCATTTGATGCGGCTAACTCCCATCTCCTTGGCCACGCGTAGGCCATGTAGGAGGGCTTCGTACTCGGCGACGTTGTTGGTGCAGGTGAAGTGTATCTGCAGCACGTATCGCATCTTGTCTCCCTGGGGGGAGGTGAGGACGACTCCGGCCCCCGAGCCCTCGTACATCTTGGACCCGTCGAAGAACAAGGTCCATCTACCGGCTTCATAGGTTGGAGGCGGCAACTGCATCTCCATCCAGTCGACCATGAAGTCGGGTAGTGCTTGCGACTTGATTGCAGTGCGAGCCGCGTAGCTGAGGCCAAAAGGCTGCAGCTCCGAGGCCCATTTGGCGACTCGCCCGGTTGCTTCCCTATTGCGAATGATTTCAGCTAAGGGAGACGAGCTGACCACCGTCATCGGGTGGCCCATGAAATAGTGTCGCAACTTTCTTGAAGCAAAGAAAACACCGTATACAAGTTTTTGGTAATGTGGGTAACGTTGCTTCGAATCCGTCAGAACTTCGCTGACGTAGTAGACTGGCCTCTGGACCAGTTGTTCGTGGCCTTCCTCCTTGCGCTCGACGACGACCGCCGCGCTGACGACTCGATTGGTCGCAGCGATGTAGAGGAGCATCGGCTCCTTCTCCAGTGGAGATGCAAGGATGGGCGCCTCGGCCAGCGTCTTCTTGAGAGCGACCAAGGCGGCGTCTGCCTCGTCGTTCCAAGTGAACGTGTCCGACTTCTTGAGGAGCCGGTACAGAGGCATGGCCTTCTCGCCGAGTCGTGAGATGAAACGGCTGAGGGCAGCGACACAGCCTGTGAGCCGCTGCACGTCCCGGAGGTTCTCCGGCTTCTTCAGAGCTTCGATCGCCTTGATCTTCTCTGGGTTGGCTTCGATGCCTCGCTCGGAGACGATGAAGCCCAGGAGCTTGCCCGCGGGTACGCCAAAGACGCATTTTTCCGGGTTGAGCTTTATCCTGTACTTGCGGAGATTGTTGAATGTCTCCGTTAAGTCGGTAATCAGGTCCGTCTTCAGCTTGGACTTGACGACGATGTCATCCACGTAGGCGTGGACGTTGCGGCCAATCTGCTCGTGTAAGCAGTTTTGGATGCAACGCTGGTAAGTCGCTCCGGCGTTCTTCAAGCCGAAGGGCATGGAGACGTAACAAAACGCGCCGTAGGGCGTGATGAAAGACGTCTTCTCCTGGTCTTCGGGCGCCATCTTGATCTGGTGGTACCCGGAGTAGGCGTCGAGGAAGCATAGCGCCTCGCAGCCTGCCGTCGAGTCGATCAGCTGATCGATACGAGGCAATGCGAATGGATCTTTGGGGCAGGCCTTATTCAAGCCTGTGTAGTCGATGCACATCCGCCATGTTCCGTTCTTCTTCAGAACGAGCACCGGGTTGGCAAGCCACTCCGGGTGCATGACCTCGGCGATGAACCCGGCAGCTAGGAGCCGGGCTATCTCTTCGCCGATAGCCTTGTGTCGCTCACGGTGAAGCGACGCAGGAATTGCTTCACCGGCTTCAGTTTAGGGTCAACGTTGAGCTTGTGCTCTGCGAGCTCCCTCGGGACGCCTGGCATGTCAGATGGCTTCCATGCAAAGATGTCCCGATTCTCACGGAGGAAGTCGCAGAGCGCGCTTTCCTATGCGCTGTCCATGTGCGAGCCGATCACCGCCGTCTTGGAGGAGTCGCCCTCGACCAGCGGGATGCGCTTGGTCTCCTGTGCCGACTGGAACTTGTCGCGTGCGTCCAGTGTCGGCTTCTTGACGATGGTCATGTCGTTGGGGTCGACTTGCAGCTTGAGCTGTTCCAGCTGCTCCGTGGCGATGACGGACTCGGCGAAGACGGCGTTGCCCTTCTCGCACTCGATAGCGCGGTCGACGTCGCCGTGCACGGTGATGGTGCCGTTATGACCCGGCATCTTCATCTTCAGATAGGCGTAGCAGGGCCTTGCCATGAATTTGGCGAAGGCGGGTCGCCCAAGGATCGCGTGGTATGAACTGCGGAAGTTCACCACCTCGAACCAAATCTTCTCGAGCCGGAAGTTCTTGGCGGTGCCGAAGACGACGTCGAGTGCAATCTTGCCTAACGGGTAGGCCTTCTTTCCCGGCACGATGCCGTGGAAGGTGGTGATGGTTGGAACCATCTGTTCGTCGCGCAATCCCATGCGCTGGAACGTCTCGTAGTAGAGGATGTTGATGCTGGATCCTCCGTCCATCAGGGTTTTGGTCAAGATGTAGCCCTTGACCTGAGGTGCGACGACCAGAGCGAATTTGCCCGGGTAATCGACGCGGGGCGGGTGGTCCTGACGGCTCCAAGTGATCGGCTGCTCGGACCAGTCGAGCCACTGGGGCACGTCTGGCAGAGTCGCGTGGACGGCGCGCTTGATCACCTTCTGTTCCCGCTTGGTGTCGAGGCCGACGAAGGTGTGGCCCATGAAGCCGGCAGTGGGGGGCATGCCCTGCTGCTGCTCACCGTTGTCATCCCCGTCGGGTGCCCTCTTCTTGGCACCAGTCTTGGCCTTGACGATTTCTGCAGTCCAGCTGTCGTGGTGGGATCACGCAGATGCCTAGGGGTAGGCTTAGTCTGGGGCCGAACGTACGCTTGAGGATTCGGGGAGGGATTGCGCGATGGAGTCGCACGCGAAGAACACTGCAAACACAAAGATTTACCCTGCTTCGGGGCCCTCGTGAGGAGGTAAAACCCCTACTGCAGCATCTATCCTATTTTGGTGTATTTCACTCTGTATATGCAGTGTGTACAAGTGCTCCTCGAGCTGGTACCTCTCATTGCCCCTAAGTATGCCTCTAATCACTGCTAATTAAGCTGCTAATCTCCAGAGGGGAGAGCTCCCGCGGGGGAAATGAGCTCCCGTCCGTGTGAGGCCGTCCTCATCTCCTCCCCCTGGTGCTCTTTATATAGAGAGAGCCCAGGGGACATGCAGGGGACAAGGGGACAAACATCACTGTACACTGTTCACTGTAGCTGACTTGACCAATGGGGTCTTGTCACACTGTAGCAGCGTCACTGTAGTTGTACTCTTGTCACATCAGGAGCACTGTAGCCACGCTGCCTGTGTCATCGTCTTTGTCCTCTAGTTCCTGTCTCCTGGATCTTCGGGACCATGGCAGAGGTATCTGTACTTGACGAGGTAACAGCTGGGTATGTTGGAGGTGTGGATACGCCGGGGTAGAGGCAGCACGCCAAGGTGCCGAGGTGTCGGTCGAAGGATTGTCTGATGCCTCGATCCCTTCCGAGATAAGGAGTCCCGAGTGGCGTCGCGCCGAGGTAAGCTGAATGCCGGGGCAGTGACCACCAGCCTCCATGTCGCTGTTCCTCCCCGAGATAAGGAGTCCCGAGTCTCGAGATATGTCGAACGAGGCACGCACCAGCTCGGCCCGTTCTGGAGTGCATGCTGGAGATGGTGGCATACTCCGGGAAGCTTCGGCCCAGCCTGGCCTGGAGGCAAGCCTCGGCCTGCTCCGGGAGACCTACCCAGGGAAGCAGCGCACCAGCTCTGTCGATGGAGAGGAAGTGACTCGGTGCAGTGAGGAGATGGCCCGAGGCGTGGACTTACTGGGGCGAGGCCAGGATGCAGATGGCCGCCGGCGTCAGCGCCACGGCCGAGGCGGCCGGAGAAGGCCGAAGCGGAGCTCGCCGGGCGCGGACCGGGATGGGGCTCTACCGGGCCGGCATGAGGGAGCAGCTTGGGGCAGAGCCTGGGGAGGCCGAGATGGCCATGGTGGAGATGCCGGGGCTCCGAGATGCGCGGGCGCGGGCGCGCCGGGATCCGGAGGCGAGGCCATGGCGAGGAGCCGTGGCGCAGCTCGCAGGGGCGCGGGTACGGGAAAGGCGTCGGGGTCGAGGTGGTCAACGCCGAGGTAGGAGGAGACGATGTCGGGGACGACGAGGAGAAGAGTCCGGCCCAGCCGGGTCGTGGCTATGCTGGCCCATGCGAGATGGGAGTGCACGTCCTGCTGGGAGCTCCGAGATAGGGGTCCGATCCGGGATACCGGCCAGCTCCGGGCTTGGGCCTCGGTCTGCTCCGAGGTGGAAGCTTCGGCCTGCCCCGCTCCGGGATGGCGGCCTGTTATGAGGTAAGCAGAGCCCATCCGAGGCTGTGGCTTCAGCCCACCGAGGCTGGGCACATCTCGGACCGCCCGAGGCAACTGAATGCCGGCCCAATATTGTGAATATCAGCCTGGACAGCTCCAGTATCGGCCCAGGTTGCTTTCTTTTCCTTTCTCTTTATCTTCCACTCGTTTAACTCCTGTTTTTATATCTTTTACTAATACAACCACCCCATAACTTTGGGGTACCGGGGATCACATCCCCGACAGTAGTCCCCGAGGCTGTGGGGGACTCGCAGAGTCGCGCACAGACTTACAAAAATAAATAACTGTACCAGAAACCTCCTGCACCGTACAGCCTTGCCCTTTAGGCCAAATGCGACATCCGGTTGACCGAGCTCACCCGAATCAACAACGAGATGGACAATTTGTACTGGAAATATGTTGCCTGAATGGTCACCATTATATGCCGGTTCTTAGCCCTCCTGGCTTTTACCGAATTGAGATGCCGCCAGCGTCGGTTAGCCCTCCTGGCTTTTACCGAATTGGTATGCCGCCAGCGTCGGTTAGCCCTCCTGGCTTTTACCGGATTTGGAGGCCGCCAGCGTCGGTTAGCCCTCCTGGCTTTTACCGAATTGGGATGCCGCCAGCGTTGGTTAGCCCTCCTGGCTTTTACCGAACTGAGATGCCGCCAGCGTCGGTTAGCCCTCCTGGCTTTTACCGGATTGGGATGCCGCCAGCGTCGGTTAGCCCTCCTGGCTTTTACCGAACTCGGATGCCGCCAGCGTCGGTTAGACCGACATAAACCTGCAAGTATGTATCTCATATGTCTCGGTATCTCGGCCCCTCTGGGCATATCACATATGTCTCGGTATCTCGGCCCTCTGGGCACATCACATATGTCTCGGTATCTCGGATGTCTGGTAGCCACCCTGGGCACTTACCGACATAGATGTCTCCAGCCACCACTGGTTTGACATAAGCATATCTCGAATGCCGGTTTTAGCCACTTTGGGCGTATACCGACATAGATGTCTCCAGCCACTGCTGGTTTGACATAAGCATATCTCGAATGCCGGTTTTAGCCACTTCGGGCGTATACCGACATAGATGTCTCCAGCCACTGCTGGTTTGACATAAGCATATCTCGAATGCCGATTTTAGCCACTCCGGGCGTATACCGACATAGATGTCTCCAGCCACTGCTGGTTTGACATAACCATGTCTCGAATGCCGGTTTTAGCCACTCCGGGCGTATACCGACATAGATGTCTCCAGCCACTGCTGGTTTGACATAACCATGTCTCGAATGCCGGTTTTAGGGCATGTACAATGCAAGATGCTTAGGGAGGTGCTTACAAAAATAAACCGGTTTTTGTTTAAGCACCGGTGCTTATTTACACTAGGCAGATGCCTAACTAGGCACCTTTACTATACAAATAAGCACTGGTGCTTAGGAAAAATATTGGTTTATTTTTGTAAGCACCCCTCTAAGCACTCTCCATTGTACATGGCCTTAGCCACTCCGGGCGTATACCGACATAGATGTCTCCGGCCACTGCTGGTTTGACATAACCATGTCTCGAATGCCGGTTTTAGCCACTCCGGGCGTATACCGACATAGATGTCTCCAGCAACTGCTGGTTTGACATAACCATGTCTCGAATGCCGGTTTTAGCCACTCCGGGCGTATACCGACATAGATGTCTCTAGCCACTGCTGGTTTGACATAACCATGTCTCGAATGCCGGTTTTAGCCACTCCGGGCGTATACTGACATAGATGTCTCCAGCCACTGCTGGTTTGACATACAACCTGCAAAAACATATCTCAAAGGTTGCCTCTGATTAACCAACATAGACACTGATCTGGTACACAGGTAATGCCATGATACATTGGCAAACAGAATAAACGATGATTTGGGATATGGAGTGATGCCAGGATATTGTGACAAACCGAAATAAACAGCGATCCGGGATGTGGAATGACGCCGTGATACTGTGGCAAACCAAAATAAACAGCGATCTAGAGAATACTGATAATGCCATGATACCTTGGGTAATTTGAGATAACCAACATAACCTTGATACCTCGGATTTCCATTATACCTCGGAATTCCATTATACCTCGGAATTCCGTTATAACTCGGGTTTCCACCATACCTCGGAATTCCATTATACCTCGAAACTCCATTATACCTCGGGTTTCCACCATACCTCAGAATTTCATTATACCTCGGAACTCCATTATACCTCGGAACTCCATTATACCTCGGAATTCCGTTATAACCCGGATTTCCAATATACCTCGGATTACCAATATGACCCGGATTTCCAATATACCTCGGATTACCAATATGACCCGGATTTCCAATATACCTCGGATTACCAATATGACCCGGATTTCTGGAATACCTCGGATTTCCAATATACCTCAGTAACGAACATTCTCAACAAAACCGATGTCACCTTTCAACGTTAGTTCAACATACATATCATGAAGAATATTTGACGGGAATAACAATTATACTAACCGAGGCAAACCAGCTATAGCACTTGATAGAAAACGAATCTAACAGCAGTTACTAAGCACAAAGAACTAGACTCGGTTTCAACCGAGTCCCCGAGTCACTTTTCTTATCTAGGAGAAGGTGCAAAACTGACTGGCTATCCAGTCCCCGGGTCAAGACATCTTGTCCCGGGTAGAACAACTAACCAAAGCAAGGTAGAAACGAGGGGCCAGTCCCCGAGTACTGTTTGAGACTATCTAGAAGCATGGGCAGACATATAAATGATACTTACACGGTCAGGTTGTAGGAGAAGTCTTAACTCGGATTTCCAAGTCTTAACTCGGATTCTCCCAGGATACCTCGGACTTCAGAACAGCTCGGATTCAGAACAGCTCGGATTCCAGAACAGCTCGGATTCCAGAATCAGCTCGGATTCCAGAATCAGTTCGGATTCCAGAACACCTCGGATTCCAGAACAACTCGGATTCCAGAACACCTCGGATTCCAGAATCAGCTCGGATTCCAGAACACCTCGGATTCCAGAATCAGCTCGGATTTCAGAACACCTCGGATTCCAGAATCAGCTCGGATTCCAGAATCAGCTCGGATTCGCACTGTAGCCAACTCGAAAATGAGTCAACACACGGGGACGATGTCGAAGTTGAGTCCCCGCGTTGATGGCGAAGGTCCCATCCGAATTAATCCAGCAAGCGCCACTATCAGCCCCACGGTGGGCGCCAACTGTCGTGGTGGGATCACGCAGATGCCTAGGGGTAGGCTTAGTCTGGGGCCGAACGTACGCTTGAGGATTCGGGGAGGGATTGCGCGATGGAGTCGCATGCGAAGAACACTGCAAACACAAAGATTTACCCTGCTTCGGGGCCCTCGTGAGGAGGTAAAACCCCTACTGCAGCATCTATCCTATTTTGGTGTATTTCACTCTGTATATGCAGTGTGTACAAATGCTTCTCGAGCTGGATACCTCTCATTGCCCCTAAGTATGCCTCTAATCACTGCTAATTAAGCTGCTAATCTCCAGAGGGGAGAGCTCCCGCGGGGGGGAAATGAGCTCCCGTCCGTGTGAGGCCGTCCTCATCTCCTCCCCCTGGTGCTCTTTATATAGAGAGAGCCCAGGGGACATGCAGGGGACAAGGGGACAAACATCACTGTACACTGTTCACTGTAGCTGACTTGACCAATGGGGTCTTGTCACACTGTAGCAGCGTCACTGTAGTTGTACACTTGTCATATCAGGAGCACTGTAGCCACGCTGCCTGTGTCATCGTCTTTGTCCTCTAGTTCCTGTCTCCTGGATCTTCGGGACCATGGCAGAGGTATCTGTACTTGACGAGGTAACAGCTGGGTATGTCGGAGGTGTGGATACGCCGGGGTAGAGGCAGCACGCCAAGGTGCCGAGGTGTCGGTCGAAGGATTGTCTGATGCCTCGATCCCTTCCGAGATAAGGAGTCCCGAGTGGCGTCGCGCCGAGGTAAGCTGAATGCCGGGGCAGTGACCACCAGCCTCCATGTCGCTGTTCCTCCCCGAGATAAGGAGTCCCGAGTCTCGAGATATGTCGAACGAGGCACGCACCAGCTCGGCCCGTTCTGGAGTGCATGCTGGAGATGGTGGCATACTCCGGGAAGCTTCGGCCCAGCCTGGCCTGGAGGCAAGCCTCGGCCTGCTCCGGGAGACCTACCCAGGGAAGCAGCGCACCAGCTCGGTCGATGGAGAGGAAGTGACTCGGTGCAGTGAGGAGATGGCCCGAGGCGTGGACTTGCTGGGGCGAGGCCAGGATGCAGATGGCCGCCAGCGTCAGCGCCACGGCCGAGGCGGCCGGAGAAGGCCGAAGCGGAGCTCGCCTGGCGCGGACCGGGATGGGGCTCTACCGGGGCCGGCCTGAGGGAGCAGCTCGGGGCAGAGCCTGGGGAGGCCGAGATGGCCATGGTGGAGATGTCGGGGCTCCGAGATGCGCGGGCGCGCCGGGATCCGGAGGCGAGGCCATGGCGAGGAGCCGTGGCGCAGCTCGCAGGGGCGCGGGTACGGGAAAGGCGTCGGGGTCGAGGTGGTCAACGCCGAGGTAGGAGGAGACGATGTCGGGGACGACGAGGAGAAGAGTCCGGCCCAGCCGAGTCGTGGCTATGCTGGCCCATGCGAGATGGGAGTGCACGGCCTGCTGGGATCTCCGAGATAGGGGTCCGATCCGGGATACCGGCCTGCTCCGGGCTTGGGCCTCGGTCTGCTCTGAGGTGGAAGCTTCGGCCTGCCCCGCTCCGGGATGGCGGCCTGTTATGAGGTAAGCAGAGCCCATCCGAGGCTGTGGCTTCAGCCCACCGAGGCTGGGCACATCTCGGACCGCCCGAGGCAACTGAATGCCGGCCCAATATTGTGAATATCAGCCTGGACAGCTCCAGTATCGGCCCAGGTTGCTTTCTTTTCCTTTCTCTTTATCTTCCACTCGTTTAACTCCTGTTTTTATATCTTTTACTAATACAACCACCCCATAACTTTGGGTACCGGGGATCACATCCCCGACACCAGCTGCACTCGTCAGTCGTGTGGGCGGCTGGCTTGCTGGGTAGGCTGTGATACCTACATGGCATGGCCAGGATCTCCGTGGCGGTGAGCTTCTTTCGCGGGAAGTTGCAGTGTTGGCTTTTGAAGCCGTGACCTACCGCAGTCGTGGCGGCTACGAACTCGGAGCCGCCGTCACCTTTGCGCTTATGAGCGCTGGAGTGCTTGGCTTTGCCCTTGTTCTTGCCACCACTCTTCTCGTCGTCCTCCTCATCGGAGTCGTCCTTGGTGGCGTCTGACTCGGCGTACTTGTAGACGATGGCGAGCAGCTGTCCCATCGTCATGTCGCCTTTGTGGGAACGCCTCAGCTTCTGTCGAAGCGACTCGAACGTGGTGTTGTCCTCGAGGTGAGAATGCACCGTGTCGACGCTGAGGTGTTCTGCCGAGTGGATGATGTCGGCAACCCGGCGATACCACTTCCTAGTGGACTCGCCCTCCTTCTGGACGCAGCGCTTGAGATCTTCGAGCGTGATCGGGCGCTTGCATGTCCCTTCGAAGTTGGTGATGAAGAGCTTTTTCAACTCGCCCCAGGAATTGACGCTATTCCTGGGGAGGTTGTTAAGCCAGGTGCGAGCCGTCCCCTCAAGCATGAGAGGGAAGTAGCGTGCGCAGCAGAGCGAGGACGCGCTCTGGATGCTCATGGCGGCCAAGTAGTCCTGGACCCAGGTCTCCGGGTTCATGGTGGCGTTGTACTTGGGCGCCTCTCTCGGCCCCTTAAAGTTGCTAGGGAAACGCTCGCCACGAATGGCGGGTCCGAAGCACTTGGGGCCGACGTCGTCGTCGTCGCTGTTGCGCGCCGTCTCGGCGCGCTTGTCGTTGAGGTGGAGGCGCAGGTCCGGAGCGGAATGGTTGGAGCGTGCCTGCGCCTGGTTGTTGTTGATGGTGTGCCGGGCGTCGTTGCGGGCGAGCCGAGGCGGGTTGCCTCCGGATCCCGCGTTGCTCGACACCGCTGGCTCCTCGTGCCGGCTGCGCGGCTGTGGCGGAGCAGCGTCGTGCCTGGGGTGGTCTCTGTTCCCCTGGCTTGGGCGTTGCGCCGAAGCCGTCTTCTCGCTAGGTGGCGAATTGGAGTAGAGCTTGCCGCTGGATTGCGACATGTTCTCCTGTAGTTCTAGCGCCCTGTCCACCAGCTTGCACCCCTTGGACCAGTAGGGGTTGTCCTTGACGCGTATCCTCTTGAAGAGGGAGGCGGCAGCTGTCATGCAGTCGACCGGTGTGCTGAAGCCGGCAAGGTCGGCGTCGTCGTCGTTCCACGGCTGAGGTTGAGGTCGAGCCGGGTTCGACTGGGGTCGTGGCGCCGGAGGCGGCATCGCTGGTCGAGGCTGAGGTGGCGGCTGATTCGAACCGCCAGGCTGAGACCTGCGACACTCGTCGCGCTGCCTCTCCAAATCGGTCTCGCGTGCAAAAGCGTCGTCGAGCACGCGAGAGGGGATCTGGCGATGCGCGTCTGGGTTGAGCCGAGGTTGGCGGCTCTTGTGTTGCCTGGTCACCGCAGACAGGGCGGTGGTCTGGGCATCCACCTCCAGCTCCTTCTGGCGGATCTTCTCCTGCTGGCGAGCCATGTCCAGGCGCAGCCGCTCGAGCTGTGTGGCCTGGGTGGCGGCGTTCGCCGGCGTGATCGGAGTAGCGAGCGGGTTAGGGACCCGACCCGCTTGTCCCCTAAGCGCATCAAGGGAGTCTTGAGCGCTCTGTTTGTTGCGAGCCTCCTGCTCGCATAGCGCCTGTTCGCGCTGAGCTTGCTGACGCTCACGCGTCTGCTTTTCTTGTGCCTGCTTCGGCTGGTCAGCCTCCGTCGCTGCGGCAGATGCAGCAGCAGTGTTGGCGGCGGCTTTAGCCGCCTCACCCGTCATGCTGATGAAGGCGGGTGTGGCCGAGCCGTCCGAGACCAGATCGGTCGAGCCCTCCGACTCGTAGTCGAGGACGGGCAAGATCTACCCGGTGTCGTCATCGTCTGAGATCTGGACGGTCCCAGCGGGTGAAGCGGGTGCGGTGAGATCCGAGACCAGATCGGTCGAGCCCTCCGACTCGTAGTCGAGGACGGGCAAGATCTACCCGGTGTCGTCATCGTCTGAGATCTGGACGGTCCCAGCGGGTGAAGCGGGTGCGGTGAGATCCGCATCCGTGGTGTTGATGACAACGTAGTCCATCGCGTCGAGGCGAGAGGAGGTGCCATCATTGTCGTCGATGATGACGCCTCCGTCCACACCGCAGAAGCCGACGTAGGTGGTGATAGCCGTCCCGAATGGGATCACCATCGAGCGGGTGATGGGCCCGTAATTGGGCTTGCCCCAAGTGTGCGGGTCAACGACGTAGCTGATCCCTCCGTGCTCGAAGTAGGTGCCGGTGACGATATCGTCGCGGTTCGGTGTGGCCTGGCGGCTGAAGATGACGCCCGTGCCGGGTTCAGGACTCTTCGCAAAGTAAACTCCAGCGATCGCTGGACCCACCGTGGGCGCCAACTGTCGTGGGTTAGTCTCTGGCATCTGACGCGCAGGCGGAGCGCTGGGCTCTACACTCTTCCGCGCCCCCGGCAGGCCGGGCCTGGCCCGCCTTGGCACCGGCCTCTGCCTCCTCCCGAGCTCTGGCGTTCCTGTCGTGGATCGCCTTGGAGCGGGGCTCGCAGTGGCCCGACGAAGCGCCATCATCATCACTCTCCTCCTTTCCCTCGACACGCTGCGAGGGAGCGACCATGAACTGGTCGCCGCAGCCTGAGGAGATCTCGTGGATCTCGACGTCAGGCGGCGCACCCTTCGAGGTGCTCTAGTTCTCCGCCGAAGAAGCGGGGCCTCCCGAGGCGCCGGTCACGCCTGCGTCAGATTCCGCGGGCGTCTCCATCGTCTCCTCATCGCCCTCAGCTGGCACCCCCTGCGCCGCTGACTCCGGGTCCTTGCGAGGTCCGACATGCCCCTCAGGCACCAGGCCCCACTGGTCGAACTTCGGCATCATCTGCACGTGCGAGACGCGACGCCCAAGATCGATACTGTGGAGCGGAACGGTCTTGTCGGTAGGCTTGGGGATGTCTGGAGACGTGAAGAGGGTCTCCATGATGATGTGCATTTCCTCCTGCGTGAAGAGGGTAGCGCTCAGGCGCATCTTGTCCCTCTGGTTGGAGTACAGCCACATCGCGTCCGCATGCCTCTGGAGAGGAGCGATGCGACGCCTCACGAAATTGTTGGCCACCATCTGCCCGGTGAGGCCTGCCTCGCGGAGGTCCTTCAAGTGCCTCACCACGGGCCAAGCGCTGCGCCCATGAGCGTCTGGGAGGACCAGCTCGCCCTTTTCGTTGGGGGCGCTTCAGGCAGTTCGAATAAAGGACTCTGGCTCCCAAACTTCATGAGGAACCAGCGCTTGCGGAAGTCCTCCACCTTCTTCGTCACGCTGGTCACGACGTTCTCACGTTCCACGCAACGGGATGTAGACGCCTCCCATGCCATCGGTGATGCGGAAGGACACGCACCCCGACCGCTCCTTGTTCGCCGTGAACCGGAGCGCGTAGAAGCTGCGGAAGAGGTCCACCGAGGGCGGAATGCCAATGTACGCTTCGCAGAGATAGGCGAAGATGGCGAGGACGAGGATGGAGTTGGGGTGGAGGTGAAGAACCTGGATCTGGTAATGCTCCAGAATGCCAAGAAGAAGTCGGAGAAGGGAGGCACAAGCCCGGCGTAGAGGGTGTGCATGAAGATGGGTAGAGGTCGCCGCCGGGGTTGTCCGCCGGCTTGAGCACCGTGGCGCCGTTCTCGTTGGTCTCCGAGGCCGCCATGTGACGCACCTTGTCCAGCTGCGCCTCCTTGAAGCGGAAGCCGGTCAGAGCCGGCTCGAAGTCGCCGTCCTCCCGCATCACGGCAGGCTCACTCTCCTACACCACAACCTTGCCCTTCTTGGACGCGGCGGCTTTCTTGGGCGCCATTGCAGCAGGATTGCGCAGGAGAAGCTTGGGGATTGTGCACCGGGAAGAAGGAAGCGAAAGGGGAACGAGTGGAGTAATGGCGCCTGCGCCGAGCTCTCCGCCTTTTATCGGCTCATCGAGCCGTTACCAGGACGTGGCGGGACCCACCACTACGCCCGTTACTTTAGAGGAGATCGTGGGATCGTGTCCGGCCGCGACGCTCCACGTGTCTCGGGCTACGCAGGCTTCTTTGGGCCCACGACGATTTGCCTCCGTCTGAGAAGCTCCAGCGTGCCCATCGCAGGTCCGGGGGCTACTGTCAGCCCAGTGGAAACCGGGGTACCATGGGCCGGCCTGCCACAGCCCTCGACGCTCCGCGGGAAATTCTACTAAGGACCAGGCGCTCAGCCTGGCGAGCCTCGTGAGGGACTTTTCCCCTCGCGAGGATTTCTCCACTGGGCTGAGCATTTCTGCTAAGGACCAGACGTTCGGCCTAAGGGGCCTCGAGAGGAACTTCTGCTTCGGGAAGGCCTCTCCTGCCCAGAAAACCACCAGGTCCTGGCGCGTCTACGCACTACCCTCGCGAGGGGTCAACGACTACAGAACCTCGGCGAGGCTTCAGGCCCTCGCGGGGTTCCTTCAAGTGGAAGCAAGCTCCTGCACCCGCTGCAGAGCGCACATGGGCTCTGCGCCCGCCGCAGAGTGACGCGCGTGCCTGCGCGCGATGACGATGATGCCGCAGTTGCCATTCTCGTGTATAAAGTAGTCAACAAAGCTGGAGCAAGCAAAGCGGACTCCAAGATTTGCCATTTTGGTGATAAAGCGGCCGGCTGCCGCTACGCTCCAAGTGCGACATCACCGTGGGTCACGCCGCAGGACTCTGCAGCGCCAGCCCACCGTCCTGGATGGACGGTGGCTTTTTCTGCCAAGACGACGTGCTCTCTGCCATGGACCGCGTCCATGGACAACCCCGACGCCGTGCGCTGTGCTCCAACTTAGCGGCAATGTGGTATCCCTTCCAGCCGGAGGTTTTTGGGGAAGAGGACCAAGGCCAGTATATAAGGAGCCAGTGTACGACCAAGGAAGGGGATCCGGCATTTCGCCAACTCATTCAACACCCAAGCAGCTACGTCTGAAGGAGAAGACGGAGCTCATTCCACCATAGTCCACCATAGCCATAACTGTGCCCTCGGCAAGCACCTTGTACTGTGAACCTCTCCAAGCAGTGCAATACATCTTAGCAGGACGTAGGGTCTTTACACTCGCGGTGGGCCTGAACCTGGGTAGCGGCTAGTGTTCCATCTCTCCCGTGATGTTCCTCACCGAGCTCGACGAGCACCGTCGCCGAGGTTGTTGAGGATTTGTTTGACGTTGTTTTCAGCCCCTTACTCGATTCCTGGCTTTGTGAGACACCCCCTAGTTCCTGGGACTAGTCTCCGACAATGGCAGATGCCATAGGGGTGGCTTAACTCGGGTGTGAGCCAGGCGATGTAGGATTCACGAAGAGGTAGCGCACACGGAGTTACCCAGGTTCGGCCCCTCTGTATGAGGTAAAGACCTACTCCTGCTTGTATGTATTGGATCTGAATGGGGTGTACAATGGTGTGCGCAACAGAGCTTGCGGGTGCTCCGAAGGCTATGGAATGAGTTGTGTCTGCCTCTAAGGCTGCACCTAGCCGGCTTTATATAGGGAGCCAACTAGGGTTTACAGGGAAATGACGGGTGCCGCTGGCGGCGCTAGCTATCCTGCCTACAAGTGCGGCTGCTTGAAGCGCACTCTTCGGGATACGCAGATCGTAAACCGATTCGGAGATATCCGCTGCCGCCTTCCCGAGCCGATGTACCGGGATCCTCGGGGACCCGGTATCCTGGAAGATGCTCTCCAGGTGGGCTTTGGGCCACCCGACCTTGTGAGACGACTCGGGGTCCTAGGCCTACCCGGTTGGGCATCCCCCCATCAAGGCACGTGGACTCACTCATCCGCACGTACTCGTCGACAAGATCACCGGCAATTCCATAAGTAAGCATGTGAATTACGGCCGTGCATTTTTGATAGGACGAGAAGCCGACGGCACCACACGCATCTGGCTTGCATATGAAATAATCATCAAAATGCATCACCCCCAACCGGATACGATTGAACAATGATCTTCTCATCCGGAAACGGCGCCGAAAAATCTTAGGAGGATATGTGGGTTTCACCCGACGAAAGTAATCTCCATAAACCTGGACATGGCCAGCTGACTTGTTCCGGTCCAAGGCAGGAGAACGGCCCGACAACGACCCTAGGAACACCGGCCGCATCATCTCTATGTACTCATTGACGATGAGGGTGGCAACAAGGCCATCACTCTCATCGTCGGGGAATCGTCCGATGATGACTAGTACATGATGTAGTTCTTATAGTACCACTCATCAGAGCTATCCATGGCCGAGTTCGTACCTGAGTTTTCTGCCGGGGCGAACGGCCGAACACCTTGTGGGCGGCGTTGGTGTCGCGGGTGCTGCAAGAGATATGGCTGCAAGATTCACCGGCCGTGGTGGGGAGGAAGCTACTCCGGTGATGGCGGGGAAGAGGAGCAGCAAACGGCGTCCCCGGAATGGCCTGCAGTGCCAAATCGAGGTGACGACGGCGGGGTGGCGGCGGGAGGGGCGAGGGAGGAGGAGATTGGGGTGGGGAATGGTCTGATACGTGGGCCAGGGGCGGACTAGGGGAGGACAGAAGAGCGCTCCGCGCGTGTCCGTGGCCGATGCAAACCTGGCCCAAATTTGGGCCGAGAATGGGTCGCGGCGGACAGAAAACGGACCTCGGTCCGTTTGCGTCGGCCCGTTGGGCCGTGTTTTTGGCTCCCGCGGATAGGAACGGACGCGCGCGGACTCGATGCGTCGCCCCGTTGGAGTCATCCTAACGGCGCTCGAGTGTGATCTCGTTTGCACTGCATATAATTAACGGCGGGCTAGCACCAAAATCCCATTGGATACCGGACATGAAACTCCTGCTCACGTGTCGTCCCCCATGACGACACCGGGGCGAACCCTAGCGCCGCCACAAAAGCCACGACCACGGCTGCTCCCCTGCCGCCACTGCCGCTGGCGAGGACCGCGGTGGTGGCGGGCCGGTCGCCGAGGGCGCCGGGATCTGGTGGTTCGCGGCAGAGATCTCCTGGGGCGGCGTCCGTCGAGTTCTTCTGCGTGCGGCGGCCGGGGCGGCGCCCCTGGTCATGTGGCGGTGGCAACCTTCCCTCTTCGTCGTCTTCACGCGCAGGGGGAGCCCCTGCCTCATCTTGGTGGCAGGTGGAGGTGGGAGATGATACGTCTCAAACGTATCTATAATTTCTGATGTTCCATGTTGATATTATACCAATTGTTACATGTTTGATATACACTTCATAGCATTTTTATGCATTTATTGGACTAGCCTATTAACAAGATGCCACACTTCCAGTTTCTGTTTATTATGTCTGTGTATTGCAGAAAAGGCCCGAAAACCAAAGTGCTCCGAAAAATCCAGAAAAATTACAGAAATTCTATTTCGTCAGAAGACCGACGGAGCCAGAAGGGCAATTCCAGCGGAGGCCCACAGCCCCCACACCATGGCTCCGCGCGGCCAGAGGTGGGCCACGCCGTGGTGTGGTGTGGCCCCCTCGATCACCTCCTCGCGACGCCCTTTGGACTATATATTGCCTCCGCGGTGCAAACCCTAAAACAATCGACGATTTCTCCAGAAGAGTTCCGTGCTCCGCCGCCACCAAAAACCCTAATTCGGGGACATAAGTCTCTGTTTCGGCACCTTGCCGGGACGGGGAATTGCCCCCAGAGCTATCTCCATCGACGCCACCGCCATCTTCATCGCCGTTGCTACCTCCCATGATGAGGAGGGAGTAGTTCTTCATCGGGGCCGAGGGCTCTTGCTGGTAGCTATGTGGTTTATCTCTCTCTCTCCCATGGTGTGATCTCTATGTGATCATGAGCTTTATAATCTAGTTGAATCCATAGATGTTACTCTTCATTATCTTATATGCTACTTGAGTGGTTTTATTAATGTAAACTCCGGAGTCACCTTTGTCCCACGGTGCGAAGTTGACAGTGTGCGCACCGTGTGTAGCTCTTAGGCAAAAGATTACAGGAATACTTATCATGAGTTATTATTTGTGTTGGATGTCTCTATGAAATTGTGGTGTTTGTCTAGTACTATTTTAGGGCGCTCAAGTTGACAGTGTGGGGTTCCCTAGATGTGGAATGCAACTTTAAGGTGTGCTTTTATAGCCCTACGCAGTGGATTGGAGTTCGTTATCCAACGAGAGAATAATTCAGAGTAGCATAGTGAAGAGGAAATATTTATGTATTCAATTATATTATTATTGTTGAGAGTGTCCACTAGTGAAAGTATGATCCCTAGGCCTTATTTCCAAGCATTGAAACACCGTTTACTCTCATTTTGTCTCATGTTTGCTTGCTGCCATTTTTATTTCAGATTGCAATTACCACTTATAATCATCCATATCACTTGCATTTTAATATCTCTTCGCCGAACTAGTGCAACTATACACCTGACAAGTGTATTGGGTGTGTTGGGGACACAAGAGACTTCTTGTATCTTAATTGCAGGGTTGATTGAGAGGGATATCTTTGACCTCTATCTCCCTGAGTTCGATAAACCTTGGGTGATTCACTTAAGGGAAACTTGCTGCTGTCCTACAAACCTCTGCACTTGGAGGCCCAACACTGTCTACAAGAACAAAAGCGTGCGTAGACATCAAGCTATTTTCTGGCGCCGTTGCCGGGGAGGTAAGGTAAAAGGTACTCACATCCTCCGTCTACTAAGCTATTTTCTAGCACTGTTGCCGGTGTGTGAGTGCTTGAAGGTATTTCCTTTAGATTCTGCAATTATATCTTTTTGTTTCTTGTTTTTATTTCACTAGTTAGGCTTAATGGAAAACAACAAAAAAATTAGAGATCTTTATGAACTTTATATTGAATTAGGACATGATGTTTTGAAGAGAAAATTAAAAAACCTATGGAAGTTTGTTTGCATAATAGTGATAGCAATGTTATTAGCATGAATTCTTTGAACACCATTATTGCTAATGCTATGGAAAAGTCTAAGCTTGGGGAAGCTAGTTTTTATGAAAATGATCTTTTTAGTTCCCCAGCTTTGGAGGAGAAAATTTGCTTTGATAATACTTTGTCTCCCATATGTGATAATTCTAATGATGCTTGTGATATTTTAAATCCACCTACTGAAAGTATTCCTTTTAAATACCTATGGAAATTGTTGAAAAGGTTATGGATGAACGTTATGCAGGGGATGGAATAGTCCATCCACGTGATCACTTGTTGAAACTTACATAACTTTGTGAGTTGTTTAAGGTTGCAGGGTTATCAAGAGAAAGTGCCATGAAGAAATTATTTCCATTGTCACTTAAGGACAAAGCAAAGGAGTGGTATTAGCTACTGGATGATCCTCATCATTCGGAGTGGAAGGAGCTTGAATCTCTCTTTTACTCTAAATTTTATCCCCTTATGAAAGGCATTTAGATAGGAATTATATTTATAATTTTTGTCGTCGTGATGGAGAAAGCATTGCTCAAGCTTGGGGGAGACTGAAAATATTAATACTCAAATGTCCTGACCATGGGCTTCCTGAGGAAATAATTGTTACTAATTTTTATGCAAGGCTTTCAGGTCATTGCAAGGATTATCTAGATGCATGTTCAGAGGGTTCTTTCACAAGTAAGAAGGTTGAAGCTAAGTGGGATCTTCTTGAAACAATTCAAAGCAATACTGAAGATTGGAGAACAACAAAGGTAAAGAATCAGGTATAAACTATGAGTATGATTGTATTAAGTCTTTCGTTGAAACTGCTAGTTTTCAAGAGCTTAGTGCTAAATATGGTCTTGATCCTCAAATTATTGTTGATTATTGTAGAGCCTTTGCTTCTCATATTAATGTTCCTAAAGAAAATTGGGACATGTATCATGAACCTTTTAAAGACACTTGCATGAAAAATGAAATTGTTATTAATGATTGTAATAAACATGCTCTAACTTCTGAAAATACTATTTCTTATAAGCATGTTAATTTTTGTGGATCACTTAGACCTTGTGAAAAGAATCAAATCGAAGAATATTGTATCCATCATAGGAATGAAAAAACTAGAACGTGGTACAAGGCTCTAAGTGATTTTGCTGAAAAAGTGTGTGCCCTCTATCGTTTTATTTGTGAACTTTGCTATAAAGAGGGTCATTTCGAATTCCAATGCTCAGGTTCTAATAAGGATACTGCGAGAGACTTTTGTGATAACATGATCACTCCTAATCAGCATGATGAACTTACTTTATTTTTGGGGTGTGAAGAGTTATCAAGAAAAACTTCTTCGTTAGATATGAGTGCTTTTGATATGAATAGCGTGTTGCATGGATGTCATCTCTATTGTGTTAATAATTGCCATGCCAACACTTACATACAAAATATTACAAAAGATGGATCGACTTTACCAAAATATGAAAGGACTAATTTTTTTACTCTTATTAATGAAAAAGAGGAATCCTCCCAAGTTTCTTCTATTGTTTCTAACAATAAACCAGGGTATGTGGAGAAGCCTCCTTTCAAGCCTCTCCCTCCTAAAGAGGGAGGAAGAAGAAGAAGAAGAAGAGTAAAAGGAGAGAGGAAACAGTATCTTCCCCTAGGCAATTGAAAGAAGAAGAAGAAGAGTAAAAGGAGAGAGGAAACGGTATCTTCCCCTAGGCATATTGCTCCTATTATAGTTGTTGCTGATGAGTCTGAATTCGATGATGATCCTATGCCTGTTACTTATAGTAGTGATCGTGATTGGGAAAAGCACACTGCTTTTGATATTGAAAATCTTTTGGGTACCAATTCTGAAAATGATGATGTTAATAATTGCTATACTATTAGTACTATCCATGTTCCTTCCAATGATGATATAGGAAGCACTAAGCTCGGGGATGAGGTGTTTGAAAATCCTTTTGCTAGTAATAATTATATTTTTGAAACCTCTCCTCCTAGTGATGTTTTTGAAAATCCTTTTGCTACTGATGATTATATATTTGAGACCTCTCCTTCTAGTAAAAATGATGATGATTTGTTTACAAATGAACACACTTTGGAAGATAACTATTCTATTGCTTATGATGATACTATGCCTCTAGTCTTTGATAATTATTATAAAGATAACTATGACATAGGCTATAATTACAATCATCCTCATGAAACTTGTCATAATTATAGAGGGATTTACCAAAACCATTCCTCTAATATACAACTTGTCTATCATGTTCGAGTTCTTTATGATGATCCTACTCCCATTGTTATTAATTAGAAGAACTTTGCTTATGTGGAAAATATTGATACTTTTATGCATATGGATCATGGTAAGAATGTTTCATGTGATGGTTATATTGTGGATTTTATCAATGATGCTACTGAAAGTTTTTATGAGAGAAGGAGACATGACTTCATATATCTCAATAATATTAAGTCTTCTCTCTTTATGTTGAAATTTTTGAAGTTCCACTTGTTTTGCTTCCTATGCTAGTCATTTTGTGCTTTATTGATTTATTTTCTTACAAGATTCCTTTGCATAGGAAGTGGGTTAGACTTAAATGTGTTTGATATTTTCTTCTTGATGCTCTTTCATATTCAACTCTTATACATATGAGAGCATCATCAAAATTATCATGCCTAGCTAAAAGGCTTTAAAGAAAAGCGCTTGTGGGAGACAACCCATTGTTTTTTTATTTTCTGCTATTTTTATTTTATTTGAGTCAAGGTGCTGTTTAATTCTGTAGCAATGCCATCGTATCTTTATTTTCTTGCATTGTTGTGCCAAGTAAGGCCTCTAATAGGAAGATGATGCTAGATTTGGATTTCTGCGCAGGAACAGATTTCTATTGTTCACCGTTTAGCTTCTGTAAAATCACAGAAAAAATTATTTAAATCTGAAACTTTTTGTGCGCGATCCTCAGATATGTATGCATCTTTCATTAGTTTTGAGTTTTTCGATTTGAGCAACGTAAGTGCCTCGAACAAATTCGTCTTTACGGACTGTTCTGTTTTAGACAGATTCTGCCTTTTATTTTGCATTCTCTCTTTTACTAGTGTTGAGTGGAATTCTTTTTGAGGTGGAAGAGCTTCACATAACATCAGTAGTAGTAGCTAAGGTTTAAAAAGTAATTGTCATGTTTGTGTTCTTATAGAACATGTGAGTTTTTGATTGTGCACTAACCCTCTAATGAGAATTATTCTGAGTTTGGTGTGACGGAAGTTTTCAAGGGTCAAGAGAGAAGGATGATATAATGTGATCAAGAAGAGTGAAGAGCTTAAGCTTGGGGATGCTCCCATGGATCATCCCAGCATATTTCAAGAAGACTCAAGCGTCTAAGCTTGGGGATGCCCAAGGCATCCCCTTCTTCATCAGCAACTTATCAGGTCATCTCTAGTGAAACTATATTTTAATTCTTTCACATCATATGTGCTTTGCTCGGAGCGTCTGTGTGCTTTTATTTTTGCTTTGTTATTTTATTTTCCGAAATCAACTTGGTTGGATCCTAGCAATCTTGTTTGGGAGAGAGACACGCTCCGCTTTTCCATGTGAATACTCCTATTCTTACTTATACTTGTTGAGTATTCTTGTTAGCTACTGTTTTGCTTTTAGCTCCTGTTTTTCATGCATCTCTGATGACGTGGATTGCACGTTCGTTGGGAGACCCCTCCCTCAGTATGAAATCAAGGTTTAATCGAACCAGTAGGAGCAAGAAATCACTTCTGAAGGTCGTTGGTGGCGCCATTACTCGATCACCAACGTGTAATCTGCACACAACACAATCAAACTACTTTGCCCCAACGAAACAGTGAGGTTGTCAATCTCACCGGCTTGCTGAAAACAAATGATTAAACGTATGGTGTGGAAAACAGTAGTAAATTGCAGAGAATGAAAAGGAACAATGTTTGCAGTTGGTTGTATTATCAGTGTAAAAGAATGGACCGGGGTCCACAGTTCACTAGTGGTGTCTCTCCATAAAAGATAACTAACATGCTGGGTGAACGAATTACAGCTGGGCAATTGACAAAATATTAAGCGCATGACAATGCATATATATGACATGATGATTACTATGATATTCATGTGGGCATTACGACAAAATACATAGACCGTTATCCAACAGCGTCTATGACTAATAATCCACCTCCAGGTTGTCATACCGAGTTCCCCGTTGGTATTAAGTTGCAAGCAACGGATAATCGCATTAAGTAATGTGCGTAATGTAAACAAATGCATTAGACCTAACGACGCACCCTTAAGCTAAGCATCGGTTATTTTATCCCTAGTGGCAACAGCATATCCACAATCTTAGAAGTTGTTGTCACTGTCCCAGATTACCGGAGGCATGAACCCACTATCTAGCATAAATACTCACTCTTGGAGTTACAAGCATCGACTTGGCCAAAGCATCTACTAGTAACGGAAAGCATGCAAGATCATAAATAACATATAAGATTGATTGATAATCAACTTGACATAGTATTCAATATTCATCGGATTCCAGCAAACACAACATGTAGCATTACAATAAGATGATCTTGATCATGACAGGCAGCTCACAAGATCTAAACATGATAGCATAAAGTGGAGAGACAACCATCTAGCTACTGCTATGGACCCGTAGTCCAAGGATGAACTACTCACGCATCACTCCGGAGGCAGGCATGGTGATGTAGAGCCCTTCGGTGATGACTCCCCTCTCCGGCAGGGTGCCGGGAAGAGCTTCTGAACCCTCTCGATCTAGGGTTGACGGCGGCGGCATCTCTGGAACTTTTCGTGGATAATGGCTCGGATATCAAGGGTTTTCCCGTGAAGATGAATAAATAGGCGAAAGGGCAGCGGATGGAGACGCCCGTGGGGCCCACACCACCCCACAGCGCGGTTGGGGGGGGGGGGGGGCGCCGCCCCATGGTGTGGCTGGCTCGTGGCTGCCCTCCGTCTCTCCTTTGGACTCCGTGTACGTGTTGGAAAAATAGGAGGTTCTGTCCAAGTTTCATCCAATTCCGAGAATATTTCCAGACTAGCTTTTCTGGAATACAAAAACAGCAGAAAACAGGAACTGGCACCGTGGCATGTTGTTAATAGGTTAGTCCCAGAAAATGCATAAAAATGCTATGAAGTGTATATAAAACATGTAACAATTGGTATAATATCAACATGGAACATCAGAAATTATAGATACGTTTGAGACATATCAAACATCCCCAAGCTTAGTTCTACTCATCCTCGAGTAGGTAAAACGATAAAAACAAAATAATTTCTGAGGTGACATGCTACAATCATAATCTTGATCAAATAGTATTGTAAAACACATGTTATGAATGAAGTGATCCAGGTCAATGGTCTATAGTTTGCTAGCAAGTAGATAATGAGCAAACAACTGTATCATATAAGCAAAAACTTTTCATGAATAGTACTTTCGAGACAAGCATCAAAGAGTTTTGCATAAGAGTTAACTCATAAAGCAATAGGTTCTAAGTAAAAGGTATTTAACCAACACAAAGAAAGATTTAAGCTTCAGCAATTGCTTTCAACTTTCAACATATATATCTCATGGATATTTGTCAACACAAAGCAATATAATAAGTGCAATATACAAGTATATAAAAATTGTTGCACCAAAGTTGACACTAGTGTTTGCTTCTGAGATAGAAAGAAGTAGGAAACCTGACTCAACATAAAAGTAAAAGAAAGGCCCTTCGCAGAGGGAAGCAGGGATTAAATCATGTGCTAGAGCTTTTTAAGTTTTTGAAATCATATAGAGAGTAAAAATAAGTTTTGGGAGGTGTTTGTTAATTGTCAACGTATCAGAAAATGGAAAGTACAATATGACCCCTGCCAACCAGACTTTTAAGAGCGGCTCCCATGAAGGACGTTATTTCTACCAGCAAGGCAGATCATTCCTCTTTCTCTTTTGTTTACACATGCAGATATTTCACTGTTTGTCATTGCTTGACCGATAAATCAGGGCAAAAATGTGAAGAGAATTAAGCGGTTAAAGCTGTAATTAATCGGGACTGGGCACCCCATTTGCCAGCTCTTTTTGCAAAATTAATGGATAAGCGGATGTATATGTCGCTAGTCCGGTGGTAAAGTCTGTTTGACAGTTGACATAAAGACATCCACCCCGTCCTCATGAGCTTGGTAAACATTGACACAAAAAGGAGTAATAATTTTTTGAATAGTTTAAAGGTAGCACATGAAAAATTTACTTGGAATAAATACCACATATAGGTAGTTATGGTGGACACAGATGGCATGGATTTTGGCTCAAGGTTTTGGATGCACGAGAAGCATTCCCTCTCAGTACAGAGTTTAGGCTAGCAAGGTTATTTGAAGCAAACACAGGATATCAACCGACACAGTAAGACTTATATGAAAACATATTGCAAGCATTATAAGACTCTACACTGTCTTCCTTGTTAACCAAACCCTTTTACTAGAAAATATCTAGACCTTAGAGATACCAATCATGCAAACCAAATTTCAACGAGCTTTACGGTAGTTCTTCATTAATAGGTTTTAACTACATGATACAAAAGCTTAAACATGAACTACTTGATAACTCAAAACAATTGACAAGTATCAAATTATCCAATACAGTGATCTACAAGAATATGTAAGCTTTTCCATTATACCATCTACCACATGTAACATTTTCTGTTCCAACCAAACACCAATCAATTTATTTCAACATAAACTCCAAATAATTATAAGTGAAGCAAGAGAGTACTTTCTTTAAAAGAACTAACAGCTCTGAATAAGAGATGCATGCAAAACAGGAGCTAAAAGCATAGCAATAGCTAGATAAGGGTACTGAACAAGTATAAGTGAAGAATAGGAGTATTCATATGAGAAAGCGGAGCGTGTCTCTCTCCCAATCAAGAATGCTAGGGTCCAATCAAATTGACCATAAGAAAAATAAAATACTGAAAATAAAAAGCACACAGACGCTCCAAGTAAAGCACATATGATGTGAAAGAATTAAAATATAGTTTCACTAGAGATGACCTGATAAGTTGCTGATGAAGAAGGGGAGGCCTTGGGCATCCCCAAGCTTAGACGCTTGAGTCTTCTTGAAATATGCTGGGGTGATCCATGGGAGCATCCCCAAGCTTAAGCTCTTCACTCTTCTTGATCACATTATATCATCCTTCTCTCTTGACCCTTGAAAACTTCCGCCACACCAAACTCAGAGTAATTCTCATTAGAGAGTAAAATAATTTCTGAGGTGACATGCTACAATCATAATCTTGATCAAATAGTATTGTAAAGCACATGTTATGAATGAAGTGATCCAGGTCAATGGTCTATAGTTTGCTAGCAAGTAGATAATGAGCAAACAACTGAATCATATAAGCAAAAACTTTTCATGAATAGTACTTTCGAGACAAGCATCAAAGAGTTTTGCATAAGAGTTAACTCATAAAGCAATAGATTCTAAGTAAAAGGTATTTAACCAACACAAAGGAAGATTTAAGCTTCAGCAATTGCTTTCAACTTTCAACATATATATCTCATGGATATTTGTCAACACAAAGCAATATAATAAGTGCAATATACAAGCATATAAAAATTGTTGCACCAAAGTTGACACTAGTGTTTGCTTCTGAGATAGAAAGAAGTAGGAAACTGACTCAACATAAAAGTAAAAGAAAGGCCCTTCGCAGAGGGAAGCAGGGATTAAATCATGTGCTAGAGCTTTTTAAGTTTTTGAAATCATATAGAGAGTAAAAATAAGTTTTGGAGGTGTTTGTTAATTGTCAACGAATCAGAAAATGGAAAGTACAATATGACCCCTGCCAACCAGACTTTTAAGAGCGGCTCCCATGAAGGACGTTATTTCTACCAGCAAGGCAGATCATCCCTCTTTCTCTTTTGTTTACACATGCAGATATTTCACTGTTTGTCATTGCTTGACTGATAAATCAGGGCAAAAATGTGAAGAGAATTAAGCGGTTAAAGTTGTAATTAATTGGGACTGGGCACCCCATTTGCCAGCTCTTTTTGCAAAATTAATGGATAAGCGGATGTATATGCCGCTAGTCCGGTGGTAAAGTCTGTTTGACAGTTGACATAAAGACATCCACCCCGTCCTCATGAGCTTGGTAAACATTGACACAAAAAGGAGTAATAAAGTTTTGAATAGTTTAAAGGTAGCACATGAAAAATTTACTTGGAATGGCAAGGAAATACCACATATAGGTAGTTATGGTGGACACAGATGGCATGGATTTTGGCTCAAGGTTTTGGATGCACGAGAAGCATTCCCTCTCAGTACAGAGTTTAGGCTAGCAAGGTTATTTGAAGCAAACACAGGATATCAACCGACACAGCAAGACTTATATGAAAACATATTGCAAGCATTATAAGACTCTACACTGTCTTCCTTGTTAACCAAACCCTTTTACTAGAAAATATCTAGACCTTAGAGATACCAATCATGCAAACCAAATTTCAACGAGCTTTACGGTAGTTCTTCATTAATAGGTTTTAACTACATGATACAAAAGCTTAAACATGAACTACTTGATAACTCAAAACAATTGACAAGTATCAAATTATCCAATACAGTGATCTACAAGAATATGTAAGCTTTTTCCATTATACCATCTACCACATGCAACATTTTCTGTTCCAACCAAACACCAATCAATTTATTTCAACATAAACTCTCCAAACAATTATAAGTGAAGCAAGAGAGTACTTTTCTAACAGCTCTGAATAAGAGATGCATGAAAACAGGAGCTAAAAGCATAGCAATAGCTAGATAAGAATACTCAACAAGTATAAGTGAAGAATAGGAGTATTCATATGAAAAAGCGGAGCGTGTCTCTCTCCCAATCAAGAATGCTAGGGTCCAATCAAGTTGACCAGAAAAAAATAAAATGAAAATAAAAGCACACAGACGCTCCAAGTAAAGCACATATGATGTGAAAGAATTAAAATATAGTTTCACTAGAGATGACCTGATAAGTTGCTGATGAAGAAGGGGATGCCTTGGGCATCCCCAAGCTTAGACGCTTGAGTCTTCTTGAAATATGCTGGGGTGATCCATGGGAGCATCCCCAAGCTTAAGCTCTTCACTCTTCTTGATCACATTATATCATCCTTCTCTCTTGACCCTTGAAAACTTCCGCCACACCAAACTCAGTAATTCTCATTAGAGGGTTAGTGCACAATCAAAAACTCACATGTTCTATAAGGACACAAACATGACCGTTACTTTTAACATTAGCTACTGCCACTGATGTTATGTGAAGCTCTTCACCCTAAAAAAGAATTCCACTCAACACTAGTAAAAGAGAGAATGCGAAAAATAAAAGACAGAATCTGTCTAAACAGAACAGTCCGTAAAGACGAATTTTTTCGAGGCACTTACGTTGCTCAGATCGAAAAACTTTAAACTAACGAAAGATGCGTACATATCTGAGGATCACGCACAAAAATTTGCAGATTTAAATAATTTTTCTGTGATTTTACAGAAGAAAACGGTGAACAGCAGAAATCTGTTCCTGCGCAGAAATCCAAATCTAGCATCATCTTCCTATTAGAGGCAATACTTGGCACAACAATGCGAAAATAAAGATACAAAGGAATTGTTACAGAAGTAAACAACTCCTTGACTCAAAAAAAAGAAAAATTGCAGAAATAAAATAATGGGTTGTCTCCCATAAGCGCTTTTCTTTAACGCCTTTCAGCTAGGCGCAGAAAGTAAGAATCAAGTGTTTCCAAGTGATGAAGCATCAACAGAATAATTTGCTCTAACAATAGAATCAAAAGGTAACTTCATCTTCTTTCTAGGGAAGTGTTCCATACCTTTCTTGAGTGGGAATTGATATTTAATATTCCCCTCTCTCATATCAATAATAGCACCAACAGTTCTAAGAAAAGGTCTTCCCAAAACAATAGGACAAGAAGCATTGCATTCAATATCCAAAACAACAAAATCAACGGGGACAAGGTTATTGTTAACCATTATAAAAACATCATCAACTCTCCCCAAAGGTTTCTTTATAGTATTATCAGCAAGGTGAACATCCAAATAACAGTGTTCCAAAGGTGCTAAATCAAGCATATCATAGAGTTTCTTAGGCATAACAGAAATACTAGCACCAAGATCACATAAAGCATTGCAATCAAAATCATTCACCTTCATTTTAATGATGGGCTCCCAACCATCTTCTAACTTCCTAGGGATAGAAGCTTCATGTTTTAATTTCTCTTCCCTAACTTGCATGAGAGCATTAGTAATATGTTTAGTAAAAGCCATGTTTATAGCACTAGCATTAGGACTTCTAGCTAGCTTTTGCAAGAACTTAATTACTTCAGAAATATTGCAACCATCAAAATCAAAATCATTATTATCAAAGGTAATGGGACCATTGTCTCCCATATTCGAAAAATTTCAGCACTTTTATCAGGAACAGTTTCAGTGTTTTCAGGCAATTTTAAACGTTTTGCAACAGAAGTAGAGACATTGCCAACACCAATTACTTTACCATTGATAGTAGGAGGTTTGTTAACACTTGAGTTTAAGCATTTTCAGTAGTAGTAATAGTATAAACTCTAGCAATACTATTCTTTTTAGCAATTTCATCCTCTCTTGCCCACCTAGCATGTAAATCAGCTAACATCCTCACATTATTATCAATTTTAACTTGTATAGCATTGAGAGTTTTGCTCTCTTTAACATCATGAGGCATAGTTTTAATTTTTAACAAATCAACATCAAGAGCAAGACTATCAACTTTAGAGGCAAGAACATCAATTTTCCCAAACTTTTCCTCAACAGATTTATTGAAAGCAGTTTGTGTACTAATAAAATCCTTAAGCATGACTTCAAGATCAGAGGGTACACTCTTATTATTGTTGTAGGAATTACCATAAGAATTAACATAACCATTGCCACTATTAAAGGATAGGGCTTATAATTGTATTACCAAAATTATTCCTATAAGCATTGTTGTTGAAGTTATTATTTTTAATGAAGTTCACATCAACATGCTCTTCTTGAGCAACCAAAGAAGCTAAAGGAACATTATTTGGATCAACATGCATTTTTCCATTTGTAAGCATAGACATAATAGTATCAATCTTATCACTCAAGGAAGAGGTTTCTTCAACAGAATTTACCTTCTTACCTTGTGGAGCTCTTTCGGTGTGCCATTCAGAATAATTTATCATCATATCATCAAGAAGCTTTGTTGCAGCACCCAAAGTGATGGACATAAAGGTACCTCCAGAGGCCGAATCCAATAGGTTTCTTGAAGAAAAATTTAGTCCTGCATAAAAGGTTTGGATGATCATCCAAGCAGTCAGTCCATGGGTGGGACAATTCTTTACCAATGATTTCATTCTCTCCCAAGCTTGAGCAACATGCTCATTATCAAATTGTTTGAAATTCATAATGCTACTTCTCAAAGATATAATCTTAGCAGGAGGATAATATTTTCCTATGAAAGCATCTTTGCATTTAGTCCATGAATCAATACTATTTCTAGTCAAAGATAGCAACCATTCTTTAGCACGTCCTCTCAAAGAGAAAGGAAAAAGTTTCAGTTTAATAATATCACCATCTACTTCCTTATACTTTTGCATCTCACAAAGTTCAACAAAATTATTAAGGTGAGCAGCAGCATCATCAGTACTAACACCAGAGAATTGCTCTTTCATAACAAGATTTAAAAGTGCAGGTTTAATTTCATAGAATTCTGCTTAGAAGCAGGTGGAGCAATAGGTGTACTAATGAAATCATTGTTGTTCGTGCTAGTGAAATCACACAACTTAGTGTTCTCAGGGTACTCATTTTAGCAAAATTAAAACAAAACAAAATAACAATTCGAATAAGCAACTAATTTTTTTGTGTTTTTGATAAATAAAGCAAACAAGACAAGATAAAAATAAACTAAGCAAGACAATAACAAAGTAAAGAGATTGGAAGCGTGAAACTCCCCTTGCAGAAATCCTCTTGCTCCCCGGCAACGGCGCCAGAAAAATGCTTGATGACGTGGATCACACGTTCGTTGGGAGACCCCAAGAGGAAGGTATGAAGCAGTGTAGCAGCAGTTTCCCTCAGTATGAAACCAAGGTTTAATCGAACCAGTAGGAGCAAGAAATCACTTCTGAAGGTTGTCAGTGGCGCGCTGACGTGGAACCTGCACACAACACAATCAAACTACTTTGCCCCAACGAAACAGTGAGGTTGTCAATCTCACCGGCTTGCTGAAAACAAAGGATTAAACGTATGGTGTGGAAAATAGTGTAAATTGCAGAGAATGAAAAGGAACAATGATTGCAGTTGGTTGTATTATCAGTGTAAAAGAATGGACCGGGGTCCACAGTTCACTAGTGGTGTCTCTCCATAAAAGATAACTAACATGCTGGGTGAACAAATTACAGCTGGGCAATTGACAAAATATTGAGCGCATGACAATGCATATATATGACAAGATGATTACTATGATATTCATTGGGCATTACAACAATACATAGACCGTTATCCAACAACATCTATGACTAATAATCCACCTTCAGGTTGACATCCGAGTTCCCCGTTGGTATTAAGTTGCAAGCAACAGATAATTGCATTAAGTAATGTGCGTAATGTAAACAATACAATTATCCTTAGACAAACATTGATTTTATCCCTAGTGGCAACAGCACATCCACAATCTTAGAAGTTGCTGTCACTCTCCCAGATTACCGGAGACTGAACCCACTATCTAGCATAAATACTCCTCTTGGAGTTACAAGCATCTACTTGGCCAAAGCATCTACTAGTAACGGAGAGCATGCAAGATCATAAATAACATATAAGATAGATTGATAATCAACTTGACATAGTATTCAATATTCATCGGATCCCAGCAAACACAACATGTAGCATTACAATAATATGATCTTGATCATGATAGGCAGCTCACAAGATCTAAACATGATAACACAAGGAGGAGAGACAACCATCTAGCTACTGGTATGGACCCGTAGTCTAAGGATGAACTACTCATGCATCACTCCGGAGGCAGGCATGGCGATGTAGAGCCCTCCGGTGATGATTCCCTTCTCCGACAGGGTGCCGGGAAGAGCTTCTGAACCCTCCCGAGCTAGGGTTGACGACGGTGGCGTCTCTGGAACTTTTGTGGATAATGGCTCGGCTATTTAGGGTTTTCGCGTCGGGGGGATTATACAGGCGAAAGGGCGGCGGCTGGAGGCACCCGAGGGGCTACACAACCCCACGGCGCGGCAGGAGGCGGGCCCGCGCCGCCCCATGGTGTGGCTGCCTCCTAGGTCGTCTCCGTCTCTCCTTTGGACTCCGTGTATGTGTTGGAAAAATAGGAGGTCCTGTCCAAGTTTCGTCCAATTCCGAAAATATTTCCAGAACAACTTTTCTGGAATACAAAAACAGCAGAAAACAAGAATTAGCACTGTGGCATCTTGTTAATAGGTTAGTCCCAGAAAATGCATAAAAATGCTATGAAGTGTATATAAAACATGTAGCAATTGGTATAATATAAACATGGAACATCAGAAATTATAGATATGTTTGAGACCCTAGACGCCTTTTGTGGCGGTTGAGGCCTTTTGTGGCCACTTGGAAGCTCCCAATACTTTTGTTGATTGTGCCTCAAGATTGTTGTAAGGGACTCGATTTCCGCCCAAAAGGAAATCAATAGTGGAAGGTGAACTGAGCTTTTGTGAGAGGTTCATCGGAGAATATGGTGAGGCTATTTGTGGCGTCTTGAGTTTGAAACTCACACCCCTCCAACGAGACGTACTCCCCTCAAAAGGAGGAACTCGGGTATACATCATCGTCTCCGCGTGTCTCGGTTATTTCTATACCCGAGCTCTTTACTTATGCAATTTACATTGTGATAGCCTTCGTGCTTGAAGTATTATATCTTGCTATCACCTTGTTGCTTGTCTTACTTAGCATAAGTTGTTGGTGCACATAGGTGAGCCTAGTTTATTTAATTTAGGTTGTTGGCTTGTTAATTTAAACACCTAGTTTTTATTTCGTAATTATCAAGCCTAAACCAGAAAAGTTTTAAATCGCCTATTCACCCCCGTCTAGGCGACATCTCTGTACTTTCAATAATCCACCCCTGGGATAACATCCGTCTCTCCCGTGAGTATTAAGTTGCAAGTAACGGATAATTGCATTAAACAAAGTGTGTAATGTAAACAATGTAAATGACATATAAGCAGTGCATATAAGCATAACAAAGTTGTTTTCTCCCTAGTGGCAACAACATATCCACAACCTTAGTCGTTTCTGTCAGCTCGAGCCCAGATTACTGGAGGCATGAAACCACTATATAGCATAAATACCCCCCTCTTGGAGACACTACCATCTACTTGGCCAAAACATCTACTAGCATCGGAGAGCATGGAAGAACATAAATAAAACAGTAGATAAATAGATGAACAACTTAATGTACTTAGGTTTTCTCGACGAGGGGTTTATATAGACGGAAGAGGGGCGTGAGGAGGCGGCCAGGCGCCACCTCGGCGCGGCCCCACCTCTGGCCGCGCCGGGCATGCGCCTAGGCCCCCTGGGTCGCCTTTTCGTGCGCCCTTCAGACTTCGTCTTCGTGTCGGTGAAAAACTGGCCCCTGTCGATTTGCGTCCAATTCCGAGGATATTTCCTTAACAGCTTTTCTGAAACAAAAAGACAGCAGAAAACAGAAACTGTCACTGTGGCATCTTGTTAATCGGTTAGTACCCAAAAATGTATAAAAATGATATAAAGTGTAAATAAAACATGTAGCATTTGGTATAAAACAATCATGGAGTATCAAAAATTATAGATACGTTTGAGACGTATCAGACAACCTCGGGGAGGACGACGAGGAGCCTCCATGCTTAACATTACATAAATTAGTAACAACTTATTGTAGCCTCCATGCGCGCATAATCAGACATTACATAATAATTCTTTTAAATAAAACTAATAACAATATCTAGGTGGCGGTAGCGGCAATGCCTTAGTAGCAAATTGACTGCTATTGGGGCCACACCTGAGCGCTGATTTCGTGTCCGGATGCTCTAAACCGTTAAAGATGCATCCAACATTCAGACTATTGTCATGTGCATCATGCGTGTGTTAAAATACCACTAGGTGTGGGGGCTGACCCAGAAAAAATACGAGTGAGTGCAAATCAAATGACTGGAGGCATTTCTTGTACATATTTGTAAATCTGAAGATTTTTTTCCAAAATGAACAAATGCTATAGAAATTTAAAGATTAGAGTGGGGCCTAGTTCCCCACTTAGCTGCACTTGGGTCCACCCTGACTAGATGAAAAAGGCGTCTATCCCGCGCCTGTCCCGATTGTAAGAGATGGATGTTGATGCTCATGTTGGAGCTCTCCAATGCCAGGAATGTTGCGCCGGGGTTATCTCTGGCAGATGGTGCCTCTCCTTGCTAGGAAGCGGTGTTTTTCCTTGGATTATCTTCCTCTTTGTGAGGATCTTCGCGGATCTCGTCTCGAGATTTAGAGCTCGTGTCGCACCAAGTGGCTTGTTCCCCGTTGTCGACGCCGGCGCCCGCGCCTGGAGGTCACCGTGTTGCGGCGGAGTGGACTTATGACTTGGATTGCGTTCCCAATTATGTTGTTAGGGTCTTGTTTGTAAAGTTGAGGTTCAGATTGCAATTTTTACTTTTTGTAGGGACCACTTTGGAATTATGTATCTGTCGCGTGTTTAATGCAATATCTAGACCAATCGAGGCCTTATCCACTAAAAAAAGTGAAAAGGAATCTAAGAAACACCGCCATCAACCTCTTGGAAGTAAAGGCATATGTTACTCGTACATGCAGCACAAAAACACATGTTTCAAATCAAATATTATCTTTTAATAAAAAGTTATAAAGTAGTACATGAATTAAATAACTCCAAAAATAATACACCGTCAGCAAGAGCAAGCACAAAACTTTTTTTCCGGCACTGGTGTGGCCGAAAGGCTGATATGCAACCACCCCAGATAAGCATGTAGCTTTGATTCACCTTTCCGCTTAGGTTAAATTGAGAGTTGAAATGAAAGGCCCTCAACCGTGTCTTGATTCGAGATAAAATATACACGGAATATATGTGCGTCGACGAGTAGGTTCTTTTCCGTGATCGATTTCGTGTTTCGTCTAATAACTGCTTAAGTTTGAATCGAAGTTTGCGTCATTTATTTATATTTTTTGTCAAATTCGTCGCACTCGGTCGACTATTTGAAATTTTCTTCAAGAGTAGATGGATCTCGCCGTTCCCCATGACTTTTATATTGTAACTGTTTTGTTTCGTGATGGTAATGGAATCTACTCGTCGATGCACATATATTTCATATCTATTTTATCTCGAATTAAAACAGGGTTGAGAGCCTTTTATGTTAACCCAATACGAATTTTAAATTATAGGTAGGTGCTATGAGGCTTATCAGCCTTACGGCCCGAGCAGTGCCGAGACAAAGTGTTAGGGCCTGACCACGGCCGAACAAGTGTTTAGCCCCTACTCTTGCCGATGGTGTTTTACTTTTGGAATTGATTTAATTCGTGTATTAGTTTCAAAAATTAAAAAAATAATATTAAAAAATTCCAAAACAATGCCAGATCGTTCTCAAGTTATGCTATTCTTTTTTCCTGTAAATACATTTCAAATATACAATGCGGATTTCCTAACAAGGGTGATAGGAATGCGTAGCCGGGCGTCGTTGGATATCAGCCTCTTGTGGTTTTTTTTGAAAGCCCACGTATATTCAACAGAGTACCACATACACCGTACATAGTACAAATACAAAGTACAGAAAAGCATACGCAGGGGATACAGAACCAGAGCAAGCATCGGCAGCTCCACTGGCGTCGAAGACGAAGACCGCCGACCCCCTTCTAGCCACGGCCCGAGGGTACCTCCTCCGGTGGTTGGAACTCAGGGCTGGACGAGGTTGGCGGCTTCTGCCTGCGTTGGGGACGAAGACGGCTGCGGCAAGGTGAAGTTGCTGGTGCGGGAGGGTGCTCGCCGTGTTCGTTCACCGGCACAAGCTCCGCCGCTGCGCGGCGGACGGGCCTCTTGTGGTTTGTTAGTCATGGGTCAAGCTCGTTTTCCTCACCTTAGCGGTGTTCTTTTCTCTACCGCGTAACAGCAGACATCCTTTTTTTTTCCGTGAACACGAAGAGGAAAAGGTTTATGGCCCGAGCCGTCCATGATGCTAAATCCCGTTCTACACGCTCTGGGACGTGTTTAAAAGACCAAGTTTATTTCGTTTCTTTACGTGGGGAAGCGGATAGGTTCGTTTCCAGGGCTCACAAAACATTTTTTGTGTCTAGAATTATAAAGAGTTTAGGAGAAAAAACCTATTACAAAAAGTGTTTTGAATCACGAGAGGTGCCCGCCGAGATAACACACGACACCATTTTTCACCACGAACAGAGCCGAGACGACGTCGTGGTAGAGAAAATGAGAAACCAAGGGAGCAAAAAAAAAGTGGAAACCGCAACAGAAGGCCCGTTTGGCTGCCGCGGAAGAGAAAATGAGAAAATCCTGCCGCGGCAGGAAATTCTGGCACAACAGAAAACCTACGCGACGACATGAATGTATTTTCTGGCGTATCTCGTTGTGCCGAGAAAACCAAAACCGTTTTCATCGAGAGAACGGTGAACGCCGTTGATGTATAAAACGCACACGGCGGGGGTGTCCCTGGCGATAGTTTTGTTTTCCAGTTGGCGCCATAAATTGTGTAAATTTGAGACTATAGAACTTCGCACGCGTAATTGGGTTAGTGCTGGAGGCCACACAAAATATAACTATGCATCCTACTTAATGGCGACTGAGCGGCGAACGACCCCCGATGGGGCGATGCCGCGGCGGTGGCCGCCGTCCAACGGAGGATGCTATCGGAGGGGCGCCCGGCGCGGCGAGGCGGCGGCGGCTGACGTTGCCGCCCAACGGCCTGTCACCGGTGTTGGCCTCCCACTCTCCGGCGGCGGATGGATCGCGTTTCTCCGTTCTCTCCGAGGACGCATCCGATGAGGAGGATTGCCTCTCCGAGGTTCCTTTGGACGCCGCCTTGGAGGTGCTGGAGGAAGAAGAATCGGAGCCGCAGGTGGGCTGGACTACGGTGACGAGGAGGGGACGGCGTTCCGACGAGGAGCTCCGGCAAGAGTTTTGGTAGGACATTGGGTTCCCGACCCCGGCGTCCCGGACTTGGGAGACGCGCTCCAGCTCGCCGCAATCGGCTGCTCCGACGTCGGAGTCCCCAACGGACCTGGGGACGGAGGGAAGTTCAAGCAAGGTCACCGACGTTGGATGCGGCAGAACTTCACCGCCGATGCCGACGATGGCCGCGGCTGTGTCCAAACCGGTGCGGTTAGGATGGAGAGGCCCCATCCCGCGGCCGCGAATCACACCGATGCCGGTGCTCGGGATGTTCCTGCCACCATCTCCGGTGGCTGGGGACGGCGAGGTCGGCAGCTGAGAGGCGGCGGCCGCCGATCCGGCGGAAGCGGATCATGGCGGCGAGGCGGCAATTCAAAATATTCTGATAGCCGGGCCCAGAGCGCATGCAGATCACGGCCGTCCATCGCCCTGGGCGTATCTGGGTCGTTGTTTTGCTGGACTCTGGAAACCTCTCTCCTCGACTGCATCCGTCATCGATCCCTCGCTTCCCATCGCGCCGCCAACATCGTCTGCCTCGCCGGCGACCCCTCTGATCAGCCAGACTACACCGCGCCCTCCTGCTGGGTTCCTACGTCCTCTCTCGCGCTCGTTCGCGGAGGTCGCTGCGTCGCCGCCGGCGGCCATGGCTGGACAAGGAGGGTCGGGGGACAGCCGGAAGAGGCTCTCAAGGTTTGAATCAGCCACCAGCCCAACAGCTGCCGCAGACCCGCCCGCCGATGATCTTCGGCCGTCACGCAGGACCGGGGACGGGTGGGACAGTGGCGGCACCGGTGCGTGCTCAAGGGAGGACGGGTGCGCAAGTGCGTACTGCTGCGGCGCCGGCTGCCGCGCCGACGGTGCGCGCAGTGGTGCCACCCGTGGTGATTGCACCTGCTCCAGCCGCGCCACCAGTGATCAATCCGACTAATGTCACGACCGTGCCGTTCATCGTTGGAGCTACTGCGGCGGTCACGACCGTTCCTAAAAAGAAAAGTAAGAAGAAGAAGAAACCGCCGACCACTGCGGCGGAGTCTAGTGAGACCATTGCTGGGGCTGGGGCTACTTTCACGGCCCCCCCGGTGGATGCTGATGCGACAACCGTTGTGACTAACGCGGCGAAACGGAAGCGTTGCGCCACTTGCCAGATTGACTCCCACAACACGAAGGAGTGCTAGATTGATCTGTACTGCTACTTCTGTGACAGGGGTGGTGCACCGGACTCTTCGGTGCCCAATTATTAGGGTGCCAAAGCCATATGCTGGGATGGCGGGCATCGGAGCTGAGGACACAATGTTCAGCCACTTGCCGGACGGTGTTTTTAGACCACAGCTGGCTTCGAGTACTACTCCCGTGGCCGTCGTGACGGTTACCGGGGAACCTGTATCGGCAGAGGTGGTTCGCTACTGTCCGCTGCAGTCCGCATGGCACTGGGAGGCCATCCCATACACCCCGTTCAAGGAGGATAGTTTCTTGGTCAATTTTCCGTCTATGGCGGACTTGGAGAGGATGAATGGATCCGAGCTAGGGTACCAAAGCAGCAGACGGTGATCTCCATCGACATCTGGAAGCCGGCGGATGTTGAGCCAATGGCGGAGTTGACACCGACTTGGGTGCATGTGACTGGTGTGCCGAACTCAGCGCGCCACTTTCTGGGTCTTTGGGCAGTGGGTACTCTCATTGGAAAGACCATGGATGTGGACCTTCTGGCTCTCCGACGTCACAACGTGGTTAGGATTCTGGTGGCTATGCACAACCCAAATTTGTTCGAGACAAGGGATGTTAAATCCGATGCCTTTCTACTACTCAAGGGGTATTCTTTCCGGTTTACCAAGGAGGCGGCTGACTATGTGGCCGATCCGGATTTTGTACCATTCATATGGAGGCAGGATGAGAAGGATGATGATGCTAGTGGTATGGAGGAAAAACGCCAAGATGAGACACAAGCTAATGAACCGCCGAAGTCCGCGGATGGGGACACTCCCATGCCTCAAGCTAATGCTACGGGGGGGGGGGGGGGGGGGGGTCATCGTTGGGACTTGTTGGGTCGGTGAATGTGCTCAAGGGAATGGCGGTGACTCCATTCAACATGACCCCGCAAACACCTCGAGGTAAAGAGATAGTGGCGCATCTAAACTTGCCTGGGAGGGATGAGCAGACCACTGTTCATAGGAGGCAGGAAGCTCTGTCGAAGGATACTACTGGTGCTGATCTGGGCGTTCGATGGTCTGTTTTGGGCCACACGGTGCTGCATGCGGCGACGGATAGTGGGCTGGCGAAGGCCAACGGGAGCCAGTGCGACTCTGCTGGTGGGCTGCGGGCGGTCGGCAGTTCGCCGTCGCGCACGGCTGAGCCGGCCCGTCCCGCTGCGGACGATGCTGGGCTTCAGGCGAGCGACTCCGGTGCGACGCCCGCGGGTGCTGCTGCTGGGCCTTGGGCGGCGGATTCTTTGCCGTTGCCTGGTGCGGAGGAGATGCTCCAGCTCAACCATGGGCTGGACGTGGAGGGACAGGTCCAGCCAGGGGGCCTCCTGTCTGTCCAGTGTCGCTGCAGGCTAAAGCTGTGGCTGCCATCCTGGCGCCGGATGTGCAGGAGCAGCAGAGGCCTGCATCGCTGCAGATGGAGACGGCACAGCTTGGCGTCGAGCCGACGACTCCAGTTCGCGGGTTGACTCCGGTGTGGGCTCTACTTCACCGTTGCCTACACCGGTGTCGACCCCGTTGAGGAGGAGCGAGAGGCACGTGGTGGCCGTTGACGGGTCGTCCGCGACAGACGAGGACTCCATGTCGAGGGCGATGAGGCGCAAGGCAGATCAAAACCTGGACAAGGCTGGTATGAACAAACACCCAAACTCATTTCTTAATTTTTCAAATGCAAACATTGTAGCTAAATTGAATAGTGTAGGCTTTTCTTTGGGTAGTTCTATTGAAAACATTGCCATGTCGACTAATGCACTAAGACAATTGGAATATGACCGGTTAACAGTCACTCCAAAAGTCTCGTGCAAGTCGGATACTACTTACATGGATGAGGAGGAGCAACATGACACAATTGATGTCCAGATCCTCTCACATCTAGTGGGCGATGTATCCGAGGGTGGCTTAGACGAGGCGGTGTTGAGCTCATTATATGACCTCAAAGCATCTGACCGCAAGTCCAAAGCAGACTCTAAAGAAAAGAAAAACAAAACGCCACGGAAAAAGGCGAAGTTCTCCACACCTCCAATTGTTTTCCAATGAATGGATTTTTCGAGAACATCAGAGGTCTTCGTGACTTGGCTAAACATGCTCGTATTGCTGATTCTATTCGGGATCATCGACTGGATTTTGTGGGAATTTCCGAAACCGGTAAACGAGACTACTCAGCGAGTCTACTAAACCGCTTGTCTGGTGGAGTAGAGTTCACTTGGAGGTCTCGTCCGCCACGTGGTCGGTCTAGGGGCATTTTAGTAGGCGTCAGAACAGAGACCATGGATGTATTGGCTAGTTCGGAAGGTGACTTTCATATTAAGGTCCATATCCGTAACAAGGCTGACAACTTCACATGGACTCTTGTCGCTGTATATGGTGCTACCCAAGATGAGTATAAATCTGCTTTTCTCAGAGAGTTGGTGAACCTAGCAAAAGATAACCCATATCCTATAATTATAGGGGGCGATTTTAACTTGCTAAGGTTTCCACATGAGAAGAGTAGAGGCAGATTTGACAACAGATGGCCTCTCTTATTCAATGCTGTTATTGACAATCTTAGTCTAAGAGAAGTCTCGATGGTTGGGAGGCAATTTACTTGGGCTAATAGCCTCCCAGAGCCAACATATGAGAAGTTGGACCATTTATTGATGGACTCGGATTGGGAAATTAAATACCCACTGGTCTCAGTACGGGTCCTCGAACGTATAGAGGCATTGTCAAATCATGCTCCCATACTCCTAACCATGGGAACACCTAACCCATTGTGCAAACGCCAAATCAAATTTGAATTGGGTTGGTTGCATAGGGATGGGTTTTTCGATATGGTAAAGAGGGTGTGGGAAAGACCGGTGCCTGGCCTTACCCCAATCCAAAGGTGGAATAATAAAATAAGCGCATTGCGCAAACACCTGAATGGTTGGGCGAAACATATGGTTGGGCAATTAAAAAATGAGAAGCTCCGGTTGTCATCTATTATAGATGAACTGGAGGCCGCTGTGGAAGTTAGACCCCTATCTTCGCAAGAGATCGAATTAAAAAATCGTTCTAATGCCGAGATGGCGGGTCTTCTTCGTGAAGAGGAGATCAAATGGTACGAACGATCGAAGGCCCAATTTATTCTGGAAGGAGATGCAAATACGAGATACTTTCATAGTCTTGCTAATGGAAGACATAGAAAGAAACTCATTCATTCTTTAAACCAGGAAGAGGGTACGATTGAAGACCATGAGCAATTGAAATCCTACATCACGAAGTACTATAAAAATCTTTTTGGAGAGCCGGATGCAGATAATTTCTCGCTGGACGAAACCCAAAAAGATGATATCCCGCAGGTTTCCGATCAGGAAAACGCCCATCTGACAGCTCCTTTCTTTATGGAGGAGGTGAAGAAGGCGGTATTCCAAATGGAACACAACAAAGCCCCAGGTCCGGATGATTTTCCTGCAGAGTTTTATCAAACTTTCTGGGACATAATCCAATCGGACTTGCTCGAGATGTTTCAGGATTTACATGCTGGACATCTTGAGCTGTTTCGCCTAAATTTCGGTGAGATAATTTTGTTGCCAAAGGTTAATAGAGCAGAAAGGATTCAACAATATAGACCTATCCGTCTTCTTAATGTTAGCTTCAAGATTTTCACTAAAACTGCTACTATTAGGCTTAACTCGGTGGCTGATCATGTTGTGAGACCTACTCAGACGGCGTTTATGCAAGGTCGCAATATTATTGATGGAGTTGTGATTTTACATGAAACAGTTCATGAGATGCATCGGAAAAAACTTAATGGAGTCATACTAAAAATTGACTTTGAAAAGGCATATGATAAAGTCAAGTGGTCTTTCTTGCAACAAACACTCAGAATGAAAGGTTTTTCAGCTGAGTGGCGCGCAATGATTCATAATTTCGTTTCTGGAGGAAGTGTCGCCATCAAAGTCAATGACGATGTTGGTAGAAACTTCCAGACTAAAAAGGGATTACGGCAAGGCGATCCATTATCACCTATATTGTTTAATATAGTTGCTGATATGTTAGCCATAATCATTGAGCGGGCAAAATCCGATGGGCAAATTGTTGGAGTGGTACCGCATCTAGTGGATGGCGGATTATCCATTCTACAATACGCCGACGATACAATTCTTTTTATGGAACATGATATGGAAAAGGCAAGAAACCTGAAATTAATATTATCAGCGTTCAAGCAACTTTCGGTCTAAAAATCAATTTCCATAAAAGTGAAGTGTTTTGTTTTGGTGACGCCCAGGAGGAGGAGGGCCAATATGCCGAATTATTTGGCTGTGGGCTTGGCCAGTTTCCAATTAACTATCTCGGCATCCCAATTCATTTTAGGAGGCTGACGATAGCTCAATGGAAACATGTTGAGGAAAGACTACAAAAGAGGCTAAGTAGCTGGAAAGGAAAATTACTATCCTTAGGGGGGAGATTGGTGCTCATAAATTCAGTACTAACTAATATGGTGCTGTATATGATATCATTCTTTCAATTACCAAAGGGAGTCTTGCATCGACTGGATTACTTTCGATCCAGATTCTTTTGGCAAGGGGATAGTGAAAAAAAGAAATACCGGCTGGCAAAATGGGATGTGGTGTGCCGCCCTAAGGACCATGGTGGTCTTGGGATTCATGATCTTCAGGTCCAGAATCGAGCTCTTCTTGGTAAGTGGCTGTTTAAACTGCTGACGGAAGAGGGGGTGTGGCAAACCCTCCTTAGGAGGAAATATATCGGCTCAAGTGCGTTATCACAGGTTTCTTGGAAACCAGGTGATTCACATTTTTGGGCGGGCCTAATGGCGACGAAGAAATTCTTCTTCCCATATGGCTCTTTCTCTATTAAGGATGGGTCTGAGATAAGGTTCTGGGAGGATACATGGTTGGGTAATACCCCACTCCGAGAACAATATCCAGCGTTATATGGTATAGTCCAGGGACATCACAAGAGTGATACTCTTGCTCAAGTGTTGGTTGATAATCATCCCATTGTGACGTTCCGTAGAGATCTTGTTGGACCCAGGTTGGCATCTTGGCATGAGTTGCTCCAGCGACTCGCTACTGTCAATTTGACTCAAGGGTCCGATGAGTTTCGGTGGAATTTACGCAACTGCGGTAAATTCTCGGTGGACTCCATCTCCATGTATACAGCACTCGTTCAGCCGGATGTACCAGTACATAATAATAAGAAAATCTGGAAGATGAAAATTTCACTTAAAAACAAAGTTTTTGCGTGGTATCTTCGTCGAGGAGTAATTCTTACTAAAGACAACCTTGCAAAACGCAATTGGCATGGGAGTAAACAGTGTGTCTTCTGTCATAAAGACGAGACAATCAAACACCTGTTCTTCGAGTGCAAATTCGCTAGTTCTATATGGTCCATCATCCAGATAGGTTCTACTATTTACCCACCTACAAGCATTGCTAATATTTTTGGCAATTGGCTGAATGGAGTGGATAATAGGTTTAAACAACTTATTAGGGTGGCAGCGCTTGCCGTAATATGGTCGCTTTGGCTATGTAGAAATGACAAGGTTTTTAATGAAAAAAATTGTTCTCTTATGCAAGTTATCTACAGGATTACTGCTACACTCCGTTCGTGGTCTCCGTTGCAACGTGTGGGGCATCGAGACCTGTTTATGGAGGTGTGTACAAGACTGGAGGATACGGCGAGAGACTTTTTATCCCTACATGGATGGCAGCATAATTTGCGGATCGGCCCTCCACCATCATAGGCGTTTTTACAATTTCTCATGTTGACATGTAATTCGCCTTTTTATTTTCTCGTACTTCAGACTCGTTTCGGCTGTGTGCATCTTTGTTATGCAGAGGCTGGGTGTAATGCTTAAACATTTTAAGTAATAAAGACTCCCTTTATCTAAAAATTGGGTTAGTGCTACAAAATCATACCACCCAATCCCCCGACAGAGAGGCAGTACGAGGAGCTCCTCCATCTCCTTACGCCCAGCTTGCCTTTCATGGCCGAAGCAGATCCATTTGCGGGGTGAGTTTGTCGTCTTTTGATTCAGCCCTCAGAAGCAGAAAACCCTTTTGCTTTGTATGTTTACTAGAAGGTAACGGCGCGTTTTGCTGCGCCCGTATCACTATAGCTGACAAATAATGATTTTTTTTGTTTGTTTGAATGGGGAATAAGAAGCATATCCTGCTATAGAGAGGCTTTTTCACATCAAGCATCTTTTATATCGCCGAACAGAAACAACCATGTATATTACACCCATGTATACTACATCTTGTCTAGTGAAGAAGGAAGCGAGTTAAGGTTCACTATAGAGTAGCATTGTCGTGTATAAGGCTAAATGGTTGACACATAAACAATGAACGGGGATTATATATTGCTTGATCTTTAGTTTACAACTCACCGTGCAGATCGACGTAGTTAGTGTAACACTTATAAATATGAAGCTCAGCTTCGAACTGAATTTGAGGTGCACATCAAAGTAGAGCATGGATAACAGCCAATAATATTCAAGAACACATCATGCTTACGGTGCGAGTCAAACTTAGATAACACGTAAAATTGATGGTTCAGTGATAATCTCCATGGTAAAACAAAATATCTTCTAAATTAAAGGAAAAAGCACATGTATTATCCAAGTCGAGGCTTCACAAATAATAGGATTTGCTGCAATCATGTGATGTAGTTTCCTGTTTCCCACTATGCATTAGCTCTGGGCAGTGACTCAATTAACGGAGGGGGAGGTGATACAGTTCTGAGGGAAGTCTTCAGGTGTAGCTAAGTAATTTTGAAACCACCTTCAGGACCTGGAAAGAACAACTTATGTTAAATCTTCAAACAACCAAGTCATGTATATGTTCAAAAATCATTTCTCATTACAGAAAATATAACCACAAAAAAATCTCCCAACAATAAAACTTTCATGGTTCTACATGGATGACTTATGCAAAACTATAAGCTAGCAAGCACCACGCGTAACTGTTCTTGTATTGCTAACAAAGCAGCGGGTACTTAATATACCTGTTCCAAGGCATAAATCATCTCAAGGCCTGAAATAATCTAAATATCTTTTCTTTTGTGTACAAGGTAGTAATTCAGAGTACTACACCCAACCTTTTCTAAAATATGGAATAAGGACTACATAGTAAAACCATGTAGCCTGCAAAGAACTGGGAAAATAAATTACCTAGACATAAATCTGAAATGTGATCATCAAGGCATGCTGGTACAATATGGCCAAAATTATCTCAATCCAGTACAATCATAGGAAAGGTTAAACTGCCAAGATAAATATTTCTATTTTACGATTGCAGGCTGCTGATGCACCTAAAATGCATCTACTTTTCCAAACACTTTGCTTCATAATTTGCTCCGGAATCTTCTCATATTTGAATAAAACTGCTGAATCTGACGCTGTTTTTAGCAAAGTCTCTTTTCTGGTTGTTTTTGCAGGAAATTAAATCGGAGAAAAATACCACGTCAATTTTTATGGAAAAGAAGGCATCGTGCAAAAGATGGACACGAGGAAGCGTCCGAGGGCCAAAAGAGTGGGCCCCACGCGGCCAGATTCCTTGGCCGCGTGGGCCCACCCATCTGGGGCCTCGGGCACCGCCTCTCCTTCGGCTTTCGCGTACCCCCTCATATATACGAAAAAGTGGCTGACCTAGAAGGGGAGGAGCTTTCGCGAAACAGAGCGCCGCCGCCACCACGATCTTCGTTTTCGGAGACAGATTGATCCAGGATTTCTCCCCCGGAGGAGGGATCCGGAGGCCGTCTTCACCGCCATCTTCACCGCCTTCATCTCCATCGACCATGAGCTCCTTCACCATCACCATGTGTGAGTAGTCCACTGTAGGCATATGAGGTGGATGGGGATTGGATGAGATTGATCATGTAATGATACCCGTTGTCCGAGATCTTAGGGGTTTATCTTGAGGATATTTTTGTATTGTGTTGATGCACTTATGCTATGTTTAATGCTTGCTACTAGGGCCCGAGTGGCATGATTTCAGTACTGAACTTATTTTGCCCCATCATATATTTGAGTTTGGTATTTATCTGCAAAGTGTATCACCTGCTATTATGTTGAACCTGCGAACCCTAAAAGTGACATATAGGGAAAACAAGGGGGAGATGTTTTAGTTTGAGGATTCTATGTGTTCATGAAGTGTTAATGCGTTGTTCCGGGCTATTCGAAAGGGTAGACCTTAATTACCTGTAGTTCCAAGTTGGCCCCGGTGAAATGGGCAGGTAGGACAATAGATGTTGTGCAAATTCTCTTGGTTAGTACGCACAACTATTTACGGAACACATACCTACATATATCGGAGTTAGAGATAAGTCCCATTGCTATTTGTATCTTATTATATGATCAATCTTATTCATGCAACACCCCGCTATCACCTCATGCCTACGTTTTAAATCTCTGAGTTACACTTTCACTTTTCCGGTGAAAACTGGGAAACCCTTGTTTACTACTGCTGTTTTATTTTGCTTGCTTGAATCATCCTACTGCCATAACTATCACTGCTGCAAGTTTATTGATATACAGGTGTGGTTGAGAGTGACGCCTCAATTGCTAAAGTCTTATTGGTATTCTTGTGTTCCCCTTGAGTCGAACTATAAATTTGGGTAATACTTCCCAACGAAGATTTCAACGATCCCCTATACTTGTGGGCATCAAGACATTTTCTGGCGCCGTTGCCGGGGAACCTAGCTTTATTGGTAAGACAACTTGTTATCATTTATTTGCTGCACTTGCTTGTTCCCAACTATGGGAAAGGAAAAGAATACTCCGAAGGAAGTAAGGCCTTCAACTACTCGTAGAGGTACTGATTTGCCAAGTAGGCCAAACTTTTCACCTAATGTTGCTTCTGCTATTATTGCTAAGAAGAAAGAAAAAGCTTTATCTAGTTCACCATTGTCTAAGATGTCTACTAGTATTGAAAATAATTTAATATGTGGTAGCGTAGACAAAGAAGTGACACCTGAAACATCTGAGATAACTGAAACACTGAATTGCCTGAATTACCTGAATCTGCTATTGTTGAAAATGTGGAGTCTGAGTTGGAAGATATTGAATATTGTGATGATGAACATGAAACTTCTTCTGAGGAAGAAGATGCATTTACTATGGCTTTTATGGATTCGAATTATGATAAATTGGATAAACTTGATAGCTATAAAAATTCTCCTCTTGATGATTATTTCCCTGTTACTAAGAAAATGAATGCTCCAGCTATTAAAATTAAAGATAAAGATTATGAGTTTAGTGTTGATCCTGAAATAATTGAAAAAGCTGAGAAGTTTAAGTTTTATGGGAGAGATGATGAGTTTCCTTTTGAACACATTGCTGTTTTGCATGATTTATCTGTGCTATTTGGTAAAGATGAAATCCACCAACGCTATTATTTCTTAAAGTTGTTTCCTTTTACCTTGGGAGGAAATGCTAAAACTTGGTATAATCATTTAGAACCTGGATCTATTACTAGTAAAGAGGAATGCTTGCAGCTATTCTATAATAAATATTTCCCTTCAGATAAGATCCATGGTTTAACTATTGAGATTAGCAACTTTTCACAGAAAGAGAAGGAGGATCTACCCCAAGCTTGGGGGAGGTACAGTAAGATGGTTAGGAAATGTCCTACCCATGGCTTCAAGAGTAATGAAATACTTGATATATTTTACAATGGACTAACTGAAAACACTAGAGGCTATCTTGATAGTATTGCAGGTAATGTTTTCAGGGAAAGGACCGTTGATGAAGCAACTGAGTTATTGGAGACTATCTCTAGAAATTATGAAGATTGGAATATTGAAGAGATAGATGGAAAAGAGATATTTCCAGAGAAGAAAGGAGGCATTCTTAAGTTAAACAAAGAGACAATGAAAGAAGCTTCCAAGGCTATTAAAGAGAAGGGAATTAAAACCTCTCATCTCAAGGAATTATCTGAAATGGGTGTTAAACTTCCTATTGATCAACCATGTTTTCCAATCCAAGTCAATGCTATTAGCTCTATGGAAGGTAATGAAAAGGTAACACCTCCTATTGATGTATCACATTAATGATTTTGCTTATTATAACATCCTGAGGAGCATGATATTAGAATGAGTATTATGGAAAACTCTCATAAAATTAAATTTCTTCGTGAAAATTTAAATGCTAGTGTGGGAGAGGTTAGAAGAATTATTAAACATTGTGAGATGATGAATAATCAAGTTGAACAAATGGTTTCTCTTCAAAATCAATTGTATGCAAATCTTATTGAGAAGAAACAGGTTTGTGGAGTTAATACTAGAGGTGGTGCAAGTACTCAGGATCCTGACTATCCTGAAGACCATCCCAAGAGGAAAGAGCAAGAGGCTCTCAAGAAGAAATCTTCTGCAGGAAAATCTCCCAATGAAAACGAAGATATTGATGATTCTCAAGAACAAGATAAGGATATTTCTATTTCTGATGCTGAGACTGAAGATGATAATAATGAAGAAGAGGAATCATCTCCACCTGAAGAAGAACAACATGAAGCTGAAAATATTGAAGAACCTGAACCTCCTGAAAAAGAAGACCCTCAACCATCTATTGAGAAGAATAAAAAGAAGAAGCATCCAAATCAACAAAAAGGTAAAGAGAGGGATCCATGGGTACAAAGACCCATACCATATCCCCAAGAGGTAATGAAATCTTTGGATGATGCTAGGTTTGAGAAATTTCTTGAGTTGATTAAAACTTTATGTTTGCAAATTCCTCTTGTTGATGCTATTAAAATTCCTCCATATTCAAAATATATGAAAGATATTGTCACTAATAAAAGGAAGATACCTATGATGCAATTACTGCTATGCTTGCTAATTATTCATTTGAGGGGAAATTGCCTGAAAAGCGTGGAGATCCTGGTATTCCAACTATTCCTTGTCATATTAAAGAAACTTATGTGAAATATGCATTATGTGATTTAGGAGCTGGTGTTAGTGTTATGCCTTTTTCTTTATATAAGAAACTTAACCTGAATAAATTGGTTCCAACTGAAGTTTCATTGCAAATGGCTGATAAATCAACTGCTGTGCCTATAGGTATATGTGAGGATGTTCCTATCTCTATAGCTAATGTGTTAATTCCTACAGACTTTGTTATATTAGAAATGCCTGAGGATGATAATCTATCTATTATTCTTGGAAGACCCTTTTTAAACACTGCAGGAGCTGTGATAAATTGCACTGAGAGCAAAGTGACATTTAATGTCAAAGGAAATGAGCATACTATCTATTTTCCCAAGAAGAATCCTGTTACAATGATAAACAAGAGTGTGAATTCTATTCAAAGAAATACTATTATGATTGGAAGCTTTGAATTTGCACTACCACCTCCTGCACCAAAGTATGCTACCTTGATGATTGGAACTATTCCAATCAAATATGAGGTATCTTGAATTTCTTCTTTATATATATAAAATAAGAATCATGTATTATATCTTTTACATATTATTAATGAGACTTGATCAACCTCATTACTAATGTGGAAATGATGAAAACTTGATTCCCATAAAAATTTGTATTGCATTTTAATTTTATTTATCCTAGAGTTTTGGAGTATATGCATAATCATAATTATTTCAGAGTTCAGAAATTCCAGAATATGAAGTTTGAAAAATTCTCTTCAGAAAATTTTCTCGAAAAATTCCAGAAAAATTTGGAGGTAAGTTATTTTACCAGAGGGACCAACAGCCAAAAGTGGGACACCAGGAGGCCACCAGGGACCAAAAGAGGGTGTCCCACGCGGCCAGATTCCTTGGCCGCGTGGGACCCACTAACTTTGGCCCCAGGTGGAGTTAGGTGAGTGCCCTGTGCCCATCTCCTTCCCCTCGACAGAAAACCAGCTCCAGGTATTTTTCCCAAATTTTCCCGAGCTCCTTCTTCCTGCTATCCTTGGATCTCCAAGTTTAGGGCAGATTTTTCAAATCTGTTTGGTGGGATTGCTCCTTGGTATGTGACTCCTCCACCCATCCAATTACTTTTTGTTCTTATGCTTTATGTATGAAGTATTTTGCTGCACTAGGTGTCACCTAATATGCTTGAGAAATCCATGGATTTAAGTTTTCTAGTTGATATTGATGCATGATATTGATGTGGAGACTAGTTATGGATGGCTCAATGTTGTTTTAGAGTGTTACATCTTAATTTTTGTTGGATATTATTTTTGGACAGCAAGGTTTCATCATGAACAAAGGTAAAGGATTGTTTGGGATGACTTCGAGACCAAGGAGAAGATCATCTAGAGTTTCCGAGAATTATGATGACAACCACCTTTGGGAGGATGGTGCGGTATATGCAGGGGAGAGGCTTCGGATTCATGCAACAAAATGGCAAGACCCCGTGGTTCTTGATCATTGGGGGATAAAGGAGGACTTCAACGCCTTCGCCGCTGCAGCTGGCTTACTCGAGTTCTCCCTTCATCCACGGAACACATACGAGGAACTCTCGCGAGAATTCCTCTCCACATTCCGGTTCGAGGGCCCCGAAAACTACAAACACAGTAAGAAAAGATTACCGGGAAGTGGACCGTGGAGGAGGTGCAACCTCAAGAGGAGCCCCAATATCCAGGAATGCAAGGCTACCAATATGGTTACTTCCCTGGAGATGGAAGTGGTGGGTACGATTACCATCCGGGATACTAGCTTGATCGCAAGCTTGGGGGAGTACTTCTCTCCCTTTCCATTCGTTGTTTTATATCACTTTTATCTTGTTATGTTTTAGTTTCTTGTTCTGAAAATCACAAAAACACAAAAAGATTTTATTTGTTTCTTTTGCTTATTTACTTCTGGTCATTTACTTTATGCATCTAAAAACTAAAAAGAACAAAAATATTTTCGTTTTCTTGAATCCAAAGTAAAAACGGAGGTGCAGGAATTGCTGAAATCTGCTCACTGTTTTTTTTTCATTTTTTTTCTGTAACCCGAATGAGCTAAAATTTTAACCACTACTGCAACTTTTCATAACCTATGCACCCGTAAAATATGAGATTATTCTGAGGTGTTTAGGTAGGGCAAAAACAGTTCTGTATGCAGTAACGTTTTATGGCAGATTTGAGTTTTTATTGCGCAGTTCAAGTTGGGAGAGGAGAACAACGATGATGAGTTGATGTGCATGAAGTGGATGAAAGGTATGACACCTTTGCCGTGCTTATGTGGACTTTTTAATAACAGCAAGTGCGCACATCATAGTTTCTTTAACATCTAGGGAAGTGGTAGCAAATGTTTATCTTCTCCGTGTTCTAGTATGTTATATGATGATGCAAGTGAGATATTATTTAGTGACAACACTTGGCTGTGGATTGAGTAACTGTGGCTCTAAACAAAGGTCTACGCATCCCATTGTGCTTGCTAAACTTGCCAACCAAAGAGAAAGTAAAAGAGTTTTTCAAATGTTAAACATGAAGTCATATGCTTGACAAGCTTAGGGGTTGGGAGTTAACTTATATGTGCTGACACATAGAAAGCTTTCAACATTGCACTAAATTACATTTAGTTGATATCATGTACTTTTGTTTATGGATGCTTATCATGGTGCCAAATAAATGCGGAAACTTAGTAAGTTTGAGGAGTGGGTATAAATGGCTAGAGAGACGCCTGGCCGCCAACCTAAGCCATGCATCATTCATGGTGGAAATTTACAGCGTACCAAAGTGAACATTCAGTGATGCACTTCATAATAAAAAGCTACACAAATAGTAAATAAAAGAGTGCTGAGATTGTTCATTGTCTGTTTGTCTTGTCGTTTTGACATGGGCTTGTTCCATGTCCTGGGACAAGAGGTACCCCAGTTGACGCTCTTGATGACGCTATTATTACTTGCAATGACTTAGAAACTTAAACTTGCTTTGTGGCCCGAGTTGAGTAACACCGTGGTGTAGGTACTCGTATTCACGGGGCATGAGGCTCTCAACCATTAGTTGGTCAAGCATATGAGTCATAATAGGGAACACCAAATGGATTGATAAAACTGAGAGCAAGGTTGTAAGCACAATGAGTTCACTAGTCAATAAAAGAAAGAATCGAAAGATCTCAAAAATCTTGACATGATTCAATCAAAAGCGATGCAAGAACCTTTGTCTATTTCTACAGTTGGGCAAACTCATCCAAGTGCTGACACTTCATGTTATTTCTCTTGCAACAAATATAAATGCTTTAACACTGATTAGATGCACCTTTGCTAGCATTTTGTTATTTGTTATGGAAGTTATGTTTTGAATACTTGTTGGTATTAAACGGTGTTACATATGCAATGCAAAGTTCTTGTCAAAGTCTTTTTATCGCTTCTGCACTATGTTTGAGTTGTTCGAGGACAAACAACGAGCTAAGCTTGGGGGAGTTGATGCACCTAAAATGCATCTACTTTTCCAAGCACTTTGCTTCATAATTTGCTCCGGAATCTTCCCATATTTGAATAAAACTGCTGAATCTGACGCTGTTTTTAGCAAAGTCTCTTTTCTGGTTGTTTTTGCAGGAAATTAAATCGGAGAAAAATACCACGTCAATTTTTATGGAAAAGAAGGGCATCGTGCAAAAGATGGACACGAGGAAGCGTCCGAGGGCCAAAAGAGTGGGCCCCACGCGGCCAGATTCCTTGGCCGCGTGGGCCCACCCATCTGGGGCCTCGGGCACCGCCTCTCCTTCGGCTTTCGCGTACCCCCTCATATATACGAAAAAGTGGCTGACCTAGAAGGGAGGAGCTTTCGCGAAACAGAGCGCCGCCGCCACCACGATCTTCGTTTTCGGAGACAGATTGATCCAGGATTTCTCCCCGGAGGAGGGATCCGGAGGCCGTCTTCACCGCCATCTTCACCGCCTTCATCTCCATCGACCATGAGCTCCTTCACCATCACCATGTGTGAGTAGTCCACTGTAGGCATATGAGGTGGATGGGGATTGGATGAGATTGATCATGTAATGATACCCGTTGTCCGAGATCTTAGGGGTTTATCTTGAGGATATTTTTGTATTGTGTTGATGCACTTATGCTATGTTTAATGCTTGCTACTAGGGCCCGAGTGGCATGATTTCAGTACTGAACTTATTTTGCCCCATCATATATTTGAGTTTGGTATTTATCTGCAAAGTGTATCACCTGCTATTATGTTGAACCTGCGAACCCTAAAAGTGACATATAGGGAAAACAAGGGGGAGATGTTTTAGTTTGAGGATTCTATGTGTTCATGAAGTGTTAATGCGTTGTTCCGGGCTATTCGAAAGGGTAGACCTTAATTACCTGTAGTTCCAAGTTGGCCCCGGTGAAATGGGCAGGTAGGACAATAGATGTTGTGCAAATTCTCTTGGTTAGTACGCACAACTATTTACGGAACACATACCTACATATATCGGAGTTAGAGATAAGTCCCATTGCTATTTGTATCTTATTATATGATCAATCTTATTCATGCAACACCCCGCTATCACCTCATGCCTACGTTTTAAATCTCTGAGTTACACTTTCACTTTTCCGGTGAAAACTGGGAAACCCTTGTTTACTACTGCTGTTTAATTTTGCTTGCTTGAATCATCCTACTGCCATAACTATCACTGCTGCAAGTTTATTGATATACAGGTGTGGTTGAGAGTGACGCCTCAATTGCTAAAGTCTTATTGGTATTCTTGTGTTCCCCTTGAGTCGAACTATAAATTTGGGTAATACTTCCCAACGAAGATTTCAACGATCCCTATACTTGTGGGCATCAGCTGCTGAAACCTGGGGCATTCTGCAACTTTCCAGCAACATAATGATCCCTATATTCCTTTCGTTGTATCCTAATCTTCACTACCCTAGTAAAATATATCACATGGAGTGATCCAACCTACTTATTTTTACAGCAAAGGTGGCCTTGTAATTGTAAGAAGTGGAAAAGTAATGGATAAGAACTTAAGCTAGAAGTAATAGAATCTAGAATGTTGCAAAGGATGCAAATTCATCTGATCAATATGAAACAGAATTAGGAGAACAACTCCACTGACTTTAGATACTTGTGTTATTTCTTACACAATACTCATGGACTTCAGCGAACCCATGCTCCAGATTACGCAAATACATTTAGCTTCAATTGAAGGAGCATGCATATTATCTGTAACCACTTCAAAGAAGCTTATTTTCTTATTGAATTTACCAATTTATTTGGGCTTTCATACGTAGACTAAATTTAGAGAAGGCAAAATTAATATCAGCTTGGTCTACCTATGCAAGTAGGTTTATTTTATATTGTAATAAAATGCAGTACTGATGCTAATTCCTTTTGAAATAAAATATTTCCTTGCCTCTAATTGAGAGCGAACAGGAAACGCAAACAACAAATGATGAGAATGTAAATTCCAACAATATACATGAACCAATTACATGAATTGCTTATGAAGTGATTTTTTTGCTAATTATCATGTAAGAGAACTAAAAAACGGCAAATTCATATGTTGTAGATCCGGACTACTAACGACTTTGACGTTTCTCATTGAGTGTACAGCTCAAAAATGATTTTGCAAGTGAGCTCATAGCAAGCAAACCTCAGCCTTCTGATATATATGTACTGACTAAATTAGAGATAAATCTCAATATCATAGGTCCAAATCACGTTGGACCAAACTGAAGTGCTCAAACTACACTCTATGTTGTTATGGGAAAAGACATATTCCTCTCGGAAATGAGTGAAAAAACTGAATTGATGTTGTGTAGCACTATTGTAATCTTTTTTTTCAGTACTTCCGAATTTTAGTCCTTGAGCTTTTGAAACAGCTTTGCTAAAGGAATATCAATATCAACCTGATATCCTAATTAGATTGCTTGACTTGTATTAGTATGAAGAATGTACAAGACGTACGTAAAAAACAAATATTTGCAATAATCTAGCACACCACGCATTTAAGGAAGCCAATAGTCACTATGATTGCCATAACTCTAATGTTTGAATAACTGGTGGTCGAGACTTGCTAGTGCTTCGTCTATTTTTCGACGGCACCACATTCAAGTCCACAGGCAACTTAGATAAATTCTTGTACAACAACAGCTGGCAGAAGCCTAGGAACTGAATGTGCAATCATAAGAAATATTCACAATTTCTGTTGAATGAAAGCACACTTGAGTTTAATTATATGAATGAACGCGTTTCTTTGAAAGCTTTGGTAGCTCAGAACATACAAAAATAGAAAGCATATACCAACTTGTTTCAGTATACAGAATACAAGTATCCACATTTTTAAAGAGGGCCATGTTTAAACAGATCTCACATACCGTAAGCTTCAGTTGCTGATATAATTCTGATTCCACAAATAAGATCTATCAAGAGTGGACCATTCAAATTACAGTCAAACATGTCTAGTAGGACCAAAGCTTGCTATGGTAAAAAAAAATCTTTTGCTCTGAATACATACTCTACAGAAGAAGATATTGGCTAACAAGTATTCAAGCTAAAGCACTTATAAAATTGAAATATCAATTTTCTTATTTACTGGTTTTATACCATCTATGAAGGAAAAGAAAGCTGCTTACTTGCACAAAGAATATTTTATTGCCAAAATTGCGCAGAAGTGTACATCGACATTTATCTGTAATGTGCATTAAGAGAGGCCATTCAGTACATCAGATAAGGGATAGATGACTTAGATAATGGCCAATAGGAAACTTAATCAGAACACCACATTATATTATTTTTTATGGCTAGACTTGCTCTCAATTCTTAAGCCCTGTTTGGATTATAGGTTTTTTTGGTGCTCCCAAGTTTTTATTTAAGATTTAAATTGTATATGGCAGACATGAAAAATACATCAATTCCAAACAGGTCCTTAGCTTGTTATCTCTTACAAGTCATTGTAGTCACCATCATAGTTTCTGTCTAACTCTAGTGCCTTGGGAGTGCCTGTTCTATATGAAACAAGTGATATTTGGGCCACATTCTCAGAAAAGAAATGCATGGCTTAATATCTTTTGCCTTCCCATTTATCTATAAAGGCATCACAAAAATGACTATAAGATTGAACAACTGAGCTGTGACTCCTAGTTTTGTCTATACTCTGAGAGCACACCTTGCAAATTGGACAACTAAGATTTATTTGGACATGTTTGCCAACTATCCATAAGCTGGAAAACGAAATGCAGTTATGAGCCACTCCACAAAACGGTAAACGTAAGACGTTTATGTAAACATGACAATAGCTAGATGCATTGTGCGGATTTCATACTAATATAACCATATCACAGAAAGCTGATTGATGCTTTTTATTTATTAAGCAACATCAATATGCTAAGCTGACCATATCTAGTTATCGAAACTTGTTGCCATGACATTAGTCTACAATTAGAGAGAGAAAAAAGCAATAGGCACTAAGAAAATATATGCAAGGGAAACACTTCTACACACTTCCAGTTCTGCGAATCTGAAATCTGAAATCGAAATAGACATGTACATGTGTTAGCAGGGAACAGTGTTCCACAAAAATTTCAGATTAAGGCAGCTCACCTTTAGAGCAGGACGTTGCAGATATTCCTGACAAACTCGTCCCTGCCGAGCCACAACCCTGCACCGCTGGTTCTAAGCTCGCAGAGATCACCCCCTACGGCGTGCCTGAGGAGGCTGAATAGCAGGAACGCCACCCAACCAACGGCTGCAGTACTTCAAGACTTGTAGCCTAGGCTGCCGCGTATGGCACCCCCTTGACAGCGGCTGTTGCCGCGAGCGCCGTATGCACACGCATCACGCCGCCCACCACAAGAAATCCTGAATCCATTAGCTGCAAGGCCCCAAGGGACAACGATCTTGACCCTGGCGGAGGCGGCGGTCTAGCGGCCGGCGTTCTCCCGCCCTTCCCTCGACCTAACCCTGCAGTCGGACCAGCGGCAGGAGCACAACAGTGGCCCTGGCGTCTAGGGTTCGTCGTGGGGCAGCGGATGGGCAGTCCCACGCCATGGAACCGAGAGAGGAGGAATATATGGTGTTGCGACTTTGGTCAGCACCACGAGGATTCTTCGGAGCCGGCCGGAATCGGCCGGCGACGGAGGCGGCGGCCATGGGGATCGGGAGCGAGAGGCGATGGTAGCGCTGTCGGTGGGGTTTGGACCTGTGGAGCGTGGGGCTCGACCGGTGGTGCTAGTTTTTGTATGTTAAGTCGGCGGTCGAACCGACCTTCACTGCACCAACGAATCAATCGCGCTTGTGCAGGTGGATTCAGGTCAACGAATTAAGTCACGACAGGTGGACACTCTCATAGGTCAGGAATTCTAGCCCAGTTGTATGTTGTAGAGATTTCGTATGCAAATAGTTTGTCCTATAACGTGAGTGGAGAAATAAACTACGTCCATGTGGCCATCGTTTTCGGTTGATTTTCATTAGCTCGTTTTGTAAACTTGAAAACAGACTGCGGATGGATGGAAATCGTCGTGCGGTGTGCTCTCGTTGTGACGGCGTTAGAGTAGATAGTTTGGGATCCATCCCACCGTGTGCTCTCTATACAAGATCAATTGGTTGGATGCACACGCGTAGGTATCACCCTTGTTAGGCGGAAACTCAATTTGGCGCCCGAGCACATCTGCTCATGAAGAAAAACAAAGATCTCGTCGCATCTAGCTTGCTCAACCATGGACTTGAATCAGTACTGATTCGTAGATTTTCCTCATTGGATGTGGAGGCAAACATGTTTTGCCTGTATTGTGCTGGAGTCACACGTTCGGACCTCACTTAGTTTTTAGCCTGTACCGAGCTAGAGGCGTGTTCTAGTTTCTGAATTGGTTTGCCAGATTGGTGGGACACGCTTCAAGTTTTTTATTTCAAACCATACAAGAAAGAAGCACTGATGCATAAGTGAGAATTCAACAACGGAAAGTTATTCATAATGTTGCTACCCCTCGGAAAACACTTTGTGCTCCCGAGATCCAATGCTCCCTCTGGTTAAACAAATTTAAAAATCATATTTTTAAGTTTTCAAAAATTCTGAAACAAATCATGCATGTTGCTAATGATGTATCCCACAAACGTGATTTTTTTGAATCGAAATACTTCATATTTTGGGCTACACAAAAATAACAAATCTTGTATATTTTGAAGATTTGAAAGTATGTACATTTAGATCTACACATTTGTCATTTTTGTATAGAATAAAATATCCAATATTTCATACCGAGATTTTGCACGTTTATGGGACATGTCATTGACAACACGCAGGATTTTTTTCACTGGATTTTTTTCAGAATTTAAGAAATCTCTACTCCCTACCCCTTCACTACATTATCAACAGCATGGTCATGCAAGCACAACTTTTGCTCATGTTGTGCAGGATGTGCGCAAGTGCGCAACAGTTAGAACATGGCGCAGATCCTATTTTTTCCTGCTATAATTGTTTCGAAGATGGGACCAGGTACTACCACGTGTCTTATTTTTTGCAAAGTTGCTTCTGGTGTATATATGGTTTCACGTGGACATATCAGTAGTTACAGTTTTAGCCATGCAGTTACACCAAAAGTTACATGCGTTTTCACCGAATTTTCTTAAATTCCCCACTACAATCATCAGGAAAAACACCATATAACAGAATATCTATGCCCTAACCTAAAAGGTCACCGGTTTTTTGGATGCAAGAGTAGAGTTACTAGCAAGGTCAACATGTGATATTAGAGTTACATGTTTTTTGCTCTAATGTTTTTGTTGTTCGCTCACAGGGCCGTCCTTGGGTAGGGACCAGCTTGTCTAGAGGCACAGACCATGTGCACTTGTTGGTATTTTATATACTATAAATCTCGTTAGCAATGCCACAAATAGTCTGTCGCAGCAGTGGAACATGGGGTTCCCCTGATGCTGCCAAAGTGGGTCCTCCGCTGGGGCCCACCAAGAAGATGGACAAGGCAAGGAGTCAAGTACAGCAGATGGGTTAGCCCATCTGCCTCAAGGACACCCGACAAGTTCGACAACAAGTCTCTGCGGCTAAGGACCAGGTGACCTTCCGGGTCACCCCCTCGCCCGGAGAACCAGGATAGACACCCACAGGTCCGTGCTCCCGGCAGGAGGCCAGGCGCACCCCCGGGTATCCATCCGTACCATCGAGAGGATAAAATCGCCAGCTCGTCGAAAGCTGGTGGAAGACTTGGGCGCCAAGATGAAGGCCGCGCCCTGGTGACGTTGCCACGAGCGCAGTTGGTGGGGCGGACAGGCTTTGTCCATCCCACCTTTTCCAAGGGTGGACGACCACGCCGCCCTCCTCAGAACGCTTGGAGGAGAGAGGGCCACGTCTCCTCCAAGGACCGCCGAGGGGTTTTTTCCCGCCAAGACCCCTCACACCTCTCGCGTGCCCATGTCGGATCCCCTTAGCCTATAAAAGGAGGACCATTGCACCGGGAGAAGAAAGGACAGGACGAGACGAGATAGAAGCAAGCTAGAGCTCAGGCAAGACTAGACTAGGGTTCGGAAGGTAGAGAGAGAGGTGATCTCCCCGGGGCAGGATCTGCTCTTCGTCTACCTCCGGCCGAATCTCTGCCGGGTTCACCCCAGAACACCCTTGTACACCACACCATGATGAACCTCTCAATCCAGACATGCAGGAGTAGGGCTTTTAGCCTCCGGGCGGCCTGAACCTGGGTAACTCTGTGTGTCCTGCTGTGTTGTTTGATCTCTCCCTCTCGACGAAGAACTTGGCATCCTTGCTCCCGGGTAAGGCGTCTTCCAGCCTCCTTCGCGCCCCGTGCCGAACCTAAAAAGGGGGTATCATCTACTCCCGGTGTCCGTCACCCGAGACACGACATCTGGCGCGCCAGGTAGGGGGTGCAAGCGCTGGATTCATCTTCTTCTTCATCAACTTCAAGTTCTTCATCAAGCATGCCGCCGAGAAAGAAGATCGATGCCACTACCTCCAAGGCCGCGTCTCCTTCACGCACTCAGGCCTCCGCCGAGCGCCGCGCTGCGGATGCGCGTCTGACTGCTCCTCCACAGGCGCCTCCTATGGAGAAGGTGGCGTCGGAGAGGGCCAACACCAACAAGAACGTCGACCCTGACGATCCGGCGGCTCCTGGACTGTCCTCCGAGCCGCCCCCACACTCTGGGAGAAAAGCGTCGGGAACGGCGCAGGCAAGGGTCACGACGCCAAGGAGGGGCGAGATCACGTCCGCGCCAGTGGAGATCCCCGAAGCTTCAAAAGCAAGTCCTCTACGCACTTGCCCTCGGACGCACAAGCTCGCCACGACGCTCTTGTCGCTGCCAAGGCTCTCATGCAGTTCCCTCCGAGCTCTGGTGATCCCAAGGTCTACCAAGAATGGAGAGCCCGTGTGGAGGCACTCCTCGACTTCACCGACGGCGGCCCCGAGCCCGACATCACTCGAGCTCCCACCGTCAACGGCCCCGAGGCTGGAGGGCGCAAGGCGCATGAACCACAGGGTCAGCCCCATGGCGAGCGCCGAGGCGAGACGGAGCCTCCTCGCACCGCTCCACCGATAGCGAACCGGCTGAACCGCGATCGCGGCAAGGCCATCTCCGTCGGGTCATCTACCACGCGCAACCGGGATCTTCGCCACGACCTCAACAACCGTCTAACCGAGGATATGCGCACCCGCATCGAACGTCGTCGCGAGCGCCATCGCCGGGAGGATCGGGACGACGACATCGCTGAAGGGTGCCTCGCCCTTGCCCCTGAGCTCCGACGGGTCACCTGGCCCAAGAAGTTCAAGATCGACGTCCTCCGCTACGACGGCACTACGAACCCCCGGGACTTCCTGCAGCTTTACTCCCTAGCTGCGGAAGTCGCCGGGGCCGACGAGATGATGATGACCAGCTGGTTCCCGCTGGCCCTGAAGGGAGATGCCCAGACATGGCTTCTCAACCTTCCCAAGTGCTCCATTTGTTCTTGGAGGACCCTGAAGGAACAGTTCCTGGGGGCTTTCCAAGGCGGGTACGAGCGCCCGGGGGCTCCCAGCGACCTCCACGACTTCAAGCAACTTCCGGGTGAAACTCTTCGCAAGTTCATCCAGCGCTTCACCCAGAAGATGAACACAATCCCCTGCATCAAGCAGAGCTGGTGATCGCTTCTTTTCACGCCAACGTCCGCAATACCGGATGCGCGAGAAGTTGAGCAATCGCCGCGTCGAATCCACCTGCGAGCTCTGGGAGCTGCGGATCGATGCGCCCGAGCTGAGGAGGGGGCTAAGTTCCCCGGGGAGGATGAACCCGAGGACAAAGCCACCCCCGCCAAGAACAAGAAGCGGGACTCTGGACCCGACAAGCGCATCTTCGTCACCGAACCCCTTCCCAAGAAGGCCAAGCCTGCGGCGGCCTCTGAGGGAGAAGACGACCCATGGTGCCACATTCATCCTGACGGCAACCACCTTCTCAAGGACTGCCGCCAACTCAAGAACCTCGCCATACGAGAGCAGCGTCGGGCCGACGGGGTAAGCTTGGACGGCTGCTACAACTGTGGCGTCATTGGGCACGTCGCTCGTGACTGTCCCACAGGTCGCCAAGGCGGAGGCGGCCGTGGATGGGGCCGCGGCGGTGGCCGCGGGGGACGAGGAGGACGCGGCGGCCAAGGCGGTCGTGAACAGAACAACCAGGAAGGCGCCTCCAACAAGGAAGCTCCGGCTCCTCAGGGAGGCGGCGGCGGAAGGTTCCAGGAAGTCACCGGAGTTGTCGGGTGCATTCACGGGGGAGCCTCTCTGCCTCCATCCAACGGCGCGTGTAAGAGGCTGGTCCGGGAGCTTAACGCGGTTGCTTCTGCTCCGCCCAAGCCCCTGGAGTGGTCTGGGCAGGTCATCTCCTTCGACCCGGAGGACCATCCTGCCAGTGTGGCCGGGGTGGGAACGCTTCCTCTGATCGTTTCGCCCGTCATCCACAACTACAAGGTCACCAAGATGCTGGTCGACGGAGGCTCCAGCCTCAACCTTCTGACGGCGAAGGTGCTGGCCATTCTGCAAATTCCTTTTTCTCGCCTGCAAGACACCGGCGTGTTCCAAGGCGTGAATGGAAGCGTCACTCGGCCGCGGCCTGCGGTGGAGAACTTCCGCACCGAGGACATCGTCTTCGACATTGCGGACACGCCACTTCCGTACAACGGCATACTTGGCCGGCCGGCCCTAGCCAAGTTCATGGCCGTCTCGCACTTCGCCTACAACATGATGAAGATCCCCGCGGTCTGGGGAGTGATCACGATCAAGGCCGACGTCGACGACGCTATCTTTTGCGTTCAGAAGCTGAACCAGACGGTGGCGGCGACCTCGGACGTTCCGCAAGATGTACAGGAAGCTGATGTCGGTGCATTCTCTGGGGACGGAGGGTACCCCGGAGGCTCGACATCAACTTCCTCCAAGAAGGCGTCATTTCATGAAGACCCGCAAATGACCAAGAAGGTGGCGTTGACCAGTGACGGGAGTCGATCCATCACCATCGGCGCCCGCCTCACCGACAAATAGGAAAGCGCGCTCGTCGCCTTCCTTCGGGAAAACTCTGACGTCTTCGCATGGGAAGCGTCAGGGCTACCCGGCGTACCAAGGGAGGTGATCGAGCACAAACTGGCGGTCAGCAAAGACGCTCGCCCGATAAAACAAAAACAAAGCAAGGAAAAACTGGAGTTCATCGTGTCCGAGGTTGACAAACTGGAAGAAGCTGGCGTCATCAGGAAGGTGCCCACCCAACCTGGGTGGCCAACCCTGTGGTGGTGCCAAAGCCCATGACCTTCAAGTGGCGGCTCTGCATCGACTTCACCGACTTGAACAAGGCCTGCCCCAAGGATCCTTTCCCACTACCCCGGATTGATCTCATCGTGGATTCAACCGCCGGGTGCGAGCTCCTGTGCTTCCTGGATGCTTTCTCCGGGTACCACCAGATCATGATGGCAGTGGAGGATCAGGAGAAGACGGCCTTCATCACACCCAAGGGCTGCTACTGCTACACCCGGATGCCTTTTGGTCTCCGGAACGCCGGCGCAACCTTTCAGCGCGCCATGCAAGCATGTCTTGGGTCCCAGCTGGGCCGCAACGTGGAGGCATACATCGACGACATCGTGGTCAAGACTCGGTACAAGGACTCCCTCATTCAAGATCTGCACGAGACCTTCAACAACCTTCGTCGGGTCAACTTCAAGCTTAACCCCGACAAGTGCGTGTTTGGGGTCCCGTCCGGCAAGCTACTGGGGTTCTTAATCTCCCACCGGGGGATTGAGGCCAATCCCGACAAGATCAAGGCCATCGAGCGCATGGAGGCGCCACGGCGAGTCAAGGACGTACAACGCCTCAACGGGTGCATCACAGCACTCGGGCGTTTCATCTCAAGACTTGGAGAACGAGCCCTGCCCTTCTTCAAGTTACTCAAGAAGACGGGTCCCGTGAAATGGACCCCGGAGGCTGAAGAAGCTCTTCAGTCCCTCAAGTGCTACCTCGCCTCGCCTCCCGTCCTCGTGGCACCAGCAGAAAAGGAGCCCCTACTACTGTACATCGCTGCCACCAATCAGGTGATCAGCGCGGTTCTTGTGGTAGAGCGTGACGCTCCTCCGGACAAGGTCGGCGGCAAGCGTCCCGGAAACATCCTCCCGGGGCAACCAAGCAAGAAGAAGCAGCCAGGTGGCACAGGGCCGGAAGGCCCTGAGCCTGGCATGCCCACCGACGCCGTCATCGACGTCGCAGAAGAAGCATCACTGGGGGCTGACGCGCTCCCTCTCGAAGCAGCTGAGCCCGTCAAGGACTCGGTGACCCGCAAGATACAGCACCCGGTCTACTTCATCAGTTCGGTGCTGCGCGATGCCCGGGAGCGGTACCCCATGATGCAGAAGCTGTTGCTGGCGATCCTCATCGCCTCTCGCAAGATGAGGCCCTACTTCGAAAGCCACCCTATCACCGTGGTTTCCAAGTACCCCTTGAGGAGTCCGCTGGAGAATCCCCTCGCCACCGGACGAGTCTCTTGGTGGGCCATGGAGCTTCAAGGTTTCGGCCTCAAGTTCGAGCACACGAACAACATCAAGAGTCAAGCGCTGGCTGATTTCACGGCGGAGTGGACTGAGACAGCGTTCGACGACCCGGTGGAGGAATCCAGCCTTCCCGGGAAAGAAGATCCCGACGCTTGGACCATGAACTTCGACGGCTCCTACACCAAGGGCCAAGGAGGCGCCGGAGTCGTTTTGATCTCCCCCACAGGAGATCGTCTGAAGTACGTCGTCCAGATGCAGTACAAGGAGAATATCTCGAACAACACGACGGAGTACGAGGGCCTGCTTGCGGGACTTCGTGCTGCCGTTGGCCTCGGCATCACCAAGCTCATCGTCAAGGGTGACTCTCAGCTAGTCATCAAACAAGTGAACAAGGAGTACGCTTGCCCTCAGATGGCACCGTACGTCGAGGAGGTGTGGAAGCTTCAGCGGCGCTTCAACAGCTTCCGGGCCGTGTACGTCCCTAGGGATGACAACACGACCGCGGACGAGCTGTCACAGATGGCTTCCAAGCGAGAACCAGTACCTCCCGGGATATACATTGAGGTGCTCCGGCAACCCTCTGTGTCTCCCGAGAGGCTCAAGACAAGGTCTACATCGACACTGGGGGCTGGTGACCCGTCTACTTCGACAACCCGGGAACCAGCCCAGAAGGCGCGCAAGACCCGGCAGGACCGAGACCAAGGGAAGCTATGCTCTCCTTGGTCAAATGGTGTTGCCGGTGGAGAGAACCCACCCACCCTGGGCCCTGGACATCGTCAAGTACATGACGGAGCATGCTCTGCCGGAGGATGATCACGAGGCCGAGCGGGTGGCTCGTCAAGCCAAGCTCTACGTCCTGATCGACGGCGAGCTCTACCGGCGACGCGACAACGGAGTCAGGCTCCGCTGCATACCACAAGAACAAGGCCAAGTACTTCTACGAGACATCCACGAGGGCACATGTTCAAGTCATGTTGCATCAAGATCATTGGCGGGGAAGGTTTTCCGCCAGGGATTCTACTGGCCAACAGTCCTGCACGACGCCGAGCAAATGGTCAAGACCTGCGAAGCTTGCCAATACTACGCGAAGAACATCAATCAGCCAGCTCAAGCACTGCAACCAATCCCAATATCCTGGCCGTTTGCAGTCTGGGGGCTAGACATCGTCGGCAAGTTGCCAAAGTCAGTTGGCGGACATGAATACCTCTTTGTGGCTATTGACAAGTTCACGAAGTGGGTTGAAGTAATGCCAGTACCACGCCAGACGGCCCAGGCCGCCATCAAGTTCATCGAGGGGATTGTCTACCGCTTCGGAGTACCCAACAGAATCATCACGGATAATGGCACTCAGTTCACAAGTCGAGCCTTCCTCAGCTTCTGTGAAGAATTGGGCATCAAGGTGTGCTTTGCATCAGTGTCCTATCCAAGATGCAACGGTCAAGTGGAGCGAGCCAATGCGGAGGTCCTAAGAGGTCTGAAAACCAAAGCATTTGACAAGCTGGAGAACAAGGGGAGAAATTGGATTGATCACCTACCCAGTGTACTGTGGTCCATCAGAACAACTCCAAGCCGAGCCACCAAAGAAACACCTTTCTTCCTTGTCTATGGAGCTGAAGCTGTCCTGCCAACAGAGCTAAGGCACGGATCCCCCGGGTACTCGCATATGATGAAGATGCCCAAGCTGAGCAAAGGATCGATGACATTAACATCCTGGAGGAAATGCGCTGTCGGGCGTCATTGCGGTCTGCTCGATACCAGCAAGGGCTGCGCCGGTATCACAGCCGTCATGTTCGATCCCGGGAATTACAGCAGGGAGACCTGGTTCTCCGCAAGATGCAAAATCTCGAGGGCTTGAACAAGATGTCAAGCAAGTGGGAAGGACCCTACCGGGTTACTCATACACTGAGACCCGGAGCAGTCTATCTGGAAGACGAGAAGGCAGGCCGGAAGGCAACGCCTGGAACATCGAGAATCTCCGCAAGTTCTACCCCTAATTACGAACATGAATCGCCAAACGTCGAATCCGCTAAGCACGCCCAAGGGGCTAGTGTTCTGTAATAGGGTGTAAGAAGTCATCGCCAAGAAATAAAAGATAAGTGTTTCAATTCCGTGAGCCTCAATTTATGTCGAGATGTGTGTTATCCGTAACAACCCCCAAGCAGGGGGCTGACATGGTGCCGGTGGCTGACGGGTCGAGCGCGAGTGGCCTATCAGTAGGCACTGCCACCCGATCGTGCCGTACTGCCGCGGAAAGGAGTGAACGGGCAGTGCTGTGTTTTAACGAACCTAAGCACAGAAATGCACATTCAACTTTGCTTGCGGGTTGCTCCGGATGAAACACTATCTCGACATGAAAAGAGGGTCCATTCTTTCCTACTGAAAGTTTGTTGTGTGCAGCGCCTTCCCGGGACAGGAGCTGACGGTGGAAAGCGGTTAAGGAGTTGGATACCCGGGAGGGACAGGATGGATCGAGGACACGGCAGAAAAACAGCTAAGTCCTTGCATCAGCATCCTGCACTTAGGCATAACATCTCGCTCGGAGTCAATATACCATCGACCTGCGCATGCTTGACAGTTGATGAGAGCCTTTGCGGGGGTAATGCTACCACCCCAGCGAACGGTCCGTTTCCCTCTGGCCAAGTACCTGTGGACAGTGGAGTCAGACACCCGGAAGGTATAGCGCTCTTAGGGGTACCACTACTGTGTGCGGAACAGTCAGGGTATCTGGCACCTAAGGGACCTCCTCTGAAACTTGACAGCGCGTTAGTGCAAAGGAAGATTTGGGACATGACCCCGGGAGTTGAGGCTAGGTTGCATTCATCTGAATTTAAATTTGAATTACATTCAGCTGTGCAACTTCTTGATTACATAACAAGCCTATGCTACTAAGGCCAGTCCAGGGTCACTGGCTGTGCAGACTTGTCTTCTGTTTCGTTTTCTTTGCCGGGTGAGCTCTTGATTCCCGGGGACGCCTGGGGAAAGAGAGTGCACCCGCGCAGGACTTTTTCAGGCGTCTCGTGGGTCGAGAGCCCGGCAGCCCACCGGGCACTCCCCGACCAAAGACCCGGAAGATCCCGTCCGCCAGCTCACCCATGGACTGACTTTCAGCCTGAAGCATGAAGACAGGCCAAGTCAAGCTCAAGTTTGATTAACAGAAGGAACTAAAAGTTAGAGTGGTCACCTGCTCTATGGCTTCGAGTTCAGCCACGAGTTGGGACAGCTCGGAATCCCAGCTGTCCTCTCTCTCAGAACGGACCACAGGTACGCCCTGCGGATCGCCCTAACCCTAGCTTCCTCTTGAGCAGCAGGACCGGAGACGGCCGCTAGGCGGGCGAGATTTGAGCAACGGTAGGACAAGGCACAGCTTCGCCTCCCTCGGCGGCTCGGGCCTCAGCTCCATTGGGAGCCTCCGCCGCGCTACGGAAGACCGATTCCGCCGTCGACACGTCGGACAGGGACATCTCCTCCCTCCAGACATTGCTCTGCGATCTATGGGGGGGAAGAGAAAGGAGCAAGGCGAGAAGATGTGTCAAGGGAGTTGGAGTCTGGAGGGCCTTTTATAGGCCTCCCATGCTCCACCTACCCCTTGGCGCTACGGCTGCCGCGTTAATGGGGCGCGTTTGGCGAAAAACCGCTCCCATTCACATCAAGTACGACACGAAGGCCAAGAGACAAAAAGGAGAACAAGTTCTTCTTCATTTCAAGATCTACAGCGGGGGCTAATTTTTACAAACAAAAAGATTGGCTCCCGGCGCGCGAGGAGCACCACCGTACAATGGAAGACGCTACTTCCAGAAGTACGTCGACGAGGCGGCCAAGAAGGAGGTCAAGGACATCTTCAGGACCGCCGACTTGAAGCTCCTCGCCCTCAGGGAAGCTAGCTCTCCTCGGCCTTGACGCTAGATGAGTTTTCCTCATCTTCATCCTCGTCGAAGGAGCCGGAGCTGCTCTGCTCTCACTCTCGGCGCAGCATTCCACGCGCCCTCCTGCAGCACGGAAGATCTTCACGGCGAGTGTGGCGTCTCCGTCATACTTGCAGGCGAGGTATTGCCCCCGGGTCAGGCGGCGGGAGCGAGCGAATGACTTCCACCCCTGACCAAGGAGCATGGAGTCGTCGACGGTGTACTCCACCGAGATCCAGGAGGGGCCGTTTGGACAGCCTTCCACCTGCAGCCACAAGCCCGGAGGCCGGTTGTTCTCCATCGCCATCGCAAAGGAGTCCGGAAGGTCAATCCGGCTGCGGATCTGCGGCGCAAATCCAGGATGAACTCGTAGGGCGCGAAGCTCGTGTGGATTGCAGCCCGTGGGGATGGAGAAGGAGTTCTTCCGCATGTCATGGCTCCTCTGCCTCCACCACCTCGCTTTGCTCGCCCTCTTGAGGCGGCGCTTCGCGGCCACCGGAGCTTCTCTCCGTCGGGGCCGAAGCTGGAGGACGTCCCACTCCTCTCTTTCCTCTGCCATTGGAGCGTTGGCCTGGGAAGGGAGAGATGGGTCAAGGAAGAAGAAGATGGGGACTTGCGAGGCGTTCGTCCGCTTTTATAGCGCGCAGAGCTTCTCTCTCCAACCGTCTTCACAGCTTCCCCGCAGCGGGAATCGAGGAGGCAAACTCAGTTATTCCCCCGAGCGGAATAACTCCAAGACCATCACGACGATTGACGGACCGAAGCAAGGTGCCGGGTACCCACTTTGGCCAATTTTTTGGCCATAGCCCCGGCAGCAACTGAAGCAAGAGCCGACGGGACCATGCCCGGGGGCTACTGTCGCAGCAGTGGAACATGGGGTTCCCCTGATGCTGCCAAAGTGGGTCCTCCGCTGGGGCCCACCAAGAAGATGGACAAGGCAAGGAGTCAAGTACAGCAGATGGGTTAGCCCATCTGCCTCAAGGACACCCGACAAGTTCGACAACAAGTCTCTGCAGCTAAGGACCAGGTGACCTTCCGGGTCACCCCTCGCCCGGAGAACCAGGATAGACACCCACGGGTCCCTGCTCCGGCAGGAGGCCAGGCGCACCCCGGGTATCCATCCGTACCATCGAGAGGATAAGATCGCCAGCTCGCCGGAAGCTGGTGGAAGACTTGGGCGCCAAGATGAAGGCCGCGCCCTGGTGACGTTGCCACGAGCGCAGTTGGTGGGGCGGACAGGCTTTGTCCGTCCCACCTTTTCCAAGGGCGGACGACCACGCCGCCCTCCTCAGAACGCTTGGAGGAGAGAGGGCCACGTCTCCTCCAAGGACCGCCGAGGGTTTTTTTCCCGCCAAGACCCCTTACACCTCTCGCGTGCCCATGTCGGATCCCTTAGCCTATAAAAGGAGGACCATTGCACCGGGAGAAGAAAGGACAGGGCGAGACGAGATAGAAGCAAGCTAGAGCTCAGGCAAGACTAGACTAGGGTTCGGAAGGTAGAGAGAGAGGTGATCTCCCCAGGGCAGGATCTGTTCTTCGTCTACCTCCGGCCGAATCTCTGTCGGGTTCACCCCAGAACACCCTTGCACACCACACCATGATGAACCTCTCAATCCAGACATGCAGGAGTAGGGCTTTTAGCCTCCGGGCGGCCTGAACCTGGGTAACTCTGTGTGTCCTGCTGTGTTGTTCGATCTCTCCCTCTCGACGAAGAACTTGGCGTCCTTGCTCCGGGTAAGGCGTCTTCCAGCCTCCTTCGCGCCCCGTGCCGAACCTAAAAAGGGGGTATCATCTACTCCCGGTGTCCGTCACCCGAGACACGACATAGTCAAATACAAAGTTTTAGCAAAGTTGATGAGTTTAGCAAAGTTGATGAAATAAGAAAAAATGGAGTCATTTAAGGTCGAACTTGGTCACTAAGAAATGAGTTTAATTAGTCGAGTTGCGATTACTCGATAGCTCATAGATTGAAATACAAAAACTCTAGGACAAAATATACAAGCACTCAGATTAAAACCTCCGAAGTCTACCGATAGGGTATAGATGATTAATCACCCTTTTTGTACTCTTGCCCCACAATGATTTGATTATATTGTTCAAATTCTTAATGATCCTATCAAGTTTATCGAGCAACTCGACTGTTTATTGAGTAGAACCAAGTTGGGATTTCTATCTTATTAAGTTAACGAGTCAAGTCAAACACGCCTGTTGACTAACGAGTATTTACGAGTCGAGTCAACCTTGCTCGATATCCACACATAAGGGCACACCATAGTTCGATCAATACAACTAAAACACATGCTTCAGTCGGAGTCATTCTTCACTTTTGTACAACACGCGTACGCAACCGTATTTCTTATCACTTTCTCTCTTCTCTTTCACAGTCCCCCAAACAACATGCTAATAAATAGAATTGTCATATTCTGCTATTTGTTCACTCTTTATTCCTTCTCGCCATACGAGTTTCATGTGTCCTTTAAGGCTTTAAGCACTATCAGCCCGGCTGTTCCTGGATTCATACATATTGATTTTTTTTCCTATTGACTATTTAAAGGGGAGCAAATGGGTCATGGAATTTCTAGCAATAAATGCCAAGTATTAAAAAGTTTTACCTAAAAAATGTCAGGTTGAGGGAGGGGGGGGGGGGGGGGGGGGGGGGGGCGGGAATGGCCCCCTAAGTGCAAATACCTAGTCAACTTAAATGAAATCATACTACTATTACATATATATATGCATGTGATATTTGTTCTGTGACAAGCACCGGTGGGAGGCACCATAAATTTATACGCATGTGTCTTATTATGTTGCAGGTAGAGATGAGGCCAGCAGAGCGGCAGATCTTGTTCGACCGAGCATTAGATGCCACCGGCGCATCCAAAACTTTCTTGATGGTCGGGGTTTTCGTCGAGATGTAGAACACTATTACACCTTCTCCAAGCGTGACCAAAGAATGTCAAGCGGGGGAAGGCATCTCCAATGCTTTGTACATGTTAGAGGTGTTTGTTTGTGGATGCTATGTGTTGTGTAGCTTGTTAGCGATGACCATGAGGTTTTGGTTAACTATGTTAACCAACGATGTCGCAATGCGCGTGGAGCTCTATGGCCGGAAGATATTGACGATCTCGGCGGGCGTCTCGATCCTAGGAACTTTTTTCCTATTGCTCCCCATCATTCAATTGATTCAGATGAAATTTGGAGTGCTTACCTGAAAGTGCATGGTGCCCCATGTGTGGTTTTGGTAATTAATGACAATCCTTATGGACTAATGTTTGCATTGAGATATTCTTATAGATCTTGTCCATAGTAAAAGATTGGAGTTCATGTGTTGGACTCTAGAAGGTTACATGGTAAAGTGTGGCTTGACAATCTTTATGGACTAATGTTTGCATTGAGATATTCTTGTAGATCTTGTCCATAGGAAAAGATTGGAGTTCATGTGTTGGACTCTAGAAGATTTCATCATGACCAAGGTTCCATCCTAGGGTTTATATGAAGAATGGTCATGTGAAGAGTTGAGCTTATTGCAAAGTGTGGCTTAGAAAATAAGATTGAGTTGAGCTTATTGTGAAGAGTTGAGCTTATTGCAAATGTGTTGGACTCTAGAAGGTTACATGGTAAAGTGTGGCTTAGAAAATAAGATTGAGTGAACATTCATGTTCATCTCCAAGCCATCATATATATTTAGAAGATATGAAGTGCAAGTTCAAGAGAAGCATCTCGAAGAAATCCTATGCTTGAAGCTTGCCACCCATGTGGAGATATTGGTCAAGTGAAGATGTGCCTATGAGAGGCTCTCGCACATTGGAGTATGGGGGAGCAACTTGTGAATCTTCATCAAGCGAAGCATAATCGAGAAAGGTGGTCCACTTGAAGAGATCAAGATCGTCATCATCTAGCTCAAGTGGAATGCGCAAGGCAAATGTATGATCTTGATAGGGTTTCTATTTTACCGGTCTCATGGTATTAGTGGGAGACCGGATTATAGGTTAGACGGCGTACTATCAAGAGGGGCTCTCAAGTGAGTAACTTGATCGCATCTTTGTGGAGAGCTCAAACCTTTGCATACTTGGCATATCATCTTTCTTGGTTCTTATTTGGCTTTTATCCATGTGAGGATTTAGAGCTTGTGTTCATCTCCATACCAAGCTCTAGTTCATCAAAAATTGATTTCATATGCATATCCTGTTGCGTTTTTTGATGTTGGAGGTTTTACCGGTTTGTCTTTTCTAAGAGAGGTCAAACTCTCCTCTTGTGGTTTCCTCCTCACATGATGGACTATGATGTTTCTCTGCATGATCTTGAAGAGCTCTTCGTTGCGATTCCAACGAGCCCAAGATCATCGAAATCGAAGTCCGGATGAAAATGTTATTGCAGTTTTTGTTTTGCTATTTCCGTCAGTTTTCAGAAAACCAGATATTCCGGTCCTTCTGGAAATATCCGGTTGGAAATATCGGTTACCATCAGAAGGTTTCTTCTGTTGCGCGGCTTGGGCTGTAAATTCTGGTCTAAACTGAACCGGAATATCCGGTCCCAGTTTTCCTGCAATGGCTATTTGTCTTGGGGACCTATATAAGGCCTCCTTCTTCCCCAAAGGTTCAAGCACGTTTTTCCCCTCTCTCTCCTCCATTGTTGACCTTTGGAAAAGCTTGCCCCCTCTCAATCCCTCCCATAATTCTTGCATATCTTTGAGGGAAAAGTGAGAGGAGATCTAGATCTACATTTCCACCAATCTATCTCTCCTCTAAGTGAGGGGAACCTAGTAGATCTTGATCTTGTAGTTCTTGGTGTTTCTCCTCCTTTGTTCTTCCTCTCTTATTCCCCCATAAGCATTTGTTGCTTTGTTGGAATTTAAGAGTGAAGTACTTGAGCACTTCTTGTGTTCTTGCCATTGCATTGTTGCATCGGTTTGTGTTCTCCACGAGGATTCGTGGAAATGAAAGTTTGTGAGCTTGTTACTCTTGGGTCTTTGGACCCTAGACGCCATTGTGGTGGTTGAGACCTTTTGTGGTCACTTGTAGCCATCTGGGAGCCCCCAATCCAGTTGTGTGTTGTGCCTCGGGTTGTTGTTGTAAAGGCTCCGGACTCCACCTTGAAGGATTCCGATAGTTGAAGGTGAACCAATCCTTTGTGGTGCGGTTCATCGGAGAAGAAACTTAGCCTGTTGTGGCATTGAGACCAACCTATTGTGGTGGTCTCACACCTCTCCAACGAGATGCACTCCCCTAAAAGGAGAAACTCGGGAATACATCCTCGTCTCCGCGTGCCTCGGTTATTTCTATACCCGAGCTCTTTACTTATGCACTTTACATTGTTATAGCCTTCGTGCTTGAAGTATTCTATTGCTATCACCTTGTTGCTTGTCTTGCTTAGCATAAGTTGTCGGTGCACTTAGGTGATCCTAGTATATTTAGATTGTTGGCTTGTTATTTTAAACACCTAGTTTTATTCCGCAATTATCAAGCCTAAACCAGAAAAGTTTTAATCGCCTATTCACCCCCCCTCTAGGCGTCATCCTTGTCCTTTCATTACATGCAAAAGCCCATTCGGCATTGCCACAACGGTGGTGCTTTGCATTACCACCATACCTGGCCTTTTTTATAGGGTTAGTTGGATATATTCCATTGCAATTTCCGACTATTTGAGAAATGTCACTCCAACTTTCATCTTTCGAACACGCCACTGCAATTCTCTGTACAATCCATATATGGCATTATGCCTATTTAAACACACCTATCAGCAAATATACTCATGTATTTAAAGGGGAGCAAATGGTTCATGGGATTTATAGCAAGGAACGTCAAATATTAAAAGGTTTTACGTAACGAAATGTCGGGTTGGGGGGGGGGGGGGGGGGGGATGGCCCCCCTAAGTGCACATAGCTACTCACCTTAAATGAAATCCATACATATGCATGTGAATTTTATTTGCTATACTACTATTACAAGTGCCTATTTTTTAGTTCGTCCAGGGTCTCTACAAAGTTAGGACCGGCCCTGTATGCGTGCATAAGAAGTTACATGTAAGGTGGGGGCATGTGGATGAAATGTTTGTGGTAGTACATGGAGATGCCAGATTCATCTCTTTTTTGCAATTAGTAGCTCCATATTAGGGGGCTCCGGTTTTCTTGTGATTTCAATGATGCTAGCTGTAGCTTTCGGGCGATCGTGTTTTTGGCATGCCCTTTGGATGGATGGTCTCAGCCCCAATTGCATTGCCGCCTCCATCTACGCCCTCTCCAAGCGGAAGACATGGAGTGTCCACAATGCGACCACCAATGACGCTCGGATATTTTAAATTGACATTTCGGCGGGTCACTCGGTCCAAAACCTTCAAGAATTCACAAAGCTATGGGAGCATACCTCGCAGCTCACTCTCTCCAAAGGAGCTTTGGATTCCTTCTTGTTTATAAAAGTTATGGGAGCATACCTCACAGCTCTCTCTGAAAGGCTCCCTACCTGTGCTTCTCGGTTTCTAAAAGCTCAGTTTTGCCGGTACTATTCGCTCTTGTATGGACTCTGTTGTGTGGAAGATTTGGGATCCTCCTAAGTTCATGCTTTTCTCATGGCTTATCATGCAAAATCGTGTGTGGGCGGCGAACCGTTTCGTTTGTCAACTTTGTCGGTGCCAAGACGAGACGTTGTGTCACCTCCAATTCATGTGCCGCAATTTGGAACACGATAAAAGATTGGATCCACATTCACAAGTTTGACCCCCCCTCTTGGAATTCTTTTGATGACGTGGAGGATTGGTGAACCACAATCGCCCTCTCCCATGATGGACGTCGAAAAGCCATGGCTTCCCTAATCATGCTTGTCACATGGGAGCTTTGGAGCGAGCGCACCGCTAGGACCTTTATAAATGTGAGCACAATCTGATCCTCGTTTTCGCTAAAATCAAGTTGGAGGCTCGGAATTGGGTGATAGCGGGAGCTAAACACCTGGGTCTCCTAATTTCGGGAGACTAGGCTTTTACTGGAGGAGTTCCCTCCGTGGACTGTAACCTAAAACTTTGTTCTCTAAACTTATCTTTATTAATGAATTAAGGCAGTTTTGCCTTTCCTCAAAAATAAAATAAGAATGACATGCAGATTTGTTGACATGAAGTTCATTTTTAGGGCGACTTCAAAGGGGTTGGGGTGGAAGAAGGTAGGGTTTGGCGATTTGGGTCAATGAAGTATAATTCATGCAAAGACAAGTTTGGTGCATTTTTTCATTGCGTGGTTGCCTCTGTTTTTTATAGGAACGCAGACGTTTCATTAAGACACACCAATATCGCTAGTCACAAGACTGGTTACAAAGTCCGGGAAATCCGACAGCCAAACATATTGATCGGACTGTCGGTTTCTCATACCCAGTGTTGCTAACGAATGAGCATTCTTCGCCAGTTGGGATGTTTTTCTCCTTTGTGCCCCAGTTTTCATTTTAGGAAAGAATTAAACTAAAAAAAGAGAGGAAATAATCAATTTCAGACCGGGGCACTGTGCACTGGGGAGCAATCTGGGAGCTCCTATACGGCGCTCTTAGCATCAGCGACGCGACCGACGCCTGGAGGGAGAGGAAGGTGGGCCGGGCCCAACAACAGGTCATCGCCGTTATCGTCTTCTTCCTCACCTGACCCCCGGCTTCCAGTCCACCTCCTCCACCCCCGCCTCCAACGCAGGCTGGACCGCCTGCTGACGCCACCCGCTCCCGCGATGCCTCGCCGCCCCGCCCTCCTCGACCGCAACCCACCGCCGATCTGCCGCCGCCCCCGGCCTCTCTCTTAAAACCCCCCGGCGAACCCCCACCACCCCAAACCCTAACCGCGTCGCCGGCGAGCTCTGCGCACCGCTCCTGACCCTCACCCCCAAGATAAGTTTCTTCCTCACCTACGCCGATGACACGACGGCCAACCGCGTCGTCCCCGTCTCCGGTGAGGTCAAGGCCTCGCCTCGCCGGCGACGCCGTGGCCAGTCGCGACGTCCCCGTCTCCGACGAGGTGGGCGCGTGATCACCTTCTTCCTCCCTCGTCTACGGCTTCCTTCTCCTTCCCCGATAATCGCCTGACAGGCCAAGTCTAGTTTTGCTCGATGCGTGGTGTGGGGGTACACGAGCGTCATATAGTTTGCCGAGCAATCCATTGCCCGCACACCCATAGGCCTCGTTCGTTTTTTTTTGAGCCCGAAAAAGCCCGAATGATAAGTACTACTCCCTCCGATCCATATTAGTGGGCATAGCTTTGTCTAAATTCATATGTATCTAGTTAAGTATTTAGACTAGATACATGTGTATCTAGACAAAGTTGTGCCCACTAATATGGATCGGAGGTAGTACATGAAATGGGCCGTAGCCATTCTCCAATCTTGCCCAGCGCAATATCAATAACGGCCCCGCGGATGTTCTCCTTCTTCTTCGGTTTTCTTCCGTTCCTCTTCTCTCTATTTGCATTTCCCCCAAATCCCTAGCTAAACCCTCGTCGTCTGCCAGTGCTCCGTGGCCGCCATGGCGCTCTCGAAGCCCCTTTTCTCCCGCCTCCTCCCCCTCTCCCTCCGCCTCCCTATCCGCCCCCAACACCGCCTCCTCTGCCTGGCCACCCCCACCGATCTCCCAGATGCCCCCACCGACGCCGCCGCCGAGCGCCGCCGCCGCAAGCGCCGCCTCCGCGTGGAGCCGCCCTCCTCCCGCGGGCCGGTTCCCCAGCGCACCCCCGGCGCTCCCCGCCCGGGATCCAACCGCAACGCCCTTAAGCTACCCGAGCCCGCGTCCGTCCTCTCCGGCAAGCGCCTCGACCTCCATCGCCGCATCCTCACGCTCGTCCGCGAGAACGACCTCGACGAGGCCGCGCTCCTCACCCGCCACTCCATCTACTCCAACTGCCGCCCCACCGTGTTCACCTGCAACACCGTGCTCGCCGCGCTCCTCCGCCAGGCGCGTTACGCCGACTTCCTGTCCCTCCACCGCTTCGTCACCCAGGCCTCCGTCGCGCCCACCGTCGCCACTCACAACCTCTTCATCCAGGCCTACTGCGACTGCCGTCGCCCTGAAACCGCGCTTGAGCACTTCCGTCTCCTACTCAAGGACGAATCCCCCGTCCTCCCCTCCCCCACCACATATCGCATCCTCGCCCGCTCCCTCGCCGAGAACGGCAAGCTCGACCTGGCGCTCGAGCTCAAGGACGGCATGCTCGAGCGTGGCCTTATCGCTCCCGACCCCCAGGTCTACGCCTTCGTCATGGGTGGTTTTGTGAACGCCGGGGATGGTGATACGACGGTCTCACTGTATGAGGAGCTTAAGGAGAAGCTTGGTGGCGGGCCAATCCTTGATGGTGTGGTGTACGGGAACCTTATGAAGGGGTACTTTCTAAAGGGCATGGAGAAGGAGGCCATGGATTGCTACAATGAGGTGCTTGGAGAGGGATCCACGGTGAGATTTGGGGCTGTTAGCTACAACATGGTGCTTGATGCGCTTGGAAGGAACGGGAAATTGGATGATGCAGTCCAGCTGTTCGATAGAATGTGCAAGGAGCATGACCCACCCAGGAGGATTGCTGTGAATCTTGGTAGTTTTAATGTGATGGTTGATGCCTATTGCCGTGTGGAAAGGTTCCAGGATGCAATCGAGGTGTTCGGCAAAATGGCTGAGAAGATGTGCACACCAGATGCACTCTCGTACAATAGTCTTATTGACTGGCTGGGGAAGAATGAACTTGTTGGTGAGGCAGAAGGGCTCTATAAAGAGATGGGAGAGCGGGGTATTAACCCTGACGAATACACGTATGTCCTGCTCATTGAGTCCTGCTTCAGGATTGATAAGGTGGATGACGCTGTTGGTTACTTCAACAAGATGTTTGATGTTGGTCTCAGGCCCAATGCCAATGCATTTAACAAAGTTATAGATGGCTTGGTGAAGGTTGATAGGATTGATGAGGCACAGGGGTTCTTTGATCTGATGCCTGAAAAAGAGGTCAAGCCAAACATTGCTAGCTATGAATTGCTGTTGAGAGCATACACCAATGCTGCAAAGTTGGATGATGCAATTAAGATGGCCAAGAATATTCTTTTGGATGAGAGTGTTGTATTTACTGATGAATTGAAGGCACTTCTAGAGGGGGCACTGGAGAAAGAGGGGAGAAACGGGGATATGACAAAGTTGTATGAGGATGTTGAGACTGAGAAAGCAGAGGCAGCAGCACGTGCAGCTGAAGAGAAGGCTAGAGCAGAGGCTCTTGCTAAAGAAGAAGAGGAGAAGAAGAAGGCTGAGGCGAAGGCTAAGGAGGAATCTGCTGCGAGAGCCAGTCGAGCAGCTATTGATGCGGTGCTGGGTCGCAAGAGGGAAGCAGAAAATGATGAATCGTCTGAGGGAACAAATGTTGAGGAAGCACAGGTTGTTGAATCCCACAGTGACACTGTTGCTAGTGTGGGAGAAGGGAATGAATGTGACAACCTGAAGAAAGAGTCTGGTGATGCATCATCGCAGGTCATAGCTTCATCTTGTTGAGGTTCCTTGTTGTGCCTCAGTAATGATTAGTTTCATTTCAATAGCACAAAAAATGATTATAAGAGCTTCTACGAGATGATTATGTTGATGGTTTGAATGGAATTTACATGTTATGAATTCTGCTGATTGTATACTGGAACCTTTATGTACCACATCTCTCATTTCGAAGATAGTACACATTTCTATATCTTTGTGATCACTAAATTTATCATTTCATGATCACAGACTAGATAAATTATCCTTTTCACAATCTTTATTATTGTGCCAGTAATCTGTATTTTCACATTTTTCCTGTTTACCAAAAAAAAGAGATGTATGTTTTGGCAGTTCAACATTTTAAGTGCTTCCGATGCTAAAGTCAAATTAAGAAACATGCTCTTATACATTATGTAAAGAATATTTCTGGTGAGCTGATAGCTAATTTGTCTTCAGTGAGGCAAGTAAGGGAGCTTGCTGGTTTTATATTCTTTCTGTTGGAATTTTGTTCCATAGTCCAACTGAAATGCAGGTAAGCCAACAATTCCCTCTGATCTAACTTGACCTTGTCAGGAATTGCGATGTTTTGGACTTGATGTAGGTACACCATATTTGAACAATGCGTGATTGCACATGTACTCATCACGCCCACCATCCTCTCCCTTTTTGTTCTGTTTGACCGTTGGATCCAAGTAGATTCTTGTCCTGGCTGTTCAGGTTGTTTACTGTTTGCTGGCAAATGTTGCCATCACGTGTGCCAGTCCCTGTCAGCATGTAGCAGTGCCCTTAGGGGTAGAAAATATAGGTGGTTTACATATGGTGTGCAGATTTGAGATTGCCAACCGTTTGTATACCTGTTATAAATTTAATAAAATACAGTACGGGTCCCCCTACTGTTCAGCGTAAAAAATAATAGTTCACATATCTAATTACTCTTGATGGCCTCATCACTTTGCATTACCGGTATGATGATATTAAACCTTCAGAGGTGTAAAGATTAGGTTGAGTTTAAAAATCCTAGCAGCTGTAGATCTCTCGGGCTGTGGTTGTCGTAACCAGACTGTCGACACTGCCGCTAAGTGGTGAACTGGAGATCAAGCTAACTATACCACACGGTAACCTCCATTGCCGTTCACAGCCGTGCTGCATGCCCACTTAGGCTGCTGGCTTCATCATTGACCGGTCCTTCATTATCATCCTTAACAATTGCCACCTCCTTTAACCTGGTGACAAAACCCACAACCGCTGATTCCGACATGTGTCTTTACTTATCCATGTGATTTGTGAATGATATGGGTGTTATGTTTTTCTTGTTCTGGTGGTGATGATCATAGGGCCTGTGGTTGTGAAGGTGATTTTCACAAAAAAGGAGAATATACCACCTAACCGTCGATTCCAACAAGCCTTCTTTATTTATCTATGTGATTTGTGAATGATTTGGGTGTTGCCATTCTTGTTCTGTTGGTTGGTGATCACAGGGCCTGTAATTGTGAAGATGACGTTCACAACAGAGGAGATACCTATATACCTCCATAGAGATCATGTGAGTGCTTATCCTATTTAAATTCTACCTTTTTTCTCTTCTACTCGAAGCAGGTGCGTGATTTTATTTTTTCTCGCTATGATCATGGCTATCCTGATAGCATGTGAACCCAAAGCAGTATCCGTTGGGCAAAAGGATTTGCCATTTGCCTAGAAATTATCTCACTCTGTTGTTTGTGCAAGCTACCCTGTGAAGTGGAATGCACGACGTCGACAAGGCTCTGGTAGTTTCTCCACCTTACAACAGCCCACCTTTAACTGAAAAGAGCTAATAACATGTATGCCCAGCAAAGCAAATAGGCGAGCCTCACTATTGACTATTGAGCAAAGCTAGAAGAACACAATTCCAAGCACTTTGTTTCTTTTTTTTGCTGCACTGTGGAACCCTCTTCTGGGTCTGGCTGATATGTTATATTTCTAGTATGGTGTTCATGCCTTACAAGGGTAAAGATGAGGATCCTAGCCCTTGAAATCTGTCCATATTGCATTCTTTGCGTACTCATCTTCACTGCATTCAGGACTCACTTGATTTGATAGGCACATCTTAATACAAAACGCCTTCTCATTTTCTATGACTAATTCCCTTTTATGCTAACGGCATATGAATTATTTTTTGTACGGAGTACTATTTAGTATTTACTTTCTGATGGTACCCTTTTCACAAAAAAGGAGAATATACCACCTAACCGTCGATTCCAACAAGCCTTCTTTATTTATCTATGTGATTCGTGAATGATTTGGGTGTTGCCATTCTTGTTCTGTTGGTTGGTGATCACAGGGCCTGTAATTGTGAAGATGACGTTCACAACAGAGGAGATACCTATATACCTCCATAGAGATCATGTGAGTGCTTATCCTATTTAAATTCTACCTTTTTTCTCTTCTACTCGAAGCAGGTGCGTGATTTTATTTTTTCTCGCTATGATCTTGGCTATCCTGATAGCATGTGAACCCAAAGCAGTATCCGTTGGGCAAAAGGATTTGCCATTTGCCTAGAAATTATCTCACTCTGTTGTTTGTGCAAGCTACCCTGTGAAGTGGAATGCACGACAAGGCTCTGGTAGTTTCTCCACCTTACAACAGCCCACCTTTAACTGAAAAGAGCTAATAACATGTATGCCCAGCAAAGCAAATAGGCGAGCCTCACTATTGACTAGTGAGCAAAGCTAGAAGAACACAATTCCAAGCACTTTGTTTCTTTTTTTTGCTGCACTGTGGAACCCTCTTCTGGGACTGGCTGATATGTTATATTTCTAGTATGGTGTTCATGCCTTACAAGGGTAAAGAGGAGGATCCTAGCCCTTGAAATCTGTCCATATTGCATTCTTTGCATACTCATCTTCACTGCATTCAGGACTCACTTGATTTGATAGGCACATCTTAATACAAAACGCCTTCTCATTTTATATGACTAATTCCCTTTTATGCTAACGGCATATGAATTATTTTTTGTACGGAGTACTATTTAGTATTTACTTTCTGATGGTACCCTCTGCACTACAGTTAAAAAGGTTGTCTGAATAAACTTTCTTTGTTACTTACAGAATTATATAGTTCACTTCTTATTGCTCCGGATAAGTCAGAGACTCAATAGTTCACGTCTCTTTCCTCCGGAGAAGGGAGTGACATGGGGTGAAAGCATAATGGATCCATAATCTTTTCTCTTGATTTATGTTAGAAGCCTTTTCTCTCTACTTACTGGTTAGAAGACACTTCTTAATCCATATTCTGTTTATGTGATCTGCCCATCCAAATGAAACAACTAGCACACTCCCAGCCACTATGGGATAATTTAGAAGATTATTAGAATATCTATTCTATTATTGCACATATTTTGGCTATGCGATGTTTCCATCCAATGAAAGCTCTATGTACTCTGTCAGTAGACCCACCTAATTTATCAGATCATGCCTGCTAATTAGAAGTGTTGATTATAAGGTCTTTGGTCACCGCCTACTGAACTTTGGAGCCTTTCTGGAGTTCCTTTTTTGATGAATGGGAGAGATCTATCAAATTACGGAAAATACAAGGTCAGTTCCATCTTGCAGGTAGGAACTGCACCTTTTAACACACACTCACAGTTCTACCTAGCTAACTTTGTCAAACCATGTGTCACAGCGTTGCCGGTTCTCGTAACATATCCCACATAACACTCCAGCTCACTGGTCTTCACCTGTCTAGCTTCATGAGAAAGATACCAGCAGTTCGATTTGTTCTCTTCAGTTGACACATAACACTCCAGCTCACTGGTCTTCACCTGTCTAGCTTCATGAGAAAGATACCAGCAGTTAGATTTGTTCTCTTCAGTTGAATTTATGGTTACCGCTACACCTGCACAATCAATTTCTACAATAAACTGTTCCTCGTTATGTGATGAGCTAGCCAGATCCCCTTGACGCAAGCAACAGCCTCAGCCTCTTCCACTGAATCACATCAGCCAATATACTTCCAAGCTGACATCAAGATGGGACGAATCACAGCTCCCAAGCTAGCTTCACCATTCATTGTGTTCAAACTTGCACTCCACATTTACTTTTATCTTTCTGGAGTTCTGTGAAAGATTATAGAATTTAGTGAGAGCATTCCTTCCCGCAAGCTTGAATGTTGATAATTTAGCTTGAAGCTAAACTAGCTTGGTGGAAATCCTTCTGAGAAATCTTATGCCTCCAATTGCTGGCTTAGATCTGGTGTAGATGTTTAATTGTTCTGTCGTGGTACTGTCTATCTCAAAATTCTGGATGTCACGTTTGCAGATCACAGGAAGTTCTCTTGTCTACAGCGCGAAGATAATTAATTCTGTTAGAAAGCCTGATACACCTTGTTACTGGGTAGAACACGATGGTTGAGAGGTTAGTCCAAAACTCCTCGTTTGTATAAATTGTGTGACTACGAGTAGTAGATCATTACAAACTATGAACTTAATTTTTATCGTGTGTTACCAATTCTTAATCACTTATAACGCACACAGTGGCTTGAGCTGTTTTCTCGATTTCCAGAATATATATCAATTACAAATACTTGCCAACTACCTTCCAGGAAGTACTATCATTAGCTCTTAGCCCCTTGCTGCTAGTTTCCTCACAAAATCCTCTAATGGTGTTGGTTTATATCATACATGCTTCTTTGGAATCCTCTGATAATGTTAGTTTATAAAAAAGCTGAAGCTATATCTATCATGTATTGTCATCCTCTAATCATGTTAGCGCCTATATTAGAGTTCAAGCTATTTACTCTGCGAGCTGTATCATCTTGTCATTCAGCGACTATGAAACTCAGATACGTGCTTCAGCTTTTGCACACCAGAAATGTAGCATACATATCGCTTCTACTTACTCATGCACAGGACTTTCTGTGATCTGTATACATACACAACCCTATATTGTGATTTGCAATTTGTTGATCTATTTTTACTCTTCTTCCTCTTGCTACTTTTGTTGCAGTACACCCAAAATCTTAGCACTCCATATTCCAAACTGCAGGGATTATCAAATTCCCGCTGTGGATGTGATGGATGTGCAGGTATTGTACCCCTGGCGATGATCAATTCATCTGGAATCTTTCGGCCTCTAGACAGTACTGTGCTCGCTTGGTGTATGAGGCTTTCTTCACCGGCATGGTCGAATCCCTGCAGTGGCGCACCATTTGGGATAAATGCCCCCCTCTGAAATGCATGATTTTGGCATGGCCGTGGCAGACCAGTCTGCCTCACCCACCAGCGTGCCTGCTTTGCGACCAAATGACGGGGACAATGTCGCATCTACTCTGAATACGTCTTTGCCAGACTAAGTGCTAGGCCAATTCTTGCTCCAGACGATCTGCCCACGACCTGGAGATGTTTTCGGCAGTTGGCTTTGCGCTGGTACGGATAAAATCAAAGGTGAGCGCTTGCTGCTTTAGCTCACAATGGGATGTTCTGGCGGACTCAGAACGATCGCGGCTTTGATAGAGCCAAACCCTGATTTGACAGCGCTAGTAGACTATCCTTTCAGAGGCAAAAACTTTGGATACTCGCTGGTTGGAGAGCTCTCAGGAGGCTGCCACAACATGCTCGGCAACCTTACCAGACGCGATTCAGTAGTGCTCCTTTCCTTTTGTTTCTTCCACTTTTACCATTTTTGTTTTTGGTTCTGTTTTTTTGGCTGTAACACTATATGTATGCTGATATGTTTCTGCTAATACAAAATGATGTGCACTTTTAAGTGTGTATTTGCAAAAAAAAAAAAAAGGTAGATAGTCGATACTGTGTTCTATGTCCAATCTATGAGTTTGTACGATTGTACTGAATTATGGTTTTGCACTAGATTTACAATTCATACGCTCATCACAAGTCAGTCACAGAGACAACTCACTTTTAAGCCTATCGGTACCCTGTGCACCCATCATGCCTGACCATCGGTGAATGCAATGCTTGTATCTGACCTTGATACAAAAAATTGCAGAAGAAATCAGACGCAGAGGAAAATACTGGGAGTTGCCGATTCTATAGTGGAAACTGAAGAAACATTCCTAGGAGTTAACAATTCTATAGAAGCAAGACAAACTAGCCGGTAAGTAACTCTTCCTCAAAATTTCATTACAGATCTGGTTGTTTCTCAATGAAACCAAACAAATGGGGGCGAAAAATCATTTCACTGTCAGAATGTGCCTATAATCTGGTGCACGGAGGTGTATGTGCCTACAACAGCGACACACACTCCGATCACGAGCACGCCGATGATCGCGGCAACCTCGCAAGGGTGGATTCCTGATCTGGGCATGTAGATCTTGAGGTAGCTCAAGCACGGGAACAGGACGGCGACGATGATATTGAGCGAGGATCCTATGAAGGACATGAGGTATCCGAAGAAGGGCACGGTGGACGCAACCACCACTGTGCTGGCGAGCACGGCGGTGCTGATGAGCACCCTGGTGAGGCGCCTCTCGGCGAGGGGTAGCTTCGCCTCGATCGCCTCCGCGATGGGCTGGATGACGAGAGCGTACTTGGCCAGTGGGTTGATCAGGGTCGTCAGGATGGCGACCTTGGTGTACATTTTCCCTGTGGGTAGGTTCAGCGTCACCTGTGCCTGCACGTCGTCGCCGTATAACAGGTAACCCAGGATCGCTGTCAGTGCGTAGTTGAGGCTACACAACACAGAAGAGATCAACAGGACCTGCACATTGGGATCAAATTAAGCTGTCAGTTATCACTGTCTGCACGCATCAGTTAGTCCGCTAGCTTCAGTCGATACCTTGGGGAAATCCCTCTTTTTCTTCATGGAGAGTACACCGTGGGAAGACGCCGTGGCCGGAGAAGCAGACGAAGTAGAGGCTGAGGGAGGTCGGCAACCCTCTCATGTTCAAGACGGTGCTGGCCTTTGTCGCGTGGAAGCCATGCTCGGATGCTATGGCGGCCCAGGCAAGGGACGCCATCAGGGCTGCCGAGGCGACGAGCCCGACCGCCGACATGTAGGCGAGCATGCTGAGATCCTTGAGCCATGTCGTGGGGAGGATGGCGGAGGCCGCCACGAGCACGAATAACTGCTTCCCTTGCACCCGGTAGCCCGCCAGGTCGAAGCTCGCGCCAGGGAAGAACTTGTCCAGGTTGTCGCCCTCAAGGATGAGGAAGCTGATGGCGACGAGGTAGAGCTCGACGTACATGATGACACCGATGGCTCTCCGGCCGTGGGCCCGAAGGCGAGCTGGCCAATGTCGGGGTAGCTCCTGACGGAGTCGTCCGCGCGCATGCAGCGGTCTATCAGCTTGCCGGTGTAGTAGCAGATTGCGCCGACGAGGACGAAGAGTGCCAGGCTGAGCCACCCACCCTGCGAGAGCGCGTATGAGACGGACAGCATCCCGATGCCTACAAGGAAGAAGACGAGATTTACCAATGCGTAAATGGAGGAAACAAATGGAAGAACAATACAGATTGATTTGACATTGGGTTGGGGCGTGCCTGAAATTACATTGCTGAGGTTGAGGCAGCTCCTCCAGAACGACGTGCCGGAAATGCGAAGAGGGAGGAGTTGCGCCTCCTTGTCGTCGTCTTGTAGACTCCATTGCTCATCTTTGTCCGGGAGCAGGCGCTGGGCTGGAGAGTTCTCGTGCGCCGCCATTTGTGGCCGTGCGCTCTAGGGTAAAATAAGAGTCAGCGGATTTTATGACTGGTCGTTCGGCATGCCGTTACGATTCCTACGTCAACATTTTTCCTAACCTATTCCATGAAAATGGTCCTGATGGCAAATAGAGAAATATTCAAATATTGTAAAAATATCTCTATCTCTATATATAATTAATTAATTAACCCAGCTATCCTAACTTCATTACATATGCAAAAAAAAGATACTGTACTTATCTATACTACCTCGTCTCTCAAAATAAGGCGTATATTTTTCCACAAAAATCAATCAATATTAACTTTGACTAACGTTGTAGAAACAATTATTGAAAATTATAAAACTACGTAGATATAATATCAAAACACATTTCCCTGTGCATTTATGATATTGATTTGATAGTATAGATGTTAATAGTTTTTTTCTATAAACTTAGTCAATCTTTACATTGTTTGACTTTGACCAAAATTTATACTTCTTATTTAAGAAATGGAGGGAGTACACGCACATAATTAGATTAGGAAATAAACCTACTCCCTCCGTTCGGAAATAGATGTCTTATCTATCTAAAAATTGGATGTATCTAGACATGATTTAGTGTATACATACATCCAAATTTTGAGATAGCTAAGACATCTATTTCCGAACGGAGGGAGTACCTAGACAATGGGCAGTGCTAGCCATCGGTCGACTGACTATCCCATCGAGTTAGGGGGGGGGGGGGGGGGGGGTTTGGAATCGGCGCCCAACCTGCCACCCCAGCCGGCGATTTTCGCCCCAAATTCACACAAAAAATCACACAAGCATGATTTTCTCCACATAGTTCAACATACAAATCCACACATAAATAGTTCAACATACAAATCCACACACACAAATAGTTTAACATACAAATCCGTACAAAGAGTTCAAACCCATACATCAAACTAGCCGTTGGCGTTGCCTTTGCGCCTCCACAAGTGCTCCACCAGATCATTCTGCAACTGTGTATGCATTTGTGGGTCTCGAATCTCCTGGCGCATAGTGAGGAAGGCTGCCCATGTTGTCGGCACCTAGTGATCTACATCTGCAAGAGAACCCTATCGGTAATATGGCTTAGTGTCAATCACCGGATCATCCTGAAAGGCATTCTATGCCTCTAATCCGTTTTGGAGATAATGACAACACACTCACAGGACTAATCATGTTTCTAAGTATTGATAGGTACTCAATTATCAACATGTGAAATCCAAGATGGAAGAGAGAAAGGGGCTCGAAAAGATGAACCAGGAGGAAATCCTGACTGGCGGTAGTACCGTTTGTATGCGGCGGTAGTACCGCTCCATCTGGAGCTGTGCTACCACAACCTTCTGGTACTTCGCTTCGGGCAGTAGTACCGCAGTTAGTACCGTGCCTTTCAGGCAGCGGTACTACCGCTGGATGTACCACCAACTTCGATTTGCTCTCTGATGTCTCAACGGTAGTTGGGCGGTAGCTCCCATGTACTACCGATGGAATACTTCGAATTAATTTGAAGTAGCCGGCGGTAGTACCGGGACGAATCGCCGGTAGTACCGCTCCCTGGTAGCTACGGTAGAGCAATGCTCTACCGCTGCAACTGGGAACTAGTACTGCTTAGTATCGCTGAGACATCAGGAGCGGTAGTATCGCTGGGAACCAGCGGTAGTACCGCTGTGCACGTTTTCTGTGCATAACGGTTCGATTTTCGGGGCCCCTATAAAATAAGTGCTTCTTCCCCAAGAAGAGGCCGCAATTTACATTCTCTCTCCTCCATTAATGCTGAGCTTCAACTTACTAGATCTCCCACTCTAGCCACTCAATCGCCTTGATACTTTGAGGAGTGAAGGAGGAGATCTAGATCTACGCTCCACCGAAGGAATTTCAAATCCACCCATCGCCCTTTGTGCTACTTGTTCTCTTGGGGTTGCTTGTAACCCTGGGAGGCCTTTGCGCGTTTCGGAAGCCTCAACTTGTTGCAAGGTGCTCCGGGACATTGTTGGGAGGCTCCAACTCATTGTGGAGTTCACCTTCCTTTGTGTACTGGCTTGGTCAACGCCTTCAAGGTGACCTCATAGTGGACGAGCCAATCCCTTGCGGGAAAAGCTCATGGAGAATAGAGTCAGCACATCCGTGCTATTGGAGTGCCTAGGCAGCTCCACACTCCTCCAACGTAGACGTACTTCCTTGGGAAGGAACTACGGAATCATCTCCATGTGTCTACTTTACGGTTACTTCTATTCTTTACTTGTTGCTTCCGCTGCGTTTTTATCACATAGGTTGCTATCACCTAGTACACATCTAGTCAACCTTGTTATACTTGCTCAAGCCTTAATTAAAAATAAAAAGAGTAAAATTTGGTAGTCGTTCACCCCTCCTATAGTCGACCATATCGATCTTTCAATTGGTATCAGAGCCTCGGCTTTTATCTAAGGCTTCACCGCCTAAGAGAATATGGCCGACGGGGTTACCGAGACTGTCGTCTCCAAGGCTCATCTAGATGAGGTTGTCGGTGGTCTTGAGACAAAGATGAATGACTTGACGTCAAGATTACCGACAAAGTCACTAGCGTGATGCTTATCGAGATGTGCAAGATGCTTGAGGAATTCTCAAGTAAGACCGCTTCTAAGGATGATCTTCCATCCTCCCAAGACGGCCGTGATAAAGGTGGCAACGCCTTATCAACGGAAGTCGACATTGCCAACGCAAAGGCGAGAACCGATGCCGAAGCAAAGAAGGTCGAGGATGTAAATCATCCACTTCAAGTGGTGGTCTGGGGGTGTATGCACAAGTTCCACCGGGACAAGTGTACAACCAAATTGACCACAAAGTTGATCAACCACACATAGCCAATATGGGCTCACCTCCTAAGCTTGACCCTAAAGACTTTCCTAATTGGCAATTTTGCATGAAATCGTATATGTCTAACTCTTGTGTTTCTTTGATTGATATTGTAGAGAATGGCTTCCATCCTAAAGATCCCACCAACATGACTTCAAGGGAGAGGCGGATCACCAACTCAATGCCACCGCTATGCACATGATCCAATTGGCTGTCGGGCCAATATATCTTCCTCACATTCGGATGTGCACGACGGCGAAGCAATCTTGGAACAATCTTCATGTCATTTTCTTGGGGAATCAAAGCATTCAACTTTCCAAGTATGAAGCCGTGCAAGACGAGGCCGATGAGTTCATGATGAATGATGACGAGAATCCCGAAGATCTCTATAGAAGACTCACCGCTCTTGCCGTCACATTGAATGACTTTGGCTTTGAGAAGATCGGAGATGATTATATCAAGCGCAAGTTTCTCAAGGCCATCACTCCCTTCAACCAAGGCTTGGCTCAAACCATTCGAGCAAGGCCGGACTTTGCTACACTCGACTCCAACACTGTACTCAATGAGTTCGTGTCCATTGGAATGGTGGTCAAGAGCTCCGTGCATGCACTTGCACGACAACGAGGGCTTGCGGGACAATCACCAAACCTAGCATTGAAGTCCAAGGCCGTTGTGTATGAAGCAAGTGTTGAGACGAAGAACAAGAGGATGATCCGGATGAAACCAAGCATGCTTACCATGATCACATGGTTCTTGCCGCAAAGGCCTTTTGGGGCAACCGCACAAGAAGCTCCAACTCAAGATCTTTTGGAAAAGGAGGCAAGCCAAGAGTTGAGCTTCCAAAGAGCTGTTACAATTGTAGCAACACCAACCATTTCATTGCCGATTGCCCATATGAAAACAAGGAGGACCACAATGGGAAACTAGTGAGAAAAGACAAAACCAAGACCTTCATCGACAAGAACTATGTGAAGAGAGGGTCCCAAATGCTTTGTGCGTCCAAGATAGGAAAGTGACGGAGGAATACATTTACAGTGATGAAGATGAAGTTGTAGGTGGCACATGTGGCCATATCTACCGCTTCCTCTACACCGTCATCCCTATTTGACTCCCCCAATGAGAATGAGTCCATCCCCTTCACATGTCTCATGGCAAAAGCCACATCGGTAACCTCCTCTTCAAAACCCATTGTTGCTACACCTCCTTCCTTGTTGGATTGTGTAGAAAATGTTGAGAAGGAAGCCCAAAGTCCAAATGAGGTGGACTTGTGGCTAGCTAAGCTCAAGGGGGAGTACAAAGTTCATGTGAATGCTCTTTTTGAGCAAATTGATGATACTAACCTTCTTGTAGATGAAAAGTAGGAGACCATCTTGACCTTGGAGGGTCATGCTCGTGAGTACGCTAATGAAATAGCGGACCTTTCTTTTGCTCTTGAAAAGGAGCAAACTCGTAGAGGAGCTCTTGAAGAGGCTCTCTCTAATTTAGAGGAATCATATGCTATTGACATGTCTAGAATAAAGAAGGACCATGAACATGCTCTTGTTTCTTCTAAAGTTTATGAGAAAGAAAGGAATGAGCTAGGCATTGGCCATGCTAGCCTTGAGAAGGATAACAAGAGACTTGATTATGAACTCAAAGCCCTCAAAAAGTCTTTTGATGAACTTCAAAAGTCTCATGATCAATCCCTAGGCAACAAGCGCAAAAATCTATTGTTTCTTCCTCTATTGAAAATGTTGCTAGCTCTAGCACTTGTTGTGAGCATGCTAACCTTTTTGAGGAGAACTCTAGGTTGAAGGCCCAACTTGAGAAGGGAATTGTCTCATGTATTCAAGGTGAGAAGAATCTCGATGACCTTTTGAGTAATCGAAAGGATCAAGTTGGGAAGGAAGAACTTGGGTTTTCTACCAAGTCAAAGAAGAAGAAGAATCACGAGAAGAAGCCTACTCGCCCTTCCAGAAACCTTATCTTTGTGAAGGAGGGGGATATGGCTAAGGCTAAGGAGACCAACACCATTGTGGGTGGTGAGGCCACTAGGGGCAATGCCACTCACAATGACTTTCCCGACAAATATAACCCATCTTATGTTCTTATGAAATCTAGAGATGGACATGTTTATGCTAAATATGTTGGCACTTCTTATGATGATGATTATCATTAGGCTTTTTGGGTTCCAAAGACCCTTGTGACTAACAAGAAAGGACCCATCCAAAAATGGGTACCTAAATCAAAGACTTGATCTCTTGTAGGGTGTGGCGTTCGGTGCGGGTTGATGGACAATGGATAGTGGAGCATCCCAACACATGACCGGACGCATTGGCTTGGTGGATGATATTGAACCTCCTTTACCTCAATATTCCCGAGTCAAAGTTGGTGACAACCGCAAGCTTAAGGTATTGGGACGAGGAAAGGTCGTTGTTGCTAGAGAAGTCTCTATCAAGAATGTACTTATTGTTGAATCCCTTGGTTATAATTTGCTTTCCGTCTATCAACTTACCAAATGCGGTTATGGTTGTTATTTTGATGACGAGACTGTGATCATCACCGTGAAGGGGTCTGTTAAAGTGGTCTTTGTTGGGCATGTCGAGTAGGGCATGTATGTGCTTGACTTTTCCAAGGAAAGCACTGGCTGCGACGTGCCTAATGGCCAAAGTTGATTTGGGATGGCTTTGACATCGCCGTCTAGCCCACACCAATATGAGAACCTTGCATGACCTCAAAAGCGGTCATCACATTCTTGGACTAACCGAAGTTAAGTTCTCCAAAGATCGTGTGTGTAGGTCTTGCATTCTAGGTAAACAACATGGAGAAGCCCATCCGGCCAAGACGACGTTTACCACCTCCAAGATTCTTGAGCTCATTCACTTGGACCTTTTTGGTCCTCTATTTTATGATAGTCTTGGTGGCAAGAAGTATTGCTGCTTGGTGATTGTTTATGACTACTCAAGATACACATGGGTTTATTTCTTCAAGAAGAAGAGTGAAACTCAACAAAGAGTCATTGACTTCATCAACATGGCTCAACGTCAATTTCAAGAGAAGATCATGGTGATCCGGAGTGACAATGGGTCCGAGTTCATGAACTACACGTGGAGGGATTTCTTAGTGAAGAGGGGATTGCTCATCAATATTCCACTCCATATACCTCTCAACAAAATGGTGTTGCGGAGAGGAAGAATCGGACTCTTATGGATGCGGCTAGGACCATGATTGCGGAGTATGCCTCACCATACAACTTCTGGGCCGAAGCTATTGCCACTGCTTGTCATGCTACCAACCGGTTATATCTTCACAAGGGTTTGAACAAGACTCCATATGAGATTCTTCGTGTAAAAAGCCGAACCTTTCATATTTCCAAGGCTTCGGTTGCAAGTGCTTCATTCGCAAGAAAGGTAACCACTTGTCAAAATTCGAGCCTAGATCAATTGAAGGTATCTTTGTTGGTTACTCCACAAACTCTCACGGCTATAGAGTCTACAACAAGACCACTGGTCAAGTTGAAGAATCTAGTGAGTTGAAGTTCGATGAGGATAATGGCTCCCAAGTGGGGAAATCGACTCTAATGATGTAGGTGATGTGCCCATGGATCTAGCCTTGAGGAGAATGGCCATTGGGGACATTCGTCCCATTGAAGAAGATCCACCTCAAGAAGCACCATCTTCATCACCACCACAAGATCCTCATCGACCTCAAGACCCCGCAACAAACCCCCAACCTCAAGAACAAGAACTTCAAAACGCAGCAGCTGGAGGTCAACAACCTGAAACGTCAAGCCGGTACTACCGCCCAGATCCGGCGGTACTATCGCTGGTCCTATCCTACCGCCACCAGCTGTAGTACTACCGCCGGTTGCTCCAGAAGTCACACAAGATGAAATTCCGAGTCCTGCACATGGCCACCAACAAGCTCATGACCAAGATGGCGCACAAGACTCAAGTGATGAAGGAAACGATCAAGCTATACCACAAGAAACATTGAATGAGATTGCGGCAAGAAGAGCAAAGAGAAGAGAACGGAACCTCGAGCTCAAGGATCACACTCTGGACAAGATCCTTGGAGATGTTCACAGCAAAGTGGCCACGAGAAAACAGCTTGCAAAACCCCTACTCACTGAGCAAAACAGAAGTACTATCGCATCATGGTCGCAACATTTATTCAAAAAGATGTTGCAGCCGTGTAAATAAGATTCATAGCCTTTCAGAAATAGAAATACAACAAAAAAGTGGTCATGCAAAAAAAAAACCATCGCTTTGAGCAAAACTATACGTACGTGAAATATTTATGAGAAAAGGTCAAAAAACTTGTGTAGCATTAGAGAACAATGTTTATAACACCTCAAGAGAACCTTTGTAGCATTTAAGTAAACTAGATATTTAAGTAAACTAGATTTAGGGGTGCGCCTTGGCGCACGACCCCCCGAGCCTATTTTGACGTCACGCCATACGCAATGCTAATAATCAACGGGTAGTGATGGGGGGATGCCCAACCGGGTAGGCCCAGGACCCCGAGTCGGCCTTCAAGGCCGGGTGGCCCAAAGCCCACCCGGTGTACATCTTCCAGGATACCGGGTCCCCGAGGATCCCGGTATGACGGCTCGGGGAGGCGGCAGCAGATATCTTCGAATCAGTCTGCGATTGTGTATCCCGAAGAGTGCGCTCCACGAAGCCGCACTTGTAGGCAGGATAGCTAGCGCCGCCAGCAGAACCCGTCATTCCCTGTAAACCCTAGCCGGCTCCCTATATAAAGCCGGCAAGGAGCAACCCTAGAGGCAGACTCATCTCATTCCATAGCCTCCGGAGCACCCGCAAGCTCTGGTGCGCACACCATTGTACACCCCATTCAGATCCAAATACATACAAGCAGGAGTAGGTCTTTACCTCATACAGAGGGGCCGAACCTGGGTAAACTCTGCGTGTGCACCTCTCTGTGAATCCTACGTCGCCTGGCTCACACCCGAGTTAAGCCACCCCGTATGGCATCTGCCGTGATTACCCCACGACAGTGGGGCCAGCGATCGCTGGAATTTACTTCATGGAGAGTCCTGAACCCGGCACTGGCGTCTACTTCAGCCCTCAAGCCATGTCGGGTCGCGGTGACATCGTCACCGGCAGCTACTTCGAGCACGGAGGGATCGGCTACGTCGCCGATCCACACACTTGGGGCAGGCCCAACTACGCCCCGATCACTCGCGCGATGGCTATCCCGTTCGGGACCGCTGTCACCGCCTACGTCGGCTTCTGCGGCTCGGAGGAAGGAGTCGCCAACAACTACATGGTACTTCCTCCCCCGTCGACCCGCTTGACGAAGCCGCCATCGACACCGCGGTGCGAACCACTTTGCACCCGCCCCATCTGCCGAGACCGTCCAGATCTCGAACGACGACGACACCGGGTCGATCTTGCCCGTTCTCGACTACGAGTCGGAGGGCTCGACCGATCTGGCCTCGGACGGCACGGCACACCCGCCCACATCTACATGACGGGCGAGGCGGCAAACTCTGCTGCCGCCAAACCCCGGCAGCAAACGCCGCCACAACAGAGGCCAACGCGCAGAAGCAGCGCGACCAGGCACGGCGCGAGCAGGAGGCTCGCGAAAAGCAGCAACGCGACGAATCTCTCGCCGCCCTGCGAGGACAAGCAGGTCGGGTGGCTGACCCGCTCAGCACCCCGATCACGCCGGCGAACGTCGTCGACAGGCGACACAGCTCGAGCAGCTGCGCCGGAAGATGGCCCTCCAGCAGGAGGAGATCCGCCAGAAGGAGCTGGAGGTCGATGCTCAGTCGACCGCTCTCTCCGCGGTCACTCGGCATCACAAAAACCGCAAGTCGCGGCTTAACCCTGATGCACCAACTCGCGCGCTCGACAACGCCTTCGCGCGCGAGACAGAGCTGGAGAGGCAGCGTGACGAGTGCCGCAGGGCCCAGCCCGGCGGCTCGAGTCAAGTTCCGCCTCAACCTCGCCCGGCGATGCCGCCTCCGGCGCCGCGGCCTCCTCCGAACCCGGCTCGTCCACAACCCCAGCCGCGGAGCGACGACGACGCCGACCTCGCGATCTTCGGCACCCCAGTCGATTGCATGACTGCCGCCGCCTCTCTCTTCAAGAGGATCCGGGTCAAGGACAACCCCTATGGAGCAAGGGGTGCAAGCTGGTGGACAAGGCGCTGGAGCTGCAGGAGAACATGTCGCAATCCGACGGCAAGCTCTACTCCAGATCGCCACCCAGCGAGAAAACGGCCTCGGCACCACACCGAAGCCAGGGAAACAAGGGTTCCCCCAGGCGTGACGCTGCCCCACAGCCGCCACGCAGTCGGCACGAGGAGCCGGCAGTGTCGAGCAACGCGAGGGCTGGAGGCAACCCGCCTCGGCTCGCCCGCAACGACGCCCGGCACACCATCAACAACAACCAGGCGCAGGCACGCTCCAATCACTCCGCTCCGGATCTGCGCCACCACCTCAACGACAAGCGCGCCGAGGCGACGCGCAACAACAACGACGACGAACGCCCATCAGAGGCGAGCGTTTCCCTAGCAGCTTCAAAGGACCGAGAGAGGCGCCCAAGTACAACGCTGCCATGAACCCGGAAACTTGGGTCCAGGACTACTTGGCCGCCATGAGCATCCAGAACGCATCTTCGCTCTGTTGTGCGCGCTATTTTCCTCTCATGCTTGAGGGAACGGCTCGCACTTGGCTCAACAACCTCCCCAGGAACAGCGTCAACTCCTGGGGCGAGTTGAAGAGGCTCTTCATCACCAACTTCGAGGGACCTGCAAGCGCCCGGCCACGGTCGAGGACCTCAAGCGCTGCGTCCAGAAGGAGGGCGAGTCCACTAGAAAGTGGTATCGCCGAGTCGCCGACCTCATCAACTCGGCAGAACACCTCAGCGTCGACACGGTGCACTCCCACCTCGAGGACAACACCACCTTCGAGTCGCTCAAGCAGAAGCTGCGGCGCTCGCACAAGGGGACATGACGATGGGCCAGCTACTCGCCATCGTGCACAAGTACGCCGAGTCCGACGTCACCAAGGACGACTCCGAGGAGGACGACGACGAGAAGAAAGGCGGCAAAAACAAGAGCAAGGCCAAGCACTCCAGCGCTCATAAACGCAAGGGTGAGGCGGCTCCGAGCTTGTAGCCGCCACGGCTGCGGGGGGCCGCGGCTTCAAGAGCCAACGCGGCAACTTCCCGCGAAAGAAGCTCACCGCCACGGAGATCCTGGCCATGCCGTGTAGGTATCATAGCCTACCCGGCAAGCCAGCCGGCCACACCACTGACGAGTGCAGCTGGACTGCAGAAATCGTCAAGGCCAAGACTGGTGCCAAGAAGCGGGCACCCGACGGAGACGACGACGGTGAGCAGCAGCAGGGCATGCCTCCCACTGCCGGCTTCATGGGCCACACCTTCGTCGGCCTCGATTCCAGGCGGGAGGAGAAGGTCATACGGCGCGCCGTCCACGCGACTCTGCCAGACGTGCCCCAGTGGCTCGACTGGTCAGAGCAGCCGATCACATGGAGCCGTCAAGACCACCCGCCCCGCGTCGATTACCCGGGCAAATTCGCTCTGGTGGTCGCGCCCCAGGTCAAGGGCTACATCTTGACCAAGACATTGATGGACGGAGGGTCGAGCATCAACATCCTCTACTACGAGACGTTCCAACGCATGAAATTGCGTGACGAACAGCTAGTCCCCACCATCACCACCTTCCACGGCATCGTCCCGGGAAAGAAGGCCTACCCGCTAGGCAAAATCGCACTCGACGTCGTCTTCGGCACCGCCAAGAACTTCCGGCTCGAGAAGATCTGGTTCGAGGTGGTGAACTTCCGTAGTTCCTACCACGCGATCCTCGGGCGACCCGCCTTTGCCAAATTCATGGCAAGGCCCTGCTACGCCTACCTGAAGATGAAACTGCCGGGTCCGAACGGCATCATCACTGTACACGGCGACGTCGACCGCGCCATCGAGTGCGAAAAGGGCAACGCCGTCTTTGCCGAGTCCGTCATCGCCACGGAGCAGCTGGAGCAACTCAAGCTGCAAGTCGACCCCAACGACATGACCATCGTCAAGAAGCCGACTCTGGACTCACGCGACAAGTTCCAGTCGGCACAGGAGACCAAGCGCATCCCGCTGGTCGAGGGCGACTCCTCCAAGACGGCGGTGATCGGCTCGCACATGGACGTCGCATAGGAAAGCGCGCTCTGCGACTTCCTCCGTGAGAATCGGGACATCTTCGCATGGAAACCATCTGACATGCCAGGCGTCCCGAGGGAGCTCGCAGAGCACAAGCTCAACGTTGACCCCAAGCTGAAGCCAGTGAAGCAGTTCCTGCGTCGCTTCACTGGTGAGAGACAGAAGGCTATCGAAGAAATAGCCCGGCTCCTAGCTGCCGGGTTCATCGCCGAAGTCATACACCCGGAATGGCTTGCCAACCCGGTGCTCGTTCTGAAGAAGAACGGAACATGGCGGATGTGCATCGACTACACAGGCTTGAACAAAGCCTGTCCCAAGGATCCATTCGCATTGCCTCGCATCGATCAGCTGATCGACTCGACGGCAGGGTGCGAGGCGCTATGCTTCCTCGACGCCTACTCCGGGTACCACCAGATCAAGATGGCGCCCGAAGACCAGGAAAATACGTCTTTCATCACGCCCTATGGCGCGTTTTGTTACGTCTCCATGCCCTTCGGCCTGAAAAACGCCGGAGCGACTTACCAGCGGTGCATACAGAACTGCTTGCACGAGCAGATCGGCCGCAACGTCCACGCATACGTGGACGACATCGTCGTCAAGTCCAAACTGAAGACGAACCTGATTGCCGACCTCACGGAGACATTCACCAACCTCCGCAAGTACAGGATAAAGCTCAACCCGGAAAAATGCGTCTTCGGCGTACCCGCGGGCAAGCTCCTGGGCTTCATCGTCTCCGAGCGAGGCATCGAAGCCAACCCAGAGAAGATCAAGGCGATCGAAGCTCTGAAGAAGCCGGAGAACCTCCGGGACGTGCAGCGGCTCACAGGCTGTGTCGCTGCCCTCAGTCGTTTCATCTCACGACTCGGCGAGAAGGCCATGCCCCTGTAACGGCTCCTCAAGAAGTCGGACACGTTCACCTGGAACGACAAGGCGGACGCCGCCTTGACTGCACTCAAGAAGACGTTGGCCGAGGCGCCGATCCACGCATCTCCACTGGAAAAGGAGCCGATGCTCCTATACATCGCCGCGACCAACCGAGTCGTCAGCGCGGTGGTCGTCGTCGAGCGCAAGGAGGAAGGCCACGAGCAACTGGTCCAGCGGCCAGTTTACTACGTCAGCGAAGTCCTGACGGATTCGAAGCAACGTTACCCGCATTACCAAAAACTTGTATACGGTGTTTCTTTGCTTCAAGAAAATTACATCGAGTTCCTCGCCTCCAAAAAGCTGCCAGCCGACGAGGTCTTAGTACGGCGAGTCGTGCGCCGGGCCTCAGCTTACGCCATCATCAACAGCGAGCTCTACAAACGCAGCACATCGGGAGTCTTCCTCCGCTGCGTCGAGCCGGAGAGGGAAGGCGCATCCTTCATGAGATCCACTCGGGCGATTGCGGCCACCATGTCGGCGCTCGCAACCTGGTCGCCAAGGCGTTCAGGCACGGTTTCTTCTGGCTCTCTGCACATCAGGATGCAGTCGACATCGTCCGTCGGTGCATCGTGCCAGAAGTACGCCCGGCAGGATCACCTACCCGCCGCGGCTCTGAAGACCATCCCACTGACATGGCCATTCGCAGTCTGGGGAATAGACATGGTGGGCAAGTTCAAAACAGCTCGTGGTGGCATGACACATTTGCTCGTCGCAGTCGACAAGTTCACCAAATGGGTCGAAGTTGAACCTATCAAGAAACTCGACGGCAAGACCGCAACCAAGTTCCTCCAGAAGCTCATCTTCCGATTTGGCTACCCGCACAGCATCATCACCGACAACGGCACAAATTTTGCTGAAGGAGAGATGAAGGCCTTCTGCAAACAAAAAGGCATCCGTCTCGACTTGGCGTCTGTCGCCCACCCGCAATCAAACGGGCAGGCGGAAAGAATGAACCAGACAGTGCTGCCGGGATCAAGCCGCGACTTCAAGTCCCACTGGAGCGAACACCGGGTTGCTGGCTGGACGAGCTACCAGCCGTACTCTGGGGCATCAGAACGACTCCAAACCGTTCCACCGGCTACACGCCATTCTTCATGGTGTACGGGGCGGAAGCCGTCATGCCGACCGACCTCGAGCACGACTCGCCTCGGGTCGCCCTCTACAACGAGGAAGAAAATGAAGAAGCCCGCCTAGTCGGCGTCGACCTCCTGGAAGAAGCTCGCGAACTCGCACTCTCCAGGACGGCGATATATCAGCAAAGCCTGCGCCGCTACACAGCCGCCGGGTAGAAGTCGCTCTTTCCAGGAAGGCGACTTGGTTCTTCGGCTCATCCAAAAGTCGAAAGGGATGCACAAGCTCTCGGCACCATGGGAAGGACCGTTCGTCGTTAGCAAAGCGATGGGCAACGGCTCCTACCACCTCGTCGACTTGCGTGAGCCGAACAAAAGCTCCAAGTCGGAAGAGGAGACCAAGCGTCCATGGAACATCAGCCTGCTTCGCCCCTATTATACATAGTATCCATTGTAATGCTGTGTAATCAATCAAGGAAATAAAGTCGATACATACCCGGCACGCTCGGGGGCTATCGTTTCGATTCAATCATGCTTTCGAGTCTTTATTCTTCCTACTCACACGTTATATGATTGATGGGTTGTCAAAGAGAGCCGGATGCCATGATGCGCGGCTCACCACTGGACCCCCTGCTCACGAAGCAAAATCACAGAAATTGTTGTTTTCTCCCAAGTCGTCAGCTACCCGCACAAAGTGAAGAAGTAGTGCAGCCGGTTCAAACCTAACTTGACAATGAAGCCGCACTCGGACTTTGTCACCATGGGTACCGCGCGCGTCACGAAAAAATCACGCGAAGCACACTTGGCGAGGTCGCACGATCGACTAGCTTACAAAACAAGCGAAAAACAAACAAAGTGACAAAAGCGCACAAAAAACAAGCATGGGAGTGCCAAAACAAAGATTAATAAGCCGCAGAGGCGCACGCTGAAACGCAACCCGGCACATATCATACTTGTTTCATTACATAATATTTTTCGCCCGCAGGCGACAAACCCTAACTACTTCAAAATAACCCCTCTTTTGAAAGCAGGGGAGCAAACTTCAAGACGGAGGAGCCGCCCGAGCAGAAGACGTCGACGCCTCGTTCGTCGCAGCCGGCGGTGGCAGAGCTGAAGCCCTTTCAAAAAGGTACTCCGACGCCGGCTCCCTGTCCGCCACCTCGCCAAGGTCGTTGCCCTCAGGCACCACGTCGAAGACGAAGTCGTCGTGGTCGACCATCTTGGCAGCCCGGCAGGCGTAAGGGGCGCAGTACTCGAGCACCGGCTGCAGATCGATCTCCCGGCCGCTGCTATCGGTCGGGATGCTGGCCGTGATCTTGTCCACGTTCGTCTGCTTGTACCGGCCCCGCACAAGCCCGAGGCAACGCACGCGCCGGCTCGGGCGACGACTCCCGCACCCAGGTGATCACCTGGGGCATCAGCTCCAGAACCCGCAAGACCTTGCAGATGGGTGCGGGGACACCTTCCTTGGGCGACAGCATCTGGACGACCTTGCTGGCCAAGCCGTGAACGTCACGGGCGAAGACACCGAGCCGGTGGATGTGCTCCGCAGACGTCAGGCCAGCCGTCTCCTCGCCTGCTCAACAAACAAAAATCAGCAACAATGCCACAAGTCATGCGGGCACAAAACGTAACAAGCCGCATGGAAGCTTTACCCCAGATGCCAACGGCGAGGGTGGCAAGCCGCTCGGTCAGCTCCTTCATCTCGCGCTCGGCCTCGACGGATTTGCGCTCGAGCTTCTCGAGGTCCTCATCGTACCCCTTGGTCGCCTGGGTGAGGGCGGCGTCCGCCTCCTCCTTCTGCTTGCTGAGCCGCTCGCAGGATTCCTGCATCGCGGCAAACGCCTGGTGTGCCGGCTCTCCTGCGCGGCCAGCAGCTGCTGGTGCTCAGCGACGGATATGAAGCCGTCGCGCGCTTTCTTTAGCTCCTCCTGCAGGCGGCGGGTCTCCTGCTGTTCGGCTTCAAGGAGCCAGGACAGCTCCTGCAGTACACAAGACAGTGATCAATTATGAAGGAGCATGGGGGCTACGCCACGAGTTACCTCCACACCAATATTTGCTAACCCGGGGGCTAGCCCCAACAAAAATACAAAATACGCCGAGTCAGGAACTCGGGGGCTACGCCCCGAGTGGCATCTGCATCTACACCCGCCACCGGCCTGCCTCTACTTCGACATTGGCAAACCGGGGACTAGCTATTCGCCAAACATCGCATCCAGAAACTATGAAGACCCAAGCCGCTTTCTACGAACACGACTCGGGCCTTGGGGGCTACATATACGCTACGGACGCAACAGGTGCAAGAAAGATTCTACGTACCTGGTGTGCATCCATCGCTGTTTGGATGGCGGCTCGGAAGTCAGGCCTGGGAGCAGACGTACCCGGGACGGAGCTCGGGGGCTGGGCAGTCAGCCCACCCGATGAGGAAGCCGTCGCGGCGGCGCGAGTCGCCGTCACCATCAGCGCCGTCTCTGGCACAGGCGTGGCGTCCCCTGTGCCAGCCGGCACGGTGTCATCAATAGTGGCCCCCTCGGGTCGAGGGGGCACAATAACTTCGTCGCCTCCGCCGGCGGAAGGCGGAGGAGTCGGCGCTCTCGCAGTCGGCTCCGTGACGTGCGCAGTGGGCCCCGCCCGCTGGGAGTCATTCTCCAGCGCGTCCTCCATGTCGCTGAGGGACGCGTCCTCAGCCCTGCGACACTCGCACGGGTCAAACTCAAGATAGCGCCTCCAACGGAACTTCGGATGAGGATCAGCAGCTGACCTGTCACCCGCAGGTGGGAGAGTCGAGGTCCGGACCCCTCGGAAGCGAGGCGCGGAAGGCGAGTCGGCAACGACGGTGCGCTGCACGGCAGCCCCAGCCGATCGCTCCGGTGGCGGCGGCGTCGAGTTCGCCGACTTGGAGCGCTTGGAGTTGGGTCCGGCGTCCTCAGCCGCAGGCCTACGCCTCCGCCGGATGGGGAGCGGCTGATCATCTTCATCATCATCTTCAGCAGGCGCCGGGTTTTTGGACCCGGCGCGTTCTTCTCTTCCTTCTTCTCCCTCCTCCGCGTCCTCAGACAGGATGGGGATCGGTTGGCGGGAGGAGAAGGCGGCCTCGTTGGCCATGGTGGCACTGTCGGCCTCTTCGTCGGAGACGCGCTCGACAACGTCGTTGGGGCCGGCAAGCACCGTGGGAGCGTCTCCGCGGGTCGGAGGCAGCCCAACAAGCGATCGGAACTCCTGAATTCGACGAGCAGGAAGGATCGGTATAAAAAGACCAAGAAAAGGAAAGTATTTCGAATCGTCAAGCAAAGGGACTCACCTCTGGAGCCGGATGCTTGGCGGAGAAGGCCTCCAAGCCGCCCACGATCCACTCAGGAGCCGGGTGGACCGTGATACGCTTCATCCGCAGCGTGAATTGCTCTACCGACTCGAACAATGTCGGGTCATGGCGCTGCGGGTCCTTCGTCCCCGTGTACTCGCAGATCAGCGAGGGCCGGTGCTGCAGAGGCGCGATCTTCCTCTTCACCCAGGTGGCGATGAGGTTCAGACCCGTCGGCCCCCCTTTCTTCAGCTCCTGGAGTCACGCCATCAGCCGGCGCACCATGGGCAAGTCGGCGTCGCGCGGCAGCTCTTGAAAATTGCGTGGCCGGCTCGGCGACGGCGAGAAGGAAGTAACCCCGATCTCGCCGTCAGGCGCCGGCTCCCGCATGTAGAAGCCTGACTTCCTCCAATACACTTTGGAGGGAGGCCGAGATCCAGGTAGTCGACGTTGCCGCGGACTTGGAAGTTGAGGCCGCCGCAAGGCGACATGTCACCGCCCTTCCCCAGCTTGCCGTGGAAGATCCACAGCCACATCGGGAAGAACGGGGCGCACCCGAAGTAACCCTCGCACAGGGTAACGAAGCAGGCGAGGTGGAGGATCGAGTTGGGCGTCAGGTCATGTACCTGTATGTGGCACCCCGCTCTGGCACATATTTCCAGAGAGGCGGTTGCCCCGTGCGCCAGCCCAAGATATCTGGCCGCACGTTACGACAATGGAACATAGCAGAAATCATTACACAATCAGGCACAAAGTGCTACAAAAGGGTTTACAAGGCCATCGTGGCATGACCAAAAATCAAGCCAAGCATGGCCCAACTCAGAGTTTTTAACTGGCAGCGAAAGACATAAATGAGGCAACGGCTTGGAGCGGCTCCACTCCACAGGTATCTGGCTGGGCTACTGATCCTAGCACGCTCTTGCTCCAAATCCTTGCTACGGTAGAAGATGATTCCTCGCCCATATCTGCCCAAAAACACAAGGCCCGTGAGTACATTTGTATGCACTCAGCAAGAATCGCCACTCACTACAAACAATCCAACAATCATGCAACAAGATATACATTGGAAATAAAATCCTACAACATGGCAAGGTGTAATCCAGATACATGATATAGAAGTAGCATGGCATTGACAACCAAACATGTCATAAGCAAGCAACGGGGGTATCACCAGTACAGAGTCCAAGCCAGGTGGGGTTGGATCGTGTACCAGCAATCATACAAAGGGCTTACCTGTGACGGGTAAACGGGTGTACGAAGTGGTACCAAATAATACACAACAGCACCTGTGATCACTGCCAGGCCCACTGGCCTCATCTTTCCACTCTGGGCACGCACGGTTGATGTTGGCTCAGGCCTAACTCTAGGCTCCCAACGATCACACCGCCATCCCAAACACGGTAACCATCGACATCTCAAGGCAACATTCCCTGCATCATCTTATTTGTTCATTTAGTGAAATCAGGTTGTTCATCTTTCTTTCAAACAGAACTTAAGTTTAACCTCCTGACTCGACAAAGACAATAGTGTGACCGACACTGAACTGTTGTTCCATAACCTTGGAACGAGGCTAGACATCCAGATTTGACACTCTCGAGAGGTTGCAGTTTCCACCCATCTAGGTGCACCATATAGCCGGTACTTTAGGAACTCTTCCTTAAGACGACCTGATACACGTACATGACCGTTCACGCTACCAAGACACTCCCTGTATAGCTACCGACATAACTCTATGTCTTATGACGAAGTGAATCCGGCACGTCCCCAACCCATGAGCAACGCCTAGCTCCGGAACCTTCGCAAGACTAGCCCCGACCACAAAGGTAACCGACTAGTCCTGCCAAAATGGCAGCATCAAAGGAGGCTCAACAGGATACGTAGGTCAAGGCCCGTCCATATGAGCGACAGTGGTAGTGCTTTCGATGTTCAGATTAGTGGCACTATGGACTGACCCTATCGAAGTTTGGAGGGGTGTTTCATTTAATCAAGTTTCATCATAACAAGCCAAACATCAGAGGATTAGTCCAACACAACAATCACAATATCATAATAATATATATAATCATACATCAAGACATTAGCAACATAATATCTCAAGCAATAGTAGTATCCATGTCCAAACTTAGCAAAATAAAATGGCGTCAACCGGATTACTACGGCGGCGATCCCGCCGACCAGCGCCTTCTCGTTTGACAAGGAAAAAGAAACGTCAACCGGAAGACTACGGCGGCAAACCCGCCGACCAGCGCCTTCTCGTTCGACAAGGAAAAGAAACGTCAACCGGAAGACTACGGCGGCGAACCCGCCGACCAGCGCCTTCGCAGATCAACTACAAAAGTTAGCACAGTTTATTGGCGTCGACCGGGTGACTGTGGCAGAGATACCTCCGACCAGCGCCATCACAGATCAACCACCAAATTTAGTAGGGCATGTAGTCTCCAAAATGAACCGAAAAGCACTCATAAGAAAGAAAGCATCCATTCCACTCAAGGATTAACCCGACGTGGTGTCAGCAATCTTGGCAAAAAGAACCAAATGGAAAGCAAATGTCCCAAGCGTCGCAGTCCAGGTGGGCTTACGCCAACCACGTTTGACGGAGGGAGAAGAAGCAAATAACTCTTTTGGCAAATGCCCCCAACTCCAAGGATCATAAGACGACATTCGTCCGCTCCTCACCTCGGCGAAGGAGAAGAAGCAAACACTCATAGGAACGCATGTTTTACAGTTGTTTAGTTAGAGGGTTCGACAAAGCCACGCAAGTGCGAGGCGCACAATTAATTCACACGTCATTCTAATGCATACATGATGATGAATGAAACATGGCAGGAGCAATATTCCAAATCTCATATTGAACACAACAATAACAGACCGACATAATATATACCGAACGCGGACAAATATAAACACTCGGTATGGCAATAAGTAAATACAAACAACATTGCGGGACGGCTCATAGCAAGGGGTTAGCTTGCCTCCGAAGACGGACACCATTTGGCTTGGAGGGTCACGGACACGTCCCGGGTCAGGGTCTCAGTTTGCCGGTACCGCGGAATACACCTAAGCAGGCATACAAGGGTACTGAGCATACAAGTATTTTACAAAAATGTAAAACCTGCACCACTGGACAGATCCTGTCAGACTAGGAATTTACAAATTTGAATCACCTCAATCGGAGCTACGGATCCAAAGATACAGCTGTGCGACGGATAGCTATATACTGCACGGGGCAGTAGATACCCAGCTCGAGCTGACTGAGCTGGGCTAGGTTGCGTACTGTCCATAGTACGTTTTCGCGCTGAGGAAACGGGTTTCTCCGGAATATGCTTCCGCTTAGGGAGAGCGTAAACTTCAGGGATACGCTTTAGCTTGAGGAAAACGAAAACTTGGAAATGCGCTGATCAGTTGACTGTTCACCTCGCTAGCTAGCTTTCTTCTAGCTTCTCACGTACGGGAGACCGACGTCGCCGTCGACCGCCGGCGACAGGCAGCCCGGCGAGGCTAGCTGAAGACCGTGGCGTCCTGCCGGAGCTCCGCCGCGCTCAGGGATGGGTCGAACGCGCCGAGGGGAGGCCGGGGCGTGAGGCGCGTGAGCTCAGCTTCGCGGCCATGGCGGCTTCTCACGGGTGGCCTCTGGCGCCGGTTGCCAGGGGGGCGAACTCGCCGAATGGCGGCGGGGACGAGCTCGCCGCGGACCACCGCGCCCAGGGGAGTGCTCGGGCGGAAGGGGGAGGCTACGGGTACGCCGCCCGCGAGCTCGGCACGGCAATGGCGGCCGCACGGGAAGAGCTAGGGGGAGCTCGTCGGTGCTGGCGACGGGTGGCCCGGCGAGGAAGGCCAGCGACCGCGGGGATGCACCGCGCTCGGGGAAGGTACGGGCTGGGGCGGTCTTCTTCTCCCAGCTCGCACGCACGCGAGCTTGCGCGGCTCGGCAGTGACGGCCGCCGATGATGCCGACGATTTCGGCCACCCCTTCCTCTTCTGTGAGCACTGGGGGACAGTGGAGGGTGAGGTGAGTGGGGAGGGAGTGAGGAGAGCGAGAGAGAGGGGTGCAGAAGGCAACACTTGGGCTATCTTCATATAGGCAGGGGGAGAGGAAATACGGGAAGCTCACTCCTCCATGGCACTGTATTGTCGGTGGAGGGGGATAGAATCGACTCTGGTTCGAACCAGAGGAACAGGGAAGGGTGCTGGCTCTGCTGGGGTGTGGCTGGAACACGGGAACAACAGAAGGGACCGGTGGAATAGGAATGCGCAGGACGCCGACATGCGCGCTCCGGTGTTCGGAGTGCGCCACGAGTGGCATCGCCGCGTTCCCGGTGACTCGGAGCACCAAACGGGCAACGGTTTCCACCACTGGGTCCGTAACGACGAGAGCAACACAACCAAACAAGAATCCCTCAAGGATTTCAAACTTTATAAAATAGGATTTTCAGAAAAGCAAAGATACCGAAGGTGCTCGAGGAAATGACAGGGGCATTGCACATCTCAGAAAAATCCCAAAAATTACCACTGAGCTTATTTGGTACTAGGAGAGTGTCTAAGGAGTTTGAGCTCATTTGGTGTTGTGGAAAAGGGGTTTTTGCAAAATTCCGCTAAGCCGCGTACCGGCATCGGTATTGAGCTTACAAAGGAAGTAGGTCAAAACTTGCTCGAATGGGTTTGGGTCCAACAGAAGAAGTGTAGAAGATACAAAAATATACATCTCCCTAAATTATGAGAATTTTCCGCGACTCCTAAGTTGACTGAATAAATTTGGGATCGGATCCCGACATTTAATAGTTAACTTCGAAATCGGAAATATTGAATCGGAGTATGAAATGTTTTTGGGAGGGTCTTCTAGAAATGAGCAGGGGAGTCCTCCGGAATTCAAAGAGAGAGCAAACTCTACGTCAAATCTCCTCGAAAGATTTTAGGAAACCCTTATTAAAACTAGAAAAAGTTTTTCGGCGTCCAAAATAATTTAAAACTCGGTCTGAATTTTCGGGGTGTTACAAACCTTCCCTCCTTAAAAAGAATCTCGTCCCGAGATTCGGAGACTTATAGAGATTCCCGAAGTTATAACAAGATACTTCTTGTACGGTCTTAACATACCCCTATTTTTAAAACCTTTTCAAAACTTTTTCTTCATGATGCTAGAGTTTTAAAACACTCGGAGAGATCCACGCATATCAAGGTAGTTCTCAAAACCAGACACTTTGCAAGCATCGCATTACTATCAAACAAGGTACACCCAACAGAATGACATGGCAGGGGCTCACTGAATCAAACAAGATAGGATCTACCACCACGGTATATAAATATAAACTAGGGTGTTTGCTTAAATGATCACACATGGCAAGGCACACATAAACAACACAACCATGGCAAGGCACACATAAACAACACAACCATGGCAAGGCACACATAAACAACACAACCATGGCAAAAGCAAACAAGCATGTCTGCAAACAAGCTAACATTCAACAAAACAGAGTTTGAACTGGGGTAAGCAGTTCCCCAAAATTTTATAAACCAAGGGGTTGGGATATGCTATCCTATCCTCTCATCTAGGGTTTTATTTTGGAAAAGCTATATATACACTTTCATGCATACATAGGTTTTGAAAATTTTAAGGTTTCTTTTAGGAGAAGGATGTTTGTGCCACCCAAAATGGGCTCACAAGCACCTAGATTTTGAAGGGTAGGTCACACCCAAAATTTGTTTTTGCAAATATTTTTCCCTATGGAATGCAATAGATACGAGGGAAGAACTTTCGGGGTATCTCCTTGCACTGAAGTAATTGTAGAGTTCTGGCTGGAGTAGAACTTACATCCTTCATTTCTGAAATTTTTCCACCGGCCATACTCCGTGTCTTGCAGCAAAGATAACCTGGCTGGAATACAAGCATATAGACAGCAGAATTTCTATTCTGAGAAAACATCATTTTAGAAAAATAGTCCTGCATTTTCGTGGCCCAAAACAAACAGTTGCTGCAGTATGGCATAATCATTTCAACCATACCGTATAAACACGTTCACAACCGCTAACAAAACACTCTACAAGAAATCCTTTTGTGCTCCAACGACGAGGGGACACTCAACAAGCATACTAGAGCTTGTGATGGGTGGTCATCGTGGAGGGCTTGGGCCCTTTCTTTAACATGAGTCCTCACAAGGTTCATATTGGGTGAGGAACCTTGCGTTGTTACATGTATGAGTTTTTCAAACCTATGCACGAGCCAACATTAAGTGAGCGGGACACCGTGGTTACAGTGTCTCATTAAATACTTCAACTTAATAGTTAAACTTGTGCAACACACACAAAATAATTCTCATGCTAGAAAATAATATCATTCAAAGTTTGCATTAATTTTGCAGGCGTGCATATGTGTCTGGGTTCACATATACCACTTCTGCTTTTACGTGATCTGTCATTTCTTCAAAACTTGTCAACTGAAGCAAAGGACATGGTATTCCGTCACATGTCAACCAAGTGGTTAACAAGGAAATCAGAACATCAAGTTTTTCACGGGGCTAACCTAAGAACAACTTAACCGCGGACAGAACAAACATGCAGCACAAGAAAACACAAGGGGTTACAAACAACCTCACAAACTCTCACCTACCAACTTAGGACTCCTCACTTGGTGGGGACTTGGTCTGGGCATCCACTTTGTTGCCTTCTGGATCTTGCGGTTTTGGTCCTACGCAAAGCTTGGTATCCACTGGGCTCTTGTCAGTGAGCTACGGGATTCGAGCAAGGGCTTGCCTATTGGAATGGCATTCCTCCAAGTGGTAGGCAAGAATGCTCTCCAAGGCGGTGGTGTAGGCTTCGAGGTGGAACAAGGTTGAGTTGAGCATCACTTCGATGCTTACCATGGGATGGCTGGGGCTTGCAAGGGATCTTGGCGGAAAGAAGCGAGGCGCGGGAGGTTCTGTCACGGCTTCAAAATACCGCAGACGAGCGAGACATTTCCAAGCTGCAACTTGGAGAGCCATCTCAGGGGAATCCACGAAGTGGCTTTGAATCACATATGGCGCCGCGCTTCCTAAGGCACTTGTGGCGACATACACATCGGCATGATACTCGCTCACGCAGGAGGCGAGGTTAGACCGATATACATGGTACACCGGCCGAGAAACACAACCAAGAATGTCGCGAGCAGCTTCCCACAGCAGAGGTGGAAAACCGGGGCGAAACTCAGCGGTGGTCTCGAAAACAAGGGTAGGTTCCATCTACAACCTCAAGCTAAGGTACCTGGGAGAGAGGAGAGCGCAAGATTCCTGAGCGGGATCTGCTTCAAGAGAGTTGGGTTGCAAAGGATAGCGAGCGAGGGTGGGATTTTATAGGTAGCCAGGACTGGGGTCTCATACTAATGGGTAGTGTCGATTCCTTCTCATGGAAGAAACCGGCGAGCCTCACTCGGGGATTGGGACAAGTCCTACTGCACCATACTGTTGACCAACAATAGCCATGACGGTTAGGCGGAGATGGGTCAAATCCATCGGGCTCCTTGTCGGCAAATAGTACGGTTGAGCTTTCCATGCTAGGGTAGTCTACAGCCAGCCTGGTGCTCTGATACCATGCTCTGTGGCACCCCGCTCTGGCACATATTTCTAGAGAGGCGGTCGCCCCGTGCGCCAGCCCAAGATATCTGGCCGCACGTTACGACAATGCAACATAGCAGAAATCATTACACAATCAGGCACAAAGTGCTACAAAAGGGTTTACAAGGCCATCGTGGCATGACCAAAAATCAAGCCAAGCATGGCCCAACTCAGAGTTTTTAACTGGCAGCGGAAGACATAAATGAGGCAACGGCTTGGAGCGGCTCCACTCCACAGGTATCTGGCTGGGCTACTGATCCTAGCACGCTCTTGCTCCAAATCCTTTCTACGGTAGAAGATGATTCCTCGCCCATATCTGGCCACAAACACAAGGCCCGTGAGTACATTTGTATGCACTCAGCAAGAATCGCCACTCACTACAAACAATCCAACAATCATGCAACAAGATATACATTGGAAATCAAATCCTACAACATGGCAAGGTGTAATCCAGATACATGATATAGAAGTAGCATGACATTGAAACCAAACATGTCATAAGCAAGCAACGGGGGTATCACCAGTACAGAGTCCAAGCTAGGTAGGGTTGGATCGTGTACCAGCAATCATACAAAGGGCTTACCTGTGACGGGTAAACGGGTGTACGAAGTGGTACCAAATAATACACAACAGCACCTGTGATCACTGCCAGGCCCACTGGCCTCATCTTTCCACTCTGGGCACGCACGGTTGATGTTGGCTCAGGCCTAACTCTAGGCTCCCAACGATCACACCGCCATCCCAAACACGGTAACCATCGACATCTCAAGGCAACATTCCCTGTGTTGGGGATATACCTACTAGGGGTATCACCAGCATGGATCAATCCGGCTAGTCCAGGGTGGCCCGCAGTGGTGGTGAAGGCTTTGCCTACCGGGCGGCCCAGATAGCTGACGACCAAGGAAGGCGGATGCCGGCAAGGAGGAGGCCCAAGACTGAAGCCCATGAAGCCACCAAGACCAAGACGGAAGGCGGCATACTTGCCGGCTAGGTTTAGGACTCCGTATACTTGCTGGATACGTAATCACCTTGTAACCCTAGGTCCAGCCGCCTATATAAGCTGGACCTCGGGACGCCTTTAGGGCATCATCCATACTCATACATCCAACTCATTGTAACCTGTTCACGGCGATATTGCCTTATAGTGATTATAGCAGCACGTAGGGCACCGCCACCGCCGTGGTGCCTGAAGCTGGGTAAACCGCCGTGTACAATCCCGACCTTGACGACGTCCACCTTCTTGCCCTACGTTCACCCTCGGCTAGCAGGACCCCGTCTCCTATCCAAGATGCCGATACGACGACAGTTGGCGCCCACCGTGGGGCCTAAGGCGTCAGGCGTCACGTTCCAGGCGGGAACTCTTGGCGGCATCGGCGAAACAATCGCCGTCGGCCGCGCTGTTCGCTACGGCGACAACCACTACATCAGCTGCGACGAGTCCTACATCCCCGCAGACGACTACATTGTCGGATGCGGAGTTGTGCCGTTTGGCGGCGTCGATGTGTTCATCGGCTACACTTCTGAGGCGTATGGGTTGCCGCGAATTTATTCGCCATCCCACCCGCCCTACAATCAAGACGGATCTGAGTTTGCCTCCTCTGAGGAGTCCGCAGATTCAGATCTACACTTTGTCGGCATGACGGGACTGGGATCAGACTCCCAGCCCAACAGTCAAGATCCCGAATCTATTCTTCCTGCACTCCAGGATGATGCGATGTCGGATGCCGGATCCAGATCTACCGTTCACGTCAACGTAGATTCTGATTCCGAAGAAGATTCTGCCAGCATGTTTGAGCAACGGGTCAAGCAGTGTTTTGTTACACCTGATCCTCCGCCATCTGAGGCGGCTACGGGCTCTTCCGTCAACATGCAGCAGGTTTTTGTGGCGGATGTCACCGGTGCAGCTCAGAGAAGGCGGCAACTGACGCCGCCAACCTGGGGACCCCGGCAACCGATCCACAGTTTCCAGAGCCTCCTGGGGCTCCAAAGAAGAAAATTCTGGAGAAGGGCGAGCCCAGCAAGATAGGAAGCATGGCGGCTCTGGCGGAAGTTCTTCACACGCCGGTAAACGACAAAACCAATCCGGCTGATTTGGAGAAACTTCGGAACACCTTGGTGGAGCAAACTGAGTACCTCAAAAGCAAGCAAGCAGAGGTCCAGAGCCTCCTCGACGAAGCCAAGGAGGAAAACGCCAAGATAACTGCCAAGTGCGACCCCAAGCGCAATCTTTTCACCACCACCCCATTGCCCAAGCCGGCAGGACAAGTGGCGGAGAAGAAAGGTAGGAAAGGCAGGGATCATGACACCTTCAAATCCCCTGCCCAAAAGCTTGGTTTCGAGTGGGCTACAGCGCCGCAGCGTAAGGACAAGAACGGGGACGTCATCCTCGCAACCCTGTCCTCAACACTGCAGCCGCCTTGGACATCCTCAACAATGATGACTATGACAAGGACGAGAAGATCTACTACGCATCGATCCTTGCTCACAAAGCTCTAGAGCAGCAGGCCCGTGCTGATTCTCGCGCCGACATGGCGGACGCAAGGGGAGGAAAGTTGGAATCAAAATCCAACGCTTGCAAAGCTGCGGCCGGTGGCAACCCAGAAGATCCGTCCGGCTCCAGTAGCCACGGAAAAGGGAAGGACAAGGAGAAAGACCCACGCAAATCACCACCTCCCAAAGGCAGCGTGATGAGGCATCCAGGACCGGCAACAGGCGCAAGGCCTCACCTCCCCGCCTAGGCGGGATGAAGGCGGAAGCAGGGGCAGCAAGCAGCCGCCAAGGAGTGGCGGCAACCGCGACGATGCCCCGCCGCCAAGAAGAAGCAGGGACCGCACACAGTCCCCACCACCAGTGCCCAGGCACGAAGGCGGAAGCCGGGGACACAACAATGAGCCTAGGCACAGCCGGGCAGCGCAGGACGAGCCCATGCTGATAGATCTGGCAAACAGCTCAGTCCGCAAGACGCGAGACATCGTCTCAATGACATCAAGGCTGGAAAGCAAGATGCCTATCTAGGACCTGAGTGCTTTGGCCCAGCCATCCGCAACGTTCAAGTACCCAGAGACATGACATCAGTGTCAAAAACTCATCAAAGGTACAATGGAGCGGACAAGCCAAACTCATGGTTGTCGGACTACGCGCTGGCAGTTGAAATTGCCGGAGGCAATGGCCTCGTCGCGCACGCTTCCTTCCCCTCATGTGGAGGGGACAGCCCGAAGCTGGATCGAAAACTTGCCGGAGAAAAGCATTCATAGTGGCATGACATGGAAAAGGTGTTCACGCAGCACTTCCAAGGCACGTACAAGCGACCCAATACATACACAGATTTGGTTCGTTGCGTGCAAAAGCCAGATGAAACAGCTACAAGCTTCTTGGCAAGGTGGATTCAAACAAAGGCAAGCTGCGAGAACGTAGACGACAATCAAGCAATCCATGCCTTCACCACGGCCTCCTGAAGGGCTCAAGTCTCAGACATAAGCTCGTACGCATGCAAGTCAAGGATCTCGGAGTCATGCTCGAAGTAGCAGCCATGTACGCACAGGCGGATGATGATGCACGCGATGGAGATGGCGCACATGATATGGCGCCAAACAGGCGAGCAAGTCACAAACGCAAGGCTCCCCAGGATGACAAAGCCGGACCATCAAACGAGGTCGCCGCCGCCTTCGAAGGCAAAGGCGGCAACCGCAAGTGGAAAGGAAAGGGTAAAGATGGCGGCTCCAGCAAGCAGCGCCTGACACGATCAGGCGAAAGCCTTGCCTGCCCAATCCACGCGTCCTTAGGCAAAGTAACCACACATTAGGGGAATGCCGGTTCATGGAGGACTTCAAGAAGGACCCCGAGGTTGGCTGGAAATCAAAAAAGAGCAAAAAGGCTGAGAAGACAAAGAAGGAAGACGATGATGGGGCATGTCCATGTCCGAGGATGAGGAACCCAAGCTGATGCGCAAAGAAAGGAAATATCCCAAGGTACATGGCCAATTGGTGTGCTTCCTGGGCACTCCTTCGGCAAAAGAAGAAAAGGCGGAGATGCGCGAGCTAAACGCCACAGTACCAGACGTTCCCCAGTATCTAGACTGGTCAGAGGAGCCAATAACTTGGGATAGAGATGATCATCCAGATCACGTTCCTCACCCCGGCAAATACGCCCTTGTCGTCGACCCAATTGTCGATAACTTCAGGCTCACCAAGGTGTTGATGGATGGCGGCAGCAGCCTCAACATCATCTACGCGGACACTCTGAAGCGCATGAACTTGTCGGAAAGCCAGCTTGACTATAGCAAAGTCAAGTTTCATGGCATTGTTCCGGGAAAGCAAGCCAAGTCAATGGGAAGCATCAGATTGGAGGTTACTTTTGGGCCTGAGACAAACTACCGCTCGGAGTATCTCAGGTTCGAAGTAGTCCCCTTCAAAAGTGCCTACCACGCCATTTTTGGACGGCCAGCTTTCGCCAAATTCATGGCTCGCCCGTGTTACATATACAGCAAGCTGAAGATGCCGGGACCCAATGGTACAATTACCATCAGTGGCAACTTCAAGAAAGCAAAGGAGTGTGAGCGTGGCAACGCCGCCTTCGCTGAGGCAGTCCTCCACGCAGAGGAGTTAGCCATGTTGAAGAAAGAGCTCGATACATCACAGTTGCCGGAGCATGTAAAGACCGCTGAGCAAAAGAACACTTTCAAGGCGTCCGAAGACACAAAGAAGGCGGATCTGGTCCCAGGTGACAGCTCCAAGCAAGTCACCATAGGGGCTGGCTTGGACGACAAATAGGAAAGCGCGCTCGTCAGGTTCCTCCGTGAGAATCAGGACATCTTTGCATGGTCATCAGCCGACATGCCAGGTGTCCCGAGGGAACTTGCCGAGCACTCTCTTAACGTCTACGAAGGAGCCAAACCAGTGAAGCAAGGAATAAGACGCTACGGTGAGAAGAAGCGGACAGCAATAGGGAAGGAGATCATCAAGTTGCAAGAAGCCAAGTTCATTAGGGAGGTAGTACACACTGATTGGTTGGCAAATCCTGTAATGGTTCCAAAACCTAATAAGGAAATGAGAATGTGCATTGATTATACCGGTTTGAACAAGTGCTGTCCTAAGGACCACTTTGCTTTGCCTCGTATAGATCAGGTCATAGACTCCACAGCCGGCTCCGAGCTGCTGTGCTTTTTGGATGCGTACTCCGGGTACCACCAAATCAAAATGCGAGAATCCGACCAAATCAAAACAGCGTTCACTACACCCTATGGGACCTTCTGCTACATCACGATGCCCTTCGGTCTAAAAAATGCCGGCGCAACGTATCAGCGGTGTATGCAAAGATGCCTTCACGAGCAAATTGGCCGCAATGTTCACGTCTATGTTGACGACATTGCCGTCATGTCAAGAAAGAAGGCAGATTTGCTTGACGATTTGAGAGAAACCTTTGATAGCCTCCGGGTATATAGGATGAAACTCAACCCGAAAAAATGCGTCTTCGGGGTTCCTGCCGGCAAATTGCTTGGCTTTATCGTTTCCGAACGAGGGATAGAGTGAATCCAGAAAAAATCAAAGCGATCCTCAACATATCCAGGCCCAAGGACCTGAAGGACGTGCAGCGACTTGCCGGTCGGCGGCTGCCGTCAGTCGTTTCATTAGCCGTCTTGGTGAGAAGGCACTGCCTCTCTACCGGCTTCTGAAGAAATCCGACAACTTCGAGTGGACAGACGAAGCAGACGCCGCCTTGCAGCAACTCAAGGACGCGTTAACGTCTGCTCCAATTTTGGCAGCTCCTCGTTCGCAGGAACCAATGCTGCTCTATATTGCGCAACTAACTTGGTTGTTAGCGTGGTACTGGTTGTGGAACGCAAGACGGAAATTTCAGACTTGCCGGAACAACGTCCGGTTTACTTCATCAGTGAAGTATTTTCCGCCTCAAAACAGCGTTATCCGCATTACCAGAAATGGTCTACGGTGTTTTTACGCCGCCAGGAAGTTAAGGCACTATTTCCAGGAACATTCAATAACGTGGTGAGCAAGGCACCTCTGGGGGATATCATCAATAATACAGATGCAACAGGCCGCGTTGCCAAATGGGGCATTGAACTTGCCGCCTTCGACATCTGTATAACCCAGAACGGCCATTAAGTCTCAAGCCTTAGCAGATTTGTAGCTGATTGGACGGAGGCCATGGACGAAGTACCTCTCCCTGAAGATGCATACTGGATCATGCACTTTGATGGATCAAAAATGCTTCAGGGCTCGGGGGCTGGCATTGTTTTAAGAAACCCTCAAGGAGACAAGCTTAGTTATGTGTTACAAATTCACTTCAAGGCAACTAATAATGTTGCTGAATACGAAGCTCTCCTTCATGGTTTACACATTGCCAAGGAACTTGGCGTCCAGCGTGTCCTCTGCTACGGAGATTCAGATTGGTGGCGCAACAGATACGTGGTACTTGGGACACAAAGAGCGAACAATGGCGGCATATCGAGCTACCGTTGACGAATTCGCCAAGTGTTTTCTAGGCTACGAGGTCCGCCACATCCCAAGAGCTCAAAATGAGGCGGCAGATACACTTGCCAGAATGGGGTCTGAACGCAAAAAGGTACCAAAAGATGTTTTCCTGGAACACCTACACAAGCCGTCAATTAAAGGAGCAGACCTCCTTGACCCAGATCGGCAGAACCAGTTGATAGTGCTAGCTATGCCGTCTACTTGGTAAAGCCGGATTGGACGACGCCATATTTGGACTTCCTGATCAATCAGGAGTTACCGGATGATGAGGTTTTGAAAAGGCAAATAATAAGAAGAGCCAAGGCATTTACAATAATCAAAGGCGAATTGTACAAGCGTAGCACCACTGGTGTTTACCAACGCTGCATTTCGCCCGAAGAAGGCAGAGAACTGTTGGATGAGATACATGCCGGCGTATGTGGACATCATGCTTCCTCACGCGCCCTTGTTTCAAAAGCCTTCCGACAAGGTTTCTATTGGTTGACAGCCAAGCAAGATGCAGAAGACATTGTTAAAAGATGCAGGGGCTGCCAACTTTATGCCAGACAATCACACATGCCGGCTCAAGAGCTTAAAACAATACCCATCACATGGCCTTTCGCAGTCTGGGGCTTGGACATGGTTGGTCCGTTTAAAACGGCGCCTGGTGGCTACACACATTTACTTGTGGCTGTAGACAAGTTTACCAAATGGGTTGAAGCTAAGCCTATCAAAAAGCTAGACGGCGCCACAGCCGCAAACTTTCTGTGGGGAATAATCTCTCGGTTCGGGGTGCCTCATAGCATTATCACCGACAATGGCACTAACTTGTCGCAAGGCGAAGTCGAGGAATACTGTTATAAGCATGGTATCCGCCTAGATCTAGCCTCCGTAGCGCATCCGCAGGCAAACGGTCAAGTAGAGCGTACAAATGGTTTAGTCTACAAGGAATCAAACCACGTCTCGAAGTACCATTGCACAGAGCGGCTGGGGCTTGGGTGGATGAATTGCAGTCTGTCCTTTGGAGTTTACGCACAACTCCAAACAGATCAACCAAGTTTACTCCTTTCTTCTTAGTCTATGGCGCAGAAGCAGTGTTGCCAACCGACATGATGTACGATTCTCCCAGAATCAAGCCTACGTCCAGGAAGACGCAGAAGATGCAAGACAGGATGGCCTTGACCTACTTGATGAAGAACGAGATGTTGCCCTTGCGCGATCCGCCATCTATCAGCAAAGTTTGAGGCGTTATCACAGCAGAAGGGTGAGGCAACGAAGTTTTAGAGTGGTGACCTGGTTCTCCGCCTAATCCAAGATAGAAAGGGCTTGCATAAGTTATCCCCGCCTTGGGAAGGACCTTTTGTGGTCAGTAAGGTGTTGCTCAATGGTTCTTATTACTTGGTCGATGCACGAGACGGATACAAGAAGAAGCGAGGTCGCAAGCGCAAAAGGAAGGTTGACGACAAGTACGAAGAAACCAAGCGACCCTGGAACATTGAGCAGCTACGTCCTTTTTACACTTAGCAATTTCCACATTGTAATAAGTACTATATGATTATGAAATAAAAGTCTGTGGTTTGCTCATTCAGTTTTGGGATCATGCCATCTTTTGTCTTTTCTCGCAATCATATATCTGTTGTCATAAAAGTTACCAAACAAAATAAGTTTTGCTCCGTGCTAAGGTCCAAACTTTTTGACATTTGCCGTCTGCCGGCTAAAAACGCAAACAATCTTTGCACCGCCTAATATGCTTATCTGTCTGTTTGTGTGTGGGTCGCCTAGTAGTATGTCGTTGGCACCAACATGCTGGCTTTGGTCTCTGAGTCTAAATTAGTTGGTATTGCACCTGGTTGGCTCAGCTAAAGTAACTAAGATGAGGTTCCGCCAACATATGAAAAAGCTAAACATGCAGGCGAGATACATATTAAGGCGGGCCACTTAAGTAAGCCTACCGCCAAGTGTAGCATAAAAGTTGGCCCATAAATATTTACAACCCAAAATAAAGTTTTATGCGTTAACAGATTAACGCAGTGTTTTGTGCTGCCTTTGCAGGAGGAAGTCAAGGGATTGCCGCCTTGGTAGAGCTGGTGGAGAGATCCTGGGGGCTGACGCCGGCATTCTTGGGGCTGGCTCCGCCATCCTTGGGGCTGCGCTTGTCGGTCCGGCTTCGCCTTCTTCGCCTCGGAAGCTTCAGGATCCGCCAAGGAGGGATCGGCTACGGCAACATGCGGGTCCGGGTGTTCCTTGTAGAACTTGCGGATGTCAACCATGTTGGCAACCCGGGTCGCATAGCCGCGAACAGACCGCAGCACGTCCTGCATCACGATGGCTTGGTTGTTTTCGTCTTCGGTGGGGAAGTACTCGGTGACTTGATGAATATCAGCCTCCGGGTACCACGCCGCCGTCATTGCCAATGCCAACTTGGCGCCGCCTCGTGCTGCTGAGCGTAGCGTGCTGTCGTGTTCGGCTGCCGCCTTCTCCAGCAGGTCCGGCAGAGCATCGAAGATGACGGGATCGCCGTCTTCCCCAGGGTAGAACTTGGCGGCAAATGCTTTGCCTGCGCCGACAATCTGGTTGACGATTTCGCCAACTTTCAAGATTCGGGCAAGGCGCGGCGTTGTAGCCAGGTCATCTCCCAAGCTAGCCGGCACTGCACAAACACAAAGTTACACACTGCAGCTTCAAGTTTCAAGAGCAAGTGACAAAGATGAAGGATTGGAGACATACCCAAAACATGGTCGTGGATGGCGTTGACCTCATCCAGATGGTTCTCAAGCGTTTCTTGAGCTAGCTGGACCGCCTTTGACAGTTGGTCCTGCTGCTCCTTGGCGTTCTTGTTCACCTGGTCAAGGTTGTTGCTCATGGCCTCAAGTTGTCCAGTCAACTTGCTAACTTCGGCAGCATGGGCCTGTAACACCCCAAAATTTTGGAACCAAGAAAAAACTTAGTTTTACCAGACCCCAAAATTCAGAACCAACAAAAACTTTTTGAAATGTTTCACAAATGATTGTGATTTCCTTCCCGTTGCTCTGTTTGACCTTGTGTGACTTGTTGTTTGAGTTGTCTGGTCTTGGTTGTGATGTCAATCTTGTCGTATTGTTGTTTGTGTGTATAAATCAATCAAGTGTGCTAGACCAATAAATTAAAACACACTTGACAACAAGTTGCTTTGTGACTTAAATAAAGCAAAGCTCCTAAACTTACTCCACCAATTGAATTAGGATCACCAGTTAAAAGAAATGATCTTAATCTATTAGTCGATCTACCTCACTCCCTATCTCTCTCTCAAGCAAATATTTTTCTTTGTGAAAATAATTCCTTGGGCAAGGTAATAAGATGACCATCTCATTCTCATACCCCTCTCTTCTCAAATAATAGTTACCACTTAATTTTATTTAAACTATGAAATCCTATTTTATTCTTTGGATTCAAAGGATACTCAAAGGCCCTATTTTATTCTTACACTGAAAATCTTGAGAGAAACCCCTGACATGCTCATGGTCATGTGTGACCTAAATGAGCATCACCACCACCTTGCATATCTTAAACCCTTGAAGGAACCTTGACCAATACATCTCTGGACCTATCTTCACTCCTGTTGTCAGATAGCATTTCCAGACCCTTACCATTTGGCTAAATCTGGGACATGTTGGAAATGCACCTTGGTATATCTCATCTACTCCATCTCCTCTTCCATATCAAATCAAAATTGAAAAGATTTGAAGTTGTTTGCTTATTTATCCATCTTCTCACCCTGTGGTTATTGGAAATTTGGCCTATGTGCCAATGCACCACCACACCACCCATCCTTGACATCCACACTCTCCATCTAAGCTGTTGGTTAAAATTTTGGAGATCAACCCACCCTTATTCTCATGAGCTCTTCATGGCTAGTCCTTATTGAAATTCCTGAAAACTGTTTTAAAACCCAACTTCATTATTTCGCATGAAATGAGGAATATTTTCAAAATACAAGGTATTTAAAAACCAGTTTTGTGTTTTATATCATGAACCATCTCTTCTCACTTCAAAAACAATTCCTCTTGACCCTTTTTATTATCACCATTAATCATCTTTTCAAAATGGGCAAAAATGCCAAAATCAAACCCTATGAACAAATACTGTCCAAAACATTTTATTTTAAAACACCAATTTTTGTGGAGCCTCCACATGTTGTGGGGAGGTTACCTAAATAATTTCAGAATTTTCTAAAATGCTTTAGTACCTTAAATAAATTCCTAATTGGCTGCTGGAATTAAAAGAGAAATAAAAGAATTAGAAAGCAGGAAACAGCAGGGGGGTTTTCGCAAAACCATCTTCATCTTCCTGTAATTCTTAGCAACACGGCACGCCGCCGTGCCGTGCCCCCTCCTGCACGCTGCCGTGCACGCACCCGCACACCACCGTGCTCCACACCACCATGATCCCTCCCGCACGCTGCCTAGCTCCATGCAGCCGTGCCTCCTCCCGCACCCCACCCTGCACAACGCCGCACCTCGGCCTCCACTTCTCTCCCGTGCTCACATGGGCATGGAAGGAGACCATGTCGCCTCAGCCAGTACGCTCCCCACGGTGCCCCTTGCCTCTCCCCCACCTCTCTGCTGCTTCTGGACGCGACCAGACCAGCACCCACCGCCGTCTGCCTTGCTCGCTCCACCACGGCACGCCTCGCTCATGGTCGGCAGCGACCACTCGACCACCACGGCACGCCTCGCTCCCTTTTCCTCGCCCTCGAGCACGCCAGGCCCCGTGAGCACTCCACGGTGCTCTCCTGTCTCCCCTCTGCCGTCTGGTCGAGGCCACGAGTGTAGGTGCACTCCCCCTGCCCAAAATTGCAGCTCGTCCATCCCCTGCTCGCCGTGCTCTGGACGCCGACGAAATTCTGCACCACCCTTCTCCACCACGGCACCCCAGCACGCTCGACTCGCCCTAGTCACGCCCTGCCCCTCTGTGACCCCCACGACACCGACCGGCACCGCTAATCGCACTCCCGTGCTCCACGAGCCCTGCCCGTGCCCCCAAAGCACCGTGGACCGGCACCAGCAAGGACAAGAAGCCACAGCCCATCCCCCGTGCTCTGACCTTGCCATTCCGCTCCCTCTCGTCCACCGCTCCCACCCCGATCGAGATAGAGGAAGCTCCCGCTTCCTATCCTCCGGAAGCACGCTTCTAGCTCCTCTCGGACCCGAGCTATTGCGACCAAGCTTGCCAGCGACCCCGTCCACCTCCCTCTCTAATTCCTGCTCCATCGTGTTCCCCTCATCAAGGCCTAGCTCCATGACATCCTATTTCGTCCAGGATACCTAGAAGACGCCGACGCCGTCCGAGCCCGTGGAAGCCGCCGAGTTCGCCGACACCGTCCTGGTCGCGCCCGAGCCTCGCCATCCGCACCATCGCCTTCCCCACGCCCTCCGCACTCGCCTCCACCGTCGTCGCCGTCCCCAGAAGCCTCACGGTGAGCAGCCGAGCTCGACGCCCTAGCTCGCCGTCTCTCTGCTTGCTTGCATGCGGGTAAGAGGAGGGAGATGCCCCTCGGCCGTCCATCTCCAGATCTACGGTCCCCTTTGAACGTCGCCTCTCCCGCGCCACGTTCTGCACGCGCACCCGCCGTGGGCCGGTTTGGCTACTGTTTGGGCTTGGCCCAGCCGATCTGGCCCGCGCGCCGGTTTTTCTTTCCTGTTTTTATTGGTTTAGAAAATAGGCAGAAACTTGACCTCTGGTTTAAATCGAATTAAAATATGAAAAGTTCAAATCTGGCCAAACCAAAAATCCTGGTTGTAGCCCAACATGTTCCCAACCAGGTCAAAGTGGTATAACCACTTTTGGATAACTATCTTCGGAGAAAATAAATGGGAGGCAGAAACACTGGTTTTTACCAAAAACTCAATAACTATTTTTCTAGGATAGCTAATTTTGTAAACTCAACTGTTTTGGAAAGACCTAAGTGTTACCTAGCCGTAGCACTTGGCCTCTTATGCAAATGATCTTCCTAAATGAAATGGCATACATTTTTGTAAAGGACCAGAGAGCACTTCTAGGATTTTTGTAATTTTATTGGTGATGATTTTTGATGTGAATCCACTTGTGTGATCTTCTGTATGATTAGGAGTACCTAATCCTAGCTTGGTGGGATTTTTAGAGCTATAGATTATCGTTGGTATATTTAACTAGTTGTTATGCTTTTCTGTTAATTATTGTAGTAATTATATTCTTTGTTAGAAAAGTGTGTTAGTGTTAGATTTGTGTTTCCTAGCCTATATAGATGTGATACTCTCTTATATGAGTGTGTTATCTCATTTAAATAGCATGTTAGAAAAGTTTAGTGTTGCATGTGTTTATCTAGGGTTAAGGTTACTAGGGTAGTATTCCCTAGAATTTCCTAGTATTTAGGATTTGTTGTGGATAAAATTATTTGTATGCTTGATTTTAGAAAATGTTGTTTGAACATCAGTAGCCTTTCATATCTACTGATATTATAGCATGTCACCTCTGGTTACTTATTATTTTGTTCTTAGCAAAGCTTGATTAGTTAGGTTTATGGGTAGGATTACTTAAAACTTCCTAGCATGAGTAGCTCTTGTGTCTAGTTTATGTTTTAGTGATTTTTACAAATAGCCAGAGGATAATTAACCTCTTAATACCTTGTTATGATAGTGGAACACCCACTGATTCCATTGCATATTGATTGAAGAATAGGTTTCTCAACCATCTTATATTTACTAATTGGAGGCACCAACGGAGGCTCCACGTTAATCCTCAAAAGTTAAAGCAAATTATCCGTCCGATCTCCAAGTTAACAATCTACAACCATCGGATGAAACACCTGAAGAGTCCTCGCCCATTGTCCCACCTGCACGAAGTCCATGGACGTTAATGAAAAAGAGAAACAAAATCTAAACTAATTACCCATCCGATCGATTTTCAGAATCGTTAGCTCAGCCCCAATCTAAAACTCTCCTCGATCAGCGGCGCCGCCGTGTTTCTACACCCTAAATGTCGCCCAATTTCGTACTGCAGCCTCATCTCCACCGGCACCTCGGCTTCTCCCATACAACGCTAGCAGCTTTCTTTCCTGCCGTGATTTCCGAGTGTCCGCAAACTGCCAGTATACCAAATTTCTGAGGAAGCTGCATCTTCCGTAGTTTCTGAGCATGCTTGATCTGAACATGGATGAATTCAAGTGCTACAAATCAGGCCCGTGGTCTCCAACATGGGTTCACCATGTTGACTATCAGATCGTTCCATGGTATTGGCATTCATGAATCCTGAAGGTTGGTCATGCGGATACACGAGATGGTGCCATGGTAGCAGCGCTGGGTCATAAAAGAGAAGATCGATCATGGTGGCAGTAAGGCGCATCTGGCGCTGACTGACGCTAGCAAAGCATGTACCGTTTGGATATGTTTAGGGAATCAGGGATTCAGGGTACTAGGTAATTGCGTGATCTCTACAGTCTCACTGTCCCTATTCCTGTACAGAACAATAGCCTACTTCATCCCTAATCCCATCTTATTATTTCACTGTTTGATTGATTGCTTGAAGAATTTATATGGAGTTTTTTTTTTCTGTATGCTTGAAACAGGCAATTCTATTAGTTGTACTTCTGAAACATCACCCATGACCACCCTGTGTCCTGTGGCTGCACTTTGTTGGACGCAAATTTCTGTGGTTCATGTCATATAGAATGCAGACACATCAGGTTTTTCTCTTTTAACCTACAATTTTATTCTACAAAAGATCTATATTTACTTTGAGATTTGAATGGTCGTGATCCATATATACATTCTTCCATGTCACAAAGGAGAATTTATTTCGGTCAAAAAGTTTAAAACGATTGCTATATTTTTTTTCCTCTTTTGTGTGCCTTCTTAATTCTTTACACAAACAAATATTGTTAATTAATCTTTTGGCATTAGTGTCTCTGTTTGCTGCAGTTCATAATGGATGACTATATCTTCCTTTTATGGTAATGATTTCACTAGATTTATTATACGGCGATCTCCATTATATTGCTTGACGAACATTTGAGAAGGAACACAATTGTTTATCAACTGAGGGATGTGATAGGGTGTACACAACCTGGAAATAACTTACATTATTTTAGCAGGAACGTCCCTGCAGAAAACGCTCAAGTTTGTAATGCAATTTTTGGTTCGATAAATAGGATTGAAAAAAGCTAGCCTGTGGGATTGGTCGTCCAGAATTTTTTTATACGGAGCTTCCAGGATTTCTATTGGTTGCATAAACAGTGATCTTCCCTTTCCAATCTGATCCATGTTCTGATTCAATATTGGTTTTGACGGAAAAGTGTTCTGATTCAATATCACCTGCACCGCGGATCCCTGGAAGCTTATCGTGGCCGCCCTTATGCAATCTTGAGTGCCGACCAGTAGGGACGCCGGACTGCAGGAATTCGTACTACCCATCCATCCAGTACGTGAAATCGTTAATTAAGGTTTTCTTTCGCAGCAGATTTTTTATTGTATATGGATACCACATTAATTTGTATATTTGTGTGCCACTGATTGAATTTTTGCAGCCGGGAGTTTGAATTAAGCACACGTTCCGCAGCATCATCCATGCCGTTGTGATGGCAAGACACGATGATGGATGGATACAATTTCGGTTCTGCACATCAAGTGGATTAATTTTCATGGGTCCCACACTTCCATGCCGAGTCGTGTCGTGGTGGCAAGACGCGATGATGGATGCGTACAATTTCGGTTCTGCACAATAAGCACAATTCTCGGATGTCCAGTGGATGAATTTTCATCGATCCCACACTTTTTGGAGCTTCTTTAGCAAACCTGATCCGCAACACCACAGGTAAAATCTCATGTTGTGCAAATTATTACATTTTTCTATTTCTGGAGTCCGTAAAGTCCTCAACTGGAAATGCTGATTTATAAGTCGGTTTTTTTGTATGGTGGCATGCATCTTGCACGGTTAATGCTTCTGATCGAATCTCTCTTTATACTTTTCTAACAGGATCTATATACCTTCTATTTTCATGGATTGATGACACTCTGTCCACAACGAAAGCACTAATACCATGCACATATCACTGTCGTTCTACAATTTACAACGAATAAGAATCCATTTGGTCGTCAGAAATTGTTTTTTTTTCCAAACTATCTGCAGGAATGCCTTATAGTTCTCAGTAATGCAAAGCATTTTCTTGGTTCTTTTGTATAGTGTCCGTGTGTCCTATATTACTTATGCTGGTAAAGTGCACTTTGGATTACTGCAGCATGTTTGATCAATCCATTTAGGTAAGTCTCTATCACCCAGGTATTCCATGGTACATGTATAAATGTTACCACTTCTTATATCTTGACATCTAGCCCGTGACTCGAATTATTTTAATAAACATGTCCAGTTGTTTTACCTATTATATATTTTCTATACCATCGCTTTAAAATACTGACCCAAAGATCCAATGATTTAGTATTGAGTGTACATGTAGTTTCTGTTGATATTGCATGGCTTAGATTTACGTATCCCCATCCCCGACGACTGCCAGTACTTTTACATTAGCATGGAGAGCTGCCATGCGAAATCTGCTTAGTGTACATGCATTTTTGCTTGCCTTAGGTTAAGCTGACAACCGTATATATCTTTCGGTACTGCATGCCATTTCCTACTGAATCTACTGACTATAAAAATGGCTAATTCCTCTTTGATTAAATCATTTTAACGTTTTTGTAGGATTGTAATAATTAAAAATATTCTAGGTTGTTTTATTCTTAGGATTGAAAAGCATAGAAGCTTGGGTTAATATTCACTAAATTTTATATGAGTTTCCATGACATGGTACTGTAATGTTATCCGGTGAAAAAATATGACTAAATTATGTGGATCACCGTTTGTTTCACTGACATTATATGACGTTTTAATTTAGTATTAACCCTTTTTATTCCTATATATGACTGGGTGACATTAATTCAATAAAACAGGTCAAACGTTCGCCCATAACAATTTGAGAAACGCAACACTACATTTCATGGACAGTTGGTGAATGTCAACACTAAGCAAGTAGAAAAGCCCAGTAAGGTACTGATATGATTTTCTCATTTTTAATAACTATAACATTCATGTGTATAGAAATACTACATTCTTCAGCTACAGTTCCAGTAATCTTCTAACAATCACCGACCAACTGATGCTCTGGGCCACACGGCCGGTGACACTACCAGCATGAATATCTCCGGTAATGGGACAAAGTTTCAGGGTTTGTCTCATGTATATGGCTTTCTTTTGTTTCCCTCTTTTTTCTTTACCTTGCTAGGCTGTAACACTGGGCTGTAAATTTGTAAATGTAACAAATCAATAATCTAAGACAATCTAAGGTAGACTGCCTTCTATTTTCCTTCAAAAACTGATACTGCACGAGATAAGTGTAGTAGGGATCTAACTTTTTGTGAAGCAACCATGGTGATATGATTACATGTTTATAAAGATTACACATGATATTTAAGATTTTTGAAGAATTTCTCAAATATTATGGCACCTGCATGGATACTTAAAATTTAAAATACAAAACTTAGAATTAGGATTCAAATTAGAAATTGTTTTACATTAAATTTGTTAAAAGTTATAAAAAACTGCCCGTGCGGATGCACGGTTGACGACTAGTAAGCATAGTTCCAATAGCCTTTTATCTACTAGATGTGAGTAGTTGTTTTCTCTGTTAAAAATTGAGTGGTGGTGTTGTGGTGAAGTATTTCCTGTTTAGATAAAAGTGCTTGCTGTTCATCTTTGCGTAAGATAGCTTTGTGATCTAGGCACCTAGCATGAATTAGTATAAGGCCCTTGTAAGCTTAGATCCTAGTTTGTTGCTTGAATGATTAGTTTCACTACTAGGAAACATGCTATTAGTGGCGCACCACCAGAACATTCTGTGGCGCACCACCAGGATTTCCTGGTGCGCCACAGAATCGGCGCCACTAAATTACATATTTCTGTGGCGCACGGTGCCGTGCGCCACAGAATTCCTTATTTCTGTGGCGCACGGCTGCTGGTGCGCCACAGAAATATGCTGGCTGGGGGGCACACAGAGACTTTCTGTGGCGCACTGCCCCACGGTGCGCCACAGAAAGTGGTGCGCCACAAAAACTTTTACGGTGCGCCACAGAAATAAGAAACAGTAATACACGTTTTTTTTATTTTTGCTGTACAAATACAGATATATACAGGATTTATACAGATTTATACAGAAATACAGGTATATTTGACAGGTATATAAACAGAAACACATTAATCACTATTTCATCACACATATTACTTAGTGTGCCCAAGATACATACAAATAGTTACAAAAGTGCCAAATGTTTACACAATTAGTTTCGATACAAACAAAAGTACATGACTTCACGTTACACATTACAAACCAAGTGTTCACCGCCTAATTAGGATCAAATTTAGTACACATCGGCGATCATGGTTTCGTCTTCTGCTTCAGGGGCGACGGGAACGGTAGAATGCCCCCTTTCGTCCTCCACTCCCTGGTGTCACCTTGCGCCTTTAGTCGTTCTTGTATCTCCCTCTGACTCAACTCTGAAGATGGTTTGGAATCTATATTGGTTAGTGATATACATAGAGTATAATATGTAACCCTACACATGCACTTCTACAAAAAAGTACACACTAGCTAGTAATGCTTATAATACATCCTACCTCTAGGCAAGTGGTAGGACCCTGAGGAGTGAATGACATCGTCCATCATGATCGTTGTTAAATGCAGCTTGATGCGATGGAAGTGGCCTCTATAATCAGAATCGGTCATCTCATCCGCGTCCTTGGTGTATTCCGTGAGACCAGTTGCAAGCCTCGATTTCTCGCAATCCCGGACAAGCCCTTTAAGGTGATAGAGGGCGTACCAGGCGTCCTTCTCGCTGTGATCCCGTTGCTTGATGCAATGGAATGCGGTCCCATGCAAGAACTTGTGTGTGTTGTCGTCCTTGAAAAATTGCGAGTTCTTTTGAAGTGGCCGCCGTTTTTGGCATAGGCCTCGAGAGCGTCATCGAGAAGAGCCTTTAATCTGCTGTAATCTCTTGGTCGGACTTTATCCCCGAGTCAAAATAAGTAGCAACGGACCACTGCGGGCCTACGTGGACGAGTGCGCAGTGTTTGTCCCTGCTCAACACAATTGAAGTGGAATGTTGGGCAAAGGATCATGGAAGAAATGTATAAGATGGCATAAGATAGGACGGTGGCTAGAGGATATGTACTTACTCGAAAAAGAAAGGCAGAAGATGGGCGGTCTTGTCCTTGTTGGCCAGGAAGAAACTTGTGAGGTACTCCAGGGCCGCTTCACGTGTCTTTGATCCTGGCGAAAGATGGCTATCGCGCATGTAGTAGGGATCCACTACCGTGACGTGCGGGATAGCATCTCTCCTGATCTTCATCGCCTGATCGAGCGCAAATAGGCGGACCAAGTTATAGTCCATCCGTTTCTCGTGAAACAGGTCGAAGATGTCCTCGTACGCTATAAAGAACACTTCCGCAGGGTCTTGCTGGACGAAGTTCACCATCTCTGGAGGCACCTTGACCGCGAACGCCGGGTAATTCGGCTTCTTCTCTTTAAGAAGCCTCTCCTCAAGAAACATGATACTGTTCTGCAAGGCAATCATTTTGCCTTCTGCAAGACGGGCAGAGTCCTCATCCAATATAGGTTTGCCAGCTTCATGAACTCGCGGGTAGCCCTCCTCATTGAGTGGAACCTTGTCTTCAAGACCCCGGATCTGAGGAGCTGGCTGGCTATTAGAGGCTCTACCTTTTCTCTTCCTGTGCTTCTTTGGCTTCTTCGCCTCTGGGATAGTGGGGGTGCAGTGAACCCCGCTCTAACAGTTGATTGCAATGTGTTAGGGCTGAAAATTTTACCTGGTTCAGCTTGATCAACGCCGGCATCCGGAGGCGTGAAGTCGGTGAAGGCCAGGCGCTGTGTGCATGAAGCTGGACGATCACGAGCAGGTTGAGATTGGTGGTCGCGGAAGGCTTCTTCATCCACTCGAGGCATGTACATATCATCCGAGGTGGCGCCCGTGTTGATAAAGTCCGCGACGTTTACATCATTGTCGTCGTCGTCGTCGTCGTTGTCAACAAGTTGAGGAGCAACGGCTTTGTCCTAAACATAAACAATATATAGCACATCCGTTGATGGTCGGGAAAGTCTGAAAGTTGGGGAATTCGGAAAGTCAGAACTAACCTTGGATGGTTGCGTTGAAGACATTCCAACAACTGTGCGTGGCGGTTGGTGGTGGGGATGACCGGCGGCGGTAGCTTCCGGCCGTAGGTTGGGACGACAGGCGGTAGTTTCCGGCCGGCGGTAGCGGCGACCGTCTGTTCCTTCTGGGTGTTGGTGACGGCTGCTTGTGGCGCCGGTTCATCCGCACCATCAATTTTTGTCCGCCTCGACGGGGGCCGAACGATCGGGGCCTGGGGCCTCGAGGTGGCGCCACCGGTGCGCCTAGCCCCAAGAAGAACATTCCCAAGACGAATTTGGGTCTTCGGCCATTCCAGCACCCAACTTCCGCATTCGCCAAGCTTCATGTGTTTATCGGCTAGAGCTAGATGCAAGGGGGAGAATGAAGAAGGTCACATGTGGGGAAAGTGGGTGTGCCACCTTTTTCTGGAATCTGGCAAAAATTCTGTGGCGCACCGCCGCTGGTGCGCCACAGAATAGTAGATTCTGTGGCGCATCCATAACGGTGCGCCACAGAATATTAAATTTATGTGGCGCACCGCGCACAATGCGCCACAGAATCTACTATTTCTGTGGCGCACCAGCCGCGGTGCGCCACAGAATTTAGTCAGATGGACCAGGTCCAATGATTGGAGGTGGGGCCCACAGACTTTCTGTGGCGCATGTCTTGCGGTGCGCCACAGAATATGTGGATTCTGTGGTGCATGTGCTCGTGGTGCGCCACAGAATTGTTTCTATGGCACACAATTTTTGTGGCGCATTTGCCACCGTGCGCCACAGAATATAATTCTGTGGCGCACCGCTTAGTGGTGCGCCACAGAATCGCATGCTGTCTATAGCATGTTTCCTAGTAGTGTTTGATGCTTGTGGTTGTTATCTGTTTGTGTACCACTTGTGGTTTTGTTTGGTGCATTGATTGTTGTTTATTTCTCTGTTTGCGACGCTAGATAATAACGCTACCGGAGGGGTATTTGGAGAGAATTGACCGAGGAAGGATGGGATTTTTATTATATTGATCAACAAGGAGAAGTCCAGGGACATTATGCTGAAACCAGGCAAGCTACTTCACTGAGCTTGCATCTATATACATCTATTTTGATTTACCTGTTTTACTTATAAGGAGCATAAATGATTTATGTGGTGTTTGCCACTAAAACTATGATTTTGAAAACCCCTTTTCCAAAATACAAGTATATTATTGAGACACCCGATATAGAGGTGTTAGTGGTATGCAGTGATTTCTAAATGAAATAGTTTTTACTCAAAAGCCTTCTATGAAAATCTTATGGTGAGATTACAATCCACCCAAGTTTTGGTTAAAAGTATTCTGCTATCAAAATTGGAAATGATTTTGAAAACCTTTTAAAAGTATATAAAACACTATTTTGCCACTCTATGTAGAAATATCAGTTTGTTATATAAAACTATAGGATGGGAAAAACATTGTTTATTCAAAACTCCTTTGAAAGTACTTGGATGAAGTTGAAGTACCGAAGGGTCGGTATGAAGGTAGAGGAACAGAGAATGGTGTTGCTTTTGGAAGGAAAAATGCACATTGTGTCCTTGTACTTACATCCCCAGCCAAAAATCTGTGCGACCACATTTACCCACATATGGGAAAGGGCGTAGTCATATAATTTGCTCGTGTTAGTACTGGATGCCTCAACAACGAGGATGACCTCGTTCCATGAGGGGATGGTTTGGTGACCTGCCCTGACCTGGGTCCTCTTAAAAGAAGTCTACCGAAAGCCGGTATGAGCGTAAAGAAGAAAGAGGATTGAAGGGCTCCCTTGGGTCCGCCGGGCAGAACTACGAAGTCCTCACACTTAGTTTCCAACGGGCATGGATTTAAGTGTCGATGGAACCGGTTTCGTAGCGGTAGGATCCTATACTAGCATGAGCAAAGGACAGGCTATGGCCGGGAACTCAACTTCGCATACCTCTGGTATGGCGGGACGTGGCTGACACGATGAGTGACCGGATGGTGTGGGAAAAGCGTGCTACCTCTGCAGAGGGTAAAACTATTCGAATAGCCGAGTCCTCGGATATGGACAGTTGGGAAGAACTACTAAGGCCATGTGCAAAGTTTTGCAAACTCTGGTTTGTGTTGAGGAGATTGACGGGGAAAGGATGGGTCATACCTGTACCAATGATTTGGTACGAGGTTGCGTTGTGTTGGAACCAAGATTGGGGATATGGTCGGATAACGGAGGAGTTTCGGGGAAACAGCTAAAGTAATGGTTTCTTAAAGAATAGTTATAAACTTCTTCTTACCCTTTTCAGTAGACTGTTAGAGACGTTTCAAAGTTAAATAAAAGTTTTAAAACTAAAACTAGTGCTTGCTCAAGTTGGGGTAGTTTGCGAGTACAATCAAATGTACTCATATTGGTTTCGTCCCTGGCTATTGTCTTAGCCAGATTCCGAAGAGGAGCAGTTCGAAGAAGAGGAGTTCACTGACGTCTTTGCGAACTAGGGCGCTTCCCAGTCAGCTGCCTGTAGGGTTAAGGCGAATGACTTGGGCTCCACGTTGTTTGGTGGTTCCGTTGCAAGTACCTGTTGAAGCTTATGACTTCAATCACGTAAGTATATTTATTCGGTATTTTTGGGGTGTTCTGTGATACCAATTTGAGTTATGTGCAGCAACAGACTGATCACGGGATTGTTGCAGGAAACATAACGAGTATCTCGGGTACTTAATCCGGGGTCCTCACAGACTTGGTATCAGAGCCATCCTGACTGTAACAGACCTTAGTTAGCATGGACGTTAGTTAGGAAGAGAATATTTTGTTAAAAATATGTTAATACCAAAAATATATCTTTATCTAGGGAAGTCCAAAAATGACTTCCACTCTTCTCACCTTCTCAAATAATTTCTGAGTCTTACCCTTCTATTTCAAGGATTTCTCTACTCCTTCTTACCTGTTCAAAATACTTGACGATGAACCCAAAGGAGACCTAATTAGCTAGCACCTACAAGAAGAAGCCTCCATCTTGAATATTCAACATTCAACATCAAGGTGATTGATCTGCAAATGCCAAGATCATCGATATCAACAAAGCAAGAGACTTCCGAAGACCTTCGCTCAACGTCAACAATTCTACTAGCAACCTCGACAATCTCAAGTATTCCAGCTGAAGCCTAAGGTGGTGAAATGAAGACTTCATCAACCATGTATAACCAAGGCCCCTAGGAAAAACATATGATAGGAACTTTAGTTATATTACCCGACTACCACGAGTATTAGGCGTCCATTTGGTACTAAATGTACCTTGTGTGTTGTTTGTCTGTGAAGTTCTTTGCTTGTGTGTGCTCTGTTTGTGTGATGTTTTTCATGTGTGTTTCACAATCACGCCTTGTCGGCAGCACAAAATAATTTCAAAAAAAAAAAAGGATTCTCCTTATTATAAAACTCCTTTTGTCACCTAGCCAAAAACCATTCTTGACCTCTTGTCCATAGCTGCACCTTGTTGCAGATATAAACCCACCTAGGAAAATCTTCTAAGATATTTTTCCTCTCATCTAAACCATCTCCCGTGAGAACTGACAGTTCCGCAAGATACAAAAGACCCTCGATCTTTAACCAAATAGCCTGAGACTTTTACAACCTAACCGGCAAGTCATTCATGCACCATCTGGAGCAAGTGCGTCAAGATCTCGAAGGAAACTGCAACTTTACGCCAACCTCGTGAAGATACGAGCCTCACCTGCAAGATTAATTGGTGAAATTACAAGAATACCACACTAACTTATCTTACCTAACTTTAGATTAACATCTGACCTAAGTCCTTGATAGTACCAACTAATCATCTGGGACTGCAAACCTTGACAAGAAACGAGGACATAAGGGGACTCATTTCAGATTTGCAACTAGAGGAACTCAAGGAGTGCAAAAAAAAAAAAAATCTACGAAGATTCGAGCTCAGAGACCGCAAGAAGGAGGAACTACGACAAAAAAGACATTGAAGAGAGATTTCTTAGGTTGGCAAAGAAGCAATATACCAGACTATCATTGAGTATTTGGAAACTCTTATATCAGAATCTATCCTTCTTAATCTCTCAAGAAATAGAGTGACATTCCAATGTTCGTGTTATATAGAAGTAGTTTGGTAACAAGCCTCATGAACTTGTTAACAAATCACTTTTGTATGCTCAAACAATGGAGTGTCATATCCAAATAAACAGAACGTCAGATAATCCAGAACATCTCAGCCTCGGGAATATAAAAGGTGGTTTGATGACAAGACTAGCTACCTTGTTAACAAATCCTTCTTGTAGGACTAAGGCAATTCGATGTCCTAAAAGACACCCACATTCTCATACATCTAACTAATAGAAATCATCGATCCCTACCCCCAAACCACCTATCTCTAGAATCCTTGAATTAATTTTTAGACTCCCCGAAACCTCTGGACACTCTACTCTACCCCTGAAGATTCTTATGAAGCTTTGTGAAGCCCAAGAACAAGGAAGTCAACCACGACGTCTCTCCTCTACTCAACCGGAGAAGTACAAGAACGAAGAAAACCAACCAGCGGAGTGTCCAGAAGAAGCAAACAACAGAAGCACCTGCAGTTGACAACACCAACCACCAAGCAAGCTGACATTCAAATAGGAGTTTTAGTATCCTCCTACTGACTAGAAACCGTAGAGAGTCAAGTCTACGGACTTGACGCATCCTGAGAACAACGCGTCCCCATCTGCGACTCTCGTAAGGAGGCAATATCAGGAAGTGATATCTGCACCCAAACCCAAGCACCGAAGAGCGACACCCAGGATGAAGATCGTCATGCTACTCAAGAAGAACGATGCCTCCAATTCAACACCAGCTGCAACCATCAACATGACCCCTCAAGATCCCTTTTTATGGGGGGAAGACGTGCACCACGAATACCAGAACAGGTTAATAATTAGTTCCTTGCGCCTTAGCCTTGTAGTATCCGGAAGAAATCCACAAAGACTATCCATCAGCGTCAACCATCAAGTCACCCCATCGTCAAGAACTTGGGCTCATCAGAGAAGATTATCAACAGAGAAAGCCCTCGCAACACCAAGTGGACAAGATCTCACATGGCAACCTCACTAAAGGAGCCTCAACCTCGGAAGTATAGTCAGCCCAACACCCGTGCCCTCGTACTCCCCTGTACCCCCGGGCAAATCTCGAGGACGAGATTTATTTTAAGGGGGGAAGGATCTGTAACACCCCAAAATTTTGGAACCAAGAAAAAACTTAGTTTTACCAGACCCAAAATTCAGAACCAACAAAAACTTTTTGAAATGTTTCACAAATGATTGTGATTTCCTTCCCGTTGCTCTGTTTGACCTTGTGTGACTTGTTGTTTGAGTTGTCTGGTCTTGGTTGTGATGTCAATCTTGTCGTGTTGTTGTTTGTGTGTATAAATCAATCAAGTGTGCTAGACCAATAAATTAAAACACACTTGACAACAAGTTGCTTTGTGACTTAAATAAAGCAAAGCTCCTAAACTTACTCCACCAATTGAATTAGGATCACCAGTTAAAAGAAATGATCTTAATCTATTAGTCGATCTACCTCACTCCCTATCTCTCTCTCAAGCAAATATTTTTCTTTGTGAAAATAATTCCTTGGGCAAGGTAATAAGATGACCATCTCATTCTCATACCCCTCTCTTCTCAAAATAATATAGTTACCACTTAATTTTATTTAAACTATGAAATCCTATTTTATTCTTTGGATTCAAAGGATACTCAAAGGCCCTATTTTATTCTTACACTGAAAATCTTGAGAGAAACCCCTGACATGCTCATGGTCATGTGTGACCTAAATGAGCATCACCACCACCTTGCATATCTTAAACCCTTGAAGGAACCTTGACCAATACATCTCTGGACCTATCTTCACTCCTGTTGTCAGATAGCATTTCCAGACCCTTACCATTTGGCTAAATCTGGGACATGTTGGAAATGCACCTTGGTATATCTCATCTACTCCATCTCCTCTTCCATATCAAATCAAAATTGAAAAGATTTGAAGTTGTTTGCTTATTTATCCATCTTCTCACCCTGTGGTTATTGGAAATTTGGCCTATGTGCCAATGCACCACCACACCACCCATCCTTGACATCCACACTCTCCATCTAAGCTGTTGGTTAAAATTTTGGAGATCAACCCACCCTTATTCTCATGAGCTCTTCATGGCTAGTCCTTATTGAAATTCCTGAAAACTGTTTTAAAACCCAACTTCATTATTTCGCATGAAATGAGGAATATTTTCAAAATACAAGGTATTTAAAAACCAGTTTTGTGTTTTATATCATGAACCATCTCTTCTCACTTCAAAAACAATTCCTCTTGACCCTTTTTATTATCACCATTAATCATCTTTTCAAAATGGGCAAAAATGCCAAAATCAAACCCTATGAACAAATACTGTCCAAAACATTTTATTTTAAAACACCAATTTTTGTGGAGCCTCCACATGTTGTGGGGAGGTTACCTAAATAATTTCAGAATTTTCTAAAATGCTTTAGTACCTTAAATAAATTCCTAATTGGCTGCTGGAATTAAAAGAGAAATAAAAGAATTAGAAAGCAGGAAACAGCAGGGGGGTTTTCGCAAAACCATCTTCATCTTCCTGTAATTCTTAGCAACACGGCACGCCGCCGTGCCGTGCCCCCTCCTGCACGCTGCCGTGCACGCACCCGCACACCACCGTGCTCCACACCACCATGATCCCTCCCGCACGCTGCCTAGCTCCATGCAGCCGTGCCTCCTCCCGCACCCCACCCTGCACAACGCCGCACCTCGGCCTCCACTTCTCTCCCGTGCTCACATGGGCATGGAAGGAGACCATGTCGCCTCAGCCAGTACGCTCCCCACGGTGCCCCTTGCCTCTCCCCCACCTCTCTGCTGCTTCTGGACGCGACCAGACCAGCACCCACCGCCGTCTGCCTTGCTCGCTCCACCACGGCACGCCTCGCTCATGGTCGGCAGCGACCACTCGACCACCATGGCACGCCTCGCTCCCTTTTCCTCGCCCTCGAGCACGCCAGGCCCCGTGAGCACTCCACGGTGCTCTCCTGTCTCCCCTCTGCCGCTGGTCGAGGCCACGAGTGTAGGTGCACTCCCCCTGCCCAAAATTGCAGCTCGTCCATCCCCTGCTCGCCGTGCTCTGGACGCCGACGAAATTCTGCACCACCCTTCTCCACCACGGCACCCCAGCACGCTCGACTCGCCCTAGTCACGCCATGCCCCTCTTTGACCCCCACGACACCGACCGGCACCGCTAATCGCACTCCCGTGCTCCACGAGCCCTGCCCGTGCCCCCAGAGCACCGTGGACCGGCACCAGCAAGGACAAGAAGCCACAGCCCATCCCCCGTGCTCTGACCTTGCCATTCCGCTCCCTCTCGTCCACCGCTCCCACCCCGATCGAGATAGAGGAAGCTCCCGCTTCCTATCCTCCGGAAGCACGCTTCTAGCTCCTCTCGGACCCGAGCTATTGCGACCAAGCTTGCCAGCGACCCCGTCCACCTCCCTCTCTAATTCCTGCTCCATCGTGTTCCCCTCATCAAGGCCTAGCTCCATGACATCCTATTTCGTCTAGGATACCTAGAAGACGCCGACGCCGTCCGGAGCCCGTGGAAGCCGCCGAGTTCGCCGACACCGTCCTGGTCGCGCCCGAGCCTCGCCATCCGCGCCATCGCCTTCCCCACGCCCTCCGCACTCGCCTCCACCGTCGTCGCCGTCCCCAGAAGCCTCACGGTGAGCAGCCGAGCTCGACGCCCTAGCTCGCCGTCTCTCTGCTTGCTTGCATGCGGGTAAGAGGAGGGAGATGCCCCTCGGCCGTCCATCTCCAGATCTACGGTCCCCTTTGAACGTCGCCTCTCTCGCGCCACGTTCTGCACGCGCACCCGCCGTGGGCCGGTTTGGCTACTGTTTGGGCTTGGCCCAGCCGATCTGGCCCGCGCGCCGGTTTTTCTTTCCTGTTTTTATTGGTTTAGAAAATAGGCAGAAACTTGACCTCTGGTTTAAATCTGGCCAAACCAAAAATCCTGGTTGTAGCCCAACATGTTCCCAACCAGGTCAAAGTGGTATAACCACTTTTGGATAACTATCTTCGGAGAAAATAAATGGGAGGCAGAAACACTGGTTTTTACCAAAAACTCAATAACTATTTTTCTAGGATAGCTAATTTTGTAAACTCAACTGTTTTGGAAAGACCTAAGTGTTACCTAGCCGTAGCACTTGGCCTCTTATGCAAATGATCTTCCTAAATGAAATGGCATACATTTTTGTAAAGGACCAGAGAGCACTTCTAGGATTTTTGTAATTTTATTGGTGATGATTTTTGATGTGAATCCACTTGTGTGATCTTCTGTATGATTAGGAGTACCTAATCCTAGCTTGGTGGGATTTTTAGAGCTATAGATTATCGTTGGTATATTTAACTAGTTGTTATGTTTTTCTGTTAATTATTGTAGTAATTATATTCTTTGTTAGAAAAGTGTGTTAGTGTTAGATTTGTGTTTCCTAGCCTATATAGATGTGATACTCTCTTATATGAGTGTGTTATCTCATTTAAATAGCATGTTAGAAAAGTTTAGTGTTGCATGTGTTTATCTAGGGTTAAGGTTACTAGGGTAGTATTCCCTAGAATTTCCTAGTATTTAGGATTTGTTGTGGATAAAATTATTTGTATGCTTGATTTTAGAAAATGTTGTTTGAACATCAGTAGCCTTTCATATCTACTGATATTATAGCATGTCACCTCTGGTTACTTATTATTTTGTTCTTAGCAAAGCTTGATTAGTTAGGTTTATGGGTAGGATTACTTAGAACTTCCTAGCATGAGTAGCTCTTGTGTCTAGTTTATGTTTTAGTGATTTTTACAAATAGCCAGAGGATAATTAACCTCTTAATGCCTTGTTATGATAGTGGAACACCCACTGATTCCATTGCATATTGATTGAAGAATAGGTTTCTCAACCATAAGCATAGTTCCAATAGCCTTTTATCTACTAGATGTGAGTAGTTGTTTTCTCTGTTAAAAATTGAGTGGTGGTGTTGTGGTGAAGTATTTCCTGTTTAGATAAAAGTGCTTGCTGTTCATCTTTGCGTAAGATAGCTTTGTGATCTAGGCACCTAGCATGTATTACTATAAGGCCCTTGTAAGCTTAGATCCTAGTTTGTTGCTTGAATGATTAGTTTGATGCTTGTGGTTGTTATCTGTTTGTGTACCACTTGTGGTTTTGTTTGGTGCATTGATTGTTGTTTATTTCTCTGTTTGCGACGCTAGATAATAACGCTACCGGAGGGGTATTTGGAGAGAATTGACCGAGGAAGGATGGGATTTTTATTATATTGATCAACAAGGAGAAGTCCAGGGACATTATGCTGAAACCAGGCAAGCTACTTCACTGAGCTTGCATCTATATACATCTATTTTGATTTACCTGTTTTACTTATAAGGAGCATAAATGATTTATGTGGTGTTTGCCACTAAAACTATGATTTTGAAAACCCTTTTCCAAAATACAAGTATATTATTGAGACACCCGATATAGAGGTGTTAGTGGTATGCAGCGATTTCTAAATGAAATAGTTTTTACTCAAAAGCCTTCTATGAAAATCTTATGGTGAGATTACAATCCACCCAAGTTTTGGTTAAAAGTATTCTGCTATCAAAATTGGAAATGATTTTGAAAACCTTTTTAAAAGTATATAAAACACTATTTTGTCACTCTATGTAGAAATATCAGTTTGTTATATAAAACTATAGGATGGGAAAAACATTGTTTATTCAAAACTCCTTTGAAAGTACTTGGATGAAGTTGAAGTACCGAAGGGTCGGTATGAAGGTAGAGGAACAGAGAATGGTGTAGCTTTTGGAAGGAAAAATGCACATTGTGTCCTTGTACTTACATCCCCAGCCAAAAATCTGTGCGACCACATTTACCCACATATGGGAAAGGGCGTAGTCATATAATTTGCTCGTGTTAGTACTGGATGCCTCAACAACGAGGATGACCTCGTTCCATGAGGGGATGGTTTGGTGACCTGCCCCTGACCTGGGTCCTCTTAAAAGAAGTCTACCGAAAGCCGGTATGAGCGTAAAGAAGAAAGAGGATTGAAGGGCTCCCTTGGGTCCGCCGGGCAGAACTACGAAGTCCTCACACTTAGTTTCCAACGGGCATGGATTTAAGTGTCGATGGAACCGTTTCGTAGCGGTAGGATCCTATACTAGCATGAGCAAAGGACAGGCTATGGCCGGGAACTCAACTTCGCATACCTCTGGTATGGCGGGACGTGGCTGACACGATGAGTGACCGGATGGGTGTGGGAAAAGCGTGCTACCTCTGCAGAGGGTAAAACTATTCGAATAGCCGAGTCCTCGGATATGGACAGTTGGGAAGAACTACTAAGGCCATGTGCAAAGTTTTGCAAACTCTGGTTTGTGTTGAGGAGATTGACGGGGAAAGGATGGGTCATACCTGTACCAATGATTTGGTACGAGGTTGCGTTGTGTTGGAACCAAGATTGGGGATATGGTCGGATAACGGAGGAGTTTCGGGGAAACAGCTAAAGTAATGGTTTCTTAAAGAATAGTTATAAACTTCTTCTTACCCTTTTCAGTAGACTGTTAGAGACGTTTCAAAGTTAAATAAAAGTTTTAAAACTAAAACTAGTGCTTGCTCAAGTTGGGGTAGTTTGCGAGTACAATCAAATGTACTCATATTGGTTTCGTCCCTGGCTATTGTCTTAGCTAGATTCCGAAGAGGAGCAGTTCGAAGAAGAGGAGTTCACTGACGTCTTTGCGAACTAGGGCGCTTCCCAGTCAGCTGCCTGTAGGGTTAAGGCGAATGACTTGGGCTCCATGTTGTTTGGTGGTTCCGCTGCAAGTACCTGTTGAAGCTTATGACTTCAATCACGTAAGTATATTTATTCGGTATTTTTGGGGTGTTCTGTGATACCAATTCGAGTTATGTGCAGCAACAGACTGATCACGGGATTGTTGCAGGAAACATAACGAGTATCTCGGGTACTTAATCCGGGGTCCTCACAGGGCCAACGCACGCTCATCCAACTCCTTGGCGTGATCCGCCTTCAGTTTGGTCACCAGCCCGGCAAGATCTGCAGCTTCGTTCATCAAATCTTGCATGTCAGTGGAGTTCTTGAGAATATCTTACGCAGTGTTTAGTAATTCTACAAATAAAAAGAAAGACGACTAAAATACTTGTCGAAAAAGAAAAAGAAGTCGGACGAAAAGAAGGCAAAGAAAGCTTTGTCACCTTCATCCTTCTTGCGAGCTTCTTCCAAGCTCGCAATTTGGGCGTTCTTCAACTCCACGTCCTGCTGCAGTTCCTGGCATTCCTTGTTCTTCTTCTCTTGAGCACGAAATAGCTCAAGATTGGAAGCAAGAACGGCCTGCATGCACGAAAACAACATTATGGTTAGCACTATTTAGTCAACGAGACCACTTTGCCAGCTAAAATTTTCAGCCGCCAAAGTGCTCGGGGGCTGGGACCATAGGCTATTTTACCTCAAGTTGTCCATGCAGGGAGTCGTGGAGTTCGTCCATGTGCGCGTACCAGTTACGGGTGCCGTCACGCATGGTCTTCAGCGTTTGCCGGGGGTCTTGCAACCCTTTGCCAGATTGGGAACCAGGATGGGAGGATGATCCGCCATGTTCGGCCGCCATCTGGTCATCCATCTCCTGCTTCATGGCAATAAATCGAGCGGCATCATTAGCCGAAGCTTTAGCCGTCTTGGAAAAAGTGATGCCGGCAACTGATTTCTTGCCCGCCATCTTCTCCGTAGCCGCCTCTGCTGTACGGCAGCTATGTACGTTCCCTGGCATAAAACCACGGGAACGCCAACTGTGGGCATTGTCAGCGCAGCAGCTGGAGAGCGTGGTGGTTTGCCCCTGCCGGCAGCAATCTTCAAGTTGGAGCGGAGCTTGGGCATGGCAGGTTTGCCCCTGTAAGCAGAAACATGCAAGTTTGTCAGCACAAACATATTAAAATAGCTAAGTCAGGGAAAGCCAAAGTTTGCTTACCGCTTGAAGGGGACATTACCCACGGTCTCATCCTCTGCATCGACTGAGGTGGCCGCCTTCTTCCTCTTCTCCAAATCCTTGGTGGAGGAGCTCAGCTTGCGCTTCTTCGATTTGCTGGCACCGTGTCGTACCAGTTTGGAGCCAACTCTTCCTCCCAAGGTTTGCAGCTGAAAAGGAAACAAGACAATATTAATCCAGTACCTAGTGGGCAAGGATGTTAGTGAAATAACAAAGTAGCTTTGACTTACCGCTGGGGCTGGGTTGTCATGGGTGAACATGGCGACGCCTTCAGCCGCCTTCACCGACAGAGGCTTGATAAGCTCTCTGAGCCGGTATTCTAAGGCATCCTGGTCAAGGGTGCTGTTGCCGGCGTCTTCCGCCTTGTACTCGCACATCTTCAGTGGGCGATGGCGGAGTGGCATTATCTTCCTAGACACCCAGCAGATGACGGTGTCAACTCCGTCAAGTCGTGGAGCCAACATCGTCTTCGTCAGGAACTCGATCCGCCTAATGGCAATTCGAAGTTCCGCCGACAAGCTGCTGAGCGGCACCTTTGCCGTCCAGCAGGCCTTGTGGGTTGGCGGACCGTTGACGAAGGCCGGCATCCCTTGTGTGCTGCCAGGTGTCGGGATGTCCTTGCAGTAGAAGAAAGTGCTGGTCCAGTGCTTCACCGACTCGATGTATGGTATCTTTGGGTACCAGTCGGGTTGGCGGCAGTTGAACGTGACACTACCGCAGGTTGCTAGGTGGCCGCCTGGTATGGTTTGCCGGCGGCACAGGAAGCAGTACTTGAACAGCTCTATGGACGCAGCTATGCCTAAGTACCCTTCGCACAAAGCCTGGAAGCCGGCTAGCACTAGAATACTATTGGGCGCTATGTTGTGTGGCTGCAGCCCATAAAAACTAAGCACCGCCAAGAAGAAGGCGGAAAGCGGCAGAGACATACCGCGAAGGCTGTGCGACGCCAACATGACGCGCTCGCCGTCTTGGGGGTCAGGCACCGCCTCGTCGCCTGGAACTCTCCAGGAGCATTCAGTCTTTGGCGGAATGTATCCGCCTTCCTCCAGCTCCTTCAGATATGCTGACGTCATAACTGACGGCAGCCAGTACCTGGAACCCAGGTCTCCAGCCTCTTCCTCTTCCTCGGCGTCGTCATCGTCGTCGGCGGCGGATTCCGCCGCAGCCTCAGAGCTGGTCGCCGCGAGGGATGGGAGGGGAAAGGTTGGAGCGGCGGTTGCAGGCGCCGCCGGAGCTGGGGAAGAAGTAGAAACCCCGCCCGTAGCCACGGTGGCACGGGAGAGGTCATCGATGTGCCTACGGGCACCGCCGCCGCCGCTGGGCAGATCCAGATCCGGCGGGGGTCACAGAAGCCGCAGCCAGTGCCGCCGTCGCCGCCGCATCCTGCTGAGTGCTCGCCATTTGGGGGAGAATACGCTGCTCGCCGGAGTTGAGTACGGGGAGGAGATTAGCTCGGGAAGGTGAGGAGGCCACGGTGGGTGCGAATGAAGAAGAAGGTTTGCATCGATGTGCCCTTTGGGGTATTTATCCCCACGCGCCAAGATCCGTGCCCGAGATTGGGGGGACGCGAGATTTCCGCCACGTGCCCACGATTTGCACGTCGTGGCAACGGTGTCTGCGGCCCTCGCTCCGATTTCTGTGCGTAGTGGAGAAACCATCATGACGCATGCCCAAGTCCAAACTGTCGTGGACTGCATGGCGTCATCCGTCAACATTTGACAGCACCAGTCAATTGACAAGACTGGTGCCAGGAAGATTCCTGACAATGGTCAGGCCGTCTTTCCCATGATGGCGGCAAATTGTCCGACTACTTTAGGCGGACCGCCGCTTACTTTCAACTTTGGAATGCTTCAAGCTCTTCAGACGCTTACAAGACAAGGCGGACGTTGCCGACAAAAGAAGACGGCGCCTGAAGAACTCGAACCCTCCCAGGGGCTAATGTTGGGGATATACCTACTAGGGGTATCACCAGCATGGATCAATCCGGCTAGTCCAGGGTGGCCCGCAGTGGTGGTGAAGGCTTTGCCTACCGGGCGGCCCAGATAGCTGACGACCAAGGAAGGCGGATGCCGGCAAGGAGGAGGCCCAAGACTGAAGCCCACGAAGCCACCAAGACCAAGATGGAAGGCGGCATACTTGCCGGCTAGGTTTAGGACTCCGTATACTTGCTGGATACGTAATCACCTTGTAACCCTAGGTCCAGCCACCTATATAAGTGGACCTCGGGACGCCTTTAGGGCATCCATAAAACAATCCATATTCTCTCATACATCCAACTCATTGTAACCTGTTCACGGCGATATTGCCTTATAGTGAATTATAGCAGCACGTAGGGCACCGCCACCGCCGTGGTGCCTGAAGCTGGGTAAACTGCCGTGTACAATCCCGACCTCGACGACGTCCACCTTCTTGCCCTACGTTCACCCTCGGCTAGCAGGACCCCGTCTCCTATCCAAGATGCCGATACGACGACACCCTGCATCATCTTATTTGTTCATTTAGTGAAATCAGGTTGTTCATCTTTCTTTCAAACAGAACTTAAGTTTAACCTCCCGACTCGACAAAGACAATAGTGTGACCGACACTGAACTGTTGTTCCATAACCTTGGAACGAGGCTAGACATCCAGATTTGACACTCTCGACGGTTGCAGTTTCCACCCATCTAGGTGCACCATATAGCCGGTACTTTAGGAACTCTTCCTTAAGACGACCTGATACACGTACATGACCGTTCACGCTACCAAGACACTCCCTGTATAGCTACCGACATAACTCTATGTCTTATGACGAAGTGAATCCGGCACGTCCCCAACCCATGAGCAACGCCTAGCTCCGGAACCTTCGCAAGACTAGCCCCGAGCACAAAGGTAACCGACTAGTCTTGCCAAAATGGCAGCATCAAAGGAGGCTCAATAGGATACGTAGGTCAAGGCCCGCCCATATGAGCGACAGTGGTAGTGCTTTCGATGTTCAGATTAGTGGCACTATGGAATGACCCTATCGAAGTTTGGAGGGGTGTTTCATTTAATCAAGTTTCATCATAACAAGCCCAAACATCAGAGGATTAGTCCAACACAACAATCACAATATCATAATAATATATATATCATACATCAAGACATTAGCAACATAATATCTCAAGCAATAGTAGTATCCATGTCCAAACTTAGCAAAATAAAATGGCGTCAACCGGATTACTACGGCGGCGATCCCGCCGACCAGCGCCTTCTCGTTTGACAAGGAAAAAGAAACGTCAACCGGAAAACTACGGCGGCGAACCCGCCGACCAGCGCCTTCTCGTTCGACAAGGAAAAGAAACGTCAACCGGAAGACTACGGCGGCGAACCCGCCGACCAGCGCCTTCGCAGATCAACTACAAAAGTTAGCACAGTTTATTGGCGTCGACCGGGTGACTGTGGCTGAGATACCTCCGACCAGCGCCATCACAGATCAACCACCAAATTTAGTAGGGCATGTAGTCTCCAAAATGAACCGAAAAGCACTCATAAGAAAGAAAGCATCCATTCCACTCAAGGATTAACCCGACGTGGTGTCAGCAATCTTGGCAAAAAGAACCAAATGGAAAGCAAATGTCCCAAGCGTCGCAGTCCAGGTGGGCTTACGCCAACCACGTTTGACGGAGGGAGAAGAAGCAAATAACTCTTTTGGCAAATGCCCCCAACTCCGAGGATCATAAGACGACATTCGTCCGCTCCTCACCTCGGCGAAGGAGAAGAAGCAAACACTCATACGAACGCATGTTTTACAGTTGTTTAGTTAGAGGGTTCGACAAAGCCACGCAAGTGCGAGGCGCACAATTAATTCACACGTCATTCTAATACATACATGATGATGAATGAAACATGGCAGGAGCAATATTCCAAATATCATATTGAACACAACAATAACAGACCGACATAATATATACCGAACGCGGACAAATATAAACACTCGGCATGGCAATAAGTAAATACAAACAACATTGCGGGACGGCTCATAGCAAGGGGTTAGCTCGCCTCCGAAGACGGACACCATTTGGCTTGGAGGGTCACGGACACGTCCCGGGTCAGGGTCTCGGTTTGCCGGTACCGCGGAATACACCTAAGCAGGCATACAAGGGTACTGAGCATACAAGTATTTTACAAAAATGTAAAACCTGCACCACTGGACAGATCCTGTCAGACTAGGAATTTACAAATTTGAATCACCTCAATCGGAGTTACGGATCCAAAGATACAGCTGTGCGACGGATAGCTATATACCGGACGGGGCAGTAGATACCCAGCTCGAGCTGACTGAGCTGGGCTGGGTTGCGTACTGTCCATAGTACGTTTTCGCGCTGAGGAAACGGGTTTCCCCGGAATATGCTTCCGCTCAGGGAGAGCGTAAACTTCAGGAATACGCTTTAGCTTGAGGAAAACGAAAACTTGGAAATGCGCTGATCAGTTGACTGTTCACCTCGCTAGCTAGCTTTCTTCTAGCTTCTCACGTACGGGAGACCGACGTTGCCGTCGACCGCCGGCGACAGGCAGCCCGGCGAGGCTAGCCGAAGACCGCGGCGTGCTACCGGATCTCCGCCGCGCTCGGGGATGGGTCGAACGCGCCGAGGGGAGGCCGGGGCGTGAGGCGCGTGACCTCAGCTTCGCGGCCATGGCGGCTTCTCACGGGTGGCCTCTGGCGCCGGTTGCCAGGGGGGCGAACTCGCCGAATGGCGGCGGGGACGAGCTCGCCGCGGACCACCGCGCCCAGGGGAGTGCTCGGGCGGAAGGGGGAGGCTACGGGTACGCCGCCCGCGAGCTCGGCACGGCAATGGCGGCCGCACGGGAAGAGCTAGGGGGAGCTCGTCGGTGCTGGCGACGGGTGGCCCGGCGAGGAAGGCCAGCGACCGCGGGGATGCACCGCGCTCGGGGAAGGTACGGGCTGGGGTGGTCTTCTTCTCCCAGCTCGCACGCACGCGAGCTTGCGCGGCTCGGCAGTGACGGCCGCCGATGATGCCGACGATTTCGGCCACCCCTTCCTCTTCTGTGAGCACTGGGGACAGAGGAGGGTGAGGTGAGTGGGGAGGGAGTGAGGAGAGCGAGAGAGAGGGGTGCAGAAGGCAACACTCGGGCTATCTTCATATAGGCAGGGGGAGAGGAAATACGGGAAGCTCACTCCTCCATGGCACTGTATGGTCGGTGGAGGGGGATAGAATCGACTCTGGTTCGAACCAGAGGAACAGGGAAGGGTGCTGGCTCTGCTGGGGTGTGGCTGGAACACGGGAACAACAGAAGGGACCGGTGGAATAGGAATGCGCAGGACGCCGACATGCGTGCTCCGGTGTTCGGAGTGCGCCACGAGTGGCATCGCCGCGTTCCCGGTGACTCGGAGCACCAAACGGGCAACGGTTTCCACCACTGGGTCCGTAACGACGAGAGCAACACAACAAAACAAGAATCCCTCAAGGATTTCAAACTTTATAAAATAGGATTTTCAGAAAAGCAAAGATACCGAAGGTGCTCGAGGAAATGACAGGGGCCTTGCACATCTCAGAAAAATCCCCAAAAATTACCACTGAGCTTATTTGGTACTAGGAGAGTGTCTAAGGAGTTTGAGCTCATTTGGTGTTGTGGAAAAGGGGTTTTTGCAAAAGTCCGCTAAGCCGCGTACCGGCATCGGTATTGAGCTTACAAAGGAAGTAGGTCAAAACTTGCTCGAATGGGTTTGGGTCCAACAGAAGAAGTGTAGAAGATACAAAAATATGCATCTCCCTAAATTATGAGAATTTTCCGTGACTCCTAAGTTGACTGAATAAATTTGGGATCGGATCCCGACATTTAATAGTTAACTCCGAAATCGGAAATATTGAATCGGAGTATGAAATGTTTTTGGGAGGGTCTTCTAGAAATGAGCAGGGGAGTCCTCCGGAATTCAAAGAGAGAGCAAACTCTACGTCAAATCTCCTCGAAAGATTTTAGGAAACCCTTATTAAAACTAGAAAAAGTTTTCCGGCGTCCAAAATAATTTTCGAGGAAGGCGACGAACTCGCCCGGCGACGGCCGCGGGCGTGGATCCGCGGAGGCGATGCGCCACCGACGCTCCAACGCCGGCGGCAACAAACCCTCGTTGGCGGCTTGCTCCAACGCCTGCGTCGTCACCGACGACCTCTCCCACTTGTTCTTGGGCGCCACCATCTTGGCCGGAAGAGAGGGGGAGGAGCAGGAATGACCAATGGCTGCGGTGGCGGTGCGGCGAAGAGCTCGGGCGCGAACTATTTGGAAGAGAAACGGCGAGCGCGAGGAAGAAGAGGAGAGTGAACTCACCAGCCGGGCCCCCTTGCCGCTTTAATAGGCACAGTGAGTGGAGCCGTTACCGCAGTAAATGGTGCCGCCCACGTCGTCCACTATCGCCACGTCGCACGACGCCTCGGTTCCCACACGACGCCTCGGTTTCCATGGAAGCGTGCCGAAAAACGCGGCTCAGATTTGGCCACGTCACCATGTCACGACGTTTCGGACCGATGGATCAGGCGCGTGCGGGTCAAAAGACATCATCATTACCCTTGCTCCATCCCGAGGTGGAGGCAGTCGATGCGCCGTCAAGTCCCATCAGTCGACTCTGCGTCAGACAGACAAACACTACAGGACAAGTGGTCAAAGATGCCGTGACGTCAGGCGGAGAAGACAAGGAGACAACCCGCACAAAGGCGAGTCGGGATGGCAAACGTCCCAACGGGCACAAGCCGGCATCAAACAAAAACTTGAGTTAGACCGGACGTTAAAAGCCAAAATCCACCACTCCGAGCCGTTGTTTCTTATTCTCTGTTTCAGGAGTTCGTTCAACGACATGACCCGGCAGTTCGCAAGACGAAGACCAAGCCGGAGACGAGTCCCTGACGAACTCGGGGGCTAATGATGGGGGATGCCCAACCGGGTAGGCCCAGGACCCCGAGTCGGCCTTCAAGGCCGGGTGGCCCATAGCCCACCCGGTGTACATCTTCCAGGATACCGGGTCCCCGAGGATCCCAGTATGACGGCTCGGGGAGGCGGCAGCAGATATCTTCGAATCAGTCTGCGATTGTGTATCCCGAAGAGTGCGCTCCACGAAGCCGCACTTGTAGGCAGGATAGCTAGCGCCGCCAGCAGAACCCGTCGTTCCCTGTAAACCCTAGCCGGCTCCCTATATAAAGCCGGCAAGGAGCAACCTAGAGGCAGACTCATCTCATTCCATAGCCTCCGGAGCAACGCAAGCTCTGGTGCGCACACCATTGTACACCCCATTCAGATCCAAATACATACAAGCAGGAGTAGGTCTTTACCTCATACAGAGGGGCCGAACCTGGGTAAACTCTGCGTGTGCTACCTCTCTGTGAATCCTACGTCGCCTGGCTCACACCCGAGTTAAGCCACCCCGTATGGCATCTGTCGTGATTACCCCACGACAGGTAGAAATAATTATATCCATATGTAATCTCGAGGACAAAATAATCAAATAATAAATAGATAACAGATTCCTGCAACTACTCATTGGCATGCAAGCACCAAAGTCCTCGTGATGACACCACCTACCATCAAATGGGTTATTTACCTCTGTCTTTAAACCGCGGTCCCAACCGCATGCTTCAAAGATCCACTCATCTGACTGCTAAGATTATACGCAGACCCTCGCCGCCCTGCCTCAGAAAAGAACGAACATCATCATGACACCACGACATCCCACGCGCCAGTACAGAGGGCACATCATTAAACAAAGCGTTAGCCGACTCCAGAAACAGTACCGAGCAAATTTATTACTACACACAGACGGTTCATACACACGTTATGCACTAGTACAGAACGACACATCGGATACCCCTCTATGGAAACGGCAGGCGTTATGCGACGGAGAATCGCGCTTTCCGCGCGGCCAGTGCGTACAAACCTGACCTGGGCCGTGGCTGGCCCATCAACATAGGTAACGGAGAAAGTATTAACTCCGTTACCCATAGTATTGGCAACGGTCTTAATTCTGGCTCCGTTTCCGATATGTGCCTCTATAGCAACGGAGACTTTTGTGTGTCCGTGTGCAATGTGGACACGTTCCATCTTCTTGGAATTCGATGCGAGCGGAGTAACTGCTATGGCGTAGTGGCGTAGTGACGCCGCGGCACCGCCCACTACTCCTTAAAAACCCACGATCTCCCTGCTATCTCAGTACGCCACTTCGCCGCAGCCATGGATACTCCTAGCAACTCCTCGGGCGTTCGCCGCAGCAGTTTCCCGCTTTCGCTGAATTGGAACCGCGTCGTCGTGCCGGAGGCCGTCGCGCAGAGGCACTGGCAATATAGGAGGCCAGTGCCCTGGTCAAATGTTAGCCTCCCCGCTGGTTGGCGCGTCAACCACAGGAGGGTGCCTATGCCGCCGGAAGAGGACGCGGGATCCTCGGGCGCCCGTGACCGCAGCCGCTCGCCGCGGCGGAGAGACGCTCGTCCGCGGTCGCCTAGATGGAACCGCGTCATCGTCGGGCAGGCCGTCGCGGAGCGGCACTGGCAATATAGGAGGCCAGTGCCATGGTCAAAGGTTCGGCTACCCGGTGGCTGGCACCTCAACCGCGCGTCGGTGCCTATGCCGCCGGAAAGAGTTGAGCTGCTTCAGAGCCGCCGGCTCCTCCTCCCGCCGGAGCTGCGCGACAATCCTGCCTACGACGACGACGAGATGTGGGAGGGGCGCACGGGCGGCGATGACATCGTCGGCGAGGAGCCGCGCGACGACACGGACGACTACGCGGCTCTCCTCACATACGAGCAGGAGAAGGCGGAGGCCGAGGAGTAGTTATAGTTATTTATTTTTATGTTCTTCAACTTCAATACTAGTAGATATCAGTATAAGCCCAGTGTGTCAGTGAAAAAATCAAAGGAAACGGTTGTTTATACCCTCCGTTTCCGATGTTCTACTTTTGCTATAAATGCGCCCTTCACACAGCCCTAAACTCTATCGCTCACTCTCAGCCTCACTCTCAAAGTGTGGCGGCGCCTCCACGCAGCACCAGTTCTTAGCTCCACCGTGGCGGCGCGCATCTCCCTCCCTCCGACCATGGCGGCGTGGCGGCGCGCATCTCCCTCCCTCCGACTGTGGCGGCGCGCATCTTCCTCTCTCCGACCGTGGCGGCGCGCATCTTCCTCTCCTCCGACCGTGGCGGCGCGCATCTCCATCCCTCCGACCGTGGCGGCGCGCATCTTCTTCTCCTCCGACCGTGTCGGCGCGCATCTTCCTCTCCTCCGACCATACCCGTTCTTTGCTCCACCCGGGCAGATCTCGTCACCTGATCTGTAGCTGGAGGGCGCATGGCGTGTCGATCCGAGGACGACGAGGACGACTACGTACTCCCGCCGCCAGATCCAAAGGTAATACATCTATTTGTGACCGGCCGTCGTGCCGACGAACTAGGGTTGTTTTCATTGTTCTGCTTAGGTTTTCTTCCATAGGACACTCATGAACAGAACTAGAACTAGGGTTGTAATACATCCGAGGACGATGAGGACGACCACTGGCGGATCCACCTTAAGCCAGCCGGGTGCACAGGACACCGGGAGAAGGAATTTTTCTTTGTAAATTAGCAATTTTTCATCACATATGCACCCCTAAAAATTGTTTTAAATGTATTGTGGTAACATGTGTGCATCCTGGTTCAATATGTTCTAGCTCCGCCACTGAGGACGACTACGTAGTGTCGCTCGAAAAGAACATAACTAGCACAAATCGGTAGTGTATGAAACTCATGGCTGACTTATCTCCTTTGCAAAACAGATGTACATTTCGGTGACACTGTATAAAAAGCCGGGTCCTTAGCCAAGGTGCGCTTGTCGTCCGGCATAATTGTTGGTACACAACAACTATGCAATGGATTTGTAAATTTGTTATTCTGTCTTATGCATCCTTTTGTGTTGTATGTCCTTTATGCTAGATGTATAGTGAGCTAACATGGAGTCATATATTCTCTCTTTGCATTTCAGTGACCACTTTACAAAAGAGGCACCTTCAGTACATCAGCACTCGCTTATTGCACTATGTGCAGAGCATGGTGCTGATCCGTTTAGCTCATTTAAATGAGCTAAATATAAGGTCGGGGACAAAGCGGCGAGTTGATTATATTTTGGCGACACCGTCCAAGAAGAAGATTGAATTCATGAACTCTAACAGCAAGTCATGAAGATAAATTAAGTTGGAAATGACAAGGATAAGTTTAGAGAGGCATGACATAGATAGATTTAGCTAGACATGTCAATGATAGATTTAGAGAGGCATGACAATGAAGATAAGTAATTGGTTGTCTTGTGATGCAATGTATCGGTGACATTTGTTATACCTTATGAATGAATGAATTTGTTAGCCTTTTTGTGCTTCTGCTGTGAAATTTTAAATGTCCAGTGCCAAATCTATTCCTGCTCTAGGCTTATGAAGAAAACTCAATCCAAACGAGCAGAAACAGAATCTCCGTTACTGATGTTCCGACACATCAGAAACGGAGGTTGTGCACAACCGTTGCCAAACCGACGCCTCATCAGCGACGGTTTTTTCGCCTCCGTTACCGATGAGGGCCTTCACATCAGTAACGGGATCGGGGACACGGACCCTTTTTCCGTTTCCGATGGGGTTTTTGGCCCGTTTCCGATGTGTCGTTCTGTACTAGTGACGGCGGCCTACTTAACTGTAACATCGTTTTCACCCCTATCCTCTTCGGGTACATCTTCCTCACCCCAACCCCATGGATCCAAAGAAACCCACGAAACACATACACATTAACTGGAGAGGATCGACGGTAACGGAGGCCACCCTGACGGCATACATCGAAGCCGACATACTACCACCATGTACAAAGTGGATATGCCGGCCGCCGGGTAAGGAAATTTGCCCAGATCCGAAACACGGTGAAGCTGTTCTATTCACCGCGTTCCTCGACCGCGACCTGTCGTTGTCATGCTCGCCCTTCTTCCTCGAGGTAGTCCACTCCTACAAGCTCCAACCACACCACCTAGGCCCTAACTCGATCCTCCACGTCGCGTGTTTCGAAGCACTATGCAGAGGATTTCTCCGCATCAAGCCTTCCCTCTCGCTATGGAAAAGGATATTCAGGCGTAGTGTTCAGCCTGTGTATCCAAAGGGGCCACTACTGCAATGCGGCAGCGTCAGCTTTGTCGTTCGACGCGGGGCGAGGGCTTATCCTCGGGCTAATTTCATCAGCAAGGTAAATAACTGGCAACAAACATTTTTTTACTGCTCGAGCCAATCCAAGATCAAGGAATCTAACTTCTCCCCTGATGACAAGACGGAATACGAGCCGAGCTCCGATCAGGCGGACAGACCGAATGAAGGAGATAAGGCGATTGTAAAATCGTTGATGCAAAAGATCGAAACCTTGAAGGAGGAAAGCCTCAAGATAGAGAACTTGGTCGCCGAGTGGCTGAATCGTTGCAACCAGCCTCTGAAGACACACATAAGCCAGTCTCCCAAGCTCAAGGAACATACTTCAAAGATGAACCCGGATGATCAGCTCGGTTTGCTGATGACCAAACTGATGGGTGTCAATTTCGACAAAAGCAAAATCAAAAGAATCAGAACCTTCGGATGAATAACCAGTCATCACAGTAAATAACCAGTATGATTAGCTCTAGCCTGCAACATTGTACAGCTGCAAATTGTCTAATCGACCGACGATCGAGCGACGACAACATCGCGTCATATGACGAACAGGGTTTTTGGGAATCGAGCGACGACAACATCGCGTCATATGACGAACACAAACATTTAGGAATGGAGCCGGACAATAACCCGTCAGGATCTCCGCCTGAAAACAGGAGAGTGGCCGGCTGGAGAAACAACGGTCACGATCATACATATGAACCGGAGCCGTGAACGAAGAAGGAGGTTTTTCGCTAGGAGTTCGTGAACACAAACAACCTCTTGGACGAAAGAGACCAGGAGATGTCACCACTGAAACATCGAGCTCGCATATTCTGAAGCGTCAGAAGACGCGTCCTGAAGAACGACAACAAATAAGCAACATGTCAAATCAAGCGATGGACATTCTAGGGGTTCAACTGATTCCTACAACGAAGGGGTATAATTCTTGAAGAAGCTCTTAATTTTATCTTTAGTGACAACGTGCTTTATTACCTTCATAACATTTGTCCTCTTCTCATGCAGACCGTTATGTAGCCATCCCGTTGACATTAGTATGGACTACGCAGGTGTATGGACGATGGAATTAAACCATCACATGACTCCACCAACACCACTAACGAACCCTTCGACGTGGATGACCCCAGAGCTCGATACAACTGCAATGAACGCCTCAGAGATCGTCGATGCAAGTCTTCCTGTTCATGACATCGACATCACGAAATTATCTACCTTTGCTTCGCTATCCCTGTCACCCATGATAACAGCTCTGGAAGAAGATTTGCTTTCTTACATAGCCAAGGAAAACCAGCAGACAGAACGACGATCTGTTGAGCAAAACCAACTATATCGTGTACACAAGGTAACCATAAGACCTTCTAAGCCGGCTGTTTCCATACGTTCGTGCATCCCCTCGATAGATATATGTATGTCGTCCCTTCTTGGGAAACTTCAGATGCACGACCCTTCTCTGGGTAGGCTTGGGTGGTAAGCCGTTCAGCTAATAACAGGGTATCCGGGTGTATAGGAACATAAAAAATGTTATGTATCCCGGCTCCCTAGAACCGGTCGGCTGGACGGCATGAAAGTCCTCTGAGTGTCTAACGATGTGTCTGCGTTGCGGCTGTATCATGACTCTCTCGATAGAGTACGAACCTCTGCTTTATGTTCTAATGATCATCTTATATATATCACAGGAAGAATTGGCTGAAATAAAAAAGAAAGAAGCGGATGTACAAAAGACTCTGACCGAACAGAAAATTTCACACTGAACTGGAAGCCAAGGTGCAACAGAGGAAAGAACAGATGGAAAAGCTCAAAGAAATGCAGGTACGTCACCGGGTTCACAACAAAGTAACTCAATTTGATGAAACGACCATATGTGAGTACAATCTCACCTGCGTTGCTGTATTTTTTTCATAAACAGAGCGAACTGACGGCGGTGAAGAAGCATTGCCTGAAGACGAACGTGGCACTGGCCGACAAAGAAAAACACATCAAGCAGCTTGAAGACCGGCTTGATACAAACAAAGAACAGGCTAAGCATGACGAGGGCGTCATGGATAAACTGACGCGGGAAGTAATTGACTCTGTTCCTAACATCGAAGCAGGTAGAATAGTCTGCAACCAGGAAAATGAACTGTACAACAAGCTAATCAACATAAATAAGAAGTGCGAGGATCTTCGAGACGCAAATGGTTCCTGGAAGTCAGAGATCCAAGAGAAAAAGGCCCTAAATAGTTCTGTACTACATAGCGCCGCTATATCTAAAGAAGATGCTAATCATACACTGAACATTGTCCAAGAAGAAATCGATCGCCTAGAGACGGCGGTCGATGAAACCACTTACGACTGCCATGGTAACATTTGCATTCATGTGTCATATTTACCATATTCGAACGATTTTCTCTTTGAACTAATCAAGTTACGACACATGCAGATAAAGGCGATCATGCATCCCTCTCCGCTCTTGATAAACTGAAAGAAGCATCCTCGACAACAAGTCATTGATAGAAGCCCTGACATCCTGATGCCTCTTAAGAGGGTGACGCCTCTCATTAGAGGAAGCAGAAAATCAGATCCCATCAAGGCACATGAACATGAGCCCAAGATGCCCGCATTCTCCAACGATGGCAGGTCGAAAAGAAAGACCGCGATCCCTTGACAGACACAGATCATGGATCCACCACGACAAAGTTCAATTGACCCGCATACTATAACCCGGCGCATGGCGTTACCATGTAACCCATCAGCACGTCGTACATATAAACACCAACCACGTTACATTTTGGTCACATAGCTGCTATGTACAAAACAACTAGTCACTGTAGAAGGGGAAATATTATTAGCTCCTCTTGTAAATTAGGTTCTAAACAATCGTATCTAAACTATGTTTCTTTGTATCCGCGTAACGAATATCATGTTTTGTTTTGTTTAGCTGCTCATGTGGAGCGGTCGTATCAAGATGCTCCTGACTATCAATGTTAGAGATGTGCTTGAAGATACCTGAATCGTTGCCTTGCACTCACGACCATGGTTTCCTTCCATCAGGAATATCTCCTTACCGTCCCACATCAATTATACCAATGAGCCACCAAGAACCTCTATCTAAGCATGGTTTCCTTCTGTCCTGCCGGCTCGGTGGTCGCCGACTCCACAATGAGTTTCTCACTTGTCCAAGTACCTTCTCCGCGTTGAAAGACATGAACAATAAAGAAAGGTACATACCCAGTCGGTCCATACATAAATACACTGCTATTACTTACCAAATGACGTCCTCTCCACACCATCCCAAAAAACCTTCCACTGGCCGGCTTGATCCGGTCGGCATCCCCGGGAGTTACGGTGAATCGTGCAACATTTTTTTTAAACCGGTATCGGCGTGGAAAAGAAAACAATGACCCACACACAAACAACAAAGGAAAAAAGACAGACGCAAAAACGGTCGCAGTTGGCCGTGACATTCCCAGCAAGAAATAATCTGTACAGGCCGTGACATCACCTCTAAAAAGAAGACCAGGAAAGCTTGGCACGCCGACTCCAGAGAACCGGCATGGTCAGGCAGTGCATTAAGACGGAAATGACCATATCGATCAAGGCGAAAGCAAGCACACGACAACACAAACATGTCGAAAACCAAACCAGACATTCCCCATCGTTACGGTAGCTGCTTATTAGATGATAGGCCCGCGAGTCGGAAAAGTCGCCGGCTCAAGATCATTGAATGATTTAACCGTACCACATAGCTGTAGGGAGTATCTTGCCATACGCTCTAGGAGTTTTTTAACTATATGCATGGTGTGCAGTACGAAGCTTGGATATGTCCAGATGAAAGTCGTGGCCCCTAGGTCAAAGGCTCCATGCATCATCGCCTAGAAGAAACCGTGCCACGAAAAATGCGTGCTATGTCAGATGGTATAGAGACAACGCTCAAACGGAACAGGCGAAACCTCGACGTCGCTTTGGTGATGGTCTCCTTGATGTTTTTTTGTGAAGTTGGAGTTGCTGCAGGGTGGGCAGCTTGATGACAATGACACGGGAGACAACCTCGACGATGACTCTAACTTCCGTGGTGTGTGCAGCTTGTGTGAGTAGCCAAGGTGGTTGTGCATGTCCTCGCGACGGTCGTGTACCATGACGGTTGTTGAGGGTTTTGATATATTAGGAGAAACATATGGACTATGGACTACCTCAAAATGAGACATAAATTACAACGATGCAAGAGCCGTCCAGTTTCCACTCTCTTGTAAACTTGACCAGAGAATCGCGTTTACCTCGGTAAAAATATGATCCAATATACTGCTACAAAAGCACCAAAATATATTCCTCTTTTTCAAGCATAGTATAGAAAAAAGTTTTTTCGGAAGACATGATTACCAGTTTTATAAATTTAAGTTTATTTTCTTGTTTGTTCATTTCTATAAAGGAAAAGAATCAAGATAAATAACAACAAACGGGTGGTGCATTAAGAGTGGGAACCTGGAGTCGGCCGGATCGGGAGGTGCATTAAGACGGGAACCTGGAGTCGGCAGGACTGGCCTCTCCATCTTACTGCACGTCAATCCACCCGACTCCCTGGAGTCTCCTCAGCAAAGACGCCAAAAACTCTTGCTGCCTGGAAGTATACAGATGCCTTGTCACGCCGACTCCATGGACCCGACATGATTAGAAACGCATTAAGACGGAGATGCCTATACCGTCGAGCAAAATGCACCCAGACGACAACTCAGATAGGTCGACAACCAATGCAGGCATTCACCATGGTTACGGTGGTTGTCTATTAGATGACAGGCCGGCGAGTCGGAAAAGTCGCCGGCTTATTTCCGACTAGCCGGCTTAAGATTATTGACCAGCCCTTTGCTGAGTTAACAGTACAGGAAGGAACAGACATGATAGCGGAGGGAATAATCTTTTGAGCAACTATGAAATAAACAGTTAAACCAACTGATAAAATAAAAGCATACGCGTTTGACAGGTGTTTCGTTTATCTTTAATTGCGGTGTGCCTGGCAGGTCGCCGACTTAAGCTATTCTCACAACTATTTATCTATTCAAAGCAAACGCTCCACATTATATGAAAATTTGAGGAGGACTGTCGATCACGCAGATCCCATGAAGAAAAATAATAAAATATTTAAAGAAAAGGGTCTATCTTACTCCTACAAATATTTGCACTGTGAAACTAATTTACATTAACCAGCGGTTTGATGCTAGGACCTTAAGCCAGCAACTTTCCGACCTGCGGACCTGTCAGCTCAAACAAGCATCGTAACGATGGGAAGTGGCCACCACGTCCTTGGAAGAACGATTCTTCTTTTGGAAACCTTGGACGCAAGTTCCTTCATGGCGAAGCCTTCAAACGCACGATGAAGCGATGCACACCAGAAATTGTTAATTTCTAAAAACGTCACACGAGCATAATAAATCATACATTTTTTGTCCTGTCATTTAGTAACCGTAATCTAAACAGCCTTATGTCAAACTCGTGGTACCTCTGTATATTAAACCGGTAGTGAAGACCAAGGGAGAGTAAACACATAACACGACACATTACTAAACCGAACGACGGAAGGGAGGTGAAACATAAGAGTTTTGTAGAAAAGAACGAAGGAACAACCTAGGTACAACTGCCGGGAACCGGCATCTCCAACGAACTACAAACATCAACTGTTCCCCTCATTAAGTTAGACACCAAAGCCAAACCAAAATGCCCACTCACCGACCTAAGGAGAACCATCCGCATCATCCGGTGTCGCCAGCTCCCTGGAGTCCGTTTCAAAACCGTACGGTTGGCGGGGATGGGTTCTCCGTTTTTATGTTCGCGTTACCATGATCAGATCTGGCAGGCTATTTTTTCTCGCGTTGTCTTCTTATGCCGACTCCCTGGAGTCGACGTGGTCGAAAGGTGCATTAAGACGGAGAAGATAAGATCGTTGCCTACCCAAGGCAAACACGCCTTGCTAGACCGACCTGACACTCTCATGAAGGTTCATCTCGTGCCAATAGTAGGCGTACCCGACGACATCTCCTTCTGGCGTACCTTTCGCCACCCACGCGTGAAGTCGGCGAAGAAGGTGACGGCCAAGGGTCGCGTCGATGCCCCAAGAGGACAAAAAGATTGAACCAATAGGAACACGAAAAAAACATTGCATGACTCCCAAACATAAATGACAGCAATCCGTAAGATAATGGACATATATCTTAGCGACACTACTCGGTTCACCACTGAAAGTAAGCAACTCGAACGTTCCCAGGTATAATAAAGCCGGCGAGAACACACGCACAATTTTGACCACCTACTCAACGTACGTGTGGAGAAGAGCGGTAGGCGCCTCAGTAACTCCAATCTACCAACCTACCACACTCATTATCTCTACACCTAACCTCTCACTCTTCCTCCCACGTCCCATCAAACAAACCACATGATGGATCACTCACCTCCTCAACAGCCGAGAACGAAGATTTCACCAGAAATGGGAGAGCAATACGAAAAAGGAAGAACATATATTCACTGACTAAAATCAAATGTTCCTACTCTCGAGAAAAAATATCAACTATTCGTCCTACACTTGAACAAAAAATGACCAAATATAATTAGACCGGCGACCTCGTGAAGAAGAAAACAAGCATCATCCTACGACACCTAAACATCACACTAAAAAAAACACAGGACTTAAAAAATAAAACGTCACCTTAGTGCAAGGGTAAACCGGCATCCAAGGTTTTCACGGGAAGAATCGTTCTTCCAAGCACGTGGCGGCCACTTACCATAATAGAAATGTCGTCGGCTTAAGGTTGAAAAATAAATGGACAGACGACAACTTCGTGAATAAGAAAACCAACATCGTGTAGGAGAGACAACGGTATTGGCCTCTCCATATTAACGCACCGTCCGGTGAAGGTCACGTGTTTGCCCCCTTCTGTCGTGCCTCTGGCACCCAACGCGTGGAGTCGGCGGAGTAGGTGACGGCGAAGAAACGCGTCGACAACCCAGAAGGACAATGGACGCTGCGGCCTCCACGTTGGGCTTTCGTACGAAGGGATTTTTCTGTCATTTCTGTGTCGAGTTATTCATTTGCCCCTTTTGTCATCCTCTGGGCACCCAACGCGTGGATTGGGCGGAGTAGGTGACGGCGAAGGGACGCATCGGCAACCGCGCAGCCGGCTCCCCTTTCGGTATCGGTGCCGGCTTAGTGATTGTTAAGAGTCGTTTATTTCCTACCTTTATTACCCTTGCCTCCGACGCTTGGAGCCGACAGCTCCACGGGGAAACTTGGTTCCTAAAACTCCAAGCCTTCTCAGTCAACGAACTAACCTATTAAGTGCATGTCGATTTTACGAATCTTTTGAGTTCGTGTTAATGGTAGTACGTCTGCATGACACAAGAACCGAAAAACTTTTAAGACGTTTGGTTGTCTGACTGGATGACAGAGTTACCATACTCGACTATCCTATTGGTGATCATTTAATGTAGCGGGTGGTCACTGTTTCTTAGTTCTCTTCGGGTTTCTGTCCTGCCGGCTCGGTGGTCGCCGGCTTCACGATGAGTTTCTCATGGTATATGGTCCCGCTGCCTGTTTCATTTGTTCAAGTACCTTCTGGGCGCTGAAAGACAGGGAGTCGGCATAACCAGCGTTCAATTTTATTCGTGCGCGTGCACTGTTCCGTGAACAATGAACACTCTATCCTTATAAAGTCTCATGCCCAAATTCAAACTCAGCTAACTACACTTGACCCGCCTAATTCCTCTACTCCTTGCAGACAGAAGCAATTCTAGTTGACTAATTTCTTATGACTAATACCGAATATATCTAACAAAATACGCAAATACAGCTAACAAAGTAAATCGGTGGAACATAAAAGGATACGCAAATGAAAACACGAGAAATAAATACCGCAAATGTTATGATCCTGGTAACGCGAACATAAAAAATACAAGGCACATATCTTGTTCCTACGTAGTCCGGCTCAATAAAAGGGTACGCGGAGCGTTCTCTGATCATGCCGGGTCCCTGGAATCGGCGTGACAAACGTCCCCCTCATCACAGTGTACACAACAACACAATAATAAATGACACCTAGGACGGTAGCCACTCAGAACCATCTCCGTCTTAATACACTGTGACGGCAGATCTGATCATGGTGAAGCGAACATAAAAAAAATACCAAAGAAGAGAGGAAGTACCATCGTGAGTAAGAAAGAAAGCCCAATAGGGCAAGCCGGCGACCACCGACCCGGTAGAACGGGAACCCGGAGCGAATAAATAAACAACAACCACCCGCTGCTTAAACGATCACCAGTAAGACAAGGACCTGCACAAGAAAAAAAAAACTACGTAAATTAAGAAATAGATAGAAAGCAGAAGAAAACCCACAACAAATAACCTGAAGTAAAAGATTAACCCACACAAAATCAGTTCCCTGAAAAGACCCAACGAACTAAAACCCAACGGGAACCGGCACCGCCACTGATCAGGAAAACTCACCACAGAAAGAGGAGAAAACCGAAGCCAAAAAGGAAACAAAAAACACTCCCGTCCAAGATAATCCGGAGCAAGAAGATGACCTGCACGAAAAAGAGGCAAAGAAATCACAGAACAACATGAAAAACACAAAAGGAACCGAACATCAAGAATATGAAACGAAGGTCGCAAGAAGTCGATCTGCAACAAACAAACAAAATCGTCTGGAAACAACGCACAAAAAAACTTGGAAACATGAAGACAAAGAAGAACAAACCTCATAAACTGCCGGGCAACCAACGAATCAACACCGGCAAACCGATGATGCGAGCGCAATCGTAAAAATTCACACACCGTCAAACAAAGGAAGTACCATCGCACGAAAATCCAACGGGGAACCAGCAGCGCCCACCAACCAGGATAATTCAGCACAGAAATGACATGAGCCCAACGCCAAGAAGAAAAGAAAAACCACTCGCGCCTGAGATAATCCCCAATAAATGACGACTGAAAGGAAAAAAGTCATAAGAGGTCAGAAAACAGGTATAAAAAGCACAGCCAAAAGAAGCCAATCTGCAACAAAAAAAGCCCTGCAAATAACTAAAAAACAGGTACGAAAATATTGAAACACAAACCGGGCAACCATATATCACAACATCCCATTAAATTATCCACATAAGCGAACATCCATAGTTGAAGAACAACCGGCGCCGGCGAAGAGGAAGCAAGATCCGTAACATCACGCACTGCAACCCGACACATAAAAAAGGCGAACTATGGAAAACAGTTCAACAGATAGGAGAAAGACGTGAGACGCCCAGAAAAAAAAAAGAACAAACCGCATAAGCAACAAACAACCAACGAACACGGATCCAACACATGGTCAACCACATAAACAAAGAACGACAAAGAAGAGAGAGAGCAAAGCACGATAAGAAATCCCAACCTGATCTTACCAGGACAAAATGTAACCGGAAGAACAACAAACAGATTCCATGGAAACACGACAGAGCTCGAAAAGAACACGACGGAGCAAGAACAACGAGGAAGAAGAAAATGGGGAAAATGAGAGCTGCAGAAACCATCCGATCTAGAACGGATCCTATGTACCCCCTCCCCCCCAACGTAGTGTACGTGGTAACCCCATTTAGGTCGGTAACTACTCAGAACCAATGGCGAGACGCCAGGTCGGACGGAGAAATCGGGCCCAAATTCTCCATGACATCAGGAACCGTGAATCGTACCCGATGATCGTGCGAAATACCGAGCGTACCCCAACATACTGTAGAAAATACGCAGCGATGACCCACGCACAGGAGAGATCGGCGACGCAAACGTACAAGGCGACCGACATGTGGACCACGAGAGGGGACGGCCCCATCGTCAGCGAGAGAGAGGGAGATGGAACCACGTACGAAGATTTGTATCCCAGAGGGGCACGCAGTGCATCCGCTAAAAACCTAGAACGGTAAATGGACAAAATCAACCAATGGGAGGAACGCAGTGAATCTCACAACCCCGCCACACCGATTAAACGCGCAGCGTGAGGCCGACAGGTGGGCCCTCAGACTCCAGGGTGCATCGGGAGAGGGCGTCAGCGAGAGTGGGTGCACGAAGGATGGTACGGTTAGGACTTTGCGAATCCCTGTTCATGCCGACTCCAGGAGCCGGCGAGGATCGGACGGTGCAGAGGTGTGGAGCAGAAAAGATCGGATGGCCAGAAAGCTCAAATCGCTGTGGTGCGCTCAATGGGTCTCACCGTTTATATCTTTAGATAACTATAGCAATGCTGAGAGAATTGTCACAATATCTAGCTTCTGCGTTTGTAGCGAAACAAACATTTGCTTGTAGCAATTTGAAAGTACATTATGCAACATTGAAAAAATCAAGAAACAACAAATTTGTAGCTGACACCCAAAATCCGTGTAGCATCCCGTGTTTGCATTCGCAACAAAACAAACGATAGAATTTTGAATGCATGTATGCAACATCCAAAATCGGCAAAAGGCTAACCTTGTAATGTCGTCCATGACGGCTCCGATCTCGCCGATTCGGCATCACCGGCACAAACCCGTCTTGCTGAGCCCTGTCAATGCTAGATCCGGCGACTTGGGGCCTGTTCACACTGGTCCGTCGTCTCTCCGATCTCAACACAGTTCCAGACCTCCGATTTGGGTCCATGGCCATGGCTGATTTTGATCCGTGTCTTCAATGTAGAAAGGCACGGGAGTGGAGGGCGACAGAGGATCGGCAGGGCATTGCAGGGTGGTGAGAGAGAGGGTACATGGACGTTCTAGCGGGAGTGCCTGACCGGTCGCCCTAGTCCAAACGTTGTCCCAAAAAATGTCTTTCTTTTGGTAAGCGGCTTCATACGAGAGGTATGTATCATTGTAACATCCGTTCCTACATTCCTGCACATCTCCACAAGCTATTTTTTCTTGGCGGTTGTGTGTCTCTTCTCCCACCACTGTTGGTAAGCGGCTTCATACGAGAGGTATGTTATCATTGTAACATCCGTTCCTATACTCCTGCACATCTCCACAAGCTATTTTTTCTAGGCGGCTGTGTGTCTCTTCTCCCACCACTGTTGTCATCATCTACACTTCCCTTCGTTTTTCATTGATACTGTTTCTTTTTATCAGAATTTTCTACCATCTCTCTTTTGGCATCCGCGGGTCTTGCATAACAAACCACCCAATACCCTCCACAACTGCGGCTAGCTGCCACATCATGATTGATTTGCATTCTAACATACTATTTTAGATGTGTATTTGGGCTTGTGCTTTCTCTTTTGGATCTAGAATCTCAAGCCAAACAAACACCCAACATTGTCCTTGTCTCAAAATTCACTAGGGGCAACTTAAAGCACCTCAAGACTCAGAGGTGCTTATTGGAGCCTCCATTGACTTTCCAACCCTTAAGTTACCATTGCCCCTAAAGTTTAATTTATATACCAAAAACTACCACTATTATATAAAACCATTACCTAGTTTTTGTGTCCCCCGCAACATTCCCATCCTCATTTCCTCTATTCCGCTTGAGGTGCCTTGCATAGATGACGTTTAAGGTTTCCCTGCCACTACCACCACCGGCTATGTACCCAATGCAAGGTTACCATTATTAGCACCTTGTCGTTAACGAGGTTGCATCCGTTTCCTTGGTCATCGCCTTTAAAATGATAGATTAGGTAACCTGGAGGGGGATATGTTTCTATAGACATTACGTTTCTCTTCACAAGTTTTAGCCTATGCAGATAAATAAAGTGAGCATAACAACCAAGTGTTACAACATATATGATGCAATAAGACACTTCAAACTTGAAGGGTAAATACACAAGTGAAAGAGCTCAGATAGAAATAACCGAGGAACGCAGAGACAAAGATATAACACCGGTGTTCTCTTCCTTAAGAGGGAACTACATCACCATTGGAGATTTGTGGGATACCAAGAAGACACTCTAACAAGTAACACCACAAAGGTTCACCATCTTTTCCTTGAGCCTCCCAACAAAGTAGGAGCTCAATCACTGGAAGTAGGTCTTAAGGTGACCTCCAACCCTCACAAACTTTTGGGCAAATCCACCGCCCGAAAGTTCAAGAGTAACAAGATCGAAGGGAAATCTTGACACGGTGTCAAATCACGAAATTTATTGGTCAAAGAGAGGTTAAGCATGAATCTTGGTTAGGGTCAGATTCACTCTCAAAAGGACTCACAAATATCTCTTGGTATCATGAATTTATGGTGAAGAGAGTCACTAGGTGCAAGAGGGATGGAAGTTCTGAAATCTAATGAATGCTTGACCTAACCTCAAAGAGGTAAGTCCCTTTTATGTGCGTGGAAGAAATCTAGACATTTCAACCAAGGTTGGGGTCGCCGGACAGTCCGGCAGAAAAACTCCCGGATAGTCTGACGCCTCACTAGGTGGTTAGGCCACGTGTATCTGACAGAAAACTGCATCCGCTAGCTCTGGTTCTAGGTGTCGAACAATCTAGATAATTCATCGGACAGTCCTACAAACACACTGAACGAAACCGTTGCCCGGGGTAGAGTGTTACCAGATGGGTGCCGCACATGTCTGGTGACACCTCTTTGTACTTAAGGAAAACAGAGCCTTGGAAGATAGGTTCCAGACAAGTTCGGCACCAGTCCAACGACCCTCGACCACAGAAGCTTCACTCGACGGACAATATGACACATGAACAAAGCACATTTTTTTCCAACAGATCTTGTTTCGACCCCGCGAGACTTCCGACGAAGATATGTTTGTAAGGAATATATATACAAAATTGAAAATGAGTTGAGAAAAGCACCTACCACATTTTGATCCCCTCTAAATAACGTCGGATCCCTATACTCAAGAAAGCAAAAAAAGCTATCGCTATTCTTCGGTGTTGATGCTCCAAGATGATTTTTCCCTTTTTATGATCTAAGATCCACAACACTTGAACTTGGGAACTAAACCTGTAAATTCAGTTAGCGCTAATTAGTTCACTTCAATCTTATAGTCACCAATCACCAAAATGTGGCATAAATGCCATTTAAATCCCCTTTTGGTAATTAGTGAAAGTAATATTAAAGCACTTTTTTTTTGAAATATAACGAAAAAACATTATATTTGTGATTTAGACCCCCCCCCCCCCCCCCCCCCCCCCCAAATGTGTGCACTAAATAATCTTGCATGTAAATAAGATGCACATTACTGGTTAACCAAGAGGAAAAACTCCTCCTAAATCATAGAACAATGCAATGCGCCAAGATAAACAAGAATAGGCCATTGCATACACGATAACATGGCATGGATATGAGCGAAACAATCAAGGACCACATATCATAAGCATATAGTTCTCACATCCATACATAAACAATAACAAGGTATCCAACTAAAACATAGTCGGACACAAATAATATAACATTGTTTAACATGCCCATAAGAATCAAAGAAAACGCGAGGCATGCAACTTTATCTCATAAAGTGCCACGTGCAATCTAATACATACTTCTGCCTCAAGTACAAAATAGGGAAAATAAACTAGCCTAATTATTCAAAGCACGTGCAATCTAATATCACTTCAACATTGCGTTCACCAAGTTGCCCGTTGAGTTTGTTTGCCTTTGCCCTACCCTAATTATTCAAAGCACAAATCTCCATGAAGTTGGCGCGCCACATGCCAAAAGATAGAGCCATGAACTTTTCAAACTTTGTTGGCTTGTCGTGAGAAGCAACAAGTTTCCTTCGAGAAGATGAATTGAGTGATTTGGCCCCACCGGGAATCTCCGGAGTACACATATAAACCATGAATTGTGTGCTTGAAGATCACTCTATAAATTGGTCGTGAACAATGATTTGAATCACGGGAGCATAAGGAAAGCTTCGATATTGAATAGACGAATCAAGGCGAATATCGTTGAAGTTGAAATCAGCCAACTCAAACTTCTCATTGGGAGCAACATGCATACAGACCAAAAGATCATTGACAAAATTGCGAACACAGCCACAACCACCAATCTTGGGCTCAAGGACATCTCTAACATAACTAAGCTCCCTGGGATTCCTGCTCTGTGGTTCATCCACGATTTGGGCCCGCAAATCAGTGACTCGTTTGGTTAGCTCGTTTTCATCCGTTACGTGTACCCCGTCGCTGCGCGTGGGCCAAATTTCTTTGGGCCCATACGTCGGTGCGAGTGCCTGCGTGTGTGGGTGTGTTCGCTGTGTCTTTTGTCTGCGTGCCTGCACATGTCGGTTCGTCACTCGGTGGAAACGCGTGGGGGACACGTGCTCTCTTTTCTTTCTTCTCTCTACTTCGAGATTGGTCTCGCTCTAGGCCTCGTTTCTGGTCGTTTCATTTGCTGCGCCGCCGCCTCTGGTTCTCTGCCCTCCGTCGTCCTCTGTTCTTCATCTTTTTCTCCTCTAATCCCGCGTCTTTTGTTTTTGAGGTCTGCATCCCAGTATTGTTGGATTTGGAGGCGGTTGGCGTGTGCTGGTGGCGGCGGCCGCGCCGGCCGCGTGAGGGTTGCTTCTGGTTCTGCCTTTTCTTTCCCTTAATCCGTTTTAGTTTACTTTTCTCGCACTGCTTGCTTGTTTTGTATAATTAGCTGTTCATGTGATTTGGTTCATCAGATTGGGGAAAATTTTAGATTGGTCCTATGCGTTTAGTGGTTCATGTGGCTGGAATCTATCGTGCCTTGTTTTCCGATTTTTAGACGAATTTATGTGAGTGTGTCGACCGATTGCTTCCATCTCGGGATCATTGTGTAAATGTGTGTTTTACTGTTTGTTCTTTTTGGTCTGGATTTCTCTTTGTCATTTCTTTATTTTCCTACATTTTTTTGTCATGCTTTGGTTTGGGTTAGGGCCTGACTATGTTGTTTCTCGCAGCGATCTAGATGCAGGATATACGGGGGAGCCGAGGTGGCCGCGGCCGTGGCCGCAAGCGTCCTGGTCCATCCTCAGTTCGGAGCGCCTCAATGGATTCCTACCCCGGCGACCAAGCACAACGCGCCGCCCCTGCTCCCTGACTTGGGCAGCCTATGGAGGCTACCTGGTGTGGGTTCGATTGAGGTGAGTCTCTATTGTCTTGGATTTGATTTTCCCGTCCTTTTGCTCATAGGTTTTGGATTCTTTTCCATCTTTTGTTCATCCTTTGGTTTCTTTGTGTGTGAAGGAGCAGGAGGGTAAAAAGGATGGCGGTGGGAGGAGGAGCAGCCAGGCCGGAGACCCAGACAGAGCTCGTGTTTCTCCATCGGCGAGCTGATGGAGCCAGGCGGGACGTTCTAGGATGCTGCATGTTCCCGTGGGGACGCGCAAGGTAAGCCTCCCGCCGCCTTCGTCTTCCTCCCTGGCCCTCCTCCCTACCCTCCTCTTCTTAGACATCCTCCCCCGCTGACCATCCCTCCGCTGCAGCAGGCCGCCCTAACCCCCTAGGTCGATGGTAACTAGCAGACCGGCGGCAGGAAGAGGAACGACGACATAAGTTGATTGGGAGGCCGATGATGGCCACCTCTGCATCTCCCCAAGCTGGCCTCTGCCTAGCCATCTTCTTCTCTGTTGAACCCCGTCCCCAATTCTAGCAGCTTTATCTTGAATTTGTGGCTATGGTGATATTTGCTCTCTATTAATTGCATAATAGTTGCGGTGGCGATTTGTTTTGGCTCCTGGGTTTGAGTTTGTACTTGAGCTGGCTTGAAATGGTTCTTTTTGGAGTTACTTATACAATTGTGATGGAGTTGCAGATCAGGCATTGATATGAAGCTTTGTTCTAGATGTGCCTGTACCCGTCGATCCATGGTAAGAGTCTGATTAGTCAGTTACTTGATGTCAAAGTCTCTAGATAATTTTTGTATTCAACTGAACTTCCTTCTCACTTGACTCCATATCGAGTATTTTCTTTGACATAGCCTGTCAAGACCGAACCAGTGACCTCAACTACATAGGATGCTTTTTCTGTAGTTTAAAGAGTAACTATGCTATCGGCAATTTTTGTTATCATGTAATCTGTGCCATAAAGTGGAATGTTTAGTTCAGTCGGTTTGTTGATTTATTGATTGTTAAACAAATATTATTTCTTGGTTAGACTTTCTGTTGAGAATGAATATAGGTTAAAGAACATGGTGTACTATACCGTATTTAGGATGACACTATGTTCTAAGCTACTAACTTCTTGAAGTCATGCAGCCTGTATTTTATTCTCAAAAGAAAGTACTGCAAATGGAAGCAACATGGGAATTGTCAGCATGAACTTCATTTTCAGTTAAGTGACATTTTCTTTCCAGATTATACTGGCACACAAAACACAATTATTCAAACGAATTCATAAGTTTCAATAGCATAATAGTAGAAATTTTAAGCTCTCCTATATGAATAGCACAAGCCCGTGCTAGACCATCATGTGTTCTGAAAGTGAAAAGAATGCTTCCAGTGGCTTGCTATTCTCTTTGATAAATTATGTTTTTTGACAGGTTGTTGCCTAGAGGGAAAGACAAGTTATATTAGTGAAAAAGTAGAGTTACTACATTCTGCAGTGTTTTATTTTCTTGGAGTCTCATTGCACTCTACACCCAGTACACTGAACAATGTCAGCTACCTTTCAAGAGGGCTAAATTTTTAAGAAAGTGGAGATGATCTACTATTGTGCCATTTCATATTTGAGAACTGTAGATGTCTTTATATCTCAATTATATTTTCAAATCTTGTTGTTTGGTGAATAATCAATATAGAGCATCTATAGCAGATCGAGAAGTCCTTGATAATGAAGTACCTGAAGCTTGGGACGAAGCCTGACACTATCTACACCAAACATCAGTTAAATAAGTAACTTTTCAGCTTTGACTCAGTATTTGTACCTACTGGGTGTAAAATGTCAAGGGAGAGGTTACACAATTCAGCATTACTTAATACAGGGCTTACTTATGGTTTGGCAGGTCTGTAGAATCAGACAAACTAGCTGATCTTATAATACAAGCCAACAAAGCGAAGTATCATCACTTCAGCAGCATAAGGTATGTTTGCTCATAGATGCAAAAGTAATTATCACTTTAGTATTTTCATTTCCTATGGTCGTCATTCAGTGCTAATTAAATGGGTATTTCTTTGTCTCTATTTTTTTTAGGCAAATACGTACTTGTGATATTTGTCAGAACCAAGTTGCCAATGTGACGCCTTGCTCTTTTTAAATGCTGCTTGTTCAGATCCGAAGTTCTGTTGTTTGTTATTTTAGTAGGGAAAAATAGATATGTGCCATTGCAATATTGGCGATTCAGAGAAATGCCTTACAGTTTAGCTCGTTGGAAAAATGCCACTACAACTTTGCAGTACTCCTATATATGGCATTATGCACAATTGTAGGACCAAAATGCTTGTGCCTTCTTCCTTGCTCTTCTTCCTCCCTCCACTGACCTCACATTCCCCTCTACCATGGTGGTGCAGTCCTTCCCTTACTCTCTCACTTTTTGTTCTAATGTTCTGCTCAAGAATTACTTTCTTTGTCCTGCAAATAAAAGGAGGGATGTTTGGTTAGCAAACTATTAGGATTATCTTTTAGGAGCTTACCTTTTAGGATTCTGGAAAATCTGACCGAGTAATTTATTTTATTTTTCGTTTCTTCTTTAGATAGTATAGTACATCTGTGTTCTGTATGATCATTTGAAGTGTGCACAACAGAGGTAGAAAAGGGAGATATAAAGTTGACTGGTGAAGAATCACCAACAGCCATAATTCTTCTATATGTATCTTTCGATCATACATGTTTTAGTTTGTATGTTTAAAAATTGAAGTTCTGTATAATAAGAAGGCATGAAAAAAATGTACAGAAAACTCCAAAGTTACTGATTTTGTGAGAAAACAAAGATAATGTAATTTTGAAGGATTTGTGAAAGAAGGCATGTGAAACATGTTTGGCTGAATGCTTAAATATTTTCCCTGCTTAACACTTCAAAAAAATTACATTACATTCAGTAAATATTCCAGTTCCTCACTACATTTTGCCTTGGTTTCCCATATTACATTTTTTGCTTCATTAGTTCTTCTAACCTTCTAATTTTTTTTTACAGTGAATGTGTTCGCATCTAAATTTTAATTTGCAGGGAGCTACCAAGGGGCTCAAAAGCTTTCTCTTCGGAAATGTTATATTTTCCCTGGTTCTGGGTGTATAATTTATTAACATTGCCTTTGGGGTTTTAAGAATAGGGAATAGGTATTCATCACCTTATAATTTTCTTTTGCACGATCAGTTAGCTAATAGGCTACTACCCATGGTGAAAATTATCATGAAAAATCTATCGATCATAGCTATTCTCTTTGTTTTCTAGATGAAGGTAATAATCAAATTAATCCCTTCCACATTCACAGTCACGTATATATCTCAGGGATGCGATATTTTGTTGTCTGGCTCACAAGATGATTTCAAGCGACTGCTATATAGTATTTTTTTTTCCACCTTCAGTTGTAGGTATACAAACATTTTGATTTGATGCAGCATTTTGTGGTGCTTTTCTACACAAAGAACTATAAAAATAATGCAGTTATCCCATCAACATTTGAGCAAGTTATATTTCAGATCTTAGATCAGAGTCCTGGTTTGCCTTGATTTTCCATATACTTTAGAGTTGGGTTTGTCATGCGCCCTTATGAGTTGAGCTTGAGGTCTATAAATTCCTTAATCTCCACATTCGTTTATTTCAATATTGTGCAATACAAGGTCTAGCCAGCGCATTAGATTTTCATGTACGCCTTGGTTTTTCCCCTTCCTAACATTGGCTGTATAGCTCATTAGTCAACATTATTAATGTCTTTGCCAGCGCGAGATCTTCTATGGGTAGATCCTCTAAAAAAGACTTCTACGGGTAGATATGGCATGTTACTTTAATACTAGCATATTTGGAGAGTTCCATGTGAAAAGCCTGATTTTTGCCACTTACAAATGATCGAAGCTATGAAAGATGCGTATTACTTCAACAAGAGGAGTTATGCCCCTTTCCGTAAATCGAATAAATGACTTATGGTTTATAAATGATGAAAAGCAACAAGTATCTGCTCAAACCGTCATGTCAACTATTCATCGCAATAATTCCCTTGGGCGCGGCAACGCGCGCCAATCCCTTCTAGTAATAGCTATTTTCAGTAGGTTATCGAAGATCTCAAGCGAGATCACCGAAGCCACAAGCACGGCGATAATCAGTAATTTGATGCACGTCCCCTATATGTCTTCCAAAGCATGTGTGTGCTCGTCTTTGAAGGTTGTATGGCCACGACGGGAGAGCGCCTATTTCGTGTGTCGAAGACACAAGGTAAAGGCTCAAAAATACTTGACGACGGACAAACGGTGACATATGGTGATGTAACTGCGTCGTCCGCGATGCCGTGGACACATGTCCATTGTCTTTGCCGTGTGTTTGCTATACTAGCATGTTGTGTGTGTTTCTTTCCCGTGTGCCCGATATCCGGCACACATGAAAGCTCCTGACACACGGCAACGAGCCGCTCTCTTGTAAAGGGCTTAGTGTACGGCACCGAAGATCCATGGAGCGAAAAATAGAAAAATGATATTTAGAGGTGTCAGAAAATACAGATTTGTACGTATGTCTGTACATACTAATGTAATACACCTTTGTGAAAAGTTTTGCTAAAAAAATACGCCGTATTTTAGGCTACAAAATCACAATTATGTGGGTCTAGAAAGGGAAAAAAAACTCGGGTTTGATCCCGACATTTCGGTATTTAAAATGTGCATTGGCTTTTGTAGTACTATATTTAGATGAACTTTGTTCGTATATATTAGACATGTATATGTATCCATATAAAGTTGACAGGAATTTGTTTGATATTTAATACGTGATTTTAGATTTTTTTCAACGTGGTTTTTGAAAAAAAAATCGGTAGTGTGTACGCGTTGCCTGACCTTAGAATGCGGTATACGCTGGTGACGTGAGGCGGTGTGCGTCAGCGTTTGGTCATGCTTGTCTTGTGGGAGGTTTAGAATGACTAGAATGCCAGTCTTCCTTCATAAGCATCGGCCGAGCTCTCCCTGTAGCCTACATCACTAGAACAATTTTTTTTTTAACGTAGCTTATGCAAGTCTTTGGTCATGCTTCTTGTGGGAGGTTTAGAAAGACTAAAATGCGAGTCTCTGTACAAAATGCAGTGCTCATAGGTCATAACCACGTGATTGGCTGTCTAGACTATTTTGTTTCTTGTTTTTTTCTGTACGTTTGATTTCTAATTTTGTCCCCACTTGTTGAAGTTTGATTCCCTTGGCACATGGAAAATCGTTATATAGCAAGGGGCATAGAGGCTGAAACTTCCAAGTCAATGCTAACAGTAGCCATGGATGCGACCATGAGCATGGACAGCAATGGTGCTCTCCTGCTCCTTATCGTCTTAGTCGCCGGTGTCGTGGCCAGTTTTTTTCGATCGAGTCGATTGGGGGATGGGAGAACCACACTCAGCCCACCGTCGCTCCCCCTCCTGGGACACCTCCACCTGATAAAGATGCCGCTGCACCGGTCGCTGGCCAAGCTGGCCACCCCGGCAAATGGTGGGGCGCCGGCGCCGTTCATGTTGCTGCGGCTGGGCGCGCGCCCGGCGCTCCTCGTGTCGACGCACGCCGCGGCCGAGGAGTGCTTCACGGTGCACGACGCCGCGCTGGCGGGACGGCCGCGGCTGCTCGCGGGCAAGCACCTCGGCTACGACTACACAACGCTCACCTGGTCCTCCCACAGCGCCGACTCGAGCGTCCTGCGTCGGTTCCTCGCCGGAAAGCTGTTCTCGGCGCCCCGCCTCGAGGAGCGCGCGGCCGACCGCCGTGCCGAGGTCACGTCCCTGGTGGAGAATCTGCTCCAGGACGCCGCAGCGGCCACCAGCGGGGTCACCCTCCGTCCTAGGCTCTTCGAGCTGGTCCTGAATGTGATGCTGCGCGCGGCGACGGGACGCAGGCAGGGCGGCGACGTGGCCCGGATCTTCCAGAAGTTCGTCGAGGAGTCAAAAAAGGTGGTCGGGGCGCCCAGCCTCGGGGACTTCTTCCCGGCGCTGCGGTGGGTCGACCGTCTCCGCGGCATCGAGGCGGCGCATGCGAGGCTGCAGATGAAGCGCGACGCGTTCGTTGGAGGCCTCATCGACGACCACAGGAGGAGGCGCAACGCCGGTGGTGGAGACACCAAGAGCGTCATCGACGAGCTCTTGGCGCTACAGAGAACAGATCCCGAGTACTACACTGACACTATCCTCAAAGGCATCGTCTTGGTGAGTAACTGAGTACTTTCTTTTGTTGAGATTGTGAGTAACTGAGTACTGACTACTGAGTAGCATGTTCTGCTAAGAGCTTCATATATGACTTTGATAACACTATCATCAAAAACAGGTACTGTTCTCCACCAGCACAGACACTACGGCGCTCACCATCGAGTGGACGATGGCGTTATTACTGACGCACCCGGAGGCGATGCGGAAGGTGAGGGAGGAGATAGACGCCAATGTCGGCACGGGCCGGCTTGTTGAGGAGACGGACATCGCCAACCTCCCTTACCTGCAATGCGTTATCAAGGAGAGCCTCCGGTTCTGCCCCGTCGGCCCTCTCATCCCGGCGCACGAGGCCATGGAGGACTGCACGGTGGGTGGCTTCAAGGTCCGGCGCGGCACGATGATCATCGTGAATGCGTGGGCCATCCACCGGGACGCCAACCTCTGGGGCTCCCCGGAAGAGTTCAGGCCAGAGCGGTTCATGGACGTGGACGCTGCCGCGCCTATGCTGCCGTTCGGGCTTGGCCGGAGGCGGTGCCCCGCGGAAGGGCTGGCGATGCGCCTTCTGGGCGTCACGGTAGCAGCGCTCGTGCAGTGCTTTGAGTGGGATGTCGGTGAAGGTGGTGCCATTGACATGACCGAAGGTGCCGGTCTAAGTATGCCAATGGCGACGCCCTTGGCTAGTGTCTGCCGGCCCCGAGAATTTGTCAAGGGTTTGCTCCCTTCTTCCCCTTGATCGATGGACTGAACTCGGGTTTAAAAAAAATGTGGACTGTTAGCGCCGGTGTACCGGAGTGGGTGTTTGACTGTTTGTGTTTTATTATCTGTATTGTGGAGTGGGTGTTGTTCAGAAGAAATAATACACCATTTGGTGACATCGCACATATATGTATTTGTCTTGGTGACGCTAACTTCCGGACAGCCGCAATCGGCATGAACGACACATCCTGGTTATAGCGGTATGAGCTGACCGATGCTTAGAGCATCTCCTATACCAATACCATACCTAATTTTTGGGTAGCCAGATGCAGTTATTATGGCTAAAGGAGAGAGGGTTTGAGTATTCTTAATTTTTTCTGCTTAAAAAGAGAACTATAATGTGCACGCGACAAGAAATAGAGTTATCGTATTTTGGCTATGGTGCTATTTTCTGCCATGGTGTATGTGTGTGTGGCAGGCCCGTCTTTGAGGTGCACGAGGTGCACACGTTCAGGGCCCCCGTTTTTCCTGAGGCCCCAAATTTATAAGCTGATTATACATCGCTAGTTTAGTTCAGCCAGAAAAAAATGCCAAGCGGCCTAGTGACACGAGTGGCCGATCGATCCAGCTAGCTCCGCGTACAGTGCACCCAGGCGAACGACCGATCCAGGGTCCAACTCCTAGCTAGCTTCGTATTCGTGTACTAGGAGACGGAGAGTACTAGGAGACCTAATCAAAACAACGAAGGACGGTTTGGTTTCCCTGCCCACCTGACAACCAGCAGCGAGGCTTCAGTCAAAGGATATGCTTATTGATATTGTAATTGAGTCTGTACATGGGCTGATTACTTTTTTCACTAAGTACAGAGAAACTGGCTTTTCAAAAGCATTGGAGTCTGCAAAAGAAATTGCAATGGAGCTGGATATTCCTCTAGTGTTCCGCACTAAGCGTAAGATCAAAAGAGAACGACAATTTGATAAGGGCGCAGATGACACATCTACTGATTTACATCAGGGTCAATTATTTCATACCCATTGTTGATCAAGCTCTAGCTTCACTTAATAAAAGATTTGAACAATATCAGGGGTACGAGAAAACTTTTGGTTTCTTGTTTACTTCAGATGGACTGCGATCTCTTGATGATGATAGTTTGAAGGCTGCTTGTCTTAATCTTGAGAATGCTCTTACGTGGGAAGACCACGAAGATATTCAAGTGAATAAGATCCTAGAACATAAGGATATTAACGGGGAGGATTTATTTTGGGAGCTAATCTACATCCAAGATTTGCTAGATAAATCCATGAGTGCTATTGATATTTTGAACTATTTGAAGAAGCACCCTTATTTACCTGTTGCTAATATTGCGTACAGAATTTTGTTAACCATTCCTGTTACGGTTGCGTGGCGGAAAGGAGCTTCTCCAAACTCAAGTTGTTGAAATCTTATTTGCGGTCTACTATGACACAAGAAAGACTCAATGAATTGGCGACGATAGCGCTTGAAAATGATATCCTAGAGAAAATTAATTATGAAAATATGATTAAAGATTTTATTTCAAGAAATACCAGACGGATGATGATTTTCAGCAGAACATAAGGTCAGTTTATTGGTTTAGTGGCACCTTTTTGTAGAACTATGTTTCTATGTGCTGTATGAAATAACACATATTAAAGTTATGTACTAGAGTGAACATATTTTTCTCCTATGTGGTGTGAAAATTTCAAATTTAGGGTCTCATTTTATGTTTCGCATAGGGGCCCCCAATTCTGGAGACGGCCCTGGTGTGTGGTGTTATGTTTCGTTCGAAATCTGAGCAAAGCCTCCTTGTAAAACTTTTTTTAACGGGTTGTCAATCTATTTGATGCCTTCTAGTACTAGTGATTGACTATCTTGAATAGGAAACGATAAGAAGCATGTAGGAGGGAAGCCATTGACATAGCCTCGTGGCTCTGTCGAATCTGGCGTAACGAGCTACGGAAATCCCAGACGTCGAACAGTCCGGTACGCAAAATCCTGCTGATCTTTTAAGAGGAAAAACGATCGCGAGTAAGGAGATAAAATGCATAAGGGTCAGACGTCACCACCGATTAAATAAAACTTACTAATGTGAAAGATAAAGATTCACCCTCACACAGCTGCTTTCCCATAGCTAGTTAGCTAGTCTATTCTCGTGGTGATCAATAATTTGTACCAAAAAGACTCCGCAGGAACTAAACTAAGGTTAGCATCAAAATCTGATGAGAGACACACGAGAAACCAAGACGAAATAAGTTATCAGTAGGAACCAAAATAAACTGCTCATGCATTGCTGACGATATCTGCTTCGATCTTCCCCGCGACAACCGGCGTCACCACCGCCGTAGTGACCGTGACCGTCGCCCCCCCCCACCGTTTCGCGCCACGGTGGCCGCCAGGACAGGCACGCGGTGCCGGTCGAACACCTCGATCACGCGCGTCAGGAGCCAGGCCTTGCCTCAGGCACAGGGGCGAAGCTAGAAAAATAGATCATTGGTGTCATTCCTCTAAATTTACCGGTGTCATTTTGTATTTGTGAGAGCATTGCTTCATTTGCAAAGGGAAATAGTAAAAATCCATTGGTGTCATTTGACACCAATCATTACATGCTAGCTCCGCCCCTGCTCAGGCAGCCGGACGGCGAAGCACGACGTCTCCCCGGACGCGACCATCTCGGCGACGCCCTGTACGCCCGCTCGGCTCCGCCTGGCCGCCACCGCCCTGTACGCCTCGAGCTCGGCGGCCGTGTCCTCGAGCGCCCTGACGTACGCGATGGCCTCGTCGACGATGTCCGCCCTGGTCGCCTGCTGCGCCGTAGTTAATTTTGCGGCATGAGCTCGATGCGTCGATCACTCCATGACCGGTGCCTTTGTTGACGAGATGCTGGCGCTCGCGCCCTCGGTTGCCGGCCCTTGGCTGGTGATCGGTGACTTCAACCTCTTGCGGTACCCTGAATAGAAAAACAATGCCAACTTTGATCAAATCCTCGCGGCCATGTTTAATGCCTTGATCCAGCGGTTGCAGTGGTTTGAACTGCCTCTCCTCGATAGGCTCTTCACGTGGACAAATGGGCAGGCCGCCCCGGTCCTTGCGAAACTCGATCGGGCGTTCTTCAACGTTGAGTGGAACTCCACCTTCCCCAATTCCTCCCTGACCTCTCTCCCGCGCCCCACCTCCGACCACCATCCCCTTCTCGTCAGTGCCACCACCACCATCCCAAAACCCGCTCACTTCCGCTTCGAGAATTCCTGGTTACTCGATCCTCTCTTCCTCCCCTCCACCCTCCCTTCCTGGACACCTGCGGTGCCCGCGCGTGATGCCGTGCTCGATCTCGCCGCTGTGATCAAGCGGTTTCGGACTGCGGCGAAGCGGTGGAGGTTGGATCACCGGTACGTGCCTCAATTTGACAATAATTGCCGCTTCGTTATTGACCTCTTCGATTTCCTCGAAGAATCTCGCTCTCTTTCAGGGCCTGAAGCTGATCTTCGTGCGGAGGCCAGGGTGCAGCTCGCCGGTTCCATCGGTCGGGCTGCTGCGCGTTGGAAACAGAGGGGCAAGTTCCGGGCGGTTCGGGAAGGGGATGAAAACACCCGCTTCTTCCACGCCAGGGCATCGCAGCGGTATCGCCGGAATCAGATTCGCTCCCTCGACATCGACGGCGCGATCGTCGTAGACCACGCCGGCAAAGCGGAGAACTTGCGCGCCTTCTACTCCAACCTATTGGGATGCGCGCGTGAGCCCAGCTGGGCCTTCGACCTTGACGGCCTCTACCGCGGTGCAAGGCAGGTCAATGGGCCGGCCCTGGCGGGCCCATTCGAGATGGAAGAAATCAAGGGGGCGGTGAATAGCATGGATCGCAACAGCGCGTCGGGCCCCGATGGGCTCGGGCCCAATTTCTACAAGGCTGCCTGGCCCACGGTTTCTGGTGGCATGCTGCGTGCCTTTGCTGCTGTTCACGCAAGAAATTCTGACCTTGGCTCGATCAACCGCGCCCACATTGTTCTGCTGCCCAAGAAAGATGGGATCCTGCCCCGGGTTCCTACCGCCCTGTGTCCCTGCAGAATTGCTCGATCAAGATCCTATGCAAGACCCTCACCTCCCGTTTGCAGTCTCAGATTGGTGCCTAGCTTGGTGGATGAGAATCAGTCCGGCTTCCTCTCAGGGCGGAGCATCTCTGAAAATTTCGTGTATGCTACTGAATTGGTCCAATGCTGCTTCAAACGTCGGGTCCCTGCTCTGGTGCTGAAATTGGATTTTGCCAAGGCCTTCGATTCGATCAATTGGCAAAGCCTAAGGAAGATCATGCTTGCTCGTGGATTTCCCTCCATTTGGTGCGATTGGATGGACATGATTCTGAGCACCTCGAGGTCTGCAGTCCTTCTCAACGGGATCCCAGGGAAGTGGATTGACTGCAAACGCGGGCTCCGACAGGGGGATCCGCTCTCGCCGTACTTGTTCTTGCTGGTTGCAGACGTTCTGCAGCAGCTAATCAGGCAGGACCCTCTGCTGCGGCCCCCCTGGTGGACGACGCTCCATGTCCCGTCCTTCAGTATGCGGACGACACACTGATCATCATGCGGGCTGACAAGGAGGCTGCGAAGCGGCTGCGCTTGCTTCTCGACCAATTCGCTGCTGCCACTGGCCTTGTGATCAACTTTCACAAGAGCACTTTGGTGCCTCTCCATGTTGCCGATGGGGATCTGATGGAAATTCAGGAAGCTCTGGGCTGCCGTGTTGAGGGTTTCCCGCAGACCTATCTTGGCTTGCCGCTCTCCGCTGAAAAACTTTCGCTAGCCGCGTTTGCTCCTCTGATTGCTAAGGTGGACAAGTACCTCTCCGGATGGATGGCGATTCTGTTGTCTGCTGGTGGTCGGATTGTGCTGCTCAACGCTGTCTTGGACGCGCTCCCCACCTTTACAATGTGCGCTGTCGAGCTGCCACCCGGTTTTCTCCGTGTCATCGAGGGACTCCGACGCGCCTTCCTGTGGAATGTGTAAGGACGGGCCTCGGGAGCCAAGTGTCTCGTTGCCTGGGACGTGGTCTGCAGACCCAAGCAAGAGGGCAGGCTGGGGATCAAGAGCTTATCGGGAAGAACGAATGCCTGCAAACGAAACTTGTCCACCGCCTGCACTCTGGGGACGGCTCGCCGTGGGCACGCTGGGCCTGGTCCGCTGTGGTGGGGCAAAAGGCTGCTGGTCACCACTGGGAGCGCCTCGCCGCTCTCATGCCTCTCTACCGCGGGATCACCACGGTGCGTGTGGGCGACGGTCGGCGCACGGCGTTCTGGCTTGACACCTGGTGCGGCGACTTGCCGTTCGCACGCAGATGGCCGGCGCTGTTCTCCCATGCTCTGGACCCCGAAGCCACCGTTCATGCCATCCTGGACGCAGGCGTGCGCCGCTGCCTGGTTCCCGCCTGAATCATGCTAGAACGCGCCAACTTCCCGAGCTCCTGGGCGCCATCGCTGCGATCGCGCTCTCCAGCGCGCCGGACATGCGTGCGCTGACACGCTGCCAAAAGCCTTCCGGTGCTCTCGATGCCGCGACTCTCTACAAACTTCGGATGGGGGGCGGCGTGGACGACGCCGCGTACCACTTTGTCTGGGAAAACTTCGCCCCGTCGCGAGTTCGCTTCTTCGCCTGGCTGCTTCTCAAGCGGAGGGTCCTGTCCCGTGAAGCTCTGCTCGACAAGCATATCCTCGCCGCCGCGGAGGCAGGGTGCCCGCTCTGCCATGCGCCCCTCGAGACGACGGAGCACATTTTCTTCGAGTGTGCCTTTGCCGCCCGGTTCTGGAGTGCTCTCGGCTACCGGTTCCCAGCCGGTGCGAGTGTGCGCCAACTCTACGCCTACGACGCTCCGCTCATGCTCAAGCCGGAGGCTGCCTCTACTTTCACCCTGCTCTGCAGCCGGAACCAATGGAAACATAGGAATGCGGTTGCCTTCCGTGAGCAACGCCCATGTCTGCCTCTCCTTGTCCGGCTCTGTCGAGATGATGTGCACCTCTGGCGCACTCGGCTGCCTGCTAGGCTAGATGACGCTGCCAATGCTTGGTTGCAGTGTCTTGATGTCGGTGTGTGACATCCCTCTAAAACCCCTGCTGAGTCTGTAAACCTCCCCTTGTAACTCTCACAAAACCTCGGCCTTTTGGGTCGTACCATACATTTATACAGAAATTTCAGGTGGGGCTTTGTCCCCCCGGTGAAAACTAAAAAAAAAAAAAACAGAAACGTGCGCCGAAAACTAACAAAAAGGTAACGAATAATCGCCAAGAACTCGAACGAATGGACGACGAACCCGAGGGGGGAGGGGGGAGGGGAGCAGCGCGACCAGCTCGTCGTAGAGCCCATTCATTGTCCGCCGGCGTGCGCGCTCCGTGTGAGTCGACGCCACCGCACGAGCCACCTCCAGCGAGGGCTTCTCCTCAGCCATGGTGGGGGATCAGATGATCAATCTCCTAGGAGCAATCGATGCGAACGCTCTCTGCTTTTGTGGCCTGTGAAGTTGTGAGCCGTGTGCTTGCGTAGTGCTACTACTGTAAATTCGTGTTGGGCAGCACATGCGAGGCGTCAGCTTTTGATTTGGTGGTGTCTGGTCAGGAAGGGAAACAGAGCTGGGTTGGTACGTTCATGGCAGGGGCAAAGTGAGACCAGAAATGTGGTGCCAGTTTTTGTAGTCAGGATGAAAAGCAAAACTGCCAAGACCCAAAGACTCACCATCTCCATCGCCTCTGCTCTTCGTGGGGGAAAGACTCACCATGTTCGGGAGAAGAGGTCATCTTCACCGTCAGGTTGTCAGGATACAGCTAATCCAAGTACTCAAGTATCAAAATTCATTTTCCGTTTTTGTGGGACTAGTGAACGTGCACGTGCAACGCATGTATCATAATTTATTATAATATCAATATGTTTTTAATCTATATTTGTTTCAGTCAGTTATTTTACAAAGCCATTTAAATAGATTTCTTGATAAAAAATTGAAATCAGACCAAATATTTTCAGAGAATTATTTCACTTGCTCCTTCCAATTAGCAATGGTGATATACGAGTAGGGTGTTTGTTATTTTTCGGGATTGTTTATAATTTATCTTTTTTTCTCTTGTGACCCTTGTGGAACGGGAGAGTAATATCTGCATCGTTCGAACGCATAATCGTTAACTCCAACACTGACGGCACCTATTTTTTCGCCGAAGAATTCTCATCAAATTCGACCGATGTCGACATAGATGGTGGATAGGACGACTGACAAAAAAAGACTTGAAATAATATCTTCACCTCCATTTTTTCCTTCATCCTCGTGCATCCACTAACTTCTTCAAATTTCACACTTCACATGAGATTCTTTTCTTTTTCTTATGGACATTAGCTGATTTCTTAAAAAAAACTCATGCACGTGCAACACACGTCTTTATTTAAAGAAAAGGTACATGTACAGACCGACCTTTTGAGCCGACCTTTCGAACGTTGACGCCCCTCAGACAACTTTAAAAATTACTTCGTATTTAAAGAAATGTGACAGTTAGAGAATTATGGCATATCTTCATAAGAAATATAATTGTAATATTGCTTTTCATTCGACCAATCTTATCAACGTGTTTGTACATTAATAGTAAAAGTCATATAAGCTTTGTCGGACATCCAACGAATTCGAGATTCAATCTTAGATGAAGAATAAGATTTCTTGAGAAGAACTAAATTCATGCCTGAAACAACAAAATATTTCTTAAGTTCTCGAGTGTGAGAAGAAAGAAAACAAAAGGAATATTTCAGGGCTATTTCATGTAGCATTGAAAGTCTCGATGATTTTATCAGCTTCCTCAACAGTATTCATGGTAATAAACCAAAATCCACAGCTTTGTCCTGACTATCCCTTGTATATGACCTGAAGTTTAAGAAAGCAACATCAAATCTATACTTCAGCTTTAAAAATTCAAACTGAAGACGTATATGATCGAAAGAAGATATACAGAAGAATTATGGTTGTTTCGGGATAATATACAACTCTTGGCTTCAACGGCTAGGAACTTCTTCCAATAGCCCTGTCCAAAAGCCTGGATTTGTTAAAACTCTTCTTTCAACTCTTTCTATAACATGGAAGAACAAGTACAAATGATGTGAAATGTGAGATACGTTTTCTAGTAGGAGTAAATGTACAAAACAATTATTTGACAAACTAATGCATTTCAGTGTTTTTTGTACAACTGTTGGAAATATCTTAAAAATAAAGATGACTATTACTAAAAAAAATCATTCGTATCAGACAATATTGCATTATCACCCAAGCTACAACTGCAAAGCCAAATGGAGGTAGCTTCTGACGATTAGTATTGCGTTGCAGCCACTATCTCAAGCATTTTACACAAAGAATAAGAAAGCATGGCATTTCTTTGCTGCTAGAATTCAAGAGAGGTTCCTCAGTGTTAACTTTCTGCATGATCCTTCTCAAGCTTGCCATCAGTTCGTCATCTCCATAAATTGCTGCTCCAATGATATAGGTGATTCCATTCAGATCATCAACCAATTATTTCCTTTAATGCTCTTCTAATGTTTCTTTTTTTCCTCCAAATATTTCAGCTTATTTACTACGTCAAGATGCTCCTTTGCCTTCTGTACCATCTCTGCAGTTGTTTCAGCTTTGAGTTTCTCAAGAGCATGCTTCGAATTGCTCCACTGTTCTTTCTGTACAACTAATTTTATTTGCTGGTCCTCGAACTCTCTTTTCGCAAAGTGCAATGAGCATGTGTTTCGAAAAACTGCCATGCTCTTGGATGATATTTACAGGATTCAGATTCTCTGCAAAGCCGTGGAGTTGCTGGACCTCAAGTTGAACTTCTGCAAGATGCTTTATGTAAAGCTGAACAGATTCAACAATTAGTTGGATGTCAGCAATAGCATTTTCCTTGTGGCTTTCTGTTAAGCTGAACAGATTCAGCAATTAGTTGAGTGTCAGCAATAGCATTTTCCTTGTGTATTTCTCAACCTCCGACTTGATAAAACCAACACATCAAGCTTTCGAATCAGATTATCTTCTTCCAGTACATCGATGTATTGCTGAAGCTCCTCAATGTTCCTCTCGCTCTCTCATCAATCATACTTTATAACTTATGGCTTTTCTTGGAAGTAAAATAATCAGTCAAGAGACTGAACGAAAAAGGATGCCTGAGCAATGCATCAGACTGACGGGCACGTCGTGGAGCGAGCGGCAGCTGTTGTGCACGTTCTCGCCGCTGAGGCCGTGCTGATTCCACCGCAGATCGATGGTCTCCAACTCGCCGGCAAAGAAGAACAGGAAAGGGGACAGGGAGCCCAGCTTGTAGTTGCTCTTCTTCTTCCTGATCTCCATCGAAGACCCGCGCGCCCAGCGCCGGAGGTCGACGACCACGACGCTTGTGTTTAAGTAGCAGGACGGGCGGCGGTGCCCCGCGAAGACCCGTGCGCCGAGTTCCGGGTCAGACCAGAGCGCCGGCGTGAGTTAGCAGGAGAAGTTGTTGTTGTTGCAGGCCTGAACCTGCAAGCGATCGGGGGTGGACGGAGGTAGAAGAAGAAGTGGACAACACTGAATTTTGTGGCGCACGAACGTCCTTTTCTTGATTTCAACCCGAGCTCGGCCTCGTGGTCCACCAATGGAGAGTACAGAGGTGGGTTATATAGGTGCGGCTCGCACTCACGTCGCCACGCCCGCGCACACGACGCGCACTCACGCGTACTCACGCACCCAGTACGCCATGTCCAGTGGGCCCCAGCTTGCGCGCACGACGCGCTCCAACGCGATCACCGTGGCCGGCCTGCTGCTGGACTTGGTCCTCCGCCTAACTCGCTACGGCTAGACACAATGCACGCACACACGCACACACTTACGCGCACAGACACGCCACACACACGCCTCACGCGCACACCATGCCGTGCACGGACCCGACCTTGGCGCGCTCACGCCGGTCCACCGTGCACGCCATGGACGCCATGGCTTATTGCTATCAATCTCCCCCTAAGCCATGGCCCAGTACAGGTTCGGATTGATGCCGGCCTCGCAGAGCAGCGCCTCCTCCTTCTTCTCCTCCTCCTGCTTCTTCTTGGGCTTCTTGCAGTCGCGGGCGAAGTGGCCACGGATGCCACAGTTGTGGCACTTGCCACGCCTGCCGTAGCCGTCCACGCCCGCACTGCTCCCCGTGTCGTCGTCGTAGCCGCCACCGCGTGCTCGACGCCGCGCCTCCCACTGCGCCGACGTGAGCAGCAGCTGGTCCCCATGATGCTCGCCGCCATTGGCCTTCTTGCGTCGCTCCGACCGCTCCTGGAACACCTTCAGCCGCCCGAGCACCTCATCGAAGCACACCTTCTCCACATCGCAGAACTGCTCGATGCCGGTCACCGCCGTGTACAGGTCGTCAGGCACCGTGTCGAGCAGCTTCTTCACCATCTCGGCATCGCCGAGCGTCGCGCCGAGGTTTGCGTACCTCGCCTCCATGCCGCTGATCTTACCAGTGTAGACGTCCAGCGCCTCGCCGTCCGCCATGATCAGCCGATCGAAGTCACCGCGGAGCGTGGACAGCCGAGCCGCCCTGACGCGATCCGCGCCTACAAATCGCGCCTTGAGGCTCGCCCACACCTCCGCCGCCGTCTTCTTCGACGATACCTGCAGCAGAATGTCCTCCGCGAGCGCACCGAGCAGGTACGCCCTCGCCGTCTTGTTCTTCTTCGGATCGACCGCCGCCGTCGAGTCCGCCGGAACCACCGCCTCCCAGACACCCTGCGCGTCGAGGTTGGCCTCGACCTTGATCGCCCAGACGGTGTAGTTGTCGCCGATGCGCATCGGACAGGAGAGCGGCATCGCGCTCCCCCAGCGCCACCGTGCGGAACCAACGCCATCGCCTCGCTCTGATACCACTTGTTGTTGCAGGCCTGGACCTGCAAGCGATCGGGGGTGGACGGAGGTAGAAGAAGAAGTGGACAACACTGAATTTTGTGGCCCACGTACGCCCTTTTCTTGATTTCAACCCGAGCTCGACCTCGTGGTCCACCAATGGAGAGTACATGGGGTGGGTTATATAGGCGCGGCTCGCACTCAGGTCGCCACGCCCGCACACACGATGCGCACTCACGCGTACTCACGCACCCACTACGCCATGTCCAGTACGCCCCAGTTCGCGCGCACGACGCGCTCCAACGCGATCACCGCGGCCGGCCTGCTGCTGGACTTGGTCCTCCGCCTAACTCGCTACGGCTAACAGACACAACACACGCACACACCTACGCGCACAGACGCGCCACACACACACGCCTCGCGCGCACACCATGCCGTGCACATACCCGACCTTGGCGTGCTCACGCCGGTCCACCGTGCATGCCATGGACGCCATGGCTTATTGCTACCAGTTGGCGCGGGGACAATGGCGGTTGCGGGGACGTACGTCTCGCATAGCCTCCCATAGAGACAAAATTGCTCCAGATTGGGGGCATCTTCCTATTTGTCTGGCTGCCCGTAGCTGCTCACCTGCTCCAAATTCACTCAATTGCTCGACTGAAACGTCAAGATCCCCACTCTTCAACACAGCGGCCGGCGGCGGGACACCATGGGGCGGGGCAATAAAGCCAGCCCGCGCGGCGGCGCTGAGACTCCGGCCGGCTTGCGGCGTCGAGCACGGGCAGGGCAAGGAGAAGCAGCGTCGGACGTTTTGTTTTTAGCGGTGGTGACATGGTTATACATCTCGGGTACCCCATCATGAGGGTACCTGGTGCACGTAATGACTGAGGCCCAATAACGAAGAGCCCACTCGAAGCCCGAGACAAGAGGCCCAAGAAGATGGATTACCTTCCAAGATTAGACATAGGCATAGTCGGTTTAGAACTTTCCATATGTATAAACTAGGTCGGTTAAGGACTCCCGAGACCCAGCCTATTTAAAGGCTGTGAGGGGCGCCGATCTAGAGGCCAAGCCATACTCGAACCACCAAATCTCTTGCGAGATCGTCATCTCACCGGAGCCACCCTGTAACCTCATAATCTCCAGTAATCAATAACAGACAAGCAGGAAGTAGGGTCTTTACCTCCACCCGAGGGGACTGAACCTGGGTAAATCTTTGCCTCTGCTTGTCAGCCGACGAAACTACCAGTACTGCCACGTTCTCTCCCCATAATCTCAACCCTAGGTCCTTAACCATGGGATTTGATGAGGGTACACCTCGTCAATTGGCGCCGTCTGTGGGAAGGAATAGTGCTGGACTCGCGGTTTCTTCGGTTCCATCGGAAAACGGCGACTCGCCGATCGGATCTACAAACGGCAACTCGCCGGCTGCATCGACAAATCAGAACTCGTCGACTCAGGCGGCACACGGCAACTCGCCGGCTCACTCGACAAACGGCAACACGCCAGCTTCACCCGCAAAAAGCACATCGGATCCTCTGATGGATTTCGAGCCACACTCGCCAGGATTCCAGGAGGCCTTCTCCGATCTCGAGTCAGGTTTGGGTTTAACCGTCGGTTCGTTCAATTTTTTCGTCAACAAGCTTGGTGTGTAGGACTTGACGGATCCACGCCAACTGGCGACTTTCGCACCCGAGGCTCCATCGGCTGCGACTCCTTCGACTGCGGATCTTTCCGCTGCGTCCATACCATCATCAACCCTCCAAGCCTGTTCATCCGCAACAACCATGTCCACACGAGAGATGCGCGAGCTCATTGAAGAGCTCCAGGGCGAGGAGGCCGAATCAGCATACCGCACAAACGATCCCGAGCTAGATCAACCACTCGAGGATAGTTTCGACTGCGGGATCTCCCTCAGCGACTTCGACGACCTCGAAACTCATATCGACAACCACGTCGACTCCGAGATCTGCGCCTGTCGTGGGGTTACTCTTCGACTACCCCACGGTGGGGATACCTGGGTCACGCCAAGCCCATCAGCCTTATGACGAGGGCCAAGGAAGGCCCAAGGAGGACGACGTACGGCCCAAGATAGTCGACGCTAGGTCATGTGACCCCAGCCATGCTTGTAAGCGCCATCGGCACCGTTCGCCTGAGACCTAGCCTACCATATAAAGGGTAGGAGGGTCCTTCGTCTAGGGTACGCTCATAGCCGCCACCACAAACCCTAGCGAGATTGCCATCTCGCCATTGTAGCCACAACTCGCCATTCAATACCAGACAAGCAGGAAGTAGGGTGTTATCCTCCGGGAGCCTGAACCTGGGTAAACGCCTTGCTTGTCAGCCGTCGTGATCACCAGCGCTCATCTCTCTCCCCTTCAATCAACCCGGGGTACACAACCCAGGGATTTGCCGAGTCCACACCTCGTCAATTGGCGTCGTCTGTGGGAAAGAACGAGCGCTGGAACCATGGTTGCACCGGCTCCATCGACTTTGAAGACCGACGTCTGCATCACCAAGGAGCCAATCTGCTTCGGCTCCTTCGAGTACACCTTCCACCCGCCGGCCCACCGCTCGGTGTACGCCGATCTGCACGTAGGTATGTGCCTCACCTTCGGTACCATGCACTACTTCGTAGACAGCTATGGAGTACTCAGATCCACGGTGATCGCACCACGCGCGGTGGTGGCACCCGCATCTGCCGCGACTGCCCCAACCACGCTCCCACCTGCTGCGACTGCGGCGACAGCATCTTCGACTGCTGAGAAGATCGCATCCGCCTCGACTACACCGACCGCCTCCGCTGCGGCAGAGATCGCGCCCAGCACGGCCGCGCCATCAGCGTCTCCGGCGGTGGCTTGCTGGGGAAGATGCTCTGATGCACAGTCGCCAAGGCGCCTGTCGACTTCTGCAGCGCCGCCGAGGCATACGCGCAGACGCGATCCATGAAGCCAACAGCCTCCGCCAAGCCGACACTCTCGCTGGAAGTCCCTTCTAGAGGAGCACCTCCGCAAGTCTCTGATCAACAGAAATCCACACACGTAAGACATCCGAAGTCGACAGAAGACAAAGTAGGCACTGAGCCGAAATACTTACTTCCAACAACATCTGCGAGTGCAAGCAAGCGGTCGACCTGGGTCTTCTCCAGATCATCCTGAGCTTGTTCACGCTCTTGGGCTTCACCCAGCGACCGCTCCAGCTCCGCGACCCGCTTCTTCATGCTCTCCTTCTCGCCTACGGATCAACGGAGCAAAGTTAGCAATAAAGGCAGTCGAAGCACCCCTCGAACACAAGGGTTCACACTCACTATTCGCTTGCTCCAGAGCAGTGCGGAGCTGATCCCTCTCCTGCTCCATGCGAACGAAGGCTGCGGCTCCCTCCATCTGCTGGCGATAAAATGGCTGCAGGAAACACACGACATCAATCTGCGCCCGACTATTCTAGTCACGCACATCTTCGGGGGCTACTCCCATTGGGAGCGCTGTTCGCGCACCCGATACAGATTTTGCAGAACGAGTCAAAGGACACTTACATGCTCAAGCAGCCCAGCGTCAACCGGAGTCGCATCAGCAGCTTTCTCTGGCACGGAGGAGGTCGAAGTCTTCAAGGCCAAAGCGTCACCCGCCAGAGCCTCTCCTCCGGTCGTCTTCGCAGTCTGCTCGATCATGGGAGCAGAAGTGTGCTCCATCTCACGAGGGGAAGAAACAACAGCGCCAGTACGGTCGCTGTGACAAGACAACTCAATTCAAGGACTCGCAAGTGAAAATGCACATTCGACAAAAACGAGGCCAAGGTTACACGACTAACCTGGCGACATCTACATCATCTTCACTTCCCACGGATACGGAGGCCATCCTCGCAAACTCAGTCGGCGGTGCAGAGCCGAGGGGAGGCACGACCAAAGGCTCAGCCAGGTCACTCGTGTGCCTAGCGCCCGAGGACGACTCGCTCACCTCCTCCTCGTTCTCCACACCCGCCTCCTTCACGGGTGACGAGGCCGAACCAGAGTCGCCACCCTTTCGCCTCTGCCGCTTTCGCAGCGGCTCTTCATCTTCATCATCCTCCTCCAACTCTTCACTCGGAGAGGTGGCGGAGGGAACTTCATCGTCATCGACCGCGTCCTCCTCAGGGAACTCTGCCTCTTCATGAGGTCCGTTCTCCATCAACGGAGGAAGACTGACATAGCTTGAACGACCCTGTCAGCAAATGAAGCATTCGAGTCAGGCAAAAAAATTCGACAGAAGGAGATACAAAAGCAAAGCACACGAAGCTCACCTCAGGCACAGGGTTTTTAGGCCCATACGGCTCGACCGGGCACTTGACATTGCACGGGTCAGCGGCTCGGAGACTAGTGATGCTCCTCACCTTCGACTCGACTGCGTCATCATCAAGCTCATCGCCAGCATCCTCACGCACCCACATTGGGTGGATGCGAGTGCGGAGCGGCTGCACCCGAAGCCTGAAGAAGGTGGCGATGAGGTGAATTCCACCTGTCTCGCGCCCAAGACTTTTCAGAAGGCCACGAAGAAGCGTCAGCAAGGGCTGAGTCGCCTCCCTGTCCTCCTTCGACAGCGGGTGCGCCCACGCGTTCGTCTTCCGCAACTCGCGATCAGCCGCGAATTCGGGAAGCCCTTCCTGGTCGCACCTGATGTAGAACCACTTCTTCCGCCAGCCCTGGACGGAGTCGGACTTCTTCATCTGAAAGTAGGAGGTGTCGCCACGCACCTGGATGCCGAAGCCGCCGACTGGATACACCTGCTTGCTCTTCCCCACGTTCGTCCTCACGAGGAATAGCGACTTCCACGGCAGCCAGTTGGGTGCGATTCCCAGGAAGCACTCGCAGAGCACGAAATAGCTCACGATGCTCAAGACGCTATTGGGAGTCAGATCGTGGATCTGAATCCCATAAGCGTACAAGAGACCACGGACGAAATCGTGGAGGGGGAACCCGAAACCCCACGGAAGAAAATCCACGAAGCAAACGCGTTCCCCCTCGCGAGGAGCGGGGAATACCTCTTTCCCAGGAGCACGCACCGTCGCCTTGTCTGCCGGCGGCATCAGCCCCTGCGCGCGGAGGGCCTCGAGATCGGCCTTCTTCACCGACGATTTGACCCAGTCGCCGTCGGGCTTCTTCATCACGCTAGCCTCGGCGGAGGAAAGAAACTGGCAGAAAAGCGCAACAATGGCGGAGAGAGAGCAGCGGAGACGAGGGCAGAATGGGGATGGAATGAACTGTTCGCCGCCGCGGTGAAAAGTATATACCGCGTGGCCAGTTAATCCAGGCCGTCCTCAGCGAAACCGCACTTCACACCATCATCTGGCCGTCCACGTGTCGCACGGAGATAGCAACCGTCGCCGGCCACGCCGCCCACTAAGCACGGGAATCAAGGCGCCATCATCACACCGCGAAATTTCACGCCCAACGGTCAGTACAAAGCGGCAACCGCTGTCTCCAGTCAATACTGACAAGTGGGGCCGCACTGTCACGTCCCATCGGGCGCAGAGTGCGCCAAAAACGTCAGCGCTGACGTCAGCCGCGAAGGCGTAGGAAGTAAGCCAACAGGCTGATTGAGGACTCGAACATTTCATTCGAGTGCAAGAAGATTCAGTAAGCTACAAGAGCTGAACCAACTCGTGCAGTAAGCCAAACCGGCCGAATACACAGTAAGTCCCACAAAGCCAGTCGCGACTCCGACAAGTCGAGTCCCTTCTTTACTCCCATCGGGAGCGAGCTTTTCGACTGAAGAAAAATTGAGTTTAACCTCAATTGCATGCAATTCAGCTTAATCTCGGGGGCTACTCCCATCGGGAGCGCTGTTCGCGCTCCTGACTGACTCAGAACAATAGCAGTCGAAAAATCACCGACTAAGGCTGTACCCACAGTATTTTACCCAGCAGTCGACAGTTCGACTAAGGAATCCTCCATAAGCCCTGAACGGCCGGAGTCGACCAATTTTACTTGTTCCTTTCAGGAACCCGACGGCGTGCCTAGGAGGAAGGAGTCCTTTACCCGACTCTACGATTCGACTAAGCACTCGGGGGCTCCTGTCGTGGGGTTACTCTTCGACTACCCCACGGTGGAGATACCTGGGTCACGCCAAGCCCATCAGCCTTATGACGAGGGCCCAAGGAAGGCCCAAGGAGGGCGACGTGCGGCCCAAGATTGTCGACGCTAGGTCATGTGACCCCAGCCATGCTTGTAAGCTCCATCGGCACCGTTCGCCTGAGACCTAGCCTACCATATAAAGGGTAGGAGGGTCCTTCGTCTAGGGTACGCACATAGCCACCACCACAAACCCTAGCGAGATTGCCATCTCGCCATTGTAGCCACAACTCGCCATTCAATACCAGACAAGCAGGAAGTAGGATGTTATCCTCCGGGAGCCTGAACCTGGGTAAACGCCTTGCTTGTCAGCCGTCGTGATCACCAACGCTCATCTCTCTCCCCTTCAATCAACCCGGGGTACACAACCCAGGGATTTGCCGAGTCCACACCTCATCAGCGCCAGCAACAACCTCGACTCCGAGGCTCACAACAATCTCGCCGACGCCGAGATGGGCATAGGCGACGAAGACGTCGACTGCGAGATCGTCCAGACGAACCACTCGATGAACATGCAGGCTCAGACATGAGCCTCGACGAAGATGTCGAGTCTATGACGGGACTCGAAAGTACATACATATGCCCTCGGGTCATACCCCAACAGGTCTATGTGGCCATCGCCGCAGAAACATCAGAAACTGCGGCCAGTCGCAGGCCTACAGAATTTCCGTGCACAGTCACTATGCCGGACGGAGCCACAACCCTCACAATCACTGCTGAGATGGCAGCAAAAGCAGATAAAGTCATCAAGGAGTGCACAATGATGCCAGCAGACGCAACACAAGAAGAGATGTTGACCTTCCAGTACTTCAACTGGCAGGAGTCACTTCGACTGAAGCAGATAAGAGCCACACTCGAAGAACGCAAAAAGCAAGCTAGCTTGTCGAGTGTGCGCAGAAGACAGCTCTCCCTGAGCTCCACCGGGCGAGCAGACACAGGACGCAGATCAAGGTTGTCACACCTCTCGCCAGGCGAGAAGGCGGCACTCACCCGCAACTTAGGCAACTCCTTCATGACATACGACGAGGAAGGACTGCCGGTGCCCAAAACAGCAGCAGGTGCTCTCTACACCGCTGCAGCATACCTGGAGGCAATCAAGCCCCCAGCGGATGACCCCAATGCAAAACTACACCGCCAACAGATCAAATCACTCGCCTTAGCTGCAAAGGCCATACGCCAAGTTCCAAAAACTCCAGGTGGGAGTCGAGACCGTGCCCTAGTCGACGCGCCTCGGGAAGAGCATAATCACAGTGGTCGTCGCCACCACTCGAAGGAAAGAAGCGGCTCGCGAAGGCGCAGGTCCAGGAGCAGGTCACGCAGATCATACAGTAGCGACTCATACTCCGATCGAGAGCCTGAGCCACATGGAGCTCTGTGCTTCACTCGACGCGTCCGCGAGACACGGATGCCCAAAGGGTTCAAACTCACATCTGAACAGCCCAAGTACACGGGTCGACAGGAACCTTCCGGGTGGCTGGAAGATTACAGGCTGGCTGTCGCATGCCAGCGAGGCACGAACACCACAGCCATGCAGTACATACGACTGATGCTCGAAGGCACAGCCCGCGACTGGCTCAAGGCCCTACCTTCATCAAAGTACGACTCGTGGGATCACTTCCGCGATGACTTCATCAAAAACTTCGAGCCTCTGTGTGAGCGCCCAAAAACGTTCGAGGAGCTGCGGGCCTGCGTTCAGCGTTCAGACGAAGCGTTGAGGTCATACATCAGACGATGGACTGAGATACGTAACTCAGTTGGAGTGGTTTCAGAAGATATGGCCATGGATGTTTTCGTCATGGGCCTCGCCAGGCGAGACCTCAAAGAAGCACTTGGCCGCAAAAAGCCAAAATCTGTAGCCCACCTCCTGCAAATCGCGACTGAGTGGGCAGATGGAGAGGATATGGCACGCACCGCACGCGGGTCCTCACCCCGTGACAAACACGAGAATAGCAGTCGAAGCCATAGAGACTCGTACAGAGATGACCGAAGGCGCAAACGTTCAAAACGTCATTACGACGACGACAGACCCGAATTCATGGCGGCTGGGTTCTCCACACCCCGCAACGATCAGGACAGAAGCGACCGACGGTCGGAAGAGCGAGACAGTCGAGACGACCGGCGAGACAGTCGAGATGATCGGCGAACAGTCGAGATGATCGACGCGATGGCCAACGCAGTGACAGCTACAAGAGGAAGGATTGGCGCAAGTCACGGGCACAATCTGAGCGATCATTCGAAGAAAAGATGGACGCTGATTGCAGATTCCACCTGTACAAGGGGGACGATGGAAAACTGCGGTCCAACCACTCGATGAGAAACTGCAGGGAGTTCGACCAGATGGCGACTGATTACGTAAATCGCAGAAAGGCAGCAGCCGCACAAGCACCTGCACCCGCGCCTCAGCCAAACAACGTGCCTGTTCTGATGGCACCACCTCCACCACCACAGCCTGCCCCAGGCGGAAATCTCGCGGGTGCCATACAGCCCGTGCCTCGGGTGGACGAACCACAGTACCCTCCGCCCCAAGGGCAGATGTACATGATACAGAAAGGTCGACCTTCCAACAGGGAGCAAAAGCTTCGCACTCGACAGGTAAACATGGCGGTCATGTCACCGCCTGCGGTGACAGAGTACTTAAAGGGATCTGATACTGCAATAAGCTTCAGCAAAGAGGACCACCCTCCGTCGGTTGTTCGACCAGGGCACTCTGCTCTGGTACTCGACGCGCAAATTGGAGGCTACGCCATGTCCAAGGTCTTCATGGATGGTGGGAGCGGCATAAACATCATCTTCGCAGATACGCTCCGCAAAATGAATAGGTCAGTCGAAAACCTGCCAAGATCCTCAAATACCTTCCACGGTATCGTTCCAGGGAAAGCAATAAGTCCAGAGGGCACCATACAACTCGACGTAACGTTCGGGGACAAGCACCACTTCAGGACGAGTCGATTGAGTTCGAAGTGGTCGACTGGAAATCACAATACCATGCTATACTTGGACGCCCGACGTTCGCTCGATTCATGGCGGTGCCGCATTACGCATATCTCCAGCTGAAAATGCCTGGACCAAAAGGAGTAATCACAGTCAAGGGGAACTTCCAAAAGTCTGACTCTTGCGACCGAGAATTCAGCAAAATCTCTGAGATGTTTGGCATGGAAGCAACGCTCGCCGATCTAGCGGTCTCCAACGATCGAACACTTATGCCAGAACAAAAAGGTGGCAGTCGACAGAGCATTCAGTGCCACCAACGACACAAGATCGCATCAGGTGCACCCGACAGACCCGACCAAGACAGTCAATGTCTCGTCGAGTCTGCCTATCGCATAGGAAAGCGCGCTCGTCGAATTCCTCCGTGAGAACTGGGATATATTTGCATGGTGTCCAGCAGACATGCCAGGTATTCCCAGGGAATTCGCCGAGCACTCTCTCCAGCTACTTCCAGGTGCTAAACCAGTCAAGCAAACAATGCGCCGCATATCTGGCCCAAAAAGAACTGCAGTCGAAGCCGAAGTCGACAGGCTACTCGCAGCAGGATTCATCAGAGAGATCAAGAAATCACAATGGGTGGCTAACCCCGTACTTGTAGAAAAGAAGCATACAGACATCCTGCGGATGTGTGTTGATTTTACAGCACTCAATAAGTGTGTCCAAAGGATCACTTTCCACTACCTCGAATCGACCAGATCGTCGACTCCACCGCCGGGTGCGCTCGCTTATCCTTCCTGGATGCTTACTCGGGTTACCACCAGATAAGGATGAAGGAAGAGGATGAGAAAAAACGGCGTTCATAACCCCACTCGGGGTCTACTGCTACACCACAATGCCTTTCGGGCTCAAAAACGCAGGCGCAACCTATCAGCGCATGATGCAAGATTGCCTCAAGAAGCAGATTGGGCGAAACGTCCAAGTCTATGTAGATGACATAGTCATCACCACAAGAGAAGAAAGCACGCTACTCGATGACTTGCGGGAGACATTCGCAAACCTCAAGCGCTTCCACATCAAGCTCAACCCGAAGAAGTGCACCTTCGGCGTGCCAGCTGGGCAACTCCTCGGGTATCTAGTCTCAGCTCGAGGAATCGAGGCGGACCCGGAGAAAATACAGGCCATCTTGACGATGCAAAGGCCTTCAAAGCTCCACGACGTGCAAAAATTGGCGGGTCGAGTAGCAGCGCTCAGTCGATTCATCAGCAAGCTAGGCGAAAAAGCACTCCCGTTCTATCGACTGATGAAGAAAGCAGATAAGTTCGAGTGGACGCCAGAAGCCGAAGCAGCCTTCACGGACCTCAAGCGAGTCCTCACAAGCCCTCCAATCCTCGTAGCACCAAAGGAACGCGAGCCACTATACCTATATGTCTCTGCAACTAACAGGGTGGTAAGCACCGTTCTAGTGGTCGAACGCAGGGAGGAGGGGCACGCGCAAAGCATACAACGTCCAGTCTATTACTTGAGTGAAGTACTCTCCACATCAAAGCAGCGGTACCCGCATTATCAGAAACTGGCATACGCCGTGTTCATGTCCTCAAGGAAGCTGACGCATTACTTCTCCGAGCACCCGATCACTGTAATCAGTACTTCAGGGATCGGGGACATCCTCACAAACCCCAATGCAACTGGGCGAGTAGCAAAATGGCTCATCGAGCTAGCTCCAAGAGACATTAAGTATGATTACCCGAAGGCCATCAAAGCACAAGTTTTACCCGACTTCCACACCGAGTGGATTGAAGCTCAGCTCCCAGGAGCACCAGATGTGTCCAATTCTTGGACCATGTACTTCGATGGCTCGAAGAAAAACGAAGGCGCAGGCGCAGGTGTCATCCTCATATCACCAAAGGGCGACAAGCTCCGCTACATCCTGCAAATGGGATTCGAGTTCCCATCCAATAACGAGGCAGAATACGAAGCTCTGATACATGGCATGAGGATGGCCAAAGCCCTCGGGTGCACTCGACTGATGATCTACGGCGACTCGAATCTGGTGGTGCAGCAAACAATGAAGGCTTGTGACGCAATCGCAGATAACATGATCGCCTACCGTGACTTGTACAACATCATGGAGGGCAGCTTCGAAGGCTGCGAGTTACGGCACATAGGGCGTGAAAGCAATGAAGAAGCGGATAAGTTAGCCAACATTGGCGCGACCAAAGCTCCAGTGCCACCTGGTGTCTTTTTCGAGCGCATAGAGCATAGATCAATCAAAAAGAAGCGAGAACCTCCTGCAACAGCCGCACCAGCCAAGAGCAAAGCACCCAGCACAGAGGACCCACCAGTCGAGGTACTCCTCATCGAGCCAACTTGGACTCAACCTTTCCTCGCATACATACTCCGCGGCGAGGTACCCGAAGACTTCACAGAGTCAAGACGCGTCACTCGACGATCTAAAGCATACACTGTCATCAACGGTGAACTTTACAAACGCAGCATATCAGGTATGTTCCAGCGTTGCATAGCATTTGAAGATGGCCAAGCCATCCTTCGTGATATTCATGCAGGAACTTGCGGGCATCACGCCAGCAGTCGATCACTCGTAGCCAAAGCCTTTCGCGCAGGCTTCTACTGGCCCACAGCACTCAAAGACGCGGAGGACATAGTCAAAAGGTGCATCGGCTGCCAAAAATTTGCCACAAAGCCGCACGCACCCGCATCGGCGTTGAAGACAATACCATTGGCCTGGCCTTTTGCCCAGTGGGGGCTCGATATGGTTGGGCCACTCAAAAAATCCTCCCATGGAGGGCATACTCACCTTCTGGTGGCGGTCGACAAGTTCACCAAGTGGATTGAAGCAGTACCCATCACAAGTTCGACTGCCACTACAGCAGTCAATTTCATAAAGTCCATCATATATCGCTTTGGTGTGCCAAGCAGCATCATCACGGACAACGGTACAAACTTCACGGCTGAGGAGTTCAAATCCTTCTGCAAAGAGCAAGATATCACGCTCAATTATGCATCTGTGGCGCACCCGCAATCAAACGGCCAAGTCGAAAAGGCCAATGGGCTTGTGACAAGTGGGATCAAGAAGCGCCTCCTGGTGCCACTCAAAAGGGCTGCGGGTGCTTGGGTAGAAGAGCTTCCGTCTGTGCTATGGAGCCTACGCACAACACCCAATGCCTCAACGCAATTCACTCCATTCTTCATGGTCTACGGCGCAGAGGCAATTCTGCCATCAGACGTAAGGTTCAACGCACCAAGAGTCGAAGCATACAATGAAGAAGATGCAGACGAGGCACTCGAAGACGCAGTCGACCTGCTAGAAGAGGCGCGTAACACGGCGCTCGCACGCACAGCTATTTATCAGCAGGACCTCCGCAACTATCACAGCCGTCGACTGCGTACCAGGTCCTTCGAGGTTGGCGACCTGGTACTTCGACTGAAGCAAAAGAAGGTGCATAAACTCGCTTCTCCATGGGAAGGACCTTTTATCATCACCGAGGTGGTTGGTGGTGGAGCATATAGACTGAAGCACGCGAAGACAGGAGAACTCTCGCATAATCCTTGGAACGTTGCGCAGCTGCGCCGTTTCTATGCTTAGATTGATCAGTCGAACAATGTAATAGGCACATATGTCGGATAGCTGCAGGTTTCAGACGCGCTCTTTTCCTTACCAGGGTACCTAAGGGGACTGGAAGGTTTTTAATGAGGCGGCCTGCAGCTTAACATTCAAAAAAGGAATATAATTCATGATTCCTCATATTTCTCCCTGCTTACTACTCGCATAAATTGATTTCACAAAATTAGCCTCACCCGAGCACTCGGGGGCTGCGCTATCTCAAAAAGCATGTGTTTCCGCTTGTTCACAACATAATACCCCAGCCGCACTCGAATACTCGGGGGCTGGGTCATAAAGAACATACATAAACACAAAAGTGGCTTAACCCACTCAATTATTCGAGGGTTGAGCCTAGAAGCATCAAGTGAAGCTTCAAGTATTGCAAAAATTCATAACCGCACATAAATAGTCATGGACTGTGCAGCTTATGTTTGATACTCTAAAATATTTCTATCAAGTTCACTCAAAATACACGGGGGCTGGATAGTCCTAATTTTACAACATGTTGCTTCATACACCCCGCTCAACAGGCTCGGGGGCTGCATACGTGTAAACAAATAATGTACAATAATCACAAGTGTTGCGTTTTACACTTTGGAGTTACTTCCCATACACATAACCTACTCAACAGGTTCTTCCTTGGGTTCAGTCCATTTTTCCTCCTCCTTCAGCACACGATGGATTAGGACCAGTGCGTCCACTCGTGTCTCTTGGTAGTGCTCCTCCATCGGCACAGGACCACCACCTGGTACGGGTGCGGGTCCCATCGCAATCCTTTTCAAATCAAGGTGCGGAAGGTGCGATCGCACAAAGGCAAGAGCAACGTTAGCCCCGCTAACCAGTTGCTCACGCACAAACTTCTTGATCGCCTTGCCCTTTCGAAATTTCTTCAGCAAAGCCACAAGGCCTTGTGGTTGCTCATTCAAAGGAAACAAAGCTTCGTGAACTCGAAATAAGGCCAGCCTGCAAGTCTCCAGTCGAATGGCTGTGCGCCAAGCACGGTCTAGAAGCCTTACCAAAATGGCACTCTTCTCCCTGTCTGACCAGAAGGGGTGGGCGGAGTACTCAGTGCTATTCGCATGACCATCGAGTCGATCCTGAATTCGTGCCTCCTCCTTTATTGGGTCAGAACAAACACCTGCGCAAAAGCAAAGGGCTCATCATCGCCCAGTCGAGTCACCTTGCTAAGAGGAGATCTCGATGATTCAAAAATGTCTTACATTCGAGTTGCAGGTTTATTTTTTCCAACTCCTCAAGCAAAAAGGCCTCCCGTTCTGAAGTTGGGGATGGCCTCGACTGCAACTCAGCATACGCGTCTTGTGCCACCTTCAGTTCGCCCTTCACATCAGAAAGCTTCTGCTGAAGGTAGTCCATAATTTTCTGGTCGTTCACGCTTCGCGACTTCGAAGAACCACCCACAACAGGGCCAGTTGATGGTTTAGAGGCTTGTTTCTACAGTCAGAATAATTAAATGCATAAGGAAGCATGAAGAGCTCAAGCAAAAGGCTCGGGGGCTGCGCCTCCCGATTGCTGAATTTCATAATTCATAACATGACAGATACGATGTCTGATGATTTACACTTAGCAAAAGCAAAAGGACGACATTCCTAGACCTAGTCGACAAAGGGATCACTAGCTAAGTCGTCGACTTCTTAGAGGAAGTTTTCTTCGCCTGGACCTTGGCTGCCCTTTCTTCAACAGTTGTCACCATCTGTTGAGCGTATTTTCTGGCGGCGTCCATCCAAGGGTTGAACCCGACAGTTTTGCCGTCAGAACCCCGTGGAAACTTTGTCGTCGCCTTGTCAAAATCTGCCTCGACTCCGTGCGCGAGCAACATGAGAAAAGTAGTCTGAGCACCACTTACCATTTGCTCGCGACAGAAATCGGCGACGGCGGTCCCTTCAGGATTGAACAGCTCCACTAGTTCCGCAAAAGAAGATGGAAGCTCTTCGCCGGGGAAGAAGCTGCCATGGAGGCCGCCTAAGGCACTCGCCGCCTGCGTCAGCATCTCCCCTGCTCTGCTGCTGGTAACCTCCGAGACAGCCACGCTTTCATCAAGTGAGGCGCCAAGGCTTTGCTTGCCAGTAGCAGAAGGGCCATCCATCACGCCTAGCATAAGGACAAAATGATCAGCACAATATATCAGGAACCTCAAAAGGAACACAGCAAAAATTCATACCAGTTAAGCTGGCGCTGGCGGCAGAAAGTCGACCAATTGCCGACTCCTCTCTCAGCTCAGCTGCTTTCAGCCTCTTCTGTAGATCATCCACTCGACGAGTGGCTTGGTTCAAATTTTCTGCTGCATCAGCGGCAGCCTCTGCAAAACAACCACACATGGTCAGCAGACTGCAAGAGGAATCAGACTTAACACGTAAAAGCATAAAAAGATACGCACTCTTCGCAGCTTCGAGTTGCTCCTGCAGGGTGGCGGCTTCCGTCTCCTTGTGCACATACTTGGCACCAGCCTTCAGCAACTCTTTTACAAAAGCCTAAGTGAAACGGCATAGACGAAATCATAACTCAATATCTGAGTTTATGCAAAAAAGTTTGGCACTCGACGAGGCATAAAACTTACGTGCTCCAAGAAGGAAGAAGTCGACGCAGGGATATCTGCAGCCGCAGCTCCGCTCTCAGTTGCTGCAACCTCCGGTTCGGGTGGTGTAGCTGTGGCCGTAGCAGCAGGAGTCGCAGACGTAGGCGGCTGCTCTGGTGGCAGCGTCCGTGCAGTTGATGCTGCGCTGCTCTTATCCGCCGTAGGTGGCGGAGGCATATCCTCATCCGAGGAAACACTGTGTCAAAACATTATCAGTATACCAAGTGGCATAGTTCATAAGGTGACAAAGCATATTCACATAATACTTACTCCCCAGTGAGGTCACATAAATGATCAGGCGCCAGCATACCCATGCTGGGGCGTGATTTCTTCGGGACGCGAGGGGGAAGCGAGCGAATGGGAGGGACGTTGAGCGGCGCCTTTGTCGACTCCGTCTCATTCCCCTCCTTTTCCTCAGAATCAGCGGTGTCTTCTTCCTCGCGTGCCCGCTTCTGCTTGCCCTGCACCTCAGTATCGCCTTCATCGGCTTCTGGAGTGTGTGCAGTGGCGAGTGAAGCCACTTCATCATCTGAGCCCGCATCGAGTGGCTCGTTGTGCAGCACTGGGCCGTCCTCAGGCAGAGGAGGCATCGACTCATATATTCTGTGGCCCTGCACACAGAAACCGCAAAGGAGTCAATCTCACACATGCATAACATATGAACTAACATATGGTATCGGCTATTACCTCTGGAAGAGGATTGCTGGTCTCATAGGGAGCCACAGGCGAGTTCATCTCGCAAGGTTCTTCATCGGTGAGCTTGGTAAGGCCTCTTACCAATTTCTCCGCTTCGGCATCAGATAGCTCGACTGCGCGCGAGCGGGTTGGATCAGAAGCACCGCTGTATGCCCACAAAGCATGCACTCGAGCTCGGAGAGGCTGCACTCGCCTCTTTGCCATGATGGCCAGAAAGTGGATGCCCGTAACCTCTCGACCAGCAGTGGTCTGGAGCTTCAGCACCTTCTCCATCAGAACGTCAGCCTCTTCGGCTTCGACTCCGGTCGGCTGGGAGATCCAGGAGGGCCTCTTCTTCACCAGAGCATCCGCATCAAAAGGAGGCAACCCGAAAGCTTGGGTGCCTATGGTCACATCCTTGATGTAAAACCACTTCTGGCGCCATCCTTGCACAGACTCCACGAAGTTGATCTTGAAGTACTCGATATCAGGTCGAGTCTGTACTCCAAAACCACCAGGTCCCTTCGCGCTGTGCTGGCGCTTGACGTTGAAGATGCGGCGGAAGAGACCAAAGTGGGGCGCAACGCCCAGAAAGCACTCGCAAAGAATAAAAAAGCACGCAATGTGCAAAAGCCCATTGGGCGTAAAATCGTGCAGTTGCACCCCATAAACGTGCATCAGTGCACGCAGAAAGTTGTGAACAGGGAAAGAGAATCCCCTGTTCACAAAATCCACAAAGCAGACCCGCTCATTGGGGCCTGGGCGTGGGATTACCTCGGCGCCGGGGATGCGGACTTGCGAAACATCCTCAGGAATCAGCCCGTCGTTCCGCAGTCCGGTCAGCATCCTATTGCTGCAGGAGGACTTGGTCCAGGCGCCCTTCTCCCTCTTCAAACCGCTGGCGGAGGCTCCAGCGGCGCTATCCGCCGATGCGTTTGCGGCACTCCTGCCCCTCCGGGTACTCGGCTTCGCCATCGCAGTGGTGGATTGCAAAAGCTTTGCTATGTGGCTATGGCGAGGCGCAGGGAGGAAGAAGAAGAAGCAGCGGCGGCGGAGAGCAAATGGCAAGTAAAAAACACTATTTACTCAGCCGTCCCCTTTTAACCTCAGCAAAAGAATCCGCACCGTCGATGCGAGATCGTGGGCACATAAGCAAATCTAACCGTACACGTGGCAGCCACGGAGGGCAACCGTCGCCGGCCACTCCGCCCACTACGCACGGGAATCTAGGAACTACCATCATGGCCCCGGAGAAATCGTGCCTGAACGGTCAAATCCAGTCCAAACGGCTGTACAATGGGCCCACAAGACGTGTCACGTCCCATCTCTCGCAGCACAGCGCACGCCACCGCGTGTCAGGTGGCGCAGTCGCCATAAAACGTCATCCCTGACGTCATTGCAGCAAATTTGTTCCGAAAAGATGTCGGGTTCGCCCAAAGCATACTAATCACTCGATTGGTTGTCGACTGCATGGTCACTCGACTGTTTCTACGATCAAATACATATTACTCCCATCGGGAGCGTATCAAAAATTTCTTCGACTAAAGATGATCATGACTGGGTGATTCTGAGATTATCCTCCATTACAAGTAATAAAGCACAATCTCGGGGGCTACTCCCATCGGGAGCGCTGGCGCGCACCCGATAGAATTATGGCTAAAGGTTTTCTTCGACTAACAAATGTAGAGAAAGATGGTTTTGAGATTATCCTTCATTGCAATCAATAAAGCACAATCTCGGGGGCTACTCCCATCGGGAGCGCTGTCGCGCACCCGATAAAATAGTATCAAAGTGTCAGTCGATGAATATATCGACTGCGTTCATATGCAAAATCATACTCGAAACATTCCCGAGTTGCGTCCGTCGCAAATACCTCGGATGCTGCATGCATAGTGCAAAGGTAAGACCCGCCGAACTTTCGAGCTGGGCTAAGGACCGTTCCAGCAACGTCAATCCTTATTTTCCGTGTCAGCAGACATGATGAAAAATCCCGACGGACGCGTTGGGTAAAATTCAAAGTTATACTGCAGATCGACTCAGTAAGACCTCAGCGGCCTAGTCGAATCTGACCAGTTTGTTCCAGATTCGAGTCCGGGGACTCGAGTTTGATTGAAAGCTAGTAAGGTATTACCCAAATGTGTAGTTAACCAGTCCCGATCCGTCGAGTGAACTGGGCCTGCTAAGCTATTATCCCTTGATCATCATAAGCAAAAACCACAGTCGATGAAATACTCGACATAGCCAACATGTGCTATTCATACAGGAATTCCAATTATAAAAACAAAGCATATGACGTGCACTTACGAAAGAGTCCATGCCCGATTCTTCGAGTCAGACAAGTACTCGGGGGCTACTGACATGGTTATACATCTCGGGTACCCCATCATGAGGGTACCTGGTGCACGTAATGACTGAGGCCCAATAGCGAAGAGCCCACTCGAAGCCCGAGACAAGAGGCCCAAGAAGATGGAGTACCTTCCAAGATTAGACATAGGCATAGTCGGTTTAGAACTTTCCATATGTATAAACTAGGTCGGTTAAGGACTCCCGAGACCCAGCCTATTTAAAGGCTGGGAGGGGCGCCGATCTAGGGCCAAGCCATACTCGAACCACCAAAGCTCTTGCGAGATCGTCATCTCGCCGGAGCCACCCTGTAACCTCATAATCTCCAGCGATCAATAACAGACAAGCAGGAAGTAGGGTCTTTACCTCCACCCGAGGGGCCTGAACCTGGGTAAATCTTTGCCTCTGCTTGTCAGCCGACGAAACTACCAGTACTACCATTCTCTCCCCATAATCTCAACCCTAGGTCCTTAACCATGGGATTTGATGAGGGTACACCTCGTCAGGTGGCAAATCTTGTAATTATCATGAAACGAAAAGATGTGTTGAGTTGTCAAACATTGGAGCAATCTGAACCGTTAGCCAAATATTGAAGGGCTCAGATTTAATGTATCAACACAAGTTTGCTCTTTTAATAATAGTATAGATATGCACATATCTTCGGTTTTGTGAGAGAATTGCACAAACCACCAATTATTGGTGCTGATTTTGCACAAAACAACCATTCTACTGCTTTGTTGCCCAAAACACCACATATTAGTGTAATCATTCTAATCTAGTATTCGTGTACGTTGACATAATTCTAACGAGTGAGTCCCGCTTGTAAGTGCACTCGTGGCAAAGAAAACCGGCCATAATAGCTGTACAGCTAAAATTATTGATATTTTCCAAACCTCTAGTCCAATTGAGTAGAGAATTTCTCAAAATTTGAATAAACCAACTAAAAATTCAGTATCTACCAAATCATTGGTCGAAATGAGCTGCATTTTTCACGATACAGTACCAAATACATTGTGATTGTTTTTTAAAATGGTGAATTTTATGTCAATAATTTGAATGGGCTAATAAAGAATTCTTTTATCTTTTGACTTATCGGCTGATGTGGCTAGTTTTCTTTTTCCGACGACACTTACAAGCGGGGCCCACCTTCCGGGAATCGTTTCAACGAACGCAAATGCTAGATTATATCTCGCTTCAACTGATTACAACACTATGTGGCGCCAATAGAGTAGGTGTTTTGTGCAAAATCAGCACCAATAAGTAGTGGTTTGTGCAATTCCCTCTCGAAACCATTGGTCCACTGAATTGTATTTTCAACATAATTGTATCTAAAACATGTGCATTTTTTGAAAATGTTGAATTTTATGTCAAACGTTTGAATGCGTCAATCAAAAAATTCTTTGATCATGGCGTGGCTGGTTTTCTTTGCCCGACAGACACTTACAAGCAGGGCCCACCTGTTGGGAATCATGTCAACATACACAAACGCTAAATTATAATCTAGTGGCATACCAATAAGTGTTGGTTTGTGCAATTCCCTCGCCCAAGGCAGCATCTGCACAACATCCTGGGAAGGGAGGTCTGTCGCCCGCTTCCTAGGAAGGATTGCCGTTGGCGTAGCTCCGTCGGCGTAATAGGGCGTCGGCGCAGCCTCCGATGCCGTGGGCGTACCAACTACGCCAACGGCATTGCCCTCTGCCAGAATTTTTTTCGATTTTTTTTAAATTTGGAAATATTTGAATTGTTTAACTGGTTAATCGCACTGGAGACATATTTATTTTTATCTCTAAGCATGCTTAATTTCAATTTAATCGCTCACTTCTAGTGACAATTCCCGATCGGTCACCCATCCTCAGACTACTCCAGCCCAGCACGCTTAACTTTTTAGTTCCTTCCCTATGAGCTTCCTAGAAACACCTCATACTTTGTTGAAAATAGCATCCTATCAATCCTATTAACGGTCTTCACCCTTTATTGTTGGTTCTGTCCTTGCTCATGATTTTTTTGAAAAATATAGCTTGAACAATGTGTATGATGATGTAGATCTTCTTTTCCTCTTCGAAACGAGCTTAAGAATATCAAAATCCAAATTCGAAGGCAAAATTTATGTTCAAAACGATGAGTAGGTACATATCAAAAGAGAGCTATGCCAAGGACAATGCCGTCGGCATAGCTCAAAAGAGATCTACACTGACGACTTCCTGTGGGCTGGCCTATTTCTGGTCTACGACGACGGCCCCGACAAAAAGCCATCGACGTAACCTCTGGCCATCGGCGTAGCGCGTCATTCCTGTAGTGCCGGTAGACTGCGGCATGTTAGGAGCATGTGCCACGTTTTAAGAAGGGAGCTAGGTGCTGTGCAGCTATGCCGAAGAGAACATGTCAATGGCTAGAATGGCTAGAACAATGAGCCCTAAAGTTTGTTGTAAATATTTATATTTTTTCCTATATATTTGGTCAAACTTCACAAAATTTGACTTTCACTAAGCACATAACGTAAATTAATTGTAAACGAGGGAGTATCAAAATTTGGCGTGACCTTTACTTGAAAGATACACGTTCAGACCACTCTGCTTGTCTGTATGCTACGACTACATCCACAGAAAATTCAATCTTAGAAAGTGCTTAAGATGTCCAACAAAGAAGTGTAGGTGCCAGTGACGGCAACAAACGCCCCGAGCAGCAGGATGCCGACGATTGCCACGACCTCGATGCGGCTAATGCCTTGGGCCTTGTAGATCTTCAGGTAGCATAGGCAGGGAAACATGACCGTGGCCATGACGCTGAGGAAGGAGCCAATGAACGACATGAGATACCCGAAGAAGGGCACCACGGACGCCACCGCCACCGTGCTCACAAGAACGGTGGTGCTGATGGCAACCCTCGCCGGCCCACTCCCCGCAAGCGAGAGCTTCTCCTCGATCGCCGACGTGATGGGCGCGACGAGCAGCGCGTACTTCGCGAGCGGGTTGATCAGGGTCATGACAATGGCGACCTTGGTGTAGAGCCTGCCGGACGGCAGGTTCAGTGTCACCTGCGACTGAACGTCGTCTCCGTATATCAGGTAGCCCAGCACTGCGGTGACTCCGTAGTTCAGGCTGCAGAGCACCGAAGAGAAGAGCAAGACCTGGGTGAAATGCTTGCTGTTCTTCATGGACGAGTATATGGTCGGGAAGACGGCGTGGCCGGTGAAGCAGACGAAGTAGAGGCCGAGGGAGGCTGGCAGGCCGGTGAGGTTGAGAACGCTGCTGTTCCTGCCGCGGAAGGCGGATTGATCAGAAACGCCTGCCCAGACCAGCGACGCCGTCAAGGCCGCCGACGCGACGAGCCCGAGCGCCGACACGTAGGCGAGCATGCCGAGGTTCTTGAGCCAGGTTGTCGGCAGTATGACGGCGCCGGCAAGCACTATGAAGAGCTGCTTCCCGTGCAGCCGGTAATAATTACTGTACAGCTCCACGCCGATGCTGGCGCCGGGGAAAAGCTTGTCGAGGTTGTCGCCCTCGAGGACGAGGAAGCTGATGGCGACGAGGTAGAGCTCCACGTACATGAAGAAGGCGATGGTTCTCTGGCCCGCGGCACCGAAGGCGAACCGGCCCACGTCCGGGTAGGTGGTGATGGAGCTGTCGGCGCGCATGCAGCGCTCGATGAGGGTGCCGGTGTAGTAGCAGACGGCGCCCACCACGGCGAAGAGCGCCAGGCTGAGCCACCCGCCCCGCGACACCGCGTATGGCATCGACAGCACCCCGATGCCAGACACGGCGTTGGTGAGGTTCAGGCACGTCTTCGAGAAAGAGGCGCCGGTGGAGCGGTAAGGAGGGAGGGGCGCCTCGAGATCATCGTCGACGGTGCAATGACAATCGACCCGTTTCCCCAGGAGAAGAGGCTCGCGGAGGGGGCTCGCCGTCGCGCCGAGGCTCGTCTTCTGATCTTCCATCTTTGATCGCCCAGATGATGCAGTTGACCTTCCCGACAGGGTATCTAGCTAAATTCGTGCCAGGCTAGCTAACGATTGACGATCGCAAGTCCAGGTTTGCTGCCACACAGCCTGAGTTCCGGGCTGCATATATAGCAGTAATGCTACACGTACGGACGCGAAGCTTACGGAAAACTCTACGCGCTGACGGGTCGCCAGACGTGGTGTTTGCGTGGAATAAAAATTAGAAACCGCTCGGTGAGAGGAAAAATCGAGAAATCCCCAAACTTGGTCGCACGGACGGACGGAAGGCTTCTTGTCGACGGCGGCGCAGCCGGGCGAACCCTTGGTCGCAGTCGTCGTCGCGCCGAGATCTTGGACGCAGGCGGCGTCGCGACTAGCTGTTGGTCGTAGGAGTCAGCCTTGCCGCAAGCTATTAGTCAGAGGCGACGGTGTCGCGGCAAGCTCCTAGACGGCAGGCCTCCCGCTGGTCTGTCGCCGAGTTGCGGACGATGACTCCACTGTCGCTCGTTCTATTATTGGCGTTCGGAAGGACATATGGACAAGTGTAACACGTGAAACACCACGGATTATTAAGAACTTTTTTACTTTTGCTCCACTCAAGTTGCAAAAAGCTAAAATACTTTTGCTCCACTTATGGCGCCATCGATGAACCAGCGCGTTTTCTCCACGAGTATGACAGAAACACGCTGTAACGAACCAGACGAAAGGAAAAAAAGATGAAAACCCTGGCGAGTGCTCGCGACGTGCACACGGTCTATGCATGCGGGTCGATGCTTGCCACGTTCGTGAAAACCGTGTGTTTGTCAGTTTGTATGACATATGCATGCAAACCATGTGTTATAAATATAAGTACTACCTCCGATCCATATTAGTGGGCACAACTTTGTCTAGATACACATGTATCTAGTCTAAATACTTAACTAGATACATATGAATTTAGACAAAGCTATGCCCACTAATATGGATCGGAGGGAGTAGTAAAAAACGATGAACACAAGTATAATCAACACAGGGGACATGAAATTTTAACGTGGAAGAACCGTCCAAAGAGAAAAACAAGGGACGTCAGCCAGCGAAACAACACTATAATCTGGAGAGTTTACAAACGCCGGAGATTTATAATTTACGAATTATTCCATGCGGTGGCTTACAAGATTTATTTATAGTGTGATGACCTAGTACATGTCAGTAACGATCCATACTGGGAGGGCGGCTTAGCTCGGGCCAAACCTCCCGTCGACGGGCCACCCATCACTCCGACAGAAGTTAGGCCCTTTGTCTGAATATCATTGAATTTGGATCACAATGAAATAATACCCCAACTTGAGAAAATTCCATTTTGTAACATATACGGGAATCTTCCCTGAACAACAAAGAAAACACTTTCAGCACCAACAGAGTCACTTGGCCTAAACAGTTATGCCAACATAGTCACATAGCTCAAACTTAACAACGGAAATGGGCTTTGTAATCATATCACTAGAATTATCATGAGTATTTATCTTGCGTACTTTAAGTTTACCTTCCATGACAACATCGCGGAAATAATGATATTTGACATCAATGTGATTTGTATACGACACTTTGACTTTACCAAAATAAAGTAATGCAAGAATTATCTTCACAAAGCTCTTCATACAAACTAAACAGATTCTTTACTTGTTTCACCAATACCCATGTATTCAGCCTTCTTGCTAGAATGGACAACAACTGCCCAATCCTGCTAGCGACGGGTCTCCTTTCGCTCCGGCAGAAGTTAGCCTTTATCTGAATATCTTTATACTGAATTTGGATCACAACAAAATAACATAAGGAGTATGCCAGAAACCCAAATGCTATGCGTCTTGGTGTAAAAGACATGACATGTTAGCCGAATTAGTTTAGAACTCTTACTCCTGGTCGGTGAAGGCTCTCCTATAAAGTTTAGGTTTGGCCGTCTATATAAGCTGGCCTTCGGAAAGCCTTAGGGCTAAGCAATTTCTCCATTGTAACCTGCACACACTATCATATATAGTGAGTTATAGCAACAAGTAGGATTCCTCCACCGTCGAGGAGCCTCAAGTTGGGTGAACCTTGCATACAATCCTGCACCGGGATCATACGCCGTCTTACACGTCCCTCTCTCTCCCTCTTTGCGATGCACCCTATATGGATCCCGCCGTGACTTTCCCACGACAGTTTGCGCCTAAGGCGTCAAGAGTCGAGATCCGGGCAGGATCTCGAGGCGGCATCAGCGACACCATCGCCGTCAGGCGGGTCATGGAGATCTTCGACAACATCCCCTACGACATGACTGTTGGGGATATGCCCAATAGACAATAATAATAATTAATATATGTTTTGTAATTAATGTTAATATTTTTATGCTAGAACTGGTATGGTTCCTTAATATGAGTTTTAGAGAAAACCCATACGCACGTGTGTAGAGACATAAACAGAAACAAGTATCCTAATTTACCTCTTACACTAACTTGTTGATTGCTTGATGACTATATTTTCCTAGTGTAGCGACATAAACACAAACAAGTACCCTAGTGTAGCGTTTGATAGTCTCAAAATACGTCGATTCACATCTCGAGTACATGCGACAATCTTAGATTTAAGCACAAAGAACATCATATCTAAAGTGAACTTCTCAAGATGGGTCAGTCCAACCCCATGTTCATAACACGAGTTTACATTGGTTTGACATGTCCATGTCCATGACTTATGAAACATAGTCATCAACTAATACATGTGCTAGTCTAATATTCAAGTGTGTTCTCACATGAACTATGACTAGGGACATCTTCTAATAACCATACAAGTAATGAGATCAACAATCAAGTCACACACTTGCCAATCAATTTAGAGACATTATTCAACGAAAATTATTATAAATCATGGATACAACAAAATATGATCATCTCTATGATTGCCTCTTAGGCATATTTCTTACAATCTCTCATATGCATTAGAGCCAATTAGAAGATATCTAACACCTATGCTCTTGTGTGCGCCTCATGCTTAGGCTGAGGGAGAGACTTTGATAAAGGATCATAAACATTCCAATCCGTATGTATTTTGCATAAATTCATTTCTCCTTGTTCGATGAACTTCCGAATGAGATGAAAACGCCGCATAATGTGTTTTTTTGGTGATTCCTCGGCTCCTTTGCTATCGCAATGGCCCCACTATTGTCGCATTAGAGATCCAATAGACTGGACGCACCGAGGACAACAACTAGTTCAGTAATGAACTGCCTTAGAGCAACTCTAGCAGATACCGGAAAACTCGGTACCAGATAACTAGTATCCGGTTTCCCGGATAATGATTATCCGGTACCAGTTCGTTTCAGCCAGAACGAAAACAGGATAGGAACTTGATATTTAAACTGATGGAGCACAAACGAGTTCGCGCATGAAGTTTTACAGATGAACATGATCCAAACTGCAGTACAACTGAAATTAAACTAGGCTAGAACGCTAATTAAGCTAAACTATGACAGATATTAAACTAGAAGAAACCCTAGATCTACGGCCCGGCGGTGGCGATGGTGATGCGGCGGCAGGTCTTCCCCTCGGCATCGGCATCGACCTACGGGTCGACATAGAGCTCCTCCTGCTCGACGATGCGGAGGACGGCCGACGCGACCTCCTGCGCGTCCACCGCCGCAAGAGGTGAGCATCGGCACCGGGCTCGCATGCCTGAAACGCCGCCTCCGCGGCGGCCAGCTCGGTGTCGGTGTCCTCCTTCCGCTTCCACGCAGGCGCCACGTTGTCGACGAGGACGTCGAGGCTGTAGGTGCCGGTGTGGCCGCCTCGGGTGACGCGGAACCCGCCCGCCGGAATGGGCGGCAGCTCCGGAAGACGGTAGCCATCCTCGAAGTCGTCGTCCGGCTCCAGCTGCTTCCTCCTCCGGCCGCCGCTGGAGCTGCCAGCCTCCGCGTCATGCTGCCGCTCCGGGATGAGCTCCGCCGAGCGGCGAGCCTTGTACCCGATGCGCTTGTGCGCGGCATTGGAGCGGTGCTCGGCCGCCTCCCGCGCGGCCTTCCTCGCCGCCTCGTCTTCCGGTGGCTCCCGGCCTCCTCTGAGCGCGCCGGAGTTGCGCAAGGTTGACCCGGCCATGGATCTGCTGGTGGTGGGGGGAGAGGAGGCGCGGTGCGCCGTGGATTGCTCGCTGGAGTATGGGGAGGGTTGCGGCGGTGCTAGGCTGGGTGCGGCGGAGGGGTTCGGTTTTGGTACCGAATCGATCCCTCCGCACCGGTTAAATAGTGGGTGAGCCGCCGCTTATCTGGTGGCCCGGATAATTTTTTTCGGGCCGGCCCATTTTAGAGTAACTGATGGGGCCAAAAAAAGGTCCCAGCCCCTAAATCCACCGGAGTTTTCCGGGCCGAGAGGCTTATATGGTATCTGCTAGAGTGGCTCTTATCCAAACACTTTCCATAGCGGCTTCAGCAGCCACGATGTACTCGACCGCCATCGTCGAATGAGCAACTGTCTCCTTCTTGGAACTCTTTCAGCTAACCACAACACTGTTCAATGTGAACACAAAGCCCGATTGCAACTTGGAATCATCCTTGTCGGTTGACGTGGGCCTACCTATCAGGTGCCCCACCATGAAGATACCTGGTGCACGCAAGGACTAGGGCCCAACTGGCGGCCTACTAGGAGACAACACTCGAGGCCCATGAAGGAGGCCCAAAGAAGACAGGGTGTGCCCCAAGGCAGGCGAACCCTAAGTCGGTAGAATCTACCTTGCCTGTAAACCCTAATCGGTAACAATTACCCGAGACCCAACCTCCTATATAAAGGCTGAGAGGGACACCGATCTAGGTTACGCGACTACTCCACCACCAAAGTCCTAGCGAGATCGATATCTCGCCAAGATCGCCATTGTAACATTTCCAATAATCAATCTCAGACAAGCAGGAAGTAGGGTGTTACCTGGGTAAATTGCCTTGCTTGTCAGCTGTGGTAACTACCAGCACTTCATATTCCCCCCTCTCAATCAACCTGGGGTACTCGACCCTGGGACTTGCCGTGGCCACCCCACGTCAACTAGCGCCGTCTGTGGGAAAGACAAGTGCTGGAATCATGGTTTCACCGGCTCCATCTGCGATAACAACCGGCGACGTCCCGACAATCACGAGCCGATACGCTTCGGCTCCTTTGAATTCGACCCCCACCCGCCGGCCCACCGATCGGTGTACGCCGATCTCTACGGAAGTATGTGCCTTACTTTTGGTAGCATGCTCCATGTGAACAAGTGGGGAACGTTTCAACTCAACAACCTCGCGCCCTCGCCGGCCACGGACTCGAGTCTTCGTCGACTACGGAAATCGCATCTGCTTCAACTACGGGACCCGCGTCTTCATCGACCGCGGAGATCGCATCTGCACCGACCACGGGACCCGCGTCTTCATCGACCGCGGAGATCGCATCTGCACCGACCACGGGACCCGCGTCTTCATCGACCGCTGAGACCGCATCTGCACCGACCACGAGACCCACGTCTTCATCGACCGCGGAGATCGCATCTGCGCCAACCACGGGACCCGGGTCTTCATCGACCGCGAAGATCGCATCTGCATCAACCACAGCACCTTCATCGCTCGCGTCTCCATCGACTGGAAAAAACGTGTCTCCATCGACTATGACAATGGCGCCCGCAACAGCTACAACACCGCCGCTCCGTCGACTGCGTCTCCATCAACTCCGGCGCCCGCGTCACCACCGAACGCAACATTAGGCTGGGCTCAGCCTGACGTGTTCTGCACCGACTGCGGCATCTACCATGTCGCCTCCATCTTCGGCTCCGAGGGCAGCTCCGGCGGCGAGAGCAGCAGCAGCAACGCATACTCGACCGTGCAGTCTTACCCTGCCCAAGTTTTCATGGTGAACGCAACCGAGAACGGAGACCCCGAGGGTAGCAACCGCCGCGAGGAACCCGCATACCCGATGACAGTCACAATGCCGGACAAAGTAACAACCTGGTGATCACTAGGGAGATGGGGATCCAGGCCATGAAGCACGTCCAGGACTGCACCTTCCCTCCTCCGGAGGCGACCCGGGAGGAGATGATGACGTACCAGTACCTTGTGTGGAAGGAAAACGAGAAGCTGCTGCAAGAAAAAGCTGACCTGGCCCAGCGTAAATAGCTTGCTGATGCGTCGAGTGCCCGGTGGGCAGCCTATTCATTCTCGTCCTCGGGACATACCACAGTAACACAAGACAACAGGCGCAATAGACCGCGCGCCCGTCTAATGACAGATGCCGAGAGAGTAGCGACCACCCGCAACCTCGAGTCATCATTCATGTCTAAAGACGCAGATGGGATACCTATCCCCAAAACAACTGCTGGAGCTCTCCTGTCAGTGGGCACGTACTTGAGGGCAACACAACCTCGGGAGGGCGACCCTCGCGCAGCCTTGCACAGGCAACAAATCAAGGCGCTTCACTTGGCGGAAGAGGCGCTGATCCAAGAAAACCCGCCCGTAAACCAATCACGCGAAGATCGAGATCGACGCGACCGAGAAAGAAGGGAACGCGCAGCACGCGAAAACTGACACACCTGAGACCTGCAGGATGGGGAGGATGCACGCAACGTCATTGTACATCGGCAGGTGGACCGCAGCCGCTCCAAGCGACCCGTCAACCCCCCAAATCAAGAACTTTATTCAAATGGTGACTATGAGCCCTGCGGCGTTTCCTGCTTCAGTCTCCGTATCCGCGATTCAAGGATGCCACGAGGCTTCAAGCTCACAGCCGAGTCAGTCAAGTTCGATGGAACACAGGACCCTAAACTCTGGCTCGATGATTACCTTATAGCAGTCAACTGTCAAGGGGGAACCACAACAACAACGATGCAGTACATACAGCTCATGCTCTTGGGCTCAGCACGTAGTTGGCTGCAGAACTTGCCTCGCAACTCCTTCAACTCCTGGGACCAGTTCCGAGAGGCTTTCGTCAAGAACTTCCTTGCAACATATTCAAGACCCGCCACTTTTGAAGAACTGCGAGCCTGCAAGCAGCGACCAGACGAGTCACTGCGGTCATACATCTAGCGCTGGACTCTCATGCGCAACTCCGTGGGAATAATTTCAGAAGACAGAGCAATCGATGCCTTTGTTCGCGGCGTCACCCGACTCGACCTCCGCGAGGCCTTCGGACGCCTTAACCAACTTCAATAATCGACCTCATGAAGATCGCCAATCAATGGGCGGACGAAGAGGACTATGTGCGTATCGAGCTTCCCTGCTCACCAAAAGAAGAGGGTGGACCAAGCCGCTGGGACCGGAGAGACAGCCGCGGCAACGACCGACGCCGCAAGCGCAAACCCTGATACAAAGAAGGCGAGGCAGTCGAGCTAGTGGCGGCTGGATTCCCTGACCCTCGGAGGACAGAAGCCACGACAACAGTTGCCAGAACAGCCGAGGTCGTGATGACTATCGCAACGATGGAAATCAGAGGCGCGAGTGGAGGCGCCGGACTCGCGACAACCCGCGACCAGACCTCACACCCGAACAAGAGCTCGAACAACCATGCAAGTTCCACATGTTCAGAAGCGAAGAAACTGGCAAGCTGATCTCCAGCCACTTGCTGAAGGACTGCCGGAAAATGCATCGCATGCACGGAGCGTTCACCAGGATCCTGACTCCTGCACCTCCCGCACCTCAACCAACCGCGCAACTGGTTCTCCAAGCACCACCGGCAGCAGCACCTCAACCTGCGCATATAGCAGGAGCAATCCAACACCAGCCGCGGCAAGAAGCACCTCCTGCAGCAGGGGACCAGTACCCTCAAGCTCGTGGGCAGATGAACATGATTCAGAAGGGACGCCCATCAAACCGGTGCCAGAAGTTGATCACACGACAAGTCTATCAGGCCGTCGCAAGTCCACCGGCCGTACCAGAGTACCTCAAAGGATCGGAGACCAGCGTCACATTCTCTCGAGAGGACCATCCTCCATGGGTACCGCGCCCAGGCCACGCCGCGCTGGTACTCGAAGCGCAGATAGGAGGATTCGACATGACCAAGGTCTTCATGGACAGCGGCAGCGGCACCAACATCATCTTCGTCGACACCCTCTGGAAGATGGGCAGGTCCCTGGAGAACTTAGCCAAGTCAGATAGCACTTTTCACGGCATAGTACCAGGGAAAGCAGTTTACCCTGAAGGAACAATCACACTCGAGGTTATCTTCGGCACACCCGATCACTTTAGAAGGGAGATGATTGACTTCGAGGTGGTAGATTGGAAATCACAGTACCACGCTATACTTGGGCGCCCGACGTTCACCCGGTTCATGGCAGTTCCGCACTACGCCTACCTCATGCTCAAGATGCCAGGACCAAAGGGAACCATAACCGTGCGTGGCGACTTTCAGCGCTCGGACAATTGTGACCACGACTTCAGCAAGATCTCCGAGTCCTTCGGCATGCAGCAGCAACTCGAAGAACTTTCGCTCGGCAACGACAAGACCCTCTTCCCTGCAAGCAAGAAATCGGCACCAGACGCTGCCTTCAGCACGACCAATGACACAAGAGCACACCAAGTCCACCCGACTGACGCTTCCAAGACCGTGCTCGTGTCATTAAGCCTGCCTATCGCATAGGAAAGCGCGCTCGTCGAGTTCCTGCGTGAGAACTGGGAAATTTCCGCCTGGTGTCCAGCGGACATGCCAGGCGTACCCAGGGAACTCGCCGAGCACGCTCTTCAGATCTATCCAGATGCCAAACCTGTCAAGCAATCCATGCGCCGCTTCTCCGAGCCGAAGCGCGTCGCCATAGGGCAAGAGATCGACAGACTACTTCACGCCAAGTTCATCCGAGAAATCAAGAAGTCAGACTGGATCGCCAACCCAGTACTGGTCGAAAAGAAACACACGAAGATCCTCCGCATGTGCGTCGACTTCACCGCCATCAACAAGTGTTGCCCTAAAGACCACTTTCCGCTGCCACGCATCGACCAGATCGTCGACTCAACCGCAGGCTGTGCGTGCCTATCCTTCCTGGATGCCTACTCAGGCTGCAACCAGATCAGGATGAAAGTTGAGGACGAGGAGAAGACAACCTTCATCACACCCCATGGTGTCTATTGCTATACAACCATGCCCTTCGGGCTCAAGAACGCTGGTGCCACGTACCAGCGCATGATGCAGTCCTACCTTAAGGACCAGATCGGACGCAACGTCCAAGTTTATGTCGACGACATCGTCATCAAGACCAAGCAAGAGGACACGCTCCTCGACGACCTGCGCGAAACCTTCGCTGCGCTCAACCTATACAACATCAAGCTCAACCCAACGAAGTGCATCTTCGGCGTACCAGCTGGGCAACTACTCGGGTACCTCGTATCCGCGCGAGGTATCGAGGCGAATCCAGAGAAGATAGAGGCAATCCTGACAATGCCAGCCCCGACCAAGCTTCGGGAAGTTCAGCGCCTAGCCGGACGAGTCACAGCGCTCAGCCGGTTCATTAGTAAGTTGGGTGAAAAGGCACTTCCCTTCTACCAACTGATGAAGAAGTCCGACAAATTTGAGTGGACGCCAGAAGCTCAAGCAGCCTTCGCACATCTCAAGCAAGTCTTGGCGACTCCGCCGGTGCTAGTCGCACCACACGAGAAGGAACCTCTATACCTCTACGTAGCAGCGACCAACAGGGTGGTAAGCACCGTCCTCGTCGTCGAGCGTGAAGAAGAAGGCCACGCCCATCGTGTGCAACGGCCCATATACTACCTCAGCGAGGTGCTATCCGTCTCCAAACAGCGGTACCCGCATTATTAGAAGCTAGCCTACGGCGTCTTCACGAGTTCACGCAAGGTGGTCCACTACTTCGCCGAGCACCCGATCTAGGTGGTCAGCGCTTCGGCAATATCAGACATCTTCACCAACCCTGACGCGACGGGACGAGTCGCCAAGTGGGTCGTCGAGCTCGGCCCGTGGGACCTGAAGTACACGCATCCCAAAGCGATCAAGGCACAAGTGCTTCCGGACTTCACAACCGAATGGATAGAAGCTCAGCTGCCAGATGTACCCGACCTGTCCAACGCATGGACCATGTACTTCAACGGCTCCAAGAAATTCGAGGGCGCAGGGGCAGGCATCGTCCTGACATCGCCAAAAGGTGAAAAGCTACGCTACGTGCTGCAGATGGATTTCCCCAAGCCCTCAAACAACGAGGCAGAGTACGAAACCCTAATACACGGCATGAGGATGGCCAAGAACTGTGGCGCTACTCGCCTCATGATCTACGGGGACTCGAACCTTGTCGTGCAGCAAACCATGAAGGAGTGCGATGCTACATCAGAGAACATGATCGCATATCGAGACCTCTACAACATCATGGAAGGCAGCTTAGATGGCTGCGAGCTGCGGCACGTAGGCCGCGACAGCAACGAAGAGGCAGACATGCTAGCCAACCTCGGCTCGACCAAAGCTCCTGTCCCACCTGAAGCCTTCACAACCCCCGTAGCGGCCGTTGTAGTCGTCGAAGGGGAAGCCTCCGGAGGGTTCAGCTGTGACTCCGTACCGCTCGGAGCAGACGTGCGTTCCGGACAGGAGAAGGAGGCACACCCGCGCCACGACCAGCACTGCGCACAGAGTGCTCAACTCAAAACTGCGCACAAGCAAAGACAGAAGCATAGCATGGGAAAAGGTGCTCACCTTGTTTCCTCGTCTTGTTCGCTACCGAGGGAGTCCACGTCGAACAGCCCGCCAAACTCGGTTGCGCCGCCAGCGGGAGGTGCCGTGTTCAGCGGAACAACTTCCATCGGGTCCTTCACGCTGGGCGACGAAGAGCCCGAGTCGCCATCATCCTCCAGCGCCACCCTTTTGGACGGCGAGTCCGCTGATTTCGCCTTGTCTTGACAACGATGCTTGGGTGGGTGCTCCTCTTCGTCATCCTGCTCCGTTTCCTCCACCTCTTCATCAGGTGAGGTGGTCGCGGAGGGAACGGAGTCATCCTCATCAGCCGGCTCCACTTCGGGGAATTCCACCTCAAAAGTCACCCCACCTTCAGGTAAAGGTGGAAGACAAGAGAGACTCGGGTGACCCTGCAAGGCAAGCACAAGATGGTTCACACAACAGCAACATAGAAGAATCGACAACAAAAAGCAAAACAAATCTCACCTCGGGCAGTGGGTTCTCCATCCCATAGGGAGCAATGGGGCAGTCGACGTCGCAGGGGTCCGAGGCTCTGAGGCTAGTCATGGACCGCACCTTCGTAACGACTTCCTTCTTCGACAACTCCTCATTCGTCAGGCGGGAGGAGTCATCTGCGCCCAGGAACTTCCACATTGGGTGGTCCCGCAGGCGTATCGGCTGCACGCGCATCTTCACAAAAGTGGCAATAAGGTGGATGCCACCCACCTCCTTGCCCATCGTCTTCATCAACTCGGCGACTTTCTTCAGCAGGGGCACCACTTCCACCTTGTCTTCACTCGACAGCATGTGCGCCCAGGCGTTCGACTTCCTCAGAGGCTTGTCAGCCACGAAGTCGAGAAGGCCCTCCTGCTCCACGCGGACGTAGAACCACTTCTTCCGCCAACCTTGGACGGAATCGACCTGCTTCAGCGCGAAGTAGGAGGTGTCGCCGCGCACCTGGATGCCGAAGCCGCCAAGTGGGTAGGTGCCACCAGCACCCACATTTCTCTTGACGTTGAAGATGGTCTTCCACAAGCCCCACTGCGGGTGCACCCCCAGGAAGCACTCGCACAAGGTGATAAAGCACGCGATGTGGAGGACGCCGTTCGGGGTCAGGTCGTGCATTTGGACCCCGTACGCATACAGCAATCCACGCACAAAATCATGGAGGGGGAAAGAGAATCCCCGATGCAAGAAATCCGCAAAGCAAACACGCTCGCCGGACCGAGGTTGCGGGAATACCTCTTTCCCGGACGCGCGCGTGGCCAGCTAGTCCGTCGGCGGCAGCAACCAATCTTCCCGGAATTCATCCAGGTGATGATCCTTGATGGTGGACTTGACCCAGTCACCAGGGATCTTCTTCAGCGTATCCACGCCCGCGGCATCAACAACGGCGGCGGCGCTCACCGCACTACTTCCCCTCTTGGTCTTTGTTGCCGCAACGCCGACGGCGGCAGAGCTCGCCACCTTCTTCGCGCCCGCTTTCTTCATGGCTAGTGGCTACTGGCTGGTGCGGAGATGAGCTTGGTAACAGTGGCAATGGAGGAGAGGCGCGAGGTAGAAGATGAAGCAAAGAAAGGAAGCGTCAAGAATGGGGATAAAATCAATCTCTCCCGTCGCGGTGAAATAAATATACCGCGGCGCCGCCAAATCTGAACCGTCTAAACGGCATCGGCAGCAACGGCCTGCATCCAACCCTACACGTGGTGGCCGCGGAACGTAACCGTCTCAGGCCATGCCGCCCACTACGCACGAGAAAAGCGGAAGCCATCATCACGCTTCGAAATTTTCGCGCTGTGCGGTCAAATCAGAACTGAAGCGGCGTCGTTCCTGGTCAACACTGACAATGGGACCACAGCGTCGCGTCCCATCAGCGGCAACATGCAAGCAAAGATCGTCATACATGACGTCAGCCTAACAGACAGAAGGATCGTTCGAGTCCAACTCGTGATATTTACCACTCCAAGGCCATCACGCCGTCGAGTCATCTTGGTGTCGCCTCTTATCATTCGACTACGTCACATTATCGCCTGAGCATTCTATAGTAGGCCAGCAGGCTGAAAGGGACTCCTTCATTTGTCGAGTCCCCAAATCATACTTCCTTTACAGTAGGCCAGCAGGCTGAAAGGGACTCCTTCATTTGTCGAGTCCCCAAAACATACTTCCTTCACAGTAGGCCAACAGGCTGAAAGGGACTCCTTCATATGTCGAGTCCCCAAATCATGCTTCATTCACTCCCATCGAGAGCGCATCAAAAATCATACTTCCTTTACAGTAGGCCAGCAGGCTGAAAGGGACTCCTTCATTTGTCGAGTCCTCAAACATACTTCCTTCATAGTAGGCCAACAGGCTGAAAGGGACTCCTTCATATGTCGAGTCCCCAAATCATGCTTCATTCACTCCCATCGAGAGCGCATCAAAAATTTCTTTCGACTGGAAGGTAATTGAGATTAACCTTAATTGTAAGCAATTCGGCTTAATCTTGGGGGCTACTCCCATCGGGAGCGCTGTCGCGCCCCCAATAACACAAGACCATGAGACCATCGAGTCCTGAAGCAAACAGTTGAAGTTTTTACCGACCGAAGCTACTCAGCTCTATACGAAGCCAACGACTACAGAAGTCGCAAAATATTCTGTACCCGAGATGCGTCCGCCGCATATGATCCCCGGATGCTGCACTCAACGTGCAAAGATAAGACCCGCCGATCAGTCGAGCCGGCCAGGGCTCGCACCCGCTGCGTTCACCCTGTAACTTCCGTGCCAACAGGCATGAAGAAAATCCTGACGGACGCGTTAGGTACCCAATTTATCATACTACAGTGTCCTTTGTAAGACCTCCGCGGCCTGAATCGAAGCTTATCAGCTCTTTCCAGGCTCGAGTCCAAGCTAACTAGGTTTTTGCCCAAGTGCATTTAACTGGTCCCGATCCGTCGAGTGAACCAGGCCAGCTATGTCATCAGCCCTAGAACCTGTCGACTAGACAGCAAAACATGAACATATACAACGGTCGATGCGCTACCGACTCAAACAAAACGCCTTGCAACAGGTAAAAGACGACATGCACCCCGGAGATGAGTCCTTACCCGATTCTTCAACTCGACCAAGCACTCGAGGGCTACTGACGTGGGCCTACCTATCGGGTGCCCCACCATGAAGATACCTGGTGCACGCAAGGATTAGGACCCAACTGGCGGCCTACTAGGAGACAACACTCGAGGCCCATGAAGGAGGCCCAAAGAAGACAGGGTGTGCCCCAAGGCAGGCGAACCCTAAGTCGGTAGAACCTACCTTACCTGTAAACCCTAATCGGTAACAATTACCCGAGACCCAGCCTCCTATATAAAGGCTGGGATGGACACCGATCTAGGTTACGTGACTACTCCACCACCAAAGTCCTAGCGAGATCGATATCTCGCCGGATCGCCATTGTAACACTTCTAATAATCAATCTCAGACAAGCAGGAAGTAGGGTGTTATCCTCCGGGAGCCTGAACCTGGGTAAATTGCCTTGCTTGTCAGCCGTGGTAACTACCAGCAGTTCATCTTCCTCCCTCTCAATCAACCTGGGGTACTCGACACTGGGACTTGCCGTGGCCACCCCACGTCATCGGTTGAAAGCTATCATCGGTGTAACGAGTTACAACGAGCTTGTCCTTAGTCTCTCAGCGGGATCAACTTGATAGCTGCTCATAACGCTTAGAGCATCGGAAACATCTGGGAGAGTACATATCATTGCAAACAAGGATTTTATTGCGCATGTTTACTTAGTTGTGAGCTCTGAAAAAAACTGAAAAAACAGTCACAGAGTGCAAATCAAGAAAATAAGTTTCTCTTTTTTTTTAGAAAAGGGGGTGCGGATTCTCGGCCTCTGCATCAAAATGATGCACACAGCCATCCGCGATTATTAACATTCAACACCTTACAAAGCATTACATCGATCACTGGAAACCACCATCCAGACGATAAACGCTACACCTACAACCTTGATGAAGGGGTGGACTAATTAGAGCCGATGCCCTAACCTCACACACCAACGCACATCATCTAAAACCGGAGGCTTCAACCAGGCCGCCCGACAGCGCGCCGGAAGCACAAACAGGTCCAGCCGATCCTCAGTGCACGCCGCATACGCACATCAGAAGTTGCTGTCACCACCTTCCGCCATCCTATCCAGGATAGATCAACGCGATGACCATGTTAGGCCTGCCATCGACGCCACCATGATGCCAGACAGCTCCACCACCCTGCGCGTGTCCAATATCCTGCTTCCGACACGTCGAAACTCCGCTGCGCCGCGCCGCTGAGACTCACCGTCTTTGACGAAGTAATTGCAACACCGCTCCGGCGTCAGACCCCTCCAGCCATGCCATGCTCCAGAACGATGCCCCAAAGAGGGAGAATGACACCAAAAGCGCCGTCATCGTCCGATTCGGGAGACCCAGATCTGAGGTTTCCCTCGGAGCATCAGCGCGGGAGGCAAGGCTTTGCAGCGACGACGCCTTCAGCAAGCTAACGACGCCCGCGGGCGCCGCCGTCATCGGCCCAAATCTCGGAGCCCGCCATTTGGCGACGCAAAGTCTCGCCTCGAATCCGCCCTGACGTCAGCCTGCTGCAAGGCCGGCCTTCAGCTGAGGCACCACCAGCCGCAGCCCAAGCTGCCACCAGAACCGGCACCACCAGCACCGCAGCCAGTCAGATCGAGATCCAAACGGGCCCACACTGTTGCCGCCGCCGCCGCTGCTGCCGGCCGCTTCGCGATGCAGGACAGGAGGAACGCCGTCGCCACGCCCCAGATCGCGAGCCACGGAAACCGCGCCGCCGCCGCGCCACACGAGCCTAGCCCGAGGACGCCTTCGGCGGCGGCGAGGAGAGGGGAAGGAGATCTCGGAGGCTCGCGCTCGCCGGCGGCGGACGCCCCGGTGCGGCTTGGCGCGGCCGCACGGGAGCGGGAGGAGTTAGGTCTCGGGAGGAGTTAGGTCCTTCAGCTGCCTCATCCAAGAAAATAAGTTTCTCTGATTCCAGACATGAACAAATCCTTTCGATACCAGGAAATGTAAGCGCTTATGCACAAGATGGGTTTGGACTTGGACGTGTACATGTTGTCCATCGCTTGGCCCAGGCTTATCCCTGGTAGGAAGTGTACATGTAAAGTAAGAAGCGCACTATTTTTCTAAAAATGATCCTGAAACTCGGTGACAAACTGTGTAGATGTAAGAGGACAGATTAATGCAAAGGATCTGGATTATCAAAATAATCTCATAGATGTGCTGATACTAGACGGTATATATAGGAAACAAATGACATGCTGGTGCAGCTCACTTCTTGATGATGTCAGACTGACTTGTGTTTGTTCTAATATTGACTAATACAGCTACTTGTTCTGTCATATTTGGTTGATACGAATACAATCTCATGTCAATAGCTACCATTTTGTTCTTCCTCAGGTCCTGCAGGCTGCAGGACGAGTAACAACCCCAGATTCGTGGAAAGTGCCTGAAAATGCTAATTCACGTAGCTACTATCAGTGAATCAATCGTGAACACGATTTATTTTTCTTAAGAATTCACTTGAAGTAATCGATTCTTTTAGAACACGCCGGCCTGTAGTGCCTCAGCCTTGCACCCAGTCTGCCTTGAAGTTCTTGCATAGTCGCCACAGCGCTGCCATGGCGGACACGTCCTGCATCTTCATCTTCTTCACGATAACCGGCACAAGCAGCGCCTGGGCCGCTAGAGGATATTCATAATCACAAAAAGTCATGTCAAATGCACCTGATTACATTGATTTTTCAGAGTTAACAAATTAATCATCATAAAACCCCCAAGATTTGTCATCATGCTGGCAAAACTGACTAAAGAACATGATAAGTCTATCAGTGCATAACTTAATATAACCTGACAAACTCTAGGAAACTATTTACTCAAATACACAACTCTAGGAAACTATACCTACTAGTGTGTTTTACTCCCCGCCATCATCAACCAGACATAGATATTCCCTACCATCATCAAGCAGACATAGATATCCCCCACAAAAAGAAAAAGCGAACATAGATACAGAATTGTTGCGTGATTAACATCAAACGAAGTCAGGCCACATATAGATGACAGCATGTGCAATTGACTCACAACCAAAAAAAGTCTAGCCAGGAAATTCCATGGCAGAGTTGCAGATAACAACAAACATACAGGAGTTTCCCCTCACACACAAAAAGCATACACGATAAATGCAAGAGTTTTCTTGCTTAGCTGCTGGTACTTCAGCGCTCCTATTGTGTTCTTCAGACAAATGTCAAAGAAGATTCATGCTCTGGCTACTAACTCCCCATATCTGTCATGCCTTGATGGAAACGGGTCACTCAGAGAAAAATCAGACGCTCTGCCGTAGCTCCAAGAACCTCTCGGAGGTGCAAACATCATCAACTCACACTCGTCGCTGGCAAACTTTGCGGAAGCCTTCAGCCATGAGAGTTTGCGCGTGGCCTGAGTAACCTCATTCGAAGTCATCCCGCTGTTGAGCACAAGCACCGCGCTCTGCAGCATCTCTGCACTCCCGAGCACGAACACGAGGAATCCAAGCTCGTTGACACCCCAGCTGAACTTATCCAGCAATACCTTCGTCACGTGCGACGCCACGCACTCGATCCGACCGACCCCCTCCCAGAACTTGGAACCGAGATCGCCACTGGCTTCACTCACGTCTTCTTCGACGGTCGACTGCAAAGAGAAAAGTAAAAGCAAGCGTGTGTATGATTCAGTGAAAGATACTGGAATGTGTATCAGAGCAAATTTAGTTGCGGTGCTTCTAATTGTGATGTGAGTACGTGAGTCGACCAAGATCAGGTTCACAACTCACCATCATCATGCTGTCGACCATAACGTGTAGCGTCTCGACATGGGGAAAGCATCTCAGGAAAGCGAGCAACGTCTTCACTTCATCTGCTACTTTGAAACACACGTTCAATGCTAACACCCTGACACTCGGAACCATAGCATCCGGGCTCATGTTCTTCACCCCGGCCTGCAAATAAAATCAACATAAACAATGCAGTCAGGGGGATCATGCATGATTTGTCCAGCGAGGATATATAGGACGATCGAGGGAAATTCGAGCGCAAACATACCGTGATGATGGTGTTGCCGATCTCAAGAACGTGGCTCGCCGTGTCCAGGTAGCCGAGCACGGTGAGTTCAGGAGCATCCCCAATCTTGACAGTGGTGGTGCCGGTTGGTCCAGGTTTACCGCGGTACAGGATGAGCCGCTGCAGACGTGGGGCCGTCACCACGGCGAGCTCCTCAGCCGTAGAGAACCAGAGGAGCACGCAGCAGAGGCTGTCGCTGCTGATACGGACGCGCGACGGGAAGCCGTAGCTCTCGATGAGGCCCAAGATCTTGAGCTCAGGGCTGCAGTCGAGCAGGTACTCGAGGTCGCGCTCCTGCAAGATGGCGTGGCAGATGCCGAGCTCTTGGAGGCGGGGGAAGACGTCGGGGCCGCGAGGGCGGCCCGTGGTGTCGGGGAATCGCCAGAGGCCTAGGTAGAGGACGCGGAGCGAGGAGCAGCGGAGGATGGTCGCCGGTAGGAGCACGTCGAGGGGCCAGGGGCGGTTGACGAGGACGAGGGTCTCGACGCCCTTGTCGGCGAAGAGGCGGAGCCACTCCGCGAGCTCTCCCTGGTGGTTGCCCAGGAAGTTCCAAGAGAGGTGCACCCAGCGGAAGGGGCCAGGGTGGTGGGCGAGGACGCGCGAGACCAGCGCGGCGAGGCCGCTGCCGTCGCTCAGGGCGGACGAGGGTATGAGGTGGCGATCTTGGAGGACGAGCGGGGTGGAGCGCCAGAGGCCACGCCAGCGGGGGGAGAGCACCGCGGTGCGGGCCGCGTCCCTGAGCGGGAGGCGGGAGACGACGATGCGCAGGAGGTCGTCGGGGAGGGCGCTGATGCGGTCCTCGCCGGTGTAGGACGAGATGGCGGCGGAGAGGAAGGGGGCCGCGGGCAACGGGGTTTCCGGGAGGCAGGAGTAGATTCTATGTAGGGTGGTATCGATCCCCATGGCGCCGGCGACGGCGACGGCGGAGCGAGCGAGAGCGAATGGGGAGTAGGCGTTGGTTCAATTCCTGATCGATCGATCAGGATTTGGGGAGTTTCTAGAAGAATCTGCAGGATGAGACCAGGGTTTGGTATTTGTGGGCCGGTGTAACATCCCAATTTTTACAAAAATTTAAAACTTTTCATTTGCATCATGCATCATGTCATTGCATCATTGTTTGCATTGTGTTTGAATTCAAAATTATGAAATTTAGAGAATTTATCTCAAAAACCTAATTTGCAAAGTATATGCAAATGTCTTCTCAAACTATTTCAAATTTTTTAATAAAGTTTTGTAAATTATATCCCCAATACATACTAAATATGTGAGGCTTGATTTATAAAAAATTCGAAGATGGTTTGAATGATTTTTGGGTTTGAATTCCAAAAGATATTTGTTTTGATTTGAAAACAGAAAAGAAAAACGTTCTGGAAAAAAATGCGCAGCCTACGCTATTTGGGCCGAGCCCAACTAACTTAACGCGCGCGAGCGACGGATAGCGCAGCCCAACTGCGTGCTCTCTCTCGCTGCCACCCCGGCCCCACCTGTCATCTCCCTCATCGCCCCGTGACGAACACGAACTCAACCCGAACCCTAACCCCAAATCCTAACCGAATCCGGCTTGTTTCGCATGCAATCGCACACGTTTTGCCCCCTATATAAACCCCCACGACACCGCCGTCTTTTCCCCTCAAAAACCCTAGCTCGAAAGCCTCCAGGCTGCCCACAATCCGCCGCCGCCGTGCGCCATTGTCGCCGCCGTTTGACGTTGAATCCGGTGAGCCTCGACGCCCGCATCTCCTCTCATACCTCCCCTTCGCTTCTCCTTGATCTTGTGCATCCACTAATACGGCGCATTGCTTCTGTCTGAGCTCCAGCGCGACGTTTGCATCCTCGACATCGACACCGTCCGCGGGAGCAACTTCGGCGATCGAACGAGGAAGGAGGAGGACACCCGCGACCACGCCATCAACGACATCGACTTCGTCTCGTCGCCCTGAACGCCGCGGTACGCCCCATGACCCGTAGTTAAGCCTAGATTAAATTCCGGCGAAGCTTCGGCCATGGCGCCACCGCAGAAACTAGCACGCCGACGAAACTCCGTTCAGCCGCGCCGCCCGTTTATGGTTCGTTAGCTGTAAACCGTTAGATCTAAGATCAACGCTCCAGATTAGCTCGTCCACGCGAAGGGTACCAGCCAATCAGAGGAGGCCACGTCTTCAAGTTATCCACGAAGCCCGCGTCCGTCCGTCCGCGTCCGCGCCGCATCCGTCCGCGTCCGCGTCGCCCGCGATCTGCAGAAGACCAGTCAACGGGGAGCTTCGCACCAATCAGAGAAGGACACGTCGCTAGGGACTCCAGCGCGAAGCTTTCTTTTGTTTTCTTTACTGTTTAGCCCCTGCGCATCACAGATTAGTCTCTGCGATTAGATCTATTATTAATTTTTATTCCTTTATCCAAATTTTATGAACTCTATATTTCTGGAAAGCTTATGACACTTAGAAACTTTTGGCATAATTAGTTTTACGTTTTGTCAAACTTATTTTGGTTCAATTTTGAAAAGGGTTGTTTAAGTAAATTTGACTTAACTTAAATTTAAAAATGGATTTTTGAGTAAATCCAATTGCTTTAACTTTGTATAACTAATAATTGGCCGTAGGAATACTCTACTATTTTTGTAAAAGTATTTTCTATGATTTTAGTAATTAATATTGATTAAATGCTTTTAGGTGGTAATTTAATAATTAAAAATTGATTAAAATAAATTTTCTTCATATATTCGACTAATAAAATGACTTAGTCATATTTTTGATCATCCTAGCTATAAAAGTACTTAGAAATATTCTGCCCTCCAAATAGAGTAACTTTTCCTTAGAAATTTTCAACACCTTAAAAGTGCTAAACCTTGTCCTTAGAATTTTTTTTTGCATCTAGAAAACTTAGTTGTTTCCTTAGAAAATATTCTAAGTACTTGCTATAACAAATGTTGGTCCTTAGAAAAATTTATCAACTATTGTTTTCATACCTTTTTCCTTAGAAAATTTTAGCACTTCATATTTTGTTTACTTTCCTTAGAAATTATTTTGGACATGATGTGTTAGCTTTAGTCCTTAGTTAAATTTCGAACCAAGTGTTAGGACCTTGGTCCTTAGTCATTTTTTGAACTTTCTTGAATGTATTGCTTTAACTTAGAATTATTTCATGGCATGGCATGCATGCATCTCTATCCTTAGAAATATTTTGCACATCATGCATGACATATTTTTCTTAGAAGTTTTATGAAACTTGTTTGTTCATTATGTATTGTTTGTTGTGTTAGAATCTCCGGAGGGAAACGAGGATTGTTGCAGCTGTTGTTGCTATTCTGCTTGTTGCCAAGGCAAGTGGCACACCCCCATGAAATTTCCTAAGTATTTTTATATGCATTACTTAGTGTATTTCTTATATGCATGTGTTGGATAGTATTATTGCTAGATGCTAAACCCACCATACCTTTACACTAGTTGTGTCTAGAATCCCTTTGATAACTTAGTAGATTTTGATGCTATGCAAATGTGTTTTCTTTAAAGTTTAATTCTACTAAGTAATTTATCACCTGGGTGGACTTGGTTTTGAAAGGATGATGGAAAGGTTGAGTGTCATCTCTTAGGGGTGACCTCTAAGGGATGGTCACTTGTGGTTGCCACCCAGGTATTAAAGGGACCAATGTTTTGTCTAAGTGAAGTTGTTACCGTGCAGCCATTAGTCATATGGGCTCTGACTTGATGGATTAAGTTGCGTGGACTCCTCCCGCTTGACAAGCAGATGTAGAGGATGTAGGTGGAACGGGTCAAGCCGGTATGGGATGGGGAATATGCTTCTGAAAAGTCTCGTCTCAACTCTCTCCTTTTCCTTAGCACAATTTGAGTGCTTGAGGATAGTTTGGGTTTGTTGGGTCTAATGGTGAAAGTGCACAACCTCTGCAGAGTTAAAAACTAAGTACTTAGCCGTGTCCCCGGTTACGGACAATTCAAGCAGCTGATCAAGGATGTCAACGGAGGCTCCCAACATCTTATTTCTCTAAGTAAAATTTTGATGGGTGAACAAGGGTAGATGAGACTATGGTTTTCAAGCCATAGTTGTCTTAAATTTGAAGAAAAGTTTTACAAAGTGTTAGGCAAAAATTGGCTTTATGCAAAACAGCCTTGAACTCCACCAGCCAAATATGCATATAGGTTATAGAGTTATTCCACTAAGTGTCCACATAGTGTCACTTGCCAGATCCATTTTTAATGGTATCTGACCCACTCTGTTGCAAATTATTAATTGTTGCAGAATTTTCTGACGATGAGTAAGGACTACGTTTGGTTTCGAGTCTACAACCAACATGTTTTCGCCTGTGGCGCATCATGAAGATGGAGGCTCTTTGAAGATTTATTTCCGCTGCTTTATTGTTTTAAGCTAGCTTTAAGCTATGCAAAGATGTATCGAACCATTTATTTTTCCAAGTCTGGATCATTCGTGTAATAATTGATACAATGTTGTGATATTCATCTTAAACTGTGTGTGCAAATGAAACGATCCAGGGTTTGCACTATACACAGGTACCTTGCCATTTTCTAAGTGCAGGTGCATTACAGATGGTATCAGAGCATAGTGTTGCCTGTAGGATCGAAACCCTAGGTTTGGTTAGAAATAAGTTGGCCAAAAACTTAATTTATTTACTAAGTATAAAAGCTTCTATGAATATTCTTGCTTTTTCTTCTAAGTACTCGTAATTCTTTACTTATGCATTTTATCTCATACCTTGTTTCTTCCTAACTGAAGGATGAAGAGGTTCGAGTACACTTGCGAGGAGGACTACCCGGTGACCCGCTTCGGCAGCATCATGTTCGACATCCTCAAGCACCTGAAGCTACCTACACCCATGATCAAGGGATGCATCTTGAAGAAGTTCAAAAGAGAAGGCCTTTGGGGAATCAGGGTGTTTCAACAAGGACGTGAAGGCGAAGCACCCATTGAGTACAGAATAATGGGAGTCTCCATGGAGAGAGGAATCGACATCATCATGCAACACGTGATAGCTTGCCTTTGTGGACGCTACTCCAAGGAATTGGAGGGGCACTACTCCTTCCCTTTTGGAAGGCGTGACGATGAAGGATCACCCTTCTGCTATGGCACCGAGAACATGGGCAAAGATGAGTTCGTGAGCGATTATTTCCAAGGCTTGGAACTCTTAGTCCATGATCTTTACTTTGATACCAATGAAGAACTCCACAAAATGATGAGCTTTGCGCCCAAGTCCAAGTGAATGATGAGAAGATAAAAGAGCAAGAAGAGAAGACCAAGGAGCTAGAAGAGAAGTTCAAGGCCCAAGAGAAGAAATTCATAAGTCAAGAGAAGAGAGTCAAGCAAAGAAACAAGCAAATAAGGGACTTGAAGGAAGAACTCTCCACCAATGATGTGGAGCTTGAAGCTGATTGTGACTTGATCAAGCGACTTCGTGCTGAGAAGAAGGAACTCCAAGAGAGAAACTCAGAATTGGAGAAGGAAGTGAAGGATCTCAGAAGCGTGCTCATTCAGGAAGGCTTTGAAATCCAAGAATTTGAAGAAGAAGTAGATGAGGCGCCATGATTGAGGACTAGGATAGTTAGAGAGACTACCATTTTACTTACGCTTTAAAATTTCGAATTTTTAGTTTTGGATCTACCAACTTGTGGTAGGACAATACCTAGTTCCCTTTGTTGCTATTTTCGACGCAAGACAAGTGAAAGTGATAAGTGAAAGTTTAAGTTGATGTGTTGCTTGTTGATTGTTGAATGCTTGTATGGGTAGAATTATTTCTCATAGACCTGTCTATCTTTTACTCATCTATGCTAAAACCACAGATGCCTCCCCGTCGTGCACCTGACAACAACAACAACAACAACAACAACAACAACAACAACAACAACAACAACAACAACAACGAAGCTATGATGCAACAGATGATGGCGGCCCAGACTCAGCTGATGACCATGATGGCTCAATTCATGGCAAATCAACATGGACCTCCACCACCACCACCTCCTCCCCAAGTGGACAGACTTGCCAGGTTCCTTAGGCTTAGGCCAAACAAGTTCTCAACTACAACTGACCCAATTGTGGCTGATGACTGGCTGCGTTCTGTGCAAAAGATCTGGTGACAGCTGAATGTGAAGATGCTGAGAAAATTAGGTTCACCGCACATCTGCTTGAAGGACCTGCTGCCCAATGGTGGGAAACTTATCAGATTACTCACCCATTGGACACTTTGACTTGGGAGGAATTCAAGGAAGGATTTCGTAATGCTCATATCTCCACAGGCATTATGAATCTGAAACAGGAAGAGTTCCGCAATCTGCGTCAGGGGAACAGAAGTCTTAAGGAGTACATGGATGACTTTCATGCCTTGTCTCGATATGCTCCTGAGGACGTTGACACAGATGTAAAGAGGAAGGCTAAATTTCTCAAGGGACTAAGTGATGAGCTGAAGATACCTTTGACTGTGGCTTATGCTCCAACTTATCAGACACTTCTTGATCAGGCAATCACCCTTGAGGATAGCATGAAGAAAGCTGAAAACAGGAAGAGGAAGATGAATTCAAACAAGCACCACTCTGAACCCTCATTCAAGAAGCACTTTGTTCATGATGGGAACCATGGTCATAAACATGGGAACCACAATGGGGGCAACTTTCACAAACCCCATGCTCACAATCACAATGGAGGATTCAAGGGAAACAATGGAGGATCAAATGGAGGACACAGGGGAAATGGACATGCTGGACATAACCATAACAATGGACAGCATCGCCCAAATTCTGAACCCAAGAAAGATCTCAGCCAGGTGCTTGCTACAAGTGCAACAACAAGGGACATTATGCTAATGAATGCCCTGAGAAGAGAGTGGACACTCCTACCAAGCCCAATCCTTTCAACAAGGGACATGTGAACCACATCAATGTTGAAGAAGTCTTGATGAACCTGATGCTGTGATTGGTACGTTCCTAATCAACTCTTGTCCAGCATTAGTTTTATTTGATACGGAGCATCGCATTCATTCATTTCAAGAGAATTTGTAAACAAGCATGGGCTAGTTGAGGAAACCATAGGCAAACCAATTAGAGTAAGCTCTCCTGGCGGAGAGATGTTAGTAAACTCTGGGTGTAGACAACTTAACCTTGAGATTGGAAAGCACCAGTTTCCCGCAAACCTAATCATCCTAGAAACCCAAGGTCTAGATGTCATTCTGGGAATGGATTGGATGACTCATTTCGAGGGATCATAGACTGTGCAAACAGAGCAATCACCCTCACCACTCCAGAAAAGAAGAAGATCAGATTCAAGTCAAAATTGAAATGAAGAAGTTTACTTAATTCTCTTAAGGGGGTTAGCCTCGGTGATGTGCTCATAGTAAGGGAATACCCAGATGTGTTTCCTGAAGAACTACCGGGAATGCCACCCGATAGAGATGTTGAGTTTCTCATTGAGCTTAAACCAGGCACAGGCCAATAGCCAAGAGGCCATACCCAATGGCACAGAGGAACTGAAAGAACTCAAGAAACAGTTGGAGGAACAGTTGCAGAAAGGTTTTATCCGTCCAAGTTCTTCACCTTGGGGAGCACCAATCTTGTTTGTTCAGAAGAAAGATAGTACTCAGAGGCTAGTCACGGACTATAGAGCTTTGAATGAAGTAACCATTAAGAACAAATACCCACTCCTAGAATCAATGACCTCTTTGATCAATTGAAAGGAGCCTGTGTGTTCTCAAAATTGATCTCAGATCTGGATACTTTCAGATGAAGGTTAGGGAGTTGGACATACCTAAGACTGCTTTCACCACCCGTACGGTCTGTATGAGTACACAGTTATGCCTTTTGGCTTAACCAATGCGCCGGCATACTTCATGAATATGATGAATAAAGTGTTCATGGATTTCTTAGACAAGTTTGTCGTTGTGTTCATCGATGACATCTTGATCTACTCCAAAAGCCACAAGGAACATGAGGAACATCTACGTCAAGTTTTGCAAAGGCTTAGAGAGCACAAGTTATATGGCAAGTTCAGCAAATGTGAGTTTTGGCTGGACAAGTTGGATTCCTAGGACACATTGTGTCTAAGGATGGAATAGCAGTAGACCCTGAAAAGGTTTCGGGTAACCAACTGGGAGTCGCCCAAGAATGTGGGAGATATCCGTAGTTTCTGGGACTAGCAGGATACTATAGGAGATTCATTGAAAATTTCTCCAAATTGCAAGGCTTAACAGAATTGCTGAAAAAGGGCAAGAAGTTTGAGTGGACCGAAGTGTGAAACTAGTTTTCAAGAACTGAAGAACGTTTAGTATCAGCACCAGTCTGTGTTTACCTGATCTAGAGAAAGATTTCCAAGTGTACTGCGATGCTTCACATCGAGGTCTGGAGGTGTGTTGATGCAAGAAGGCAAAGTGGTGTCATATGCCTCAAGGCAGCTCAAGAAGCATGAAGTCAACTACCCCACCATGACTTAGAATTAGCAGCTGTAGTACATGCCTGAAGATTGGAGGCCCTATATGGAAAGCGTTGTGAAGTATTCAGACCATAAAAGTCTTAAATACTTCTTACAGAAGGAAATGAACATGCGACAAAGGAGATGGCTGGAATTGATCAAGGACTATGACCTGAGTTTGCAATATCACCCAGGAAAAGCCAATGTAGTAGCAGATGCCTTAAGCCGTAAAACTTATGTTAACGGACTCACGGCAGGGGAATTGCCAGAAGACCTATGCAAGGGATTCAAGGATCTTAGGTTGGAGATAGTACCTGAAGGTTTTGTAGCATCTCTAGAAGTGCAACCTTTTTGATGGACAAAATCAAGAGGCTCAGAAGAAAGACAAAGTGATGGAAGAAATCAAGAAAATTTAGTGAAGGCAAGGCCAAAGGATTTCGACTAGATGAAGAAGGCACAGTATGGTTCATGAAACGAATTTGTGTTCCAGAAGATGTTGATCTCAGAAAGTTGATACTTCAGGAAGCCCATGACTCACCTTACTCCATACACCCGGGTAACACCAAGATGTATATGGATGTGAAGGAGAGGTTTTGGTGGAACAATTTGAAAAGAGATATTGCTGAATATATTGCCAAGTGTGATGTGTGTAGCCGTGTGAAGGCTGAGCATCAGAAGCCAGCAGGGTTACTTCAACCTTTGCCAGTACCCGACTGGAAATGGGATCAGATTGGGATGGACTTCATCACAGGTCTACCCAGAACCAAGTCTGGTTATGATTCTATTTGGGTTATTGTTGATCGTTTGACCAAGGTAGCTCATTTCGTGCCTGTGAAGACAACTTACACAAGTGCCAAGCTAGCAGATATTACATGAAGAGAATAGTATGTTTGCATGGAGTTCCAAAGAAGATTGTGTCAGATAGAGGCACTCAATTCACTTCACATTTCTGGAAGCAGTTACATGAAGTCCTTGGAACTAGGCTAGAGTTTAGCACAGCCTTTCACCCCAGACTGATGGACAGACTGAAAGGGTAAATCAAATCCTGGAGGACATGCTGAGAGCATGTGCATTAGACTATAAGTCTAGTTGGGATGATAATCTCCCATATGCTGAGTTCTCTTATAATAATAGTTATCAAGCCAGCATAGAGATGTCACCATTTGAAGCTGTATGGAAGGAAATGCACTACCCCACTTTTGTGGAGTGGAGTAGGAGAAAGAAGTCTGTTTGGTCCTGATATAATCGAAGAAGCTGAAGAAAAGGTTAGGCTGATTAAGGACAGATTGAAGGCAGCTCAATCAGGCAGAAAAGTTATGCTGATTCCAAACGGAGAGAAGTCACTTATGATATTGGAGATAGAGCCTATCTTAGAGTCTCACCCCTTCGTGGAGTGAAGAGGTTTGGAATCAAAGGAAAACTGTCACCAAGGTTTATTGGACCTTATAAAGTTTTGTCACGTAAAGGAGAAGTGGCTTATGAATTGGAACTACCGGAAGCACTTTCCGCAGTTCACAATGTTTTCCATGTTAGTCAGCTGAAGAAGTGTCACCCTGAAATGGCAGAAACTCCGCTGAGAGATACAGTGCCACTAGAAGAAGTTCAGCTGGAAAGTGATCTCACCTATGAGGAAAAACCCATAAAAATTTTGGAGACAGCAGAGAGAATTACCAGAACCAAGACTATCAAATTTTGCAAAGTACAATGGAATCACCATTCAGAGGAAGAAGCAACTTGGGAAAGAGAAGATGACCTTAGAGAAGAACATCCTCACCTATTTGCTAGCCAAACCGAATCTCGAGGGCGAGATTCATCTTAAGGGGGTTAGGTTTGTAACATCCCAATTTTCACAAAAATTTAAAACTTTTCATTTGCATCATGCATCATGTCATTGCATCATTGTTTGCATTGTGTTTGAATTCAAATTATGAAATTTAGAGAATTTATCTCAAAAACCTAATTTGCAAAGTATCTGCAAATGCTTCTCAAACTATTTCAATTTTTAATAAAGTTTTGTAAATTATATCCCCAATACATACTAAATATGTGAGGCTTGATTTATAAAAAAATCGAAGATGGTTTGAATGATTTTTGGGTTTGAATTCCAAAAGATATTTGTTTTGATTTGAAAACAGAAAAGAAAAACGTTCTGGAAAAAAAATGCGCAGCCTACGCTATTTGGGCCGAGTCCAACTAACTTAACGCGCTCGAGCGACGGATAGCGCAGCCCAACTGCGTGCTCTCTCTCGCTGCCACCCCGGCCCCACCTGTCATCTCCCTCATCGCCCCGTGACGAACACGAACTCAACCCGAACCCTAACCCCAAATCCTAACCGAATCCGGCATGTTTCGCACGCAATCGCACGCGTTTTGCCCCCTATATAAACCCCCACGACACCGCCGTCTTTTCCCCTAAAAAACCCTAGCTCGAAAGCCTCCAAGCTGCCCACAATCCGCCGCCGCCGTGCGCCATTATCGCCGCCGTTTGACGTTGAATCCGGTGAGCCTCGACGCCCGCATCTCCTATCATACCTCCCCTTCGCTTCTCCTTGATCTTGTGCATCCACTAATACGGCGCATTGCTTCTGTCCGAGCTCCAGCGCGACGTTTGCATCCTCGACATCGACACCGTCCGCGGGAGCAACTTCGGCGATCGAGAGGAAGGAGGAGGACACCCGCGACCACGCCATCAACGACATCGACTCCGTCTCGTCGCCCTGAACGCCGCGGTACGCCCCATGACCCGTAGTTAGGCCTAGATTAAATTCCGGCGAAGCTTCGGCCATGGCACCACCGCAGAAACTACACGCCGACGAAACTCCGTTCAGCCGCGCCGCCCGTTTATGGTTCGTTAGCTGTAAGCCGTTAGATCTAAGATCAACGCTCCAGATTAGTCGTCCACGCGAAGGGGTACCAGCCAATCAGAGGAGGCCACGTCTTCAAGTTATCCACGAAGCCCGCGTCCGTCCGTCCGCGTCCGCGCCGCATCCGTCCGCGTCTGCGTCGCCCGCGATCTGCAGAAGACCAGTCAACGGGGAGCTTCGCACCAATCAGAGAAGGACACGTCGCTAGGGACTCTAGCGCGAAGCTTTCTTTTGTTTTCTTTACTGTTTAGCCCCTGCGCATCACAGATTAGTCCCTGCGATTAGATCTATTATTAATTTTTATTCCTTTCCAACTTTTATGAACTATATATGTCTGGAAAGCTTATGACACGTAGAAACTTTTGGCATAATTAGTTTTACGTTTTGTCAAACTTATTTTGGTTCAATTTTGAAAAGGGTTATTTAAGAAAATTTGACTTAACTTAAATTTAAAAATGGATTTTTGAGTAAATCCAATTGCTTTAACTTTGTATAACTAATAATTGGCCGTAGGAAAATTCTACTATTTTTGTAAAAGTATTTTCTATGATTTTAGTAATTAATATTGATTAAATGTTTTAGGTGGTAATTTAATAATTAAAATTGATTAAAATAAATTTTCTTCTATATCCGACTAATAAAATGACTTAGTCATATTTTTTATCATCCTAGCTATAAAAGTACTTAGAAATATTCTGCCCTCCAAATAGAGCAATTTTTCCTTAGAAATTTTCAACACCTTAAAAGTGCTAAACCTTGTCCTTAGAATTTTTTTTTTGCATCTAGAAAACTTAGTTGTTTCCTTAGAAAATATTCTAAGTACTTGCTATAACAAATGTTGGTCCTTAGAAAAAATTTATCAACTATTGTTTTCATACCTTTTTCCTTAGAAAATTTTAGCACTTCATATTTGTTTACTTTCCTTAGAAATTATTTTGGGACATGATGTGTTAGCTTTAGTCCTTAGTTAAATTTCGAACCAAGTGTTAGGACCTTGGTCCTTAGTCATTTTTTGAACTTTCTTGATGTCTTGCTTTAACTTAGAATTATTTCATGGCATGGCATGCATGCATCTCTAGTCCTTAGAAATATTTGACATCATGCATGACATATTATTTCTTAGAAGTTTTATGAACTTGTTTGTTCATTATGTATTGTTTGTTGTGTTAGAATCTCCGGAGGGAAACGAGGATTGTTGCAGCTGTTGTTGTTATTCTGCTTGTTTCCAAGGCAAGTGGCACACCCTCATGAAATTTCCTAAGTATTTTTATATGCATTATTTAGTGTATTTCTTTATATGCATGTGTTGGATAGTATTATTGCTAGATGCTAAACCCACCATACCTTTACACTAGTTGTGTCTAGAAACCCCTTTGATAACTTAGTAGATTATTTGATGCTATGCAAATGTGTTTTCTTTAAAGTTTTTCTATAAGTAATTTATCACCTGGGTGGACTTGGTTTTGAAAAGATGATGGAAAGGTTGAGTGTCATCTCTTAGGGGTGACCTCTAAGGGATGGTCACTTGTGGTTGCCACCCAGGTATTAAAGGGACCAATGTTTGTCTAAGTGAAGTTGTTACCGTGCAGCCATTAGTCATATGGGCTCTGACTTGATGGATTAAGTTGCGTGGATCCTCCCGGCTTGACAAGCAGATGTAGAGGATGTAGGTGGAACGGGTCAAGCCGGTATGGGATGGGGGAATATGCTTCTGAAAAGTCTCGTCTCACACTCTCTCTTTTCCTTAGCACAATTTGAGTGCTTGAGGATAGTTTGGGTTTGTTGGGTCTAATGGTGAAATGTGCACAACATCTGCAGAGTTAAAACTAAGTATTAGCCGTGTCCCCGGTTACGGACA